>OY992874.1:6693567-7893567 GCA_963921415.1 Pyrausta despicata
GTCTCAACCGAACTTTGAGAGTGATGGAACAGTGAATGCACCTGTGTATTGCGGTCACACTTGTGCACTATAATATCTCCTGCGTAGTTGGCTAAAATCTATTGACTGCCGTGGTCGAAATCGGCCAGGAGGACTATTATTGTAGAGGTATATTATAAAAAAAAATAAGTTTTTTTAATCCATCTTCTGCCACGATGTATACTGAGCGAGAAGCGTTTTGGCAAGTCACTAACAATGTTTTTTTTTATCTGAAACAGGCCTCACGTCAATAACAGTGGATGTAGACCCAAAGTCATGTGAAGACGCTTACGCTTACGTAAACGACTTAGCCACGGAAGGTCTCGTGGTCTTCTCTTTGAAAAGCAGGGAAAGCTGGGGGATCAACCATGAAAGTTTCAGGCATGATGAGGCTGCTATGAACTTCACTGCTGCAGGTAAAAAGTTCTCATCAGCATTATGACCTACCGTCAGATGTCTTCTGCTAAACATAGGCCTTTAGCACAATCGGGTTAGGAAGGAAAAAGGCAGCGCTTGCTACCACCGAGGTGGTGTGATCGAGGAGGTTCAATAGTCATGTGGCGACCTCTGCCGTTCGCCATCACAAGCGCATGCCGAACCGTGGCAAGCACGATAGCAAGCGCTGATACATCTCCATAAGCTAGATGGCGCTGTTAGCCTAGTACCGCACATGAACCGCGGCATATAAGATTTAGATTCTGAATGACATAGATAGACAAATGAAGATGATGTCTATCGGACCTTAGTCCCCGACCATAACACCTGGGCCTCAATTCTGCTATTTTACTTCAATTTGCTATGTCGAAGCCAGGCTATTGATATGCCAACGCCATTGGTCTAAAAACGGTATTCTACTAATTTTGAGATGAACGTCGTCAGCATATCACTGGCACGTCGTCGGCCTCGCAACAGCCTGGCTTTATACCATAGAGTAGATTGTACTAGTGGCTATTTAATCTGTGTAAAAACATCAAACAGCCAAATTTCTGAATTCCTTTGCCAGTCTTTAAAAAAACCGCGCTTTTTGACGTTTTTTATCTGTCATGATGGTCATGTTTTGAAACGTAAACTTTAAGAAATTGTTTGAAAAGTTAAGACCAAAGTAAAGTTAAAAGTGATATAGAAAGAAAAAAGGATGTCAGAGGACGTAGTGAGCAGCAAAGAAGCGTGGATTGAATTTTTGGAGGGGCACAAAGAGCTGGCGCTGGGGCGATTCAGCGGCACCAAAGAAGGACGCAGTTTGTCGAAACGACTGTGAGAAGAATGCGCCGCTCTGCTGAACAGCGTTTCGGCAAGAGGGGCTGACGCCTGGCGCACTGTAAGTTGTTCTCGAAATACATTTCATATAGTTCAATATCGTTTGCTTTTGTACATATTTATACTGATATTTACTTTGCTCTCTTTTTCAGATTACTACTCAGATTAAAAGTCGAAAAAAAAACAAGCAAGAATTGTCTGCTACAGGTAAACAAATAATTTATTTAGGTTTAAGAAACAAGATACTATTTCATAAATCCATGAGTAATGTTTTCAAGATATATTTAATCTTTCTAAAATTTTTAAAAATTTTGGTTTCAGGAGGCGGACAATATTCGCAGCTGCCTTGCCTCTTGCTGTAGGGGATTTTCTGCTTCTACTTCTTCGGCTGTCAAATATGGTATGGCAGCATTGGTCGCATTTGCAATGTTGTGCAAGACACAACATGCATTTATAATTCTCGCTGCCACTGTGGGCTTGTTATGCAGCGCACAAGCCACAAGCAAACATCTAAAAAGTAAAACTACATTAATTTATTATTTAACTATCACAACAATGTTTTAAAAATGTATCACACCTGAACCTTGCTTTCAACACCCCAATATACCGCTCCACAAAATTGCAGTCACATGTAGGTTATACTAATAATTCTGTGGTGTGCCTTGAGTTGTGTTTAATATAGGGGTCATCATTGACTTGCGTAACGGATAACCACTTTCTCCTGTAATGATTGATTAAAATTATATTAAGTTATTAAATAATTGTTTGATTAATAATATATAATTATACTTTGTTATAAGATAATTGGTTTTATTTGTTTTCTGTTAATTTCATCACTAGAAATAAAAGACATTGGGTATTTAGGTGTATTCATATACATAATGTATTGCTTTAATCTTCTAAGAGTAGGGATGAGTTTTTAACAGAAATATGAAGTCATTTTACTTACTAAACACCTTACTAAAACTTACCCAATAAATACCCACTTTCCTCATGTGACAGTGGCTAAGTGGATGGCTATGCCACACAGTAGAGTCATAAGCCGATCTAGGGGTACTGGGACACATTATATTGAGATCCGAGTCGCTAACTGCAAAACATAAATGTGTTTTGAGGGGTTGACTTGGACAATCTTCACAGTGGACTTCACTTGGACAGTCAACTAGTCATTTTTCACAAAAATTACAATAGGTAAATACTTACAATCATTACATTCAGGGAATGATAATGTTGCAGTAAGATAGATAAAGCCATAATATATAGTAGAAATATAGTTCTAAAACGGTCCAAGTTAAGTGATATAATTATATTACTAGATTTAGTTATATAATTATATCACTTAACTTGGACTTGAATATTCCTAGTGAGATAGTAGAATCGCTTTCGTATAACTATGTTACGGTATATAATTATACCACTAGGGATATAACTATATTACGGCTTTGTCTATCTTACTGCGACAATAAGATTAGTTGGGATTGTTTTTAATGGATTAGAATACTACCAAATCCAGTCACAACACAAAGTAATAAATCTTTTTCGTTAGGTAAGCTTCGCATATAAGACTCCGCGGGTAAAAGTCGGAAAAAACGTATTGCTGCACAATCGCTTCTCACCGGCCGATTTTGACAGATGTCGTCGGGCCAGCGCGATGCCAGCGCGATCGACTCAAACGTCAAATAAGAGTAGAATACCTATTTATGTTGCCGTCCTGACGCCATTGTAACGCCATTGGTTAGTAGAATACCGAAATGTATCAATAGCG
This sequence comes from Pyrausta despicata, assembly GCA_963921415.1. Taxonomy (NCBI): domain Eukaryota; kingdom Metazoa; phylum Arthropoda; class Insecta; order Lepidoptera; family Crambidae; genus Pyrausta; species Pyrausta despicata. Next base: position 6,696,608 of record OY992874.1, read on the forward strand.
GCTGGGTAGCCGCTATCCAACTTCCAAAACAGGAGCAGAATACCAATAGTGTCATTTTTAGCAATTGCCAGGCTGACGACGTGCAAGTGAACTACATTGTATTTAGTAGAATTGAGGCCCTGGTCGGTAGGAAGCGCTTCCCTTTAGCTTCCTTACTCTAAATCTGGTGCGCCAAAGTCACCGTCTTGGTTTTCCTATATACTGCTGATTCCAAGCTGTAACACAATTTTGCCTAATTCAAGTTTGTATGTCCGCCATTTGTACTTGGGAGTTGGGAGCAGATGGTCGAGGGTAGATATCGCCACTGGCTCCCTCCAAAGATTTCGTGCATGTGACCGTGGTCTTTTCGTCTATAGAGAAATTAAGTGTAATCTGTACATTGACAATTGTTTTACGCTTTATTTATCTTATTCTCTCATGTTTTCTTTATTTTATTACTAAGGTGTTTAGTAATATGTACGTAATTACGAAATTCCTACTTCGTAGCCCCAAATTTTCGATTTATCCTTTGAAATAAAAGTTTTCGGAAAAAAACTGCTTGGCATTCAGCCTTTTTTAAAAAATCTTCATATTTTTTCTTTATTCTTTATTTTTAAGGTCACATCATCAACTGGAGAGATGGCCTCTTCAGCATAGCACTTTCAGCACCTGATGACAAAGGGAAAAGGACAGCATACTATCACTCTCTCGTTTCCACTCAGGAGTTTTTCATCGATACTTCTGTTTTGAAAAATAGAGATGGGAAGTTGGAAGGTCAGGTTAAGGTAAATTTTGTACCAGAAAACGTACGAAAATAGAAGACTACCGAAAACAGGCATAACGACACAGAAAAAAGGGCGTTCCTTGAGTACCCCGATATCCGAAGCTCCCGTCTCGGAGGACCCCGATCTATTTTTACCTTGATGATATCAATAATTATAGGTAATCTTCGGGGTACTCCGGTACAAGGGACTTGGGGGATCGGTGTACTCGGGAATAACCCCAGAATATTTTTTCGTGCAATCTTTACAAAGTCATGCTCATTAGACGATAGGAAGTATTTGGTGTGTGTGGCCAGCATAAGACTTTTGCGGGTGGCCTTTTTTTAACGTCAGGGAACTGCTACGCATACCCATCAGCCGCGGGGGCAGCTGGGGGTTATGTGGGACTCCAGGCCTCAAAAGAGAACCCGCCTACCGACTAAAAACCTGACGGTGCCATGTAAGTCGGGGATGTGGCGGATTTACCGTAGGCCGAGAGGCCACAAGCATTCATTGCAACTCCCCGGACTAGGCCGACTCACTTTGTAGTGAGCCCCTACTGGTTGCAACGAGGGTGAAACCCGACCCTTTCGCATAAACAACAGACGGCGCGGAGGAACACGCGCAACGCCGTCTCGGGCCCCCTTTGGCGGACGAAAGTCACCCCCGTGTCTGAAGCCTGGGGCACAGGAAGGGGGAAGTGGAGAAGGAAATTCCTCCTCCGGTGCCCATGACGCCGGCGGCGGATCATTGGAGCGTCAGCCGAAGCCTCTTGCTCCCTCTCCGCGGCTTCCTTCTGCGAGATGACAGTCTCACAGAAGGTGAGCACCGCCTGCCACGCTTTCTGGCAGGTCGCCATCCTCCGCACGATTGCTGCCAGCGAAAGCTGCCGCCCACAACGGCGACCATGGCACTGCGCTCCCTCGCCCAGGCCGGGCATGACATGGGCGTGTGCTGTGCAGTATCACAGTCGCAACTAGGGCAATGGTGACAATCTGCTCGCGACCGATCATGCAGAGGTACCACCCGAAGCAGCCGTGGTCCGTGAGGATCTGGGTCAGCCTGAAGGTCAAGCAACGGTGCTCGTGCTGCACCCACTCTGCAAGGACTGGGGCGATGGCCCCCGGGGAGCTGTGACCGAAGTGGCTCTCGGACAAGCGCTGTCTCCGCCGGTCCAGACCTGCGTCAGTTGCGCCCTGTCGGCTTCCACTTCGCGCGGCGCGGGCCTTTGCCCCTGGGACCTTAGGTCCCCCTTAGGCCTGACCCCCTGACCTTAGGCCACTGAAAAATGTCGAGGTCCCATGGCATGGTCCCTGCAAGCGCGAGTGCCGCGTCCGCACTGATTGTGCGGTATCCGCGGACTACCCGTATGGCCAAGTGGCGCTGTGCCTTCTGCAACAGCCTAGCGTTGTTTCCGGACACGGCGTCGTCATGGAACGGACAACACCCATGTACAAACGCCGGCACGACGCAGAGGGACCCCCAGATTGGGCATTAGCCTGCTTGAGGCATCTGCGGCCCCCAAGAGTTTCGGCGTTAGGCGCTCGAAGTGGGTGCGGAAGGACCACCGCCCATCCAACCACTGACCCAGCAGTAAACGCGCAGAAGCGACGTTGATGCGGGTTCCGCCAACGAGCAGGTGAGACCCGGCCGGTGGGGCCCATGAAAACACAGGGCCTCCGACTTTTCGAGTGCCACCTCGAGTCCCAGCCACTTAATCCGGTTCACCATGCTCGCCACGCCAGCCAATACCACTGTTGTTTCTGATTTCTGTAACACGAGTGCCCAAACTACATACCACGGAGTCAGATAAATGTATGTGATGTGTTTGTGTATTTATATTAATTTAATGTTTTTTTTTAATTTCAGGCCCTAGGAAACCGAGGACCGAACACCCAAAGCGGGTCGCATGCCATCCACCCCGCCACGGGGGTCATGTTCTTTGCAAATGTCGCTCAAGACGCCATCTTGTGCTGGAATGTCAATAAAGAACTGTCATCTGTCAATGTGGTAATGGTAGCCCAGGATAGGAGGAAACTTGCATATGTGTCTGGTAAAAAATACTTATTATATAAATTAATCAACCAATCAATTCACCTTTCTCATTTAATTTTCACTGTGCTCATTTCCTTCTTTTAGCATTAAGTCCACCCTTTGTACATTTCTTTCGCAATAAAGTTTAAATAAAATAAAATAAATACACATTGATCTGACTCCGTGGTTATTAGCTTAAGCACTTGTGTTATAGATGTCGCAGTCATCTAGTTGAATCCGCGATTTAATTGAATGACTAGGCCATTCATTGAATGCCGACATTCAATTGAATGACTAAAGGACAACTCGTCAAGTCGTTGAATGTAACGTTTAACGTCTTGACTGAACGTCATTTAGCGAAATCGATGAGTGGCATCCCATACATCTAGCCGACTTTGTAATGTTTGGTTAGGGTGACCATGAGTTCGCAACTTAAAAGTTAACCTTACATTACATAAAAATAAATGAATTATAAAATAAATTGTTAAATAGGATATACGACTTTGTTATATTTAAAAAGGGTGACCATAAGTTCGCATCCTGAAAGGTTACTGGTATCCGGTGGCGGCGTTATAATAGGTAAATCCATGTTGTCACACTATTTTATAACAAATAACCCACTTCGAAGTTAATTTAATATGAGATGTTTGACGCCATATTTGTTTTGGTGACAACTAGCGCCGCAGTGGGAAAAAAATTAACTAAATTTGAATCACTTGACTGATTTTACGTCCGCCCTGTTCAAAGGGCCATGTTTCAATCCGCTAACTAGTTGGACGTTGAGTGACGCTTGTTCAATCAACGATCGGCCTAGTCATTCAATTGAATGTTGTCATTCAATGAACGCGCTAGTCATTCAATCAAATAGCAGATTTAACCAGATGACTGCGACTTAGATATCAGAATCAAGAGTGGTATTACAAATAAACTTAAATAAATACATTTAACACCCAGACCAGTACAAACAGACGCGTTCATGCACACAAATGTTAGTACAGTGCGAGGATCGAAACCGCTCTCTCTCTTTCTCTCTTCAGTAGATTCCCTCACTGCTGAAGATCGTGACTCCTTTTGATCCTGTCTACCAGCTGCTTCCATCTGGTTACGTTCCGTCGCTTGGTGGAGCGCTGCTGTAACGAGTCTACTCGATTTTCGATTCAGTAAATAGTCTGAAATTTTCTTTTTATTTCTTTCTTTTTGTTTCAGATTTGAAAGTGATCGGACATGAAGTATGGACCCTTGCAAATAAAATACCTAAGTTCATATATGACACGCAGAATACAGATGAAGAAAACTATTTTATTCAAAGGTGAGTATTGGACATAACTTTTACATAGGGCCTCCTTATAAAGTATCGATATATGACAGAAGCATAGCAGGACAATAGGCTAGATGACACCACCTATCGTTGACATACTTTTTATTATCTGTCAAAAAGATCTGCTTCCATAGATTTTGTATGGGAATACAAGAACGTGACTGTCATGTATCAGAAATTGAAGTCAACTGACCGAACATTTAATGAGTTTTGTGAGTTTAAGAATTTGTTTCTACAGCTTTTTGGAAATATAGTGGTTGATATTTGAACTTCAAAGGGGCTATGTTTTTTAAACGCTATGGTATTAAAAATATTTAAGATAGGTGTCATCATTCTTATTATATCGATGATAGCGATATTGTCAAGTATTTACATACTATACAGGGTGAATACGAAATCGTGTAATTCCTTTAAACGACATGTTCAGCTGCTTATATAGAACGATTCTGCAAGGGTCATTTGCCCATCAGAAATCACAAGAATAAAAATCAATTTAAGATCGCAGTAGAGAAGATGAGTGCTTACTTAATCATATGATATCATTTAATGAGAAAAAAAGTAAAAAAAAAACTACCTATCAAACTAATTCAAAATTATTCTCAATTTATTACGCGCAGTGGACGGTTACCTTTTCAATGACCTTGGATTTCAATGCACTCGGGCGTTTGACAGGACGCGAGGTGCGGGCCGCGCGCGCAATGATTAAAACAGTCTTCAGATCTTTCTTTTTATGTGTAACTTATCGATACGACTAATGACTAGTTCCTCAGTTAAAAAAGCCACAAAAGACAAACAATACCATAAACTTGCTTGATTCCATTAATTTATCGTCAAGCTAGAGTCCCAAATTGTGTTTCGAAACAAGAAACTCATACTGAGAGGCAAGAAAGAACGTCTGTTTTAATGAAATGTGTAATTCCAGCTTGCTTAGTAAAACAATCTCTAAACATTGCTCACTTAAGCTAAACGTAAACTCCTAAATAAACCTAGCAGGAATTAAAGCTCAGCTCGTGATAAAATAAGACTGATTGATTGAGCACGTAGGTACACCACAGACCAGTCCCTAGTCTAGTCACTGAGCACTACCTACTGTGTTGTTTACACCAAATAAACTAATCGAAAAAAAAAACTTACATGTAGTTCCATGGAATATTCACTTACACAATCATCACCACACGTGCACGTCCTTTTGTGACATACCTTATGATAAGAAAATACACCACACAGCACTAGCTAAACAATAATGAACTAGGTACAACGAATTTAAATACCCTAGAAGCAACATTGCATAGAAAACCGCCTTCAAAAACTGTCCCGAAAGTAGTTGCAACGGCGGGAGGGACTTGTAGAACAAAAATAATATCAACTTTAATTTTAATATTCAAAAGTTGACCTTAAATCACTAAAATACGATCTCACTTTAAATGTACTCATCCCAGAGTTATGACATTTTTGAATGTACGCAGGCAACAAGCTCATAAAATTTTATTGCTTTATTGCTGTAAAGACGAATGTAGCCTGTAAAACAATAGATATAAGGTTTAGTTCTGCTTGCGCTGTTTGGAAATCATATAATTTTTTAATCTAGAACAGAGTAAGAAGAGTCGTCGTCGGTGTAAATAAAATGTATTTGAGTAAAATAATTAAAAGTGTGTGTGTCAGCTCCGACGCACGACTGGAGTTTACTCCTTAAGAACGGTTATAAAAATTTAATAGATTAGGAAATAAGGATAAATGAATGTATTTTTTATGATACTAAAGGCATGTATGATACATTAATTTTTATTAATTATACAATGAATCTGTTGAAATACATAACAAAACCATAGAAATATAAACAATAGTCTCCATAATACATACATACTACAATACACCTTTACAATACTCGGTTGAATGTGTCAGAAAATGACCGATGCGTCTTCGGGTCACATCGTGTGACATCGCCGGTCGCCCTGTGACATTTTCGTGTAACATCGCGTGACATCGGTTTTTTTTAGATTTTGTTGTTGAGAATTTGATTTTACTTCCATATATTTTCATACCTCGGCCTTATAAAATCGATTATTAAACAGTAATTTCCAAAAACCTTTACTTGTTTATGACTAACTAGTTCTATTATTAACTAGCTTTCCGCCAGCGGCTTAGCCCGCGTGGACTAGCTGTGAATCTATTGACTGTGCTTTAAGTATGCTGGAACTGGATGTGCTCGATAGCGAACTCATTGAACTTTCTATGTTTGGTGTTGACAGTACAGCATTTCCGGGTGATGTTGTTTGATCGATCTGAAAATAAATTGTCTTGATTAGACAATAGTTTCGCCACTTTTCTCTTTTTATTTCATTTTTCGGAAATCTGAAATGATACAGATAATATTTTATAACGATATCCACTAGTAATAAAATTTCTTGTCGAATATTGTAAACAATATTTACATTCCTTTTCCTCCAAAATTACCATAATAATCTTTAGTACAACGCGACTCCATTACTATGTTCCAAATATTACTCTGTGTGAATGCGTTAGAAGCATTTAGACCGCAGCGCGTGGGAAAGGGACAACTATAAAGCCAGTCGCGCGTTTGATTTCTTCAGTTTTTTTTTAGAAAATTACAATTTTAGCACGTTTAAAGATAACTTTGCACCACTAATGCATTCTCTTATCAAAGATGGATTAATACCTTACCGGAAACACGAAACTCCATCCTTTTTCGAGTGGTTAAAGTATTGTTTTTGCACTTTTTCACGGAGCACTTCGGTATACTGACGCTAGCACGGTCCGCGCGCGACTACAAGCCAACGAGTGCTTAAGGCGTGTTTAAGCACTCGTTTTGCGAGACATTTTTCGAGCGCTGTCAGTGTATCTAGGGTATTTAATATCGTTGACTAGGTATTGTTACAGTATTGTAACAACCTCTAAAACACACAAAATTTACGTCGACTGCGCAAGCGACGCGGGCTTCCGGGTGCAGTGCAATGTCAAACTACGACATCAACGACATGTTAATTAAAATTTCACTAACTGATAATCTCCAAAACCTCAAAACGGGAGATGCAACGCGACGCGGCGACGTTCCAATCTGCACTACTGCATGCATTCACCGTACTGAACTTTCACATTTATTATTAATAACAACAACAAACCAGTAACAATTTGAGTTTATGCAAAAAATAGCAAAATTAACTCTTATTCCCTTGACATAGGATAGTTATGGACGCTTTGGCGGCGAAATGCTTTTATGACGGCACGAGTATTTGCAAGAGTATTTTTAGGCGAAATTATGGCAAGGCAATAAAAGTGATTTCAGTTGTTTCTTATCTTACTCATTTCTTCAAACACTTGCTCACAGGCTTTTAAGTATTGCAAGGCAATAAAAGACCACTTTTATTGCCTTGCAATAAAAAATACTCTTGTACAAAGCAGCCGCCTCGACACGTGCTATCATGAAGGCATTTCGCCGCCATAGCATCCATAACTATCCTATGTCAAGAGAATAAGAGCTAGTTTTGCTATTTTTTTGCATAAACTCAAATTAAATTTAAATTGTTACTGGTTTGTTGTTGTTAGTAATAATCAGTGTGAAAGTTCAGTACGAAGAATGCAGTAGTGCAGATTGGAACGTCGCGTTGCGTCTCGCGTTCTTAGATTTTGTTTAATGGAGATTATCAATTAGTGAAATTTTAATTAACATGTCGTAGTTTGACATTGCACTGCACCCGGAAGCCCGCGTCGCTTGCACAGTCGACGTAAATTTTGTGTGTTTTAGAGGTTATTGCAATACTGTGACAATACCTAGTGCTTTGTGGTGTAATTTCTCTTCATAAGGTATGTCACAAAAGGACGTGCACGTGTGGTGATGATTGTGTAAGTGAATATTCCATGGAACTACATGTAAGTTTTTTTTTTCGATTAGTTTATTTGGTGTAAACAACACAGGTAGGTAGTGCTCAATGACTAGGAACTGGTCTGTGGTGTACGAGCTCAATCATTCGATCTTATTTTATCGCGAGCTGAATCTGTTACAATAAAAGTGATTTCAGTTGTTTCTTACCCATTTATCCAAACATTTGCCGACTGGCTTTTTGCAAAAGACCTTATGGACTATGCAATAGGGTTTTTTTTTGATATGTGAAGGTACTCTAATGTTAGTACAAATTTTGCACTTGTTTCGATCGGTTGCATTATTTATCGCGATGCCGCTCACGAATCGGGAGCTCGCAGAACTTGTGTTTGAGTACTCTCGCACTCAAAATATGAGCGAGACTAGGGAGTGGTTCCGGGTTCGATACCCAGAGTCGCAAGTGCCATCTGCTCGACGAATTTTGAGAATGGTTCAAAATCTTCTCGATTTCGGCCAACTAACCGTCCCTGGCCATGCACAAGCGCGTGGCCGTGCACCTGTGTACCCTAGGGCACTTTATCGAGCCATACGCCGATTTTTATGGCAAATCCAATGGCAAGCACACGGGAGGCGGCACGGAGGTTTAGAGTCAGTCAGGGCTACGTCTGGAAGTTATTGAACTTATCGGGACAGCACCCCTACCATTTCCAGCCAGTCCAAGACCTTACCCTAGCTGATTATCCTGCCCGTGTATCGTTTTTTTTAAATACGCCAAAATTATGATAAGCCTTATTTCTAAGTGCTCAGTGACTAGACTAGGGACTGGTCTGTGGTGTACCTACGTGCTCAATCAATCAATCTTATTTTATCACGAGCTGAGCTTTAATTCCTGCTAGGTTTATTTAGGAGTTTACGTTTAGCTTAAGTGAGCAATGTTTAGAGATTGTTTTACTAAGCAAGCTGGAATTACACATTTCATTAAAACAGACGTTCTTTCTTGCCTCTCAGTATGAGTTTCTTGTTTCGAAACACAATTTGGGACTCTAGCTTGACGATAAATTAATGGAATCAAGCAAGTTTATGGTATTGTTTGTCTTTTGTGGCTTTTTTAACTGAGGAACTAGTCATTAGTCGTATCGATAAGTTACACATAAAAAGAAAGATCTGAAGACTGTTTTAATCATTGCGCGCGCGGCCCGCACCTCGCGTCCTGTCAAACGCCCGAGTGCATTGAAATCCAAGGTCATTGAAAAGGTAACCGTCCACTGCGCGTAATAAATTGAGAATAATTTTGAATTAGTTTGATAGGTAGTTTTTTTTTTACTTTTTTTCTCATTAAATGATATCATATGATTAAGTAAGCACTCATCTTCTCTACTGCGATCTTAAATTGATTTTTATTCTTGTGATTTCTGATGGGCAAATGACCCTTGGAGAATCGTTCTATATAAGCAGCTGAACATGTCGTTTAAAGGAATTACACGATTTCGTATTCACCCTGTACTATTCTATGTAATATATTGTTATCCATTAATCCATACCTACTAATAATATTATAAATGCGAAAGTAACTCTGTCTGTTGCTCAATCACGCCTAAACTATTGAACCGATTTCCATGAAATTTGGTATGGAGATATTTTGATAGGTACCCGAGAAAGGACATAGGCTCCTTTTTACCGCGGGAAAATGACACATTTCCATGCAATGGGTAAAATTTTAAAAGTAAAAAAAGTGGGCCGATCACTTTTACGCCTAAACTACTGAACAGATTTAAATGAAATTCAGTAAGGAGATAGTTTGAGACTTAAGAAAGGACTTGAGCTACTTTTGACCGCGGGAAAACAACGGGAAAAATTACTTTCAAGGGAATATAATCGTTTTCGCGCCTAAATTGCCAAAGATTTGAATTATATTTGTATAAAATTTAATAAAGCGTTTAAAGCGTTAAAAAGCACTTACAAAATTTAACGACTTCATTAAGGTTCTCTGTAGCTCAGTGGTCAGAGCATTGGACCAGACTTCCAAAGGTCGGGGGTTCGATTCCTCCCCGATGACCGGAGCCGAAAAGATTTTTTTAAGTGTTGTCTTTTCAAAATTTAATAATATAAACTGCAACACTGGTACTTCCTGGTACTTGGTTCTTCTCGGCACCAGCCCACAAATAATCCCCAAGCTGTGATAGGGTGTTTAGAGACCGACAAAAGTGCACCCTGTAAGTTTATTTACAGAAATAAATGAATTTTAATCGCAGATGAAATATATTTAGCTCTTTTCCTTGTCATCCTGCTTTTCAGCACTCAGGAACTACTTGGTCGAACTTATACATCTAATCTTATACTCACTACCTGCGACAGCGTTTCCCTGCAATTACAACCTAGGAATCTTCAAAGCTAGAGTGAACAGTCAACTTCTAGGTGAGCTCGCTCCATCGTAGACTCAGTCTTTGCCTCGTTGGGCTTAGTCTTGGGTCAAGAGCAAACCTATCCCAAAAAAAAATACTTATCCAATATTTGATTTACGGACATAGCCTTGAGAATCAGAAAGCTCAAGTGGCAATGGGCAGGGCACATAGCGCGAAGAACTGATGGCCGTTGGGGCAGAAAAGTTCTGTATTGGAGACCCTTCGACCAAAAGCGCAGCGTAGGACGTCCATCGACAAGATGGACAGACGACCTTGTGAAGATCGCAGGATCACACTGGATGCGGACCGCTTGTGATCGGTCGATGTGGAAAACTGTGGGGAAGGCCTATGTTCAGCAGTGGACGTCCCTTGGCTGATAATGATGATAACAATGAAGATTATTTATTATATTTTATTTGTTTGTTTCGTTTTGTTTCTAGGTACTCAGTGGAAGATCTGATCAAAGGAACTGCATGCGAAAAGAAAATAAAGAAGCACTGAGAACATGGTATTGTGTAAATTGATTGATAATGTAATAAATATTATACCTAATTGAAAAAATAAATAAAAAATATTCTGAACATTACTTTTTTTTTGTTTTGCGGAAAAACATCGAAATAGCTTGTATATAGCCATTTTTTCTTTTTGTTATTATATTTTTCTCATTTTCATATTGCAGTAAAAAGCGAATATTGCTAACACCTGAAGAATCCTTATTTCTAGACCAGGTGGCCATTACACCTTGGCATTTTTCAAATTTTTTATTATTATTTATAACAAGATAAAGATACGTATTACAAGAAGCGAATAATTATTACTTAATTCTAAATTGTACACTTTATATGTATACAAGGTGTAACAAAAAACCCCGTAATAACTGAAGGGTGATATTGTGCCCGGAAAACTGCACAACATTCCCAAAGATACCTAGGTAAAAATGTCAAAAAAATCGAACCTCACAAAATTGCCAATCAGCTTTACCATGGGAGAGCCAATTTTTTTTTGAGATTTAGGTCTCTTTGCGAAAGTTGTTCAGTTTTATGGGCACAACAACACACTTCAGTTATTACTGTTTATTTTATGAAACACCTTGTATATTCTATACTAGCGGCCCACCCGCGACTTCGTCCGCGCAATCGTGTTTATCCCAAGGGATCATTTAATCGGGATAAAACGTATCCTATCACCTAAGTCAGCTCATACCCTGTCTGTATACCAAATTTCATCAAAATCCATTCAGTGTCAGCGTGGTTGCCGGACAAACATCTTAATATCCAAACAAAGAAACTTTCACATTTATAATATCACTATTATAATATTAGTAGTGTAATACCCTTTTCAACACACTTGCTCATAAAGTGGTTGTAATTTCACTGCAATTAGACTAATAATGACACCGATAGGTAATCAAACTGTGACTTTTTCATTGCTATAACTCACTAGTGAGTTATAGATTTAAAATAAGAAAACTTTAAAGTCCCCATTTTGTACGTGGCAGAATAGGCGCAACCCCTATGCGCGGAAAATAAACTTTAAAAATGAGATTAAAATGAGAATAAATTAAATGAGATTTTATTCACAAGTGTGTTGAAAAACGTCGTATGATACCTACACGTGTGTATTGATGATTACCGTCCTCGACTCTCTTAAGACCCTCGCCTACGGCTCGGGTCCCAATGTTACACACTAGTACCTTAATGTACTATTTTCGCATAAAACAAGCATCTGACCATTTAGGCTGTAAAGTTTTTCAACTTTAAATTCAAATCGCTAGTTTGTATTTACTTCACATGACCTAATAACAATACAATACCTAAGTAACTGATATAAATAACAAAAACAGGAAAACCAGTTGATATTTCCTTATGTTCCTATATTAAAACATTACTCAGTCATAAAATACCGAAGTGATATCATATACTTACTAAAAAAACCTTAAAACTATTTTATTCAAAGGTGAGTATTAGACATAACTTTTACATAGGGCCTCCTTATAAAGTATCGATAGATGACAGAAGCATAGCAGGACAATAGGCTAGATGACACCACCAATCGTTGACATACTTTTTATTATCTGTCAAAAAGATCTGCTTCCATAGATTTTGTATGGGAATACAAGAACGTGACTGTCATGTATCAGAAATTGAAGTCAACTGACCGAATATTTAATGAGTTTTGTGAGTTTAAAAATTTCTTTCTACAGCTTTTTGGAAATATAGTGGTTTATATATGAACTTCAAAGGGGCTATGTTTTTTAAACGCTATGGTATTAAAAATATTTAAGATAGGTGTCATCATTCTTATTATATCGATGATAGCGATATTGTCAAGTATTTACATACTACACTATTCTATTTAATATACTTATTGTTATCCATTAATCCATACCTACTAATAATATTATAAATGCGAAAGTAACTCTGTCTGTTACTCAATCACGCCTAAACTATTGAACCGATTTCCATGAAATTTGGTATGGAGATATTTTGATAGGTACCCGAGAAAGGACATAAGCTACTTTTTACCGCGGGAAAATGACACATTTCCATGCAATGGGTAAATTTCAAGTGGGCCGATTACTTTTACGCCTAAACTACTGAACAGATTTAAATGAAATTCGGTAAGGAGATAGTTTGAGACTTAAGAAAGGACTTGAGCTACTTTTGACCGCGGGAAAACAACGGGAAAAATTACTTTCAGGGGAATATAATCGCTTTCGCGCCTAAATTGCCAAAGATTTGAATTATATTTGTATAAAATTTAATAAAGCGTTAAAAAGCACTTACAAAATTTAACGACTCCATTAAGGTTCTCTGTAGCTCAGTGGTCAGAGCATTGGACCAGACTTCCAAAGGTCGGGTGTTCGATTCCTCCCCGATGACCGGAGCCGAAAAGATTTTTTTAAGTGTTCTCTCTTCAAAATTTAATAATATAAACTGCAACACTGGTACTTCCTGGTACTTGGTTCTTCTCGGCACCAGCCCACAAATAATCCCCAAGCTGTGATAGGGTGTTAAGAGACCGACAAAAGTGCACCCTGTAAGTTTATTTACAGAAATAAATGACTTTTAATCGCAGATGAAATATATTTAGCTCTTTTCCTTGTCATCCTGCTTTTCAGCACTCAGGAACTGCTTGGTCAAACTTATACATCTAATCTTACACTCACTACCTACGTCAGCGTTTCCCTGCAATTACAACCTAGGAATCTTCAAAGCTAGAGTGAACAGGCAACTTCTAGGTGAGCTCGCTCCATCGTAGACTCAGTCAAGAGCAAACCTATCCCAAAAAAAAAAAACTTATCCAATATTTGATTTACGGACCAGTAAGGATCCAGTTGAGGATCAGTAAGCTCAAGTGGCAATGGGCAGGGCACATAGCGCGAAGAACTGATGGCCGTTGGGGCAGAAAAGTTCTGTATTGGAGACCCTTCGACCAAAAGCGCAGCATAGGACGTCCACCGACAAGTTGGACAGACAACCTTGTGAAGATCGCAGGATCACACTGGATGCGGACCGCTTGTGATCGGTCGATGTGGAAAACTGTGGGGAAGGCCTATGTTCAGCAGTGGACGTCCCTTGGCTGATAATGATGATAGTAATGACGATTATTTATTATATTTTATTTGTTTGTTTCGTTTTGTTTCTAGGTACTCAGTGGAAGATCTGATCAAAGGAACTGCATGCGAAAAGAAAATTAAGAAGCACTGAGAACGTGGTATTGTGTAAATTGATAGATCATGTAATAAATATTATACCTAATTGTAAAAATAAAAAAATATATTCTGAACATTACTTTTTTTTTGTTTTGCGGGAAAACATCGAAATAGCTAGCAGCTAGCATTTTTTCTTTTTGTTATTATATTTTTCTCATTTTCATATTGCAGTAAAAAGCGAATATTGCTAACACCTGAAAAATCCTTATTTCTAGACCAGGTGGCCATTACACCTTGGCATTTTTCAATTTTTTTATTATTATTTATAACAAGATAAAGATACGTATTACAGGAAGCGAATAATTATTACTTAATTCTAAATTGTACACTCTATATGTATACAAGGTGTTACAAAAAACCCCGTAATAACTGAAGGGTGATGTTGTGCCCGGAAAACTGCACAACATTCCCAAAGATACCTAGGTAAAAATGTCAAAAAAAAATCGAACCTCACAAAATTGCCAATCAGCTGATCGGTTTACTATGGGAGAGCCAATTTTTTTTTTGTAGATTTCGACCTAGGTTAGTTTGCGAAAGTTGTTCAGTTTTATGGGCACAACAACACACTTCAGTTATTACTGTTTATTTTATGAAACACCTTGTATATTCTATACTAGCGGCCCACCCGCGACTTCGTCCGCGCAAACGTGTTTATCCCAAGGGATCATTTAATCGGGATAAAACGTATTCTATCACCTAAGTCAGCTCATACCCTGTCTGTATACCAAATTTCATCAAAATCAAAAGTGTCAGCGTGATTGACGGACAAACATATTTATATCCAAACGAAGAAACTTTCACATTTATAATATCACAATTATAATATTAGTAGTGTAATACCCTTTTCAACACACTTGCTCATAAAGTGGTTGTAATTTCACTGCAATTAGACTAATAATGACACCTATAATCAAACTGTGACTTTTTCATTGCTATAACTCACTAGTGAGTTATAGATTTTAAAAAAGAACACTTTAAAATCCCTATTTTGTACGTGGCAGAATAGGCGCAACCCCTATGCGCGGAAAATAATAGTACATTATGGTACAAGTGTGTAATGTTGGTGATTACCGCTGAGGCGCCATTGAGACCCGAGCCGTCAGGTGAGGTTTTTTTGTAACAACAAAGAGGTTTTATGCCACCGAAAATCCATTTACATTTTTGAAATAAATAAATGTGTCCCTAATTAAGACGAAAAAACATTTATTATTATCAAATTATTTATAATTCACAATAATTTCTTATAAAATATTTGTATTTTATCACTAAAATTATCATTTTGAAGTAGGCTGTATGGCTGTAATCAATCACCTTACATTTGGCGCGTGCAAAAAAAAAATTGCGCGCCATTTCCCAATTTTCCCATTCTTAATTAAACGATTTATGCAATACATGTTTGTTTTTTCCTCGCAAGTGTGTTGAAAAACGTCGTATGATACACGTGTGTATTGATGATTACCGTCCTCGACTCTCTTAAGAGCCTCGCCTACGGCTCGGGTCCCAATGTTATACACTAGTACCTTAATGTACTATTTTCGCATAAATCAAGCATCTGACCATTTAGGCTGTAAAGTTTTTCAACTTTAAATTCAAATCGCTAGTTGGTATTTACTTCACATGACCTAATAACAATACAATACCTAAGTAACTTATATAAATAACAAAAACAGGAAAACCAGTTGATATTTCCTTATGTTCCTATATTAAAACATTACTCAGTCATAAAATACCGAAGTGATATCATATACTTACTTAGGTACAATGAATGCCACCCGTATTATATGTTATTTAAGTAGTTTGATGGAATTCAAATAAATGTTTTAAGGCCGGTTCCACACTTTAGGCGAACAGTTAGCCCTAAGAAAAAAATAAACATATTAAAAATCTTCCAATTACAATTCTTATAAATAACTAGCTGTCCCGGCAAACGTTGTTTCGCCATATAAATGTTAAAAGTGGACAACCCTTATCACTAAGGTGTATGAAAAATAGATGTTGGCCGATTCTCAGACCTACTCAATATGCTCACAAAATTTCATGAGAATCGGTCAAGCCGTTTCGGAGGAGTATGGCAACGAAAACTGTGACACGAGAATTTTATATATTAGATAAAACAAATATTCTTTTAAGTATTACATAATCTTCATCATATAAATTATAAACAGATAATAAATTATAATCATTAATTATTAAATAATATATTACCCACTAACTAACGCCATTGGCCATTTTAACACTAATTTCTGGTTATCGGGTCTAAAAGCGATCTATTTTAATGTATTTGGTACGTTTCGCCTGGATTGCACACAGCCGTTGTTATGTTTAAGTAGTGTAACTCACATAAATATATTTTGTAATGTAATACTTATTAATTTTATAATAATTTAATTGAAATTCGATGACATTATATAGGAATAGACACGGTTAATGATTTTAGTTTTTATGTATTGTTATTTTATTACATTCTGACATTGTGTGTTAATTGTTAATAATTTTATTGTGATTTCTTTGACATTTCTCTCGAAAATGTGACTTTGCACGGTTAAAAACTATAATTATGTATCAATATTCATTAATATCAATATTGTTAATTTTAATAATGTTATACCTTGAAGCGATTTGCATGCCAGTTATGGTGAATTGTGCGAACACACATATTGTTTAACATCTCCTGTAACCACTTTTCAAGCAAATAAATGAATTTGATTTGATTTGATTTGATCAGCTGACCACGGCTGTGTGCAATTCAGCCGAAACGTCGAGCAGTGAGTACCTAATACTTATTAAAAAAGCGCGTTTAGACCCGATAACCAGTAGTTAGTGTTAAAATGCAACGCGAAAGTTTTAAATCAGCTATCAACGTTGAGGCCAAGGATTTTTCTAGGACCACTGGGTGATAGATTTTTCAGCCAACTGTTCGCTGAACATCTGGATCTGGGGCAAATAAATAATCAACAACATCACATACATTAATCTGACTCCGTGTTAAGTAGCTAAAGCACTTGTGTTACAGATATCAGAATCAACAGTGGTATTACAAATGAACTTAGATATATACATATAACACCCAGAGTACAAACAGACGTGTTCATGCGCACAAATGTTTGTACAGTGCGGAGATCGAACCCGCGACAACTTGGTTAATAGGTAAGGTAAGGTAGTTTATAACCCCTTCTTTTACCGTTTTTCTTGTTTTAATTTGACATCGTCATAGTTCAGAAAATGATAACACGTCACCTAAGCGACAATCGTCGATATTATATTTTACCGACTTCAAAAAAAACGAAGTTTTTTTTAAATACGGTCGAATTGGTTCCCAATTCGGTTTGGTATTTAAAAAAAATGTATGTTACCTTGCTTGGTGCTAGTGGCACAGTGGTTGCAGCGCTATTGGTAGTGATACCTAAAGTTAAGCAACCTACGGCGCGGTCATGTTTGGGATGGGTGATAATTCTGACCATTTAAGTAAGTGACGTCTATTTACAAGCATCTCCGTGCTTCGGAAGGCACGTTAAGCTGTTGGTCCTGGTTAATATCCATAGATTTTAGTCGTTAGGCCTAGTCAGAGGCCCTCTGGCGGCTTAATAACATCTGACAGTAAGGTTGGTCACTTACCTTACAAACACTCCTCCACCGCACCGCACTGAACCCGCGAGGTGGAGTATAGCTCGGACCACCTCATAGTTGAGGTGAGGCCTGTGCCCAGCAGTGGGACGTATGATGATGATGATCTATCCGACCGTTTTCGGTCATGGCGACCACTTCCACTCCTAGTCGGTTTGGCGTTGATGCGCTCGTAAGTGGCTGATGTAGCCGATTTTAGCGGTAAACGTTCGCGCGCAGTGAGGGCAGGTGAGCGCGCCACTCACATAATTATAGTCAATTGCGGCGACTGGACGGGCTTTCAACTCATCGCGCTTAGCGCCGAGGTCAGCTTTACGCTGCTCTTCAAACTCGCGGACACGCCTATTCACAGTCGCACGCCATTCTGGGCGATGTGCTGCCAAACCCTCCCATTGTGTGGGCTCAATGTTACACTTCTTCATGTGCCGCTTGAGAACATCCTTGTATCTAAGGAGTTGTCCGCCACGTTTCCGCTTACCCTCCTCTAGCTCACAATAAAAGATACGCTTCGCCACTCTTTCCTCCGCCATACGTGCCACATGCCCGCACCATCGAAGCTGCCGACGCATTAAATAGGCTTCAATGCCACCGACATTGGCGCGCCGCAGAACCTCGGTATTGCGAACCCGATCAGACCATTTAATTTTCATGATGGTACGAAGGCATTTGAGGTGGAAACGATCCAGAGTTCGGAAATGGCGGCGATACACGCACCACGTCTCGGAGGAGTATAGAAGGTTCGGCAGCACTATCGCCATGTATACGGCAATCTTTGTAGGCAGCTTGAGATCATGGGAGCAGAAGACCTTGGAACGCAGTTTCCCAAATAAAGCAGCTGCAGCACCGATCCTACTGTTGATCTCGGTATCAAGGTCACACCCAGATGATATCGTGCTCCCCAGATAACGGAACTTATCCACCTGCTTCAGCACATCTTCGCCGAGCTTGATGGTCAGTGACTCACAGCCATGTGCGTCCAAGGACATCACCTCCGTCTTTTTGACACTGACCTTCAAGCCAAATTTGCAGCATGCTTCGTGGAAGGTGGACATTAGCTGCTGTAGGCCTTCTGGGGATTCAGCTAGAAAGCATAAGTCATCGGCATACATGATCTCGAGAGGAGGTACTCTCTAGCCGACAATGCGATCGGACGTGTCCACTTCATTAATTTTAAAAAGCAAAATTAACAATAATCTGCAAAGTTGTGACCTCGATAAACATCACGCTGAATTCGTGTCATCTGACCTTTTGTGCTCGACAATGTTTAGTGCGATTAACTGAGGACATTAATAATGGAAAGTAGTCCCTTCAACCGAAGTAGCCGAACTCCCCGGAGCCCGCCGCCCTCACCCGCGCCCGCGCTGCCCTCGCCCGCTCCTCCTCCGCCCGTCCCGCAGAAGAATGAGCCCATACAAGTTGTGCCTACAGCCGAGATCCAGAACTGGATGAGGACCATCGAGCAGTGCCTAAATGAGGTGTGTACTATCGCTGCCGAAGGAAAACTGAACTCGGACCAAAAAGTGAGAATTCACAATTTGTGCAGGAAAGTGAGCCATGGGACCTCACAGCTAGCAGTGGAGTACCAATCCATTAAGCAGAAGGCTATTCAAGCTCACATGTTAAATGATGCCCTTCAAGAAAAATGCAACCTTTCGCAAAAACTTGACAACCTCAAAGTAAGTGTTGAAGCAACTCTAAGGCCTGCCCAGAACACAGTTTCTTTTGCCGACATGGTGAAAAATAGCTCTAAAGACCTTATTCAACCCAGCACCATAAATTCCGTAGCTATATATCCAAATGACAAGGGAAAGACAAGCGAGGAGACCAAAACTCTGGTTCAAAAAATCATCCGACCTAATGAAATGAAGCTGCACGTGAGGGGACTGCGTAAAACGAAAAATGGAGGCGTAATCATAAGCACAGATACCAAAGACGATATCGAGAAGCTGAAGCAATCATCGCAACTGAAGACCTCGGGTTTCACTGTAGACGAGCCTCATAAACGCCAGCCCAGAATCGCCATCATTGGAGTGCCCACGTCAATGCAAGAGACTGAAGTCTTCAGCTGCATTTATCAACAAAATCTTGCTGAAAAACTTAAAGATACGATTACTCTCGAGTCGTTTTTGTCATGTATCAAGCTTAGCCACAAATCAGGGAAAAAAGATGCCGAGACTTGCAATTACATCGTCCAAGTCCCCGCTCAAATTCGAAAAGTCCTTGTAAATAATGATAGAGTTTTTGTCAACTGGTCGTCGTGCCCTGTGAGAGATTTCACCTTGGTGACACGGTGTTTTAAATGCCAGCAATACGGTCATGCGGCAAAGACATGTCGAGAAGATACCATCACTTGTGGCCACTGCGGTGAAGTGGGCCACGCCATGAGGGATTGTGCGCAGAAAACCGTGCCGTCTAAGTGCGCTACATGCGTGCGCTTCCGTAAGCCAAGCGCACACAAAACAGGAGATAAAGAATGTCCCGCCAGAAGAGCTGCCGAAAACCGATACATTAACTCTATCGATTATGAAGGCACCTTTCCGTAGAATCCCAGTTTTTTGAGCATTTTTGTTAATCACTTGGTGTTATAGTAATTATGTAATAGCGTTTAATTTTCTTTTTAAGCAATATGATTTGACCTAACATTGTCCTACTAACCCATACATGTTAGTGCTAATTTGGCAAAGTAATATGTTACTAACACTAATCATTAATTTAAATACACGCAGAAAATAATATAAACGTGATGCATACAATAATATATTTAGCCTAGATACGTAAGAACTGCTGACGCCGTTGACTTGAGTTGCAAAGTGCAGACTTTGTAGTGACACTTATTTACTAACTTAATTTAGATCATATCTTTGTTTTATTTCGTAGTATAGTAAGTATGTAGTTTCAAGCAATTGTTAATTAGCCTTATACCTATTGTAATAATAATGTGTGCTCTCTTTAGCCTGAGATACAGGTTTATATCTAACCTAGTTCAGGTAAAGAAAGTAATTAGCCTGTAAGTTAGATCCTAAGCCCAAATTAATTGTAATTTACCTGAATGAAACTAAATAAATTTTATTATTATTATTATTATTATTATCTCTGTGATGAGAGCGTAAGAGACTCTTGTGCGTGCCTTAAATCGAGCCAAATTGAATATGCTGCCATCTGTACGGAAACGGATGCGAATTCCTTCGGAAAGAGTTTGTAAAACTTCTCTGACAACTACCGCAAAGTACAAGGCGAACAGTGTGGGAGCTAGAACACACCCTTGTTTTACCCCACAGGTAACGGGGAAAAAGTCCGACTGCTCGCCATCTACTATGACGCAGCACTGCATGTTATCATGCAGAAGTCTCAAAAGTCCCACAAACTTCTTCGTACACCCGAGTTTTCCTAGCACCACCCATAAGGCTTCACGAGGCACACTATCAAAAGCTTTTTCTAAGTCAACAAAGCAGAGATACAGCTGTTGACCCTGTTCTCTGCTTTTTTCTTGCAGTTGACGCACTACGAAAATGGCTTCGCATGTGCCTCGGTCAGGTCGGAAGCCAAACTGAGTTTCAGGCAGGATCCTTTCAGATAGGTCTGTTAGGCGGTTTCATAAAACCCTCGCAAAAGCCTTTCCAGGGGCTGACAGCAGTGAAATGCCACGGTAAGAGTCGCAGTCGGATTTATTACCCTTATTCTTGTAGAGGGCACTGATGCGAGAGAGATGGCGCTAGTCATCATGTAAATATCGGCTCCGTAGATTTTTACTATTTAAAAATATTAAACAATAACAAAGTGATGAAAAAACATAAACATTACCAAAAGTGCTATTGACAGAAGCTGTGCAAGTGTTATCTTGTAAAATATTCAAGACGTTTGTAAGATATAAACAATTAAAACTCTGTGTAAAAGTATCAGTGAAAACAGTGCAGATATTCCAAAAAAGTGAAAATACCTAAACAAAATTATACAGTTGACAATAACAAACCCTGTGACTAATTATGGAAGTGAAATTCCTAGTTTCTGGATACCAAAATACGTAAAATCAATACACAGACCGTTTGTTGACATTCAAATATCCTGGTAGTGCTGAGCAGAAACCAACCTTATTGTGATTAGCTTAGGGTAATTCATTATCTGCATTGCTCCATTCATAGCTGTGTGGGATGATCTACCCTCCACAATCACTAATGCAAACTAAGACACCTATCGGCACCTGAAAAAACTAAACAAATAGTAGCATATGATCGACATTTTACGTATGATGTCATAGCAATCTCGTGGCGCAGTTGGAAGAGCGGCAGACTTTGCAACCGAGATATCGTGACTTCGAATCCTCGCAGTGCATGACAAAAAAATTATTTTTAAATAACATTCGCAAAATAAATCTATTTTAGTAATTACGATGTCTTCTTCTAAAGTACACAATAAATGTGACAGATGCAAAACATCAATACCTAGAAGAGAATTCTTGGTCTGTTCGAAATGCAAAATTAAACTCGATCTTAGCTGCGCTAATGTGCCCTTTTTGAGATTCAATATTATGGACGTTGAAAGAAAAAAGAAATGGAAGTGTGACAATTGCCTGCTTAAAAAAAAAACATCAGTACCCAGCACGGTCGAAACTCCATCCACTAGCAATTCCGTATTATTACCAATAAAAATAACGAGTAATGATAGTCAAAACAATACAGATGTCAGCGCCTTGGAACACAGTGCATACAAAAATGTAACAACTCGAAAGCGTAACCAATGCCGCGCATCCTCTGACGAGCTGTTGGATGATCCAGCTGAGGAATCAGAATCACAGAGCACTTTGACCTTGCTTGGAAATATGCAACTGAGTTTGCCTGATCTAAATGTTGCAGACTCTCAGGAGCTCCGAGATGAAATTAATAGCCTTAAAACCAAGCTGGCCAGTGCCCACTTGGAGATCGACAGATTGAACATGCAAGTTACCGGCTTAACAAAAAAGCTAGATGAACTACAAAGAAAAGGACACGTTATGCAGCATTTGTTAACTGAACGAACTCCGCATAAACTTACTCCACGGCGCAAAACAAATAAGACGAAAGCGGTACCTATTTCTCGACAGCAATCAGCTCGGCCTTTATTCCTGGAGAACGAACCTCAAGATAATAGGGAAGAAAGGAATACGTCTTTAGACGCGCTAAGATCCGACAGCTCAGAAGAAGAAGTTCAGCATCTTCAGTCGTCTTTTTGTAACACCTCACATCATGATTCATACACGTCTGGGGAAAAGCAACCCAAAATATACATTTTCGGTTCTCAACAGTGCGTCGGTGTGGGATCTCAGCTACTGCAGTCGCGATTCGAGAGCAAATATGGACAGTATTCAGTCTGCGCGGTAACCAAACCAAACGCCTTGGCTAGCGAGATACTGTCAGAATGTGATAATATTGAGGACTCATCAACAAACTATCTCGTACTCTGCGCTGGTGAACATGATACGAATCCAATAAAAGTTGTGATTGAGTTTGCGGCAACACTTAAAAAACTAAATTTTATAAATATTATTGTACTGGGTATTGTTGAAAACAAATACCTTAGCACTAATAAATTAAACAAAAGCATCTCAGATTTATGTAGAAATGTTCCAAATTGTATGTTTATTAATGTAAATGGCTATCAATGGCGAAATAATGGTTATGACTATTTGTGTTTTGTATGCAGGAAGGTTAATCATGTTATTGACTATAATTATTACAAAGATATGTACCTGTCATCCAAAGGCTTACGAGACATTATCAAAAGAAACAGATTATTAAGTCATAGTAGTAAATATAACTCTCAACTTCCTAAAAAGGGTACTATCCCTTATTACTTTCCTGTCATTAAAAATTACTGTAAATCACGCAACATTACTACATCCACTCCGACATCACAAAATAATTATTTTTTATCAATGACAAACAAATCTATGACGACGTTGAAATAACGGAAGAAAGGAAACGAACAAACACAAATTCTCACACGTATAATAATAATTTGCTTAATATAGATTCTTTAAATAATGATAACAATAAATATCGATTTAGTTTATTACATTTAAATATAGCAGGTTACCTAAATAAGCGTGACCAGATGGAGATTTGGCTTGAAAATTTTAGAAATACTGATAAAGAATTTGATGTTATTTGCTTCAGTGAGACCTTCATAAAGAAAGGCGAAGAAAAAAATGCCTTTCTGAAAGGATATGATCTTGTAAGTAGTTTTTGTAGATTAAAAAAAAGACGAGGCGGTGTTTGCATATTTTTAAAGGAGGGTTTGCGTTATAAGGAAGTCAATTTACCACATGTTTTTGGAGTTGAGTCACAGTTCGAATGGTGTGGCATTGAATTGCTCAAAATCAACTGCATAATAATATGTTTGTATCGTACTCCAAAGAGCAATGCGATAGTTTTTTTAAATAAATTAAAATCTCTTTTGCATAGTTTACATAATAAAAAAAACGTGACTCGGAAAAAAATTATTATTTTAGGAGATTTTAACATAAACATGTTAAAAAGATGCAAATACTCTGAAGATTTCCAACGTATACTGGAAACTTATAACCTAAAATTACATATCGACAAGCCTACGAGACTCAATAACTGTATCGATAATATTGCGAGCAATATAACAGGTGCAAAAGGAGAAGTTTATGATATAGGTATTTCAGACCATAAATCTCAATCACTTACCTTTGCATTGGATATAAAGCCTTTTGAATTAAAACCTCATTTTATAATAAAAAGAGATTTTTGCCTGGACAATAAAAATAAATTTCGAGAATGCTTAGCATCGTTGTGCTGGTCCTCCGTTTTTGACGCAATCACGATAAATGATGCATATCGTGAATTTATAGATTTGGTAGCTATGTTTTATGAGCTATGTTTTCCAAAAATAAAGGTTAAATTTAATTCAGTGAAAAAACCTTCATTGTGGATAACCAAAGGACTAAAAAAATCTTGCAGAATAAACAGACTTCTTAGATATAAATATTATCGCACAAGAAGTATTAGTTGCAAAGCTGCATTCTTAAAATACAATCGTACATTGAAAAAATGCATTATCTACTCACACCAAGTCTGTAATAAGAAGTATATGAGTCGGTCTAAAAATAAATGTAAAGCAGCGTGGGACATCATCAAAATGAAACGTGACCAAAATATATCGCATAATTCTATCAATGAAATAAGACATGAAAATGAAATTATCAATGACCCTAATAAAATTGCAAATTTATTTAATGACGCCTTTATTGACTATAATAACAAATCTAAATTAAATACTGACATATATTGTAATAACTGTAAAATATATAATTCGATTGATAATTGTATATTCCTGACTCCGTGTAGCGAAAACGAGATATTTAATTTCATAAAGTCTTTGAATAACACCAAATCGGTTGGATATGATGAAATAAATACGGAAATAATTAAACATTGTGTAAATGAATTGACCTTTGTACTAACTTTTTTAATTAATCTTTCCTTTGAGCAAGGCAGGTTTCCTGATGACTTGAAACTTTCAGTAGTAAAACCACTATACAAAAAGGGAGACAAGTTAGAAGTTGGCAATTACCGTCCCATCACTCTTATCCCTGTTATAGGAAAAATTTTTGAGAAAGCCATACATAAGCGGATCATTTCTTTTCTACAAAAGCATGATGTTATAAAAAGAAATCAAAACGGATTTCAAAAGAATAAATCCACAACTTTGGCTGCATTTGAATTAGTTAAAACTGTAACTGAAACTATAGACAAAGGGGATCACGTAGCAGTTGTATTTTTCGATATGACCAAGGCCTTCGATTATGTCAATCATAACAGACTATTGCGTAAATGTGAATCATATGGCATAAGAGGCTGCGCGTTGCAATGGCTTACTAGTTATTTAGAGAACCGTACACAATATGTGGAGATAGCTAATACTGAGGATAATTCCAAGGAGCTTATGAGTTTTAAGTCTGAAACTAAAAGTAATTCTTTTGGTGTACCCCAGGGGAGTATTCTGGGACCGCTATTATTTTTAATATATATAAATGACTTTCCTAAACTAGCCAAAGCTAATTCTATATTATTTGCAGATGACATCTCGATAACTGTAGCTTGTAAGGATAAAACGACATATGAAGATGACATAAATATTGTAGTAGACCAAATTGCAAAATGGCTAAAGTGTAATAATTTATATATTAATGTGTCAAAGACAAAATTAACGCAGTTTTATAATATAAAAATGCAACCACCAAAAATTAATGTTATTTGCAATGACGAAAAAATAGAGAATTCTTCAAATGCTCTGCTTTTGGGACTGACCTTAGATTCAAATTGTTCGTGGAAATTACAAATCAATAATTTATGTAATAAGCTTAACCGTTTTGTGTTTGTATTGTATCGAATTCAAAAGACGAATAATTTAAAACTTTCTCTTCTTGCGTATCATGGCTACGTCGCGTCTATTCTAAGATACGGAATAGTAATCTGGGGGAACTCGAGCGATATTGAGGCTTTGTTTAAAATACAAAAGAAATGCATCAGAGCCATGTGCAACGCACACCCTTTAGACTCATGTAAACCACTGTTTGTTAAATTGAATTTATTGACACTACCATGCCTATATATTTACGAAGTTTCATTGTTTGTTAAAAAAAATCCTCATTTCTTCACAAAGTTTTAAGACAATCAGTTATACAGTAGACGACATCCTGAAATAATTAAATTTCCGATTATGAAAACGGAATTGTTTAGAAAGAATTGTTACCCTATGGCCATAAGAATTTATAATAATTTACCAACTTTGATAACAGATCTACCTTTAAATCAATTTAAGAAAAAAATGTACCAATGGCTTGTAGATAAATGCTTTTATTCAATTAATGAATTAGTTAGTTTGTAATTTGTTTGACATTATTTTTAAACTACTGAATTTATTATTATTGTTATTAGTTTGAGAATGAAATTTTATTGAATTTAATTGAATTTTAAATATAAATTGTAATGTACCGAAAACTTATATAATTGTAAACCACATATATTTGCATGTCTGACAAGACAAAACATGCTGAGCTTATACCTATTTGTGATGTCATTATTGTTACCATGTTTTGTGCAAATAAATATTTCATTCATTTCATTCATTCATTCATTTCATTCATTTAAAAGCGTCTGGGACTCGTTCTTCTTCCCACATACGAACAAAAAGGTTCCAAACGGACGTGTGCAGATCCTCGCCGCCGTACTTAAGTAGCTCTCCTGGTATAAGGTCAATGCCAACAGCCCGCTTGTTTTGCTGCTGCTTGATGGCAGTGACAACCTCGCCACGTGTGAGCGGCTTATCCAGCTCGGTGTATAGAGGGAGTTGGGGCAATAAACTGATAAAATGCAGATCAGCTGACCGATCTATGTTGAGCAAATGATTGAAATGTTCAGCCCAACGTCTAAGTACATCCTCTTTGCTTGTTAGAAGGTGCGTACCATCTTTAGACCTCAGAGGAACTCTCGCCCTGCAAGATGTACCAATCAGCTTACGGACCTCGCTGTAAAACTCCCCAAGCTGTTTTGTGTCAGCAAGCCACTGCATACGACAAGCCTTGTCCCGCCACTACTTATCTTTTATTTGTCGAGACAGCTTGCGCAATTCTTGGTCACTAGCTTTAACCTCCGCAACGCTTCCATTTCGCCTACTATGGTGTCGCAGAAGGTCTCGATGCTTATCAAATGCTGCCTTCAGAATGCTATCATTGTCATCAAACCAGTCTTCATTATGTCGGTTGTTAACACCCAAAGTTAATGAAGCGGCTTCCATAAGATGACATGACAACGCACCCCAAGCACCACCTACATCGTTTGTTTCAGTAATCGACAACAGTTTTTCAGTTACGGTTTCAGCATATTTCTCCCTCATCTCGTGACCTTTCAGCCTGTCCACGTTTAGAGACGCAGGCTTCTTCACAGTGGATCTACGAGGACGACGGAGGCGGAGTCGCAACTTGGTGACAATGAGCCGGTGGTCAGTCCAACAGTGCGCACCACGCATGACGCGGGTGACTTGAACATGGTTGACGTCTCGTTGCCTTACTACAGCAAAATCGATCAAATGCCAGTGTTTGGATCTTGGGTGCATCCACGTAGTCTTGTGCTTGGCAGCAAGTCTGAACATAGTGTTTGATACTGCAAGTTCATGTTGAGCACAAAGACTGAGTAGCAACAGACCATTGCTGTTCATATTGCCTACTCCATGTCTACCCAGAACACCAGGCCAAGCCTCATAGTCCTGACCAACACGGGCATTGAAATCGCCCAGTAACAAGATCTGCTCTCTCGCGTTTATTCTGTCAAGGCATTGGGAAAGTTCGTCGTAGAATTTTTCCTTAATGTCATCAGACTTTTCAAGCGTTGGAGCATAGACACTGATGACATTAAGAAAGTTGTCTTTGTCTAGGTGGAGGCGCAGTGTGGTTATGCGGTCCGAGATATGTAGAGGATACTCCTCAAGTCGCTTTACTAAGTTGTTCTTGATGGCAAATCCTACACCAGAGCGTCGAGTTTCGGAGGAAGCAGTACCTTTCCAGAAGAAAGTGTAACCACCTCCATCTTCCACCAGCTCTCCTTCATCGGCGAGATGGGTTTCACTAAGAGCAGCCACATCAACGTCATACCGATGAAGTTCCCGAGCTACTACGGCAGTTTTTCGCTCCGGACAGGCGTTTCCATCGCGATCAATAAGCGTCCCCACATTCCACGCGCCGAAAGTCATAATAGTTTTTTTTTTAGATTTTATACTGTTTTTAGTACGTCGACCACGGATTTAGTGATGCGATGGCAGCCGCGGTTACTGCCACCTTCAAAATAGAGACGAGCGTTTTTTTTAGGGCACCTTTTCTAGCCCCCTCCCCGGCTGAGCAGGGAAAGCAGTGCCTCCCTTAAAAGGGCTGCTTTGTAATCCCAGGTGCTGCCGAATCCGCATTGTCGCCTCAAGTTTGCAATGCGCAAGCGACCACGGCACGTACTCACACCCCTGGGACCACCTGTGTGCAGGAATCAGACAAAGCCTAGTTTGCACCGAACTAGACCTCTCTACTTCAACCCATCGCCACAGGATTTTTGTGTCATCGGAGTCCAATAAAACGGAAGCGGTCTAATACGCAGGATATATTTAGTTGCGCAAGCGTACGCGCAAACGCAGGCGCACACACTCGTCCTTCCCCTCCTCGGTTCAGTGGAACGGAGAACCGTTACGACTGGAAGAGAGGTTAGATGTTGTGTCTGGCCGACAGTAACGGTATGCTCTCTACTGCCGCCCTAGGCCATCCACCTTGCCTTGCCGAATCGCCGAGTCCGCCAAACAAATTTGCATTATCTGCATTTTATTGCCTTTCTCGCCGAATCGGACTTCATGCGAGATGTGGGAGAGAGCCACATAAACTTTTCACCGTAGTGAAAGAGCCCCCTTATCCAGGTTTAGCCCGTGAGCCGACACGGTTTGCCAGGGTGTGGCCGCTGCTCGCATCACAGCTACTTGGAGCCACTGGAAAGAGTTTATGGGCTAATAACACATATTTGTCTCTTCTATATCGAAGACGGCCGACAAATAGACGCTATCAGCCCACTACACCCCCAGTGGGACGTATACATAGGTATAGGCTGATGAGAGATGAGAGAGGGTATGTTTCCTAATATCTCCGGCATTAAAAGTGCGATTTGAAAAATGTTTTTGCATTCTAAAGAGTAAAGTGTTCGATTGGTCCCATAAATAGTCTGGTCATCCATGCAGAAGATATTGCAGGGAACTCCTCAAAAATCAACACAAAAAGGTTTTTGCTTAGCGATCTTGAGGTTTTCAAGTAGTTGCTAGTCATAATTTCAAAGCGAGATGATGATGGAGAAATCCTCAATTCTTACCTAAGAGTTTAAGGAATCTTTGACTAAAAAGTTTTAAATATCAAATATTTAAAAAAAAAACTTCCTTCAAAGTCTTTAAATTCCTTGAATTTTACTACCCAAACTATTCTGAAGTCGGGGCCAGCATGATCATTACTATGATATAATGTAGCACGTGCGAAAGATAACAGTGGCACCGACTTCAGAATAATTTGGTTACTAAAATTCTTTGTTTAAGACTTTTTGATGGAGATTAATTTTTTTTAAATATTTTTTTTACTTATTTTATGAACGTGTACTAAATATAAAGATAATACATTATCTTTATCCGTCTAGCTAAAGTAAATAGGTATTGTACTTGATATTAGTTACTAGCCGACCCGGCAAACGTTGTTTTGCCGTATACATTATTGTGGACAACCCTTATCACTAAGATATGAATAATAGATGTTTGCCGATTCTCAGACCTACTTAATGTGCTCACAAAATTTCATAAGAATCAGTCAAGCCGTTTTGGAGGAGTACGGGAACGAACGTTGTGACACAATAATGTTATATTTAAAGAGATGAAGATACAGTGGCCAGCGAATTAGGTTACCCATTGTTGTTGCAAAATCGCCCGTATCACAAGCGCATAACATACGTACACGGCGTACCGTGACGTGCTTGCTCCGTACTTGACTCTTGTTATATTATACTTAGATGACTTTGAAAATCGTTTGCGTTAGATTGTATTGATAAAGCTAGTTTTCCACCTAAAGCAAACATATATGACGATTTTCAGATTTACCTTAATTAAATGGGAAGGTTACGAAATGTCATATTTATTTTTGAGGGTAGAATTAATTCTCGCAAGTGATGTGAAAATATCGATAATTTTCAATTTCAGTTTTTTTTTTCTATTTTTAACCTCCGACGAAAAAGAGGCGTGTTATAATAATTATTATTATTATGACATTTATTTCGGACAAGATCCATATTTTGTTAGTAAACAGTGACTTAGAAAAACTAGGGTTAGTAACAAAAAGAGAAAATAAAAAAATAAAAAAGCAAAAATATTTAAGTAATAAGTTAAGTTTGACCCCTATGTCTGTGTGTGTATTCCTATGTATATATGTTTGTAATTTTTATTTATGTTTTTGTGTGTGTCTGTGGCATCGTAGATCCCGAACGGATGAAACGATTTCAAAGTGTTTTTTTTTTATTACAAAGATTTTTTTATTCGAAAGGTTCTGAGCTGTGGCTCGTCAAAATCCGTCTATCCATTGCAACTCACCAGTGATTACTGGCTCATTAGGGGGTTATTTAACTGGACAGTTGTATGTGATATTTTTTTGTAATGTTGTTCTGTTTTGTGTTTCTTAGTAAAAAAAAATAGTTTAAAAGTGAAAAGATAAAAAGTAGATCTAACATGAAAAAGTTATATTTTATATCAAATCCATCGTATTTATATAATAATAATAAGATATGTATAATATTAATAATAATATAATATACACATAGTCAACTGAACCCTTTCATCCTAAGAACAAGTATTTACAAGTAGCGGTTTTCCACAACTTCTTTTGCACTTAAATAGGATTTTCTTCCCGACCTAAACGATTTGGTTAAATCAATCAATCGATTTGATAACGATATAGGTACTTTAGATAGGTAATAAAGTAGTTTTCACTGCCACTCCCTTCTTTATATTAATATGGTCCTTTAATCAAAAGTTGTCTGAAACAAATATATTTTATGCAATAAGACATATTTTTGCAAATATAGCAAACCGTACGTTTCCGTTAAATTTTGCAATAAAAAAAGAACATATTGATTTTAATGCCATAAGACTGCCATAATTTAACAAATAAAGCAAAAAAAACTGTATTTTACCGTTTAGTCTTACAATAAAAAAAGAACATATTTATTTTCATGCCTTATGTTAAGACTATTTTACTAATATACAAAAAAAAACTTTTAAAATTTGCAATAAAAAAAACCAAATTCTATCGATAGATCACTATCGAACAGCAACAAGAAGAACTTCCCTAGTTTTCTATTTAAATACATGTCACTACGTAACTACACAACTTCCTCACCATTCTTTCGCTATCACAATCGAGTGTATTGGGGTTTCACAGTCTATATTTAATTTTAGCTTTGTATGTGCCACAAGGATTTCACCGTGGGTCACAGGTCTATTGATAAAAGTGATCAGTAGAAATCGTTTATTGGAGGACGACATACGTTATTAGGTACCTATAATAAATAATATTTAAAAATAAATTGTGCAGTGAGCGGTTCAAACATTAGAAGTGGCAGAAGGAAACGTGAGTTAATATTTTGTTGTTTATTTTTTAGTCAATTGCTTATGATAATAAGTAACTCGAAAAAGAAAGTTGCATTTTTTTCAATTAAGTAGGTAACTAACTGACCTGGCAAACTTCGTCCCACCATATTTTATTTAAATGAGTATATTTTATATTTTTCTTGATATAAAAACCTTGTGCTGACAATAAGGAACATAAATTATAAGAATAATTTAATTTGGTGCAGTCGGTTTGAAGATATGAGAGCTAGATACCTACATTTAAACGATTCATTGTAATCCAAATGGACGTTATTTATGAAGGTTACATTCCATACGGTACTAAAATACTTTTTATTTTTATTCAACCTAGCAAGTACCTATAAGATGGTTATCCGTTACAATTAAATATATTTTTTATATTTAATACCTACCTACCCCCATTTTTTAAAGGTTGAAGCTGCAAAATGAGTTTTAATTCGTAACAAAAATATTCGTAAAAATTTTACTATACTTTGTAAGTGAAATAAGTTCCAAAACTATTAAAATACCCGATTATTTAAATAAATTTAATTATTTATATTTAACTGCCCGAGTCTCAAATTATTAGCTCCGAGTTTGGCATTTTGTATGCCGCAAACAATGACCGAAAACCACACGTCATATTCTTTGCTAAGAAGGTGGGCATATGTTATCATAAAAATGTCAAGGGGTATATCGTAACGTATTCGTGACGTCCAAACGTCAGAAACTGTCAGTTTCGATACGACAAGTTAACGATAGGTAAACGCTACGAATACGTAACGATAGTTGTACGTGCTCACTCACATCACTGGGCATGACGGGTTGAGCGTCGAGCGTCTCAAGTATGCGGGTTTCCATATAGCGAGAGTCGTTGCTTCCTTTCTTCTTTAATTTATATAGGTATGCAGCACTGTTATCTCCCTGATGACAGACTTCCTCGTTGGTGTAGTGGCAAAGTTTCTGCCTTACATCCGATAGGACCTGGGTTCGAATCCCAGGTCGAGCCAAAATTGTTTCTGAGATTTTCTGTCATGAATTTCTCAAAAACAGCTCGGAATCGGGAAGTTATCGGTGTTACACCCCCGTTCTTCGGAAAGCACGTTAAGCCGTCGGTTCTGTACCTGATTTCTCTCCGGTCATGTCGGATTGCCGTCTCAACGATGAGAGTGATGGAACAGTGAGTGCACCTGTTTATTGCGCTCACACTTGTGCACTATAATATCTCCTGCGCAGTTGGCTGATCTCTGTTGAGATTGGCCGCCGTGGTCGAAATCGGCCAGGAGGACTTTTATTATCAGCCTGATGATTTAATGGATACGGTTGTTGTACCAATAGTGAAAAATACCACTGGAGATGTATCCAATCTGGCTAACTATAGGCCAATTGTTTTGGCTACGATCACAGTGCTGGACAGTCTGCAGAACAAACAACTTACTCTTTACCATAACAATAATAGCTAAGATGGTTGGAAAATTCCACCAGCTTGGGATCCGGTTTTAGCTAAGACTCAAGCTCGACCCCGCACCACATGAGTAGCCCGCACTGCAAGACCTCAAGATACCGTTCGCTCATTTTGTATGGATAGGAACGTAACTTAATATTTTTGAGTAATGGTAGTTTACAGTTTTTTTCAAAACTATTTTATGGCAAAGAACTAACACCATAGTCTACCTGTGACCACGGACGCTGAAAAGGGTCCGAAACGTCAGGTTAAAATAAAATGTAAACAAATTGCGTAATAATCCGTAAAAAGTGTCTCATTTCAATCTTCACCATAATTTATAATTGACGCGCAATTTGGCTTTAGGCCACATTTGTCCACAGAAAGTGACATATTATGTTTGAAGGAAACTGTCCAGTACTATACAGCTATTCTAGCTGTAATAGTAATTTAATAATAGTCCTCCTGGCCGATTTCGACTACGGCGGCCGAGGAACGGGGGTGTAACACCGCCAACTTCCCGACTCCGAGCTGTTTTTGAGAAATCCATGACAGACAATCTCAGAAACAATTTCGACTCGACCTGGGATTCGAACCTAGAACCTGTAGAATGTAAGGCAGAAACTTGTCACTACACCAACGAGTCAGCTAGAATATATACCCCTTCTTATTTTGTGCTTACGAATAATAGGTTAAGTTAAAAAAATACTAACAAGATTATGGACCCCGGTATGAAAATAAATTAATTTAAAAGTATGAAACAAGTAGGAAATGTGTGGTGTCAGTTTTAAAGGACTGATTATTACTATTTTTCATATAACTACTTGCCAATGCTACTGTAACATGCATTTTTTTAACGAACGCACTGTTAGCTAATGTTAAAATTAACCACTCTAAATTTTTACTTGTTCATCGGAATCGATTTATTTAGATAATAAATCTATGAATTTTTTTTTTAATTGAACAGATTCATAGAAAAACATTTAAGTTTGTTTATTAAATCATTATTAGTTTTTTTTAAATGATTACAGGATTAATCGGGTATCGTTTTATCTTCGAGTTTTGTCTATTTTATTTTAAGTGCACTTTGGAAAGCTCAATTACAGTTTTATAACGTTAA
This sequence comes from Pyrausta despicata, assembly GCA_963921415.1. NCBI lineage: Eukaryota > Metazoa > Arthropoda > Insecta > Lepidoptera > Crambidae > Pyrausta > Pyrausta despicata. Next base: position 6,731,027 of record OY992874.1, read on the forward strand.
ATTAACAATTGTCGTTAACATTTTTAAAACATATAGGTCATATTATTTGTGGTAAGGCTTAATTGGTAGGCAAACGATATTAAGTCCTGATTTTAGGTGATAAGCAGTATTGACGACCGCTTGGTGTAGTGGTCCATAGGTCGGACTTCTAAAACCAAGGGTCGCTGGTTCGATCCCCGCACAGTTCAAGCATAAGTGTGCATGAACATGTGTGTTTGTACTGGTCTGGGCGTTTTCTATGTATAATATGTATTTATTTACAAAACAAAGTAATTAAGTATGTTTATCCGTTGTCTAGCTCTAGTACCCATAACACAAGCCTCGTAGCTTAATTTGGGACTAGAGAATTGGTGTGGTTTATGCCTGTTATTTGAACAAACTTTTAACATTAATTCAACTTCTTTGTCACTCCGTGTTATGTCTATGAACGTTGCTAGTGGATAGGTCACTGATGGTGTACCCATCCGCTGAGACGGAAAGAAGTCCCGTCTGTTAAGTCTATGACGTCAGGAAGGAAACTAACTCCCTAGTAAGCGTAGATGTATCTTAGCCCCAAGACACCTTAAGTCCCTAGAGCCCTAGCCCCGCCTAACGATATAATACGCTAGATGAAGGTCGATGACTGCACCCAGGTCGGCCGGGTTGCAGCATCACGACGGTGGGTAGCTGGTGCGGACCCCTTGCCAGCAGCCGGGTAGACTCACCAGTAAAATCCAATAATAAAATCCATTTATTCCTGAAGTAGGCTAACAACTAACACTTTCACACGTCCTAACATATAAATTAACCCTACCACCGCTTCGGGACAATTTGGGCCAGTGCTGAGAAGAAGCGGCGCAAGAAACTCAGTCACAATTGTCATTGCCTCTTTTCAAAAGTGATTTACAATAATTATAATTGTTTGCATTTAAACATTTCTATATATCTTTGTCATTTATATAATCATCAATTTTATAATATCCTTTCGGCATTAATACATCTTTAACAACTGTTTTAAATTTAACGTAAGGCAATTAAATTGAATTTTCAGGTAATTTATTAAAAAATGATATACTTACATCAACCCATAAATGAGTGACCAACTTTATGAAGCCTAAAATGTGGAACGGCAAGCCAATTTTTTTGTCTTGTGTTGAAGTTATGCAAATCGCTATTTTTAGGAAATAAGTGTAAGTTTTTTCGAACGTATATACTCGTACACGTACGTACCAGGCAGATCATAGTGACAGCTAAGAGTGTCTTGGCTGCAGCGGAGAGAAATGAGAACCAACACGGACGGTTGATATTTAATTTTGTTTTATTAAGGCTTATGAAGTTGTATTTATAATAATGTTACTGATTGTAAACAAGTCAAGATATGTAGATGTGTGCCGTCGGTGTAGAGTGCCGACGGTGCTCGTTGAGGGTCCATCGGCCAGCCGCTGTGTGTGGGCCGCTGACGCCGATCCGAGGTTGGTCAATTTCCATGTACGATGCTAGCTCGTACATTATGTAATGTCAATAGAAATACACAAGATACTGAAAGGGGGGCCACTCAGCATGTGTCGTAGCATCTCAGGAATGCCATGACGCTGGTCTTCCGTGGACACCCAGATAGAAAGATAGCACATCACGTCTTTGTACAACAATTGCTTTATTCAAAATAGGTACTTATACACTATTATTCATAAATCATCTTAATATATTTATTTACTTTCCTAACAAAAAAAGAATACAATTTGGCAGTTAGCGTACAGTTGAAACAATACAGTCATATCTAGTGAAATGAGAAGCTTAGGTGAGTGAGTGTATATTTACTTATAACTTATTAACCTATTTCATCCCACTGCTGGGCAAAGGTCTCCCCCAAACTCCTCCACTGTTCCCTATTGGCGGCTTAGAATTCCCAATCTGTTAGAAAACTCGTCAAATCGTCACACTATCTTTTTTTGGGTCTACCTCTACGGCGATAGCCATCTGCTGGTATCCATTGTGTGACGATTTGAGCCCATCTATCCGGGTGCATCCTGCATACGTGACCGCCCACTCCCACTTCAGATTTGCTGTCTTTTCGCCTACGTCCATTATGCCAGTTTTGGAGCGTATTGTGGTATTTCGGATTCTGTCAATCCTTTTAATACGCAACACGCTCCTTTCCATGGTTCGCTGGAAAACCTTCAGTTTGGATTTCTGACTTTCAGTCAATTACCATGTTTGCGCTCCATATGTTAGAACGGGCAGAATACAGGTGTCGATGAGTTTGCGTTTTAACGAGATTAGAAGGTCTCCCTTCATGTACGCTATCATGGACCAAAAGCTCTTCCAGGCGTTATCAATCCGACGCGTTTTATCCCCCATTTGTATGCCCATAGTTCTCCAGGGATCGGTCAGCTTTAGGAATATTTCTTGCAAGGCGCTGGTGAATAATTTTGGGGGACAGTTGATCACCTTGTTTGACACCTTTAAGAATGGGAAATGAAGTGCCCGGTGCATGCACTTTAACATCAGCTGTACTATTCCGGTAGATGAGGCGTAGGAGCTGTATATATTATGGGATCAATACCCTGACGTTCAAGGGCGGTAAACATGGGTTCGTGTTTGAGACTGTCAAATGCCTTGCTGTAATCGACAAATGCTAGGTATAGTGGTTTGTTAAATTCTTTACAATTCTCTATTATTTGATTTACGGTGTGTATGTGATCTGTGGTAGAAAAATGGGGGCGGAAACCAGCTTGTTCAGGGGGTTGGTGCGTATCTAGTATATTTGCAATTCTTTCTTGTATTATCTTAGACAACAATTTATAGACATGAGACATTAAACTTATTGGCCGGTAGTTATTGATATCATGTTTCTCACCCTTCTTATGAAGTGACATCATCCTCTTCTGGACTCTTATTGTATTTTAAGCTTTTTATGGCAGCGTTCACTTCATGTTCACTTATAAGAGGGATGTTATCACCACAGCGGTATTCCACGCGATGGACGTCATTTCGGCTATCCGTATACAAGTTTTTGTATAATTCCGTGCAGATATTTATGATTTTATCGCGACTGCTGTGTTTTCTGTAATCTTGTAAGCTGGTCCATGTCTGACTTCTTGTGTGGCCTTGTTTCGCTAGTCATAATGAGGTGTTCTGTTGTAAAGATATTTTTATTAAATGTGTGTTGTAATTTCTCAAGTCTTTTCTTATGCTTCTCTTCACTTGTCTATTGATGTTCTTGTAGTCTTGTGTTCCTATTAATGTGTTTAGTCTTTGTTCTATTAGATTTAATGTGTTTTTAGATAATTTGTTACTGTTTTTTTCTTTCTTGTTTTATTTTTCAACTTGCAGTTCTAATGCTGGATAAAAGGATTTTATATTGAGAATCTACATTACATGATTCCTCAACGCCATTCCTCAAGTTTTGAAATTGGTTTTTCAGTTCTATGTTAAATTGCTCAAAATTGTTTGATAAACTTTGTTGATCTAGGGGTATTATTCGTTTTTTAATAAGTTGAAGTCTATCCAGCTTAAAATTAAATTTAACTTTAGCTCTTACTGGCCTGTGATTAGAACTAAATTAAATCCTGTTGATTATATTGATGTCTTTTATGAGACTGATGTTTGATGCGAGTATAAAATCTGTTTCATTTTTGAACCTGTCTACAGGAGAAGCCCAGGTCCATCTCCTATAAGATTTTTTGTAAAACCAGCTATTCGCCACCCTAAGACTCTGCCCAAACGCAAAAGATAAAAGTCGAGTTCCTCTGATTTTCCTCTCTCCAAGACCGTGAGGCCCTAGCACCTCGGAGTTATCGGTTTGTGGTTTGGTTCCGATTTTGGCATTAAAGTCCCCAATAACTATGGTCCACGTCCCCCGCTGCTCATCACAGCCTGTGATGAGCAGCGGGGGGCGTGGACCATAGTGACTTTTATATTTATCTTTATTTTGCTGTCCTAGGGTATGCCCTTTTGAAAATTTAGTAGAAAACTTTTGTATTTGTGTAAAATACCTCTAGAAAGAAAGGTTCGATTGACATTTGATTTGTTGGTCATCTTACAAATAGTGATTAAACCTATTTAGCCGTGTCAAACAGCATGCAAATTTATAAACATTACCCTATACGAGTATAAATGAATTGGGATGATGACACCTATCTTAAATATTGTCAAGAACATGGTGTTTAAAAAACATAGCTCCTATGAAGTTAATACAAATATATTTAAAAAAAGCTGTAGAAACCAATTTTTAAACACACAAAATGCAATAAATATTCGGTCAATTGACTCCGATTTCTGACACATGACCGTGACGTCACAATCATTTATTACCATACGAAATCTATGGAGGCAGACCGTTTTGACAGATAATAAAAAGTATGTCAACGATTGGTGGTGTCGTCTAGCCAATTTTAATGTCGATTTAAATAAAAGTCAAATAAAATGTCATTGATTATACCTTATATTACATTGACTACATCATTAGGGGAATATTATGCATTGACTACGGCCCACTTCTTTTTTCTATTGAATTAATTCTTAATATTGCATAAAATCTTCGATTGAATAAAATACCCGATACCCGAAGTTTCGTTTTATCAAGCATTTATCATGCGACGTAAATAACCACTAGATTGTTTTCCCATTGAGGAATAATATTAACTTATTTATAATGAATTGACCTCATTACCTACATTTATTATCATCAAAAAACATCGTACCTACGACTTCAAAACTGCCGACGTTGAAATGCATTCGTGTGTATCAGTTCGTCATTTTTTTTATGTTTTTTATATTATTAATAATATTTGGGAAATAAAATAAACATACCGTTAAAACAGAACTATGTTACAAAACAGGTATTTAAAATAACAAACTAATCAAGTTTCCTCAGCTCATAGGTACCTAATTAAAATAAAACAGAAACCAAATTAGTTTCCTCAGCTAAATAATACACGAATTTTTTTTTGAGACGGTTAAAATATGTATGTAAAACTATAAAATTATAAAGAGATGACATAATACCAAAGAAACCTTACTTATTATTGGGACAAGTTGTGAATTTCTTTTTGACGTGACAACGTCTTATAAATTGGTTTGCCGGGTGACACTTCAAGAAACTGCGTTACGCTCCGCTCACGTTATGCGCTCACAATGAAAGCGAGTGAGAGGCACGCGTCCCTTCGACTCGGGCATGGTTAGCCCGCCTAAGAGCGAGTGAGACATACATAAAAAGTGAAAGGCACGCGTCCCTTCCACTCGAGCACAGTTAGCCCGCCTAAGAGCGAGAGAGACAGAGCGAGAGAGAGAGAGTGAGAGAGATAGGCATACACACCGGTTCATGTTATACGAATGAATATTCACATTAAAATTATTTTACCACTCAAAGTCGTTGTCACGTAAAACTTTCGCCCGTATACCGACTTTACAGGCAACCAATTTTTTTACTTAACAAAAGTTAACGCAAAAATGTCAACTGTCTGACAAATATTATTATAGCTATGACAAATACGAGGCAAAAAAGATACCTTTGCAAAAAATACAACTAGATAACAAATATTATTACAACTTTAACAAGTACGAGGCAAAAAAGGTATCATTGTGCACATAGTTGCCACGAATTGTTTTCGAAGTCAAGTTTTAATCAGTTATTAGTCATTTAAAAATAACAAGAACATAAAGCACAATTTAAAAAAGCTAGTTTTCAAGAATATAGTTACTCAAATTGAATTACACATTATAATGAAGTAATCTTTACTCAAGGTATTCAATATCAAAAATACTTTTTTCATACAGGTATACTTAATAGGTTTTTTGAGCATATTCTTTCAAAATATTTTACAAATCAACACTTTCTTTTTACGAATGTAGTATTTCTTTCTATTTAATTTCTGATGTAGGTATGTAACTATTGGAATTCCAGGATTATTCGTAAACAATTATTTGATTCACTTACTGTCATTTGCGTAAACAGTTAGGAATGAATAGTATTTTGGATGCATTATGAAAACCAGGTTTGTGAAATCAATTTTGAAAAGAGGCAATGACAATAGTGACTGAGTTTCTTGCGCCGCTTCTTCTCAGCACTGGCCCAAATTGTCCCAAAGCGGTGGTAGGGTTAATTTATATGTTGGGACGTGTAAAAGTGCTAGTTGTTAGCCTACTTACAGAAATAAATGGATTTTATTTTTTTATTGGATTTTATCAGATATAGACATTTTTCGTTTTTTTTTCTTTTACAAACTTAAGTGCGGTATTTTTTTAACAAGTTTCAATAGCATTATTTTGTTGTTTTAGTTCATATTTACACAGTTAAAAGAAATACAACCACATCACATACATTGATTTAACTCCATGGTAAGTAGCTTAAGCACTTGTGTTACAGATATCAGCATCAACAGTGGTATTACAAATGAACTTAAATAAATACATATAACACCAGGACCAGTACAAACAGACATGTTTATGCACACAAATGTTTGTACGGGGATCGAACCCGCGACTTCTTGGTTAATAGTCAACTTCTTGACCATTACACCAAAGTTGTTGTCATAGTTTTTTATGCCTACAAAAAATAAGTTTTTAAGTAAGACCTCATCAGATGGAATCATTTTAAAGACACATCATGACAAATAAGGCGCGAAGTTATTTCATTCTAAAAATTGCACACGTGTCCATAAATAATAATAATAATAAGTATGAAGTATGTAGGACGAATAGTAATTGTAACTTTTGACGTGACAACGTCTTATAAATTGGTTTGCCGGGTGACACTTCAACTTCACTGCTCCGCTCACAATGAGAGCGAGTGAGAGGCACGCGTCCCTTCGACTCGGGCATGGTTAGCCCGCCTAAGAGCGAGTGAGACAGACATAAAAAGTGAAAGGCACGCGTCCCTTCCACTCGAGCACAGTTAACCCGCCTAAGAGCGAGAGAGACAGAGCGAGAGAGAGAGAGTGAGAGAGATAGGCATACACACCGGTTCATGTCATACGAATGAATATTCACATTAAAATTATTTTACCACTCAAAGTCGTTGTCACGTAAAACTTTCGCCCGTATACCGACTTTACAGGCAACCACTGTTTTTTTTCCAAACAATAGAATATACTTCTCATGCCACCAATGGGATGGAACGATACGTAGTAACTATTTAGTAATCTGTGACGATACTTGGAAATATAAACATTAAATATTTCTTGCATAGCAAAATAACACTACAGTCTAACAGACTTGGTTAGGTTTAGGTTTGAAGATCTTTAATATCATAAGAAATATACATTTCGCTTATAATGAGACTTACAAACTAATAATTAATTGAGTATAAGTTTTAATACTCTGGCACTCGCTGCGAGATGGTTCTTGAGCTTGTTCTTAAAGTAGTTGACATCCTTGCATGATTAACATCATTAGGTAATACATTGTATAATGGGCTTCTTCGAATAATTTTGTTTTTTAGCGTTATTAGTTCTAGGCGTGATTATTTCAACTTTGTGTTTATTTTGTAAGCTGTGGATTTTAATACTATTCGTTATTATGGTTAGGTACGTAAATTACTTTTTTTTAAATAGAACTCATATACATACTTAAATTTTTTTGGATAATTAAATGTTTTTATTTTATTTTTATTTAGCCTATATCATCCCACTGCTGGGCAAAGGCCTCCCCCAAATCTCTCCACCTGTCTCTGTCCATTGCCAACGTTTCCCAGTCCCTTGTTGTATTGACCAAGTCGTCACACCATCGTTTCCTGGGTTTACCTCTTCAACTATAGCCGTCTGTAGGCACCCATTTGGTGACGACTCGGGCCCACCTCTCTGGATGCATCCTGCAGATGTGACCCGCCCACTCTCATTTCAATTTCGCGGTTTCGTTGCCCACATCAGCGATACCGGTCCTGGAGCGGATGGTAGTATTTCGGATCCTATCACTCCGTTTTATACTTAATATGCTCCGCTCCATGGCCCTTGAAATCGATATTAATGAAAAAACAAACGGTCAGATACCTTGTGCGTAATTATGTTATACTCTTATGAAAAGTAATTATAAGAGATTTCAATGAATTATTTAAGAATATAGTGACTTAGGTAGGTACTTAGTTGGAGTTGCAAGCCAGTATTAAAAATCTTTTGTTTACCGGTTTGAGTGCAATTAGGTTCTGTGCTAAGTTTGTTTTACTTATTAAAGTATTGAATAAAATGGATAATGATAGTGAATTAATTGCAAAGATCTTAAGAATGTGGATTGTATGCTGGTTAGTTTATTTTTAAATTGAATGAATTATTAATGAAAGTTATATATAATGAACAAGAGTAGGTATGGTTCAGAAGTTAGGTAATAGAGATCAGGTCCTTCAGTATAAAGGTGACGTGAATGAGCTTCATCGTTGAAAGCTGTTGGAGACAATGTTAGTTCTTAATTCGTGATGATCTAGTTATTATCATGAAGTTAAAGTAAATGGTACAAATACAGTCCGATCCTTCTATTCGATCATGGTGCGAACGAGCTCCCTCCGTGAGATATGTTGGAGTCCAAAGGAGACTTGAAACGTCACATCTATATTAAAAAAAGTTAGCGCGCTGCCACAGTCCAAGTTATAAATATGTATATTATTAAAAGTCTACTTTAAGATAAAATCTATGTAAGGTATGTAGACGGGGCCCTTGTCTTAATAAATAAATAATAATGTACCTAGTAGGGAATGTACCATTACTACGATAAGGTAATATTGATGATGAATAAGGTCAAGTGAATATCTCTCAGTTAATCATATAGGGCAAGTAAGAATGTTTATTAAAATTATACAAGTAAATAAGTGAATTGTTGCGTCATATCTTCACGTCGACCCTGCCGCAGTGCCTAAAAAGCTGGGTGTTTAACCAATGCGTCTTACCAGTCTTACCTACGGAGCCGAAACGTGGAACATGACAGTCAAGCTGGCTCACCGACTACGCGTCACTCAGCGTGCTATGGAAAGGTCTATGTTGGGGATCTCATTAAGAATATACATTTAATAATCAAAATCCACAAATGTTTGAACATTCTTAGTACCACTTGCTCTTGTTCTAAAATTCAAAAAGTTAAAAACATAAAATACTTTAGGTATAATGCTCGACCAAAGGCTGTCCTGGCACGCGCAGATAGAAGTAATAATGAGTAGAACGAGAAAAATGATTTGGGTTTTCAAACTATTACGACACGTTGCTTCTAATTATCTCTTAAATCAAGTTTATATATCTTTGGCTCAATCAGTTCTTTGTTATTGTCTTCCTGTATGGGGAGGAGCTACAAAAACAAAATTTTTAGATTTAGAAAGAGCCCAACGCTCACTGCTAAAAGTCATGTATTTTAAGCCTTATCGATTTCCCACAAATGACCTCTACTCTCTTTCTGGACACTTGAGCGTGAGAAAACTATATCTTTTACTAATTGTTGTTCGTAAACACAAGACACTCTATTTCACTCAAGACAAAACAGTACGCAGAAGGAAAAAAGACATTGTGCCTTTTGTGCCGGCTAGGACTACTTTTGCTAAAAGACAGTATGCAAGACAGTCATCTTATCTGTATAACACTATTAATAATGAACTCACGGTTTACCCAATGACACTGTTCAACTGCAGAAGGACTCTGATCATTTGGCTTGCAGACAAAAGTTATGATGATGTAGAAAGATTGGTGCAAACTATAACAATGTAGGTATTCTTCAAACATACATACACATTCACTCACTCACTCACACACCACTCACACACACACACACACACACACACACACACACACACACACACACACACACACACACACACACACACACACACACCAAATGAGTATATTTGACTATACTTACCCTTTATAAATTGATTCTTTTCCATATTTCTCTAAAGTTAACTATTATAAGTAAGTAAAATTGTAAAATTGTTAAAATAAAATTGTAAAAGTAAAAATGTAAAAGTAAATTCGTAAAATTTTAAAAAATTCTATTACAGTGTATAAAATCGGAACTATAATGTTAACCAACGTGGGAACGAGCGAGTTATTCCCAATACAAGTGTCTCAGACTACTTACCGGGAAAACTCAGTAACATAATGTAAATGTAAAATACTTTTTGGAAATAAACGAATTGAAATTGAAACGAATAAACATTTAACTTTAAGATTTTTTTGTGGAGAATATTTGAAAATAATCTTAAAATAACATTGATTTCTTTCAAAATATTGTAAGTAAGTGTAGTAGTAGTGGCAGAAGTGGTAGTAGCAGCGTCTATCTATCTAATGACACCTAATCTGTCAAAATATGATGAAGGGTTAAAAGTTATAAGGGAAGAGATGAACATACAAAACGGTCAAAATCATAACCCTCCTTTTTATTTACGACATAATACGACGACGACTTTGACGACCACTTTGGTGTGATGATCAAGAAGTTGACTATTAACCAAGAGGTCGCGGGTTCGATCCCCGCACTGAACAATACATGTCTTTTTGCACTGGTCTGGGTGTTATATGTATTTATTTAAGTTTATTCGTAATACCACTGTTGATTCTGATATCTGTGACACAAGTGTTTTAGCTACTTACCACGGAGTCAGATCATTGTATTAGATGTTGTTGTATAATATTCACTATTATTTTTATTATTATTCACTATTACCAATCCAAATAAAAAAATGTAGGCACCTACTATGAGGTAATTCGTCACTCTCTCCGGTCATGTCGGTTTGCCGTCTCACCGAACTTTGAGAGTGAAGGAACAGATAAGTAGTGCTCTGTGAATTGCGCTCCCTGCAGTAATAATATCTCCTGCGCAGTTGGCTGTGTTAAGATCTCTCTTAAGATTAGCCGCCGTGGTCGAATACAGAGAAACCATTATCTTAAACTTACAACATCGTAGACTCGGCCTTTGCCTCGTTCGGGCTTAGTCTTGAGTCTTAAAAAATCTTATTTGTTTAACCCAATACTTGAACACTTCCAGCCAAGATGTGGACCAGCATACCGATCCTCCTCATCGCGCTGGCGTCTCCGATAAGCTGCCAGTCCCGGGGCCAGGTCGGCAGGCTGACCGAGGTGTTCGCGTGGAAGCAGATCACTTTTGACATCGATGGCGTTATCCGTAAGTTGTCTCACCGATCTTTTAGGGTGATGGAACAGTGAGTGCACCTGTGTATTGCGCTCACACTTGTGCACTATAATATCTCCTGCGTAGTTGACTGATCTCTGTTGAGATTGGCCGCCGTAGTCGAAATCGGCCTGGAGGACTATTATCCGTAAGTTTTAACCCCCGACGAAAAATAATGGTGTTATTAGTTTGACCCTTATGTCTGTTTGTGTGTGTCCGCTATCGAGATCAAAGCCCAAATTGCGGCAATGAATCTGGGAATCCTGAACCGAGTCAAGCAATATTTCACCGCTGGTCAGCTTTTAACTTTTACAAAGCGCAAGTCCGATCCTGCGTGGAGTATTGCAGCCATCTCTGAGATGGTTACGCCAAATACAAACTTGCTGCTCTTCACTCGATTGAACGCAGAGCCAAGAGGCTCAAAGATGACGAGAGGCTTGTTAGCACGCACCTCCAAACCTTGGCTTATCGCCGCAGAGTCGCCTGCTTCGATCTGAGTCGATCTTCTTCAGGCTTTACTTCGGCGAGTGTGGTCATGAACTACACCAGCTTATTCCGCCAGCCCCCTTTTACCATCGGACCACCAGACGTGCTACGGGATACCACGGTGTTTCCGGTTTCTGTGCATCGGTGTTTCCCTGGAATTACAGCCTAGAAATGTTCAAAGCTAGAGTGAACAGGCATCTTCTAGGTGAGCTCGCTCCATCGTAGACTCAGTCTTTGCCTCGTTGGGCTTAGTCTTGGGTCCAGAGCAAACCTATCCCAAATAAATAAAATAAATAAAAACACAGAAACCATTGAAATAAACTTTTTACCTAAAGGGTCAAAGTTACCCAAGTAATACACAGGCACGGTAATTAATTCATTAGTTAATATTATAAATAATGACCGAACCATTGCACATTCCATCACTCTAATTGAATGAACGCAATGACCAAAAAAGTAATAGAAAAAATAACAAACTGATAACCTCTTTATTTCCCAGTTATCTGCGTGTTCATAGTTAACAAAATAAACTGTTACAGGGTTTTTTGATGATATCATCATTGAATGCTCAATTACTAACAAACAAATTGTTCATTGTTATCCAAACTAAAGAAGAATACTAGACATTCGTATCCGGATTAGATTTGATTAAATAACTCTTTGTTGCACACCAAATAAATACCGGATACAAAAATATTAAAAAAAAAAACTAAATTTAACACTATTACTATTAGTATACACACCACGCTATGCACTGTGCTATGCACTGAACTCGCGTGGGTATGGCTCTTGCCACCACATAATTGAGGTTAGGCCTGTCACCAGAGCAGTAAGACAGTTTTAGGGTTAAAACTTAACCTTTACTTCATGTTTTTCCAGTTTCACAAGACACGGATGCACCGGTGGGCCTCAACACGCGCAGTCGGAGGCAGACATTTTCGTTTGACTATGATGACGACTCAATTGAAATAGGTGAGATAATTCTCAATTGAAATGCTGTTACGCATACCCACCAGCCGCGGGGGCAGCTGGGGGTTATGTGGGACTCCAGGCCTCAGAGAGAGAACCCGCCTACCCACTAAAAACCTGACGGTGCCCTCCGGTGCCATGTGAGTCGGGGACGTGGCGGGTTCACCGTAGGCCGAGAGGCCACAGGCATTCACCGCAACTCCCCGGACTCGGCCGACTCACTTTGCAACGAGTCCCTACCGGTTGCGACGGGGGAGGAACTCGACCCCGTCGCATAAACAACAGACGGCGCGCGGGAACACGCACACCGCCGTCTCGGACCCTCTTTAGTGGGCCTTTAACAGACACCCCCGTGTCTGAAGCCCGGGGTCCAGGAAGTGGTAAGTGAAGAAGGAAATTCCTTTTCGAGAACCTTCCTGTCCCAACGGCCATCGGTTCGCCGCGCTAGGTGTCCCATCCTGCCACTTCAGTCTCCTACAAGTTGGACCGACGATTCAGTGCAAGTTTGTTGGAAGCCGCTGGATGTAGGAAGCGCAGGGCCGATCGCAGTGGAAATCCTTGAGGGAGGGCTATGCTCCAGCGGCGTCGAAAGTCTGATATGATGATGATGAAAGAAACTAACCCTTACCATAAATATACAAAACTGAAATATGTACCCACCGAAGGATGCGAAGGATGCTGGTTCGAATGATTATTCATCTACCTCGTCGGTTCGAATCCGTTCGAAAAACTTAATTTTGTGACCGTATTTCTTTGGGGAAGTTGGTAGGACCCAAGGCTTGCGTCCTTCGCACCAACGGTTGAACCTGCGTGCTTAGGTAGCCCCTTCGTAATTAGCGACACGAGGCTTGCGACAAGATTCATACAAAAGCATAGACACTAGAAGTGTCAAGTTGTCCAGTAATTTGAGGCACGAGGAATTTTAAATTCTTGCTGACAGGCCTATGAAGTGGTTGTCATTGCTCCACGCTATTGTGGACCAAACTGCATAATTTTAGTTTTAAATGAATTGACATTATGACTGACTGACTGTTCAATTTATTATAATTTTCTTTTTAATTACATATTAATTATTTTAGTTAATTATTTTCATATGTTTTCGTTTTCTTTTATTTTGTGTGACTTTAGTTTTGCTATCTGTATCATTCTTGTTTATTAATGATAATCTTTGATGGTTTTAATGAATGTGTAATGTGTTTGCAAGCGACTAGGTGCAAACTGTACCAAAACTTGTATGTTACAAGAGTATTAATACATAAATAACTGTCGGCTTCCAACTATTTCCTTCTAAGACTGGCTTAATATTAATTATTATGTTTATTTGTATTACAGTTGATCCTAAGGCTCTGCCAGCGACGACTAAGGCCCCCATTACAGGTATTTTAATTTAAATAATTAAAAAAACAGATGGATCTGTCGGCGACGTATGCTTTTGTTGTAATGTAACTTTACATTTAATACAAGTCACACTATTTTATTTTTATTTTGCTGCCATTCCGTATTTTAATTTATTTTGTGCCTTTTTGTTTTAGTGCCTTCTTCAACCTCCAGGACCGGTCGTCTTTGTAAGTAGTTACACAGGGTAACCCCGAAACCCCGGGGGGGTTTGATTCTGACCAAAAGAAGGCAGTCAATTTAAAAAAAAAATTGAACAGTGACTTGAAGGAGACATGAGGACGACAGCTTTGGTCTAGTGGTCTGAGGTCCAGACTACAAAACCGGCTGTCGCGGATTCGAATCCTACTAGGGGCAAATGTTTGTGTGATGAGCACGACTATTTGTATGAATGAATGAATGAATGAAATTTATTATCTACTCATGAATAAAGTACACTGAAGATGACATATTTTTAGGTTGTTCTGCTTACTCAGCCGTACCCGAGTCATGGGTGTTTATACATGTATTTAAGTATTTCTATCGGCTATTCTAGCCACCATAGCACAAGCTGACGCTTAGTTTGGTGCTAGGTAATTGGTGTGTTCGTGGAAACAATTTATTTATTATTATTACTATAGTAGTGCTTCATTACTTTTTGAATATTCTCAAAGATGACATAAAATTGTGCCTGTTCACTTATCATAAAATGTATACAAATTTATACTGTATAAACTTTGGGCCATGTTGCTGAGTTTTAATTTAGTTTTAATTTTTTGTTTCAGCGCGTCTTCCTACACCCAGTCCCAGCACTGGCAGCGGTAAGCAACTAACAAGCTATAATTCTGTATTTAACCCTCGACGAAAAATAATAACTCTTATGTCTGTTTGTGTGTTTGTCTATTCCGAACAGATGGATCGATTTCAACGCTGTTTAAAATAAAACTCATTGATAAATTTAATAGGAAAAGATATGAAATGGAAAACACACATAAAAGAAAAATTAAGTGATACCAAAAGTTAAGCAACCTACGGCGCGGTCATGTTTGGGATGGGTGACCATTCTGACCATAAGAGTGACGTCAATTTACAAGCGTCTCCGTGCTTCGGAAGGCACGTTAAGCTGTTGGTCCCGGTTAATATCGATAGATATTAGTCGTTAAGCCTGGTCGGAGGCCCTCGGGCGGCTTAATAACATCTGACAGTAAGGTTGGTCACTTACCTTACACACATCCCTCCACCAATCCGCACTGAGCCCGCGTGGTGGAGTATGGCTCGCACCACCTCATAGTTGAGTTGAGGCCTGTGCCCAGCAGTGGGACGTATATAGGCTGATGATGAATGTTTAAAGAAAGCGGTAGGTCTCAATCAGCATGGGCTGGTAACCTGATTATCCCAGATACCAGACTCACATTTTTTGCTGCAAAAATCCAACCTAGTTTACAAAGCACTACAAATGTGTAAGAGTAATCCTGATTTTGTCTCTTAATTAAATTTTGCTCAGTTTGACATTTTGTCGCAGCGCCTATTCTTATTTCTACTTAAGCCAGAGAACCTTGGAGACCGGCGGTAAGTGTACTGTGATAAAAATTAGGGGGCTAGGACGTATTTCAAGCGAACACAATTTTATTGTCTATGTAGAATCACCCACCTAGTATAGAAAGGTTACAAATGTATAAGAGTAATCCTGTTTTTGTCTTTTAATTAATTTTTATTTCTGCTTAGCCAAAAGGTATGACTAGAAAAGAATGTCTTTCGGCGTTAAGGGTACCCTTTTGTACAACGTTTTGTGGGGTAATAAATTTTTAATGAATAAATAATATAAAAATTATATCATTGTTACAGGCGATGCAAACCGCTTTTTCATTCAATACAACAATGTACCCATGGGCGCTGAAAGAGTTGGAAATAGACTATTCGTCACTATTCCTAGGAGGCGATACGGTAAGACACCCTGCATTGATGAAAATTATGTTAATATTTTATGGACTCAAAAAAAAATTGTAGTTATTAATATTATTTTTCGAAAACAATATTTTTTTAAATTGTTAAGAGCCATGTTACAAAATTTTGGCAGTTCAGCATTTTTTGCCGAAAGCTTGGATTTCAGAGGATAAATCAATAATCAGTGGCTGCTATGGAGTAGAAATCTTGATTACTTATACATACTATATTACTATACGTAAAAACATTGTCAATGTACAGAAAGAAGGTACAAATAGGAAATTTTATTGGGCTTAAAGATGGGACTATTCTTTTAGTTTTACTGCAATTCGGTTAAAATGTATAACACCTTAGTCTACCTGTGACCACGGACGCTGAGAAGGGTCCGAAACGTCAGGTTAAAACAAAATGTAAATAATTCGCGAAATAAACCGTAAAAAGTGTCTCATTTAAATAAAATTTATACTTAACTCAAACTCTCAAATTCATCTTCTCATCTCACCAGGAATCCCTTCAACCCTGAACTACATAGATCTAGACCAGGTGAACCTACGGTCTCCACCTCTGAAGCCGTATCCGAACATACGTGAAGCACAAGCCGTCACTTCTGTGTACAGGACCAGAGCGGACTCCTGTGGACGGCTCTGGATGGTGGACACGGGAAGGCTCGAACTTCCTGGTAAGTTACATAAAAAAAGCCTTTTATTTCTTGCTCTCTCTCTCTCTCTCTTCAGTCGATTCCCTCACTGCTGAGGATCGTGACTCCTTTTGATCTTGTTTACCAGCTGCTTCCATCGGTTACGTTCCGTCGCTTGGTGGAGCGCAGCGCTGGCGCAGCTTATTTCTTGCTAAAAGTACAATTTTAAAAAACTAAATGCATGCAAAAAATCTATATACTAATAAACTTAATAATAATGATAACATTCATGAATATGTTTAATACAGGAACCCCTCTCATTGGAAGGTAAAGGCCTCCTCCAGATATGACCAGTATTGTATGTCCTCTGCTGCTCGTATCCAGTGTGTGCCTGCTAATAATAAAAATCCAATAAAATCCATGTATTTTTGTAAGTAGGCTAACAACTAGCACTTTTACACGTCCCAACTCCCAACATATAAATTAACCCTACCACCGCTTCGGGACATTTTGGGCCAGTGCTGAGAAGAAGCGTCGCAAGAAACTCAGTCACTATTGTCATTGCCTCTTTACAAAATTGATTTACAATCATTGTAATTGTTTACATTTAAACATTTTCATATATCTTTGTCATTTATATAATCATCAATTTTATAATATCCTTTCGACATTAAAACATCTTTTACAACTGTTTTAAATTTATCTAAAGGCAATGAAATTAAATTTTCAGGTAATTTATTAAAAAATGATATACATCTACCCATAAATGAGTGACCAACTTTATGAAGCCTAAAATCGGCAAGCCTATTTTTATGTCTTGTGTTGAAGTTATGCAAATCGCTATTTTTAGGAAATAAGTGTAAGTTTTTTCGAACGTAAATTAGGTTTTCGTAAATGTATTGCGAGTAAACTGTAAGTATTTTAACTTCTTTAAACAATTCCCTAAGTGTTTCATTTGATTTAAGTTTATAAATAGCCCGCACGGCTCGTTTCTGCAATACGAAAATTGTTTCTATATCTGCAGCTGAGCCCCATAGTAAGATGCCGTATGACATGATACTGTGAAAATAACTAAAATAAACTAGTCTTGCCGTTTTAACGTCAGTCAGAAACTTTATCTTTCTTACAGCGTATGCAGCGGAGCTTAGTCTCTTTGATAAGGTCACGATATGAGGACCCCACTGGAGCTTATCATCCAAAGTAATTCCCAAAAAAGTTGCAGTATTTGAAGTAACTAGTTGTTCATCCTTAACAACAATTCTTGTTGGAACTTGTCGGACATTGGGCATTGTAAACTTAATGCATTTAGTTTTGGTCGCGTTAAGCAATAAATTGTTAACGGTGAACCAATGAAGTACTTGCGAGAGAGTACCATTTACATCGTCAAACGATTCTTTACCCCTTGGGGTTTTAAAAAGTAGTGAAGTATCATCAGCAAATAACACTATCTCACAAGCACCGTCGACAAAGTATGGAAGATCATTAATATATATCAGAAACAGTAACGGTCCCAATATCGAACCCCCCTAGGGTTCGACTCCCATAGTGAGAGGTGCTCCAGGAGACTGCTCCATTGATAGAAACCTTTTGTGTTCTCTCAGTGAGATATGAATTAAGTAAGTTACATGCATCAGTTGATACACCATAATGGCGTAGTTTTCTCAACAGGGTCTCATGGTCAACACAATCAAACGCTTTAGAGAGGTCACAAAAAATCCTATAGCATCATGCTTACTATCATAGGCATCAAATATATGTTTCAACAGAGCGACTCCAGCATCAGCAGTACTGCGACCCTTTGTAAAACCAAATTGTTTATTATGCAATAAATTGTTTGATGTAAAGTGAAATAGTAGCTGATTGAATATAATCTTTCAAAAATTTTACTTAGGACCGGTAAGATTTATATTGGTCGAAAATTTGAGGGGTTATTTTTATCACCAGATTTAAATATTTTAGGAATTTTCCTTCATCAATACATTTGTTAAAAATGATCGCTAAAAGAGGTGCTATGAACTGAATAACAGTTTTAATGATACATACGGATATTCCCCAAAGATCCTCGGTTTTTTTCATATTTATTTCATTGAATGCTTTAATAATTACATCGGTGCTAACGTATCTAAAGTATAGTGGTGAATCACACTCATCAATATTGGATTTGAGAATGGATTCAGACAGTTCTGCAGAAGAGTTAAGTTCTTTAGTAGTAGATGGTGCTACATTAGCAAAGAACTTTTCAAAAATATTAGCTACTTCTGCATCAGATTTAACTAGTTTACTTCCGTCTTTTAATGAATATGAACGATCTTTTGTTTTATCTTTACCGGTTTCTTTGTTTATGATATTCCAGGTAGCTTTGGCTTTATTTTTTGAACCTGAAACTATCCTACGAAGATGATTCGTCTTTGCTTGGGCACAAACTTTTTTAAAGATTTTTGAATATTTTTTTAACATAATATTCTATAATATGTGGGTCCTGAGAATGTTCTCTGATACTATACAGATCATATAACTTGTTCCTGCTTTTATAAATACCTGGTGTAGCCCATTCATTAAACTTACTTGTAAACCGATTAGACTTAACCTTTTTTTTGTGAAAATTAATGCGAATTCTCTTTTAATTAAGTTAAAAAGATCTTCGTATAAGTTGTCTACGTTACTACTACTGTTTGGAATTAATATATTCACACCATCAAAAATCCTATCCTTAAATTTATTTATCCTGTTTGCAGTGACTGGTCTATAAACTATATCTACTACGCTCAAGGCCGGACCAGACGGAAATGTGAACTTTTGTTTGGTTTGTTACTTTGGTTGTGTCGTCACTCCAGCGCGTGTTTGGTCTTCCTACTCTTCTTTGGCCTGAAGGGCCTGGCCATGTGGTAGTTGTTGTGATCCAACGATTGTCCTTGAGTCTGGCTACATGCCCAGCCCATTGCCAGGTAAGTTAAATACAACAGTATAACGATTCCATACAGTTACTGTATACTGTATACAGACTACTGTAGTCTGACGAAGCCGTCTAGACAGAGTAATCGTTTGGTGTCTGCAGGTTGAGGGGGTTCCCACCCCTCTGTATAAGTGTGGGTGTTTGGGAGAAAGAAAGATATAATGTTATTGTAGGTATCTTATTGGCAAGCCGTCGTCTGACGTAAAGCCCAAACCGTCACTTCTGTGTAAAGAACCAAAACAGACTTTAATGGACGCTGGAGGATGTAATCTGTATCCTCTATAGGCAGATTAGAACTCCCAGTAGTATTATGTTGTAGATACCAGCACTATCGGTGACTGTCGACCGATCAGATCGCAGAATCGAACTGAATGCAGACTACTAGCGGCAACCTATGGAAACCTTGAAGTCTCAAGTACAGCCACATCAAGAAGTTAAAATTTGTCCCTTGTTGTTGTTGTTGTTCGAGTCCTATGGCACCCCCGTGGTGCAAAGGGCCTTCGTGAGTTGTCGCCATCTCCCCCTGTCCTGCGCTTGACTCTTGACATCCTCCCATAGTAGACCTGCAGCTGTTATCTCCTGGTTGATGGTTCGTCTCCACGAATGTATGGGACGTCCGCGTCTTCTCTTGTTTTTCGCCTTATTTCTACTAAATAGCAGTGCTCATACGGCACATTTTGGTAGGCAGAAACTTTGATTATTAAAATGATGTTGATAATTACATTTATTTAATTTGCCGCAGGTACCCAGATCCAAGTCCAGACGCCAGCTGTATTGATCTACGACCTGGCCACCGACCGCCTGATCCGACGCTATCCTCTGAAGCCTACCGACTTGCCGCAAGAAAACACGCCAACTGGTAAGATAATTCAAAAGAATGAAGTGTCGTATATCTTGTGCGCTCTATTCACTCGCGCACTTCAACAGTCACATTTTTTTTCTAAAATCTACGAGTAGAACAATGTTTGGGGGGTCGTCTAGTGATTTATAAAAATCTTCTTCTCTTTTCGTGTCCCGATTGTAAAACTAAAGACCCGATTATTTATTTTTCCGTCCCAAAATTTAGCTCACGGGACCTGGTAACATTACCCATGACTTAAGTACAAATGCGCGTGCTCATCACCCAAACATTTGCCCATTTGCCGATCCGGCAACAGTTGGTTTTGTAGTCTGTACCTCAGACCACTTGACCAAAGCTGTCGTCGGAAATTGATGTATTCTCTCTCTCTCTCTCTCTTCCAGGCCTGGCCTCAATCACAGTGGACATCACAGACAACAACTGCGAGGATGCGTACGCTTACATCCCCGACCTGACTTCCTTCGGCCTGATAGTCTACTCGTTGAGAGAGAATGACAGTTGGCGACACACCCACAACTATTTCTCTTTTAACCCGCTGCATGGACATCTCAATATTGCTGGTAAGAACATAATCAGTATGCTATATAAAGAACACTGTAGGGCAGGAGCCGACGTCTTACTTGCGTCCCAGACAGCGCTGTCAGTCAGTGCAAAAGCAGATGGAATCTAGTACTTTGAAGTCGAAAACAGTGTGAGCCAGGTCTCCAGACTGAAAAAAAGCCTACAGCTTGACAGTTTTTTATCGCTTAGTGGGATTTTGTCTTTGATTTATCGTCAACCAGTTGGCGGCTGAACTTCACTTATGTTATGTTCTGAACCAGTGCAGACTCGAATGCCGACTGCAATTGCTCTCGCAATTAAGATGCCGTTTCCATTACTCATCGGTCCAAATTTCCTTTAGTGCTCCATAGGCTGTAGCCAGCCATGATTCACCAATGTTGTGGTAAGATACCTACAACAGCCGAAAGAAGCACATTTTCAGCTGTTTAACCATCAGATAAATCAAGTTTTTTATTAAGTTACTTTATTTTTTTTTAGCATGAACGATGTAAATTTCTTTGAACTGTGAAATTATAACACTTTTAAAGAAAAATGGACTGCCACAGGCGGGGCTCAATTGGGAAAGCAATCACCCGGTTTGCGAGAGGTGCGGGTTCGAGACAAATCGAGTCGGTCGACCTTGTAAGAGTGGCAGAGACGGCTACATCCGAAACTAAGGACAACGGCTTATGTGCCCAGCAGTGGGAGTGTGGGACATATGTAAGCTGAACAGATCAATCAAATCAGATGAAACTTTGTTTCAGGCCAGCGATTCTCGTGGAGGGACGGTGTGTTCAGCGTGACCCTCCTCCCCGGCTCCGGCGGCTGCAAGAGGGCTTTCTTCCACTCCCTCATAGGAACTGATGAGTTCGAAGTATCCACCTGCACTCTAAAGAACAAAACCGCTATGGCAGCAAGTGATTACTTTGCGCAGTACTTTGTGAGTATTTCTAAAGATTCCCTTACCGTGTAAGTCATTATCAATAAATTCCGAATACGAAACAGGAAGATTTAATACCGGTGCCTGCATGTTGTATTACTTTAGTTCAGTCAAGGGGTGACCATGACCCATTTAAAAAAAAGCTTGAACCTCAAACTTAATAGCTCTGACCTCTTTCACAGGTGGTAGGCAACCGCGGTGAACGAACTCAGTCGACCATGCACGACTACCATCCAGGGACCAGAGTGGTCTTCTTCGCTGAGATAGGAAGAGATGCTGTGTCTTGCTGGAACACGAACAACTTACTGAGCTCCACCAACATCGCAATCGTGGCTAATGGGCGGCAAACGCTGAGCTATCCTTCTGGTATGTAATGTGATAATTTATCGTCATTCTCAGCCTATATACGCCCCATTGCTGGGCACAGGCCTCACCTCAGACATGATGGTACGAACATGGAGTACGAACCGTACTCCATGTGAGGATCTGGAAGGCGGTAGCCTTCTTCTGCTAGACCGTGATGTCCCAGAAGGAGGCGGCGGAGCGGGAGAGGGAGGACGATCCCTCGGCGCCCCCGCACCGCAGGCGGGGAGGGGCAGCATGCGGCGGTTGTATGACCGCTCTCTTGTCCCTCAAGGTGGCGTGCAGGTTGGTGGCACGGGGGTGCCCCGGCCTGCATTGCGCACGCAAACACCGTCGGGAGGGAATAGTGGCCCGCAGTGTAGACGGGAACGCCTTCGGAGGTTGTTATGGACGTGAAGGATTAGCCGGCACCCAAGTCACCTCTGAGACAGGGATGGGATACCAAAGGTTTTTTGGTGGTTAGTCCCCACTCTGGATTTTTAACCGGAGACTGGGAGGTCCTACTCTGCTGAGGCTTCTTCATTCTTACCTAAACATTTTTTTTTCTTTTTTAAAGTTGTTCTCATGTAAGTGAATGTTTTAATTCTTTTGAGAAATAAAAGTTCTTAAGCCTCAAATTAACTTCTTTATTTTCAGATCTGCACGTGACTGGAGAAGAAATATGGGTGATGGCGAACACACTTCCTCGCTTCGGTTACTCGAGACTAAATACAAACGATTACAATTTCTATGTTTACAAGTGAGTATACACAAATTACTATTTAAGAATGCACAGAATAGGTTATACCTACTTTGCGGAAATCCATGACTAAAGCTGAAAAAGAGGAATATTTTGCTTTAAATTCCCACGAAACATTAAACTGTAAACACTTGAAAAAACTAGAGCTGGAAGTCGCAGGACTTACAATACAACTCACAATGTGACACAGAACATGCACCTGGAATCACAACACTGACATCAACAAAACACTCGACGCCGCTACATGTGGCATCCTCAGGATATGTTGTCGCTTCGACAGACTACGAGCATTCACGTTGATTCGATTCCTGCTGATTCTCAGACAATAGATTTTTTACTTTTCGCTTTTATATGGCCAGACAAGTGACGTCCTAAGTGCCTCGTTTTTGAGAGATATGTGAATCCTGCCTTTATAGATTCTGCCTGTGTATGCACTAAGCGCTTCGCTTCATCCTTCATAATGCGCACAGCACAGGAATGGAATGCACTTCCGCCGAAGGTGTTCCCTTTTTCTTATAACTTGAGTTCATTCAAAGCGAAAGTCAATAGGCACCTTCTGGGTAAGCTCGCTACATCGTCGACATCTTCTTTACCTCTTAGAGGGAGAATGATGTCAAGAGCGAACCCATATTATTATTATTTTTTAATGTTGGTATTTTAGACGGAAGATGAAATATATAAATTTCGTGTTGGCAACAAATTAAAGCAAAAATATTTTCCTATTTACAGGGCCAGCGTACTGGATGCCATCACCGGTACAATCTGCACTGGATCATTAATGAACAGAGGTGGTTTCAGCAATTCTACCAGCGAAGAAAACTTGGCGGTATAAAAATAGAAAAAAAATTGGTCGTGATGTATTTTAAGTAAATATTTGTGAATGAAGGAGTGAAATTATGACATCAACGTTTATGACATTTTATTCTTACGTGTTTATAAAATTAAATTAATTCAAAGAATAATAAGACACAAACAATTCCAGTAATTTTATGAGAACACCATTTTTGATAAGTAGGTGCATTCTATTGAAAATGTATAACAGTGTGAAAGTAAATGATTTCTTTTTAGTTATTTTGTTTTTCCTTTTTCGATACCTATTCAAATGTCCAAAACCATAACACCCTAATTCAAAATGTACGAATTCAAAATACCTAAATGTTAATCCTATTTCTTTTAAGTTCTGATCGAGCATTCCAAATAGTTTGAAGTTTGTACAAGACACGCTCCCTCCTTCAAAAATATCTCTTTTGAAGGAGGGATAACAGGTCTTTGGAGCGGGTACACACTGTGCGCTCGGCGTTAGCGTCAAGCGCGTGTTTTCATACTAATTGTGCCTAAGCTAAGTAAGTTTGCGTCTGCCACGTACTAATGACTAATTTGAAATGATTAAATGATATATACCGTAGTTTTCCTTAATCCTACTGTCGTATAAAATTTATTCAGTTTCAACGGGTAAATAACAATTAATTTGGGCTTAGAATCAAGACTTACAAACTAATTCCTTTTTTTACCTGAAGTAAGTTAGATATAAACCAGTGTCTCTGGCTAAAGAGAACACACATTTATTATTATAATAGCTATAGGCTAATTAACAATATCTTGAAACTACAAACTTAATGCACTATAAAACAAAGAAATGATCTAAATTATGTCACTGTAACTAAGCGCCACTACAAAGCACTTTACAACTCTACACAAGTAAACAGCGTCAGCAGTTTTCTTACGTACCTAACTAGGCTAAAATTATATTATTGTACGCATCACGATTAGGGTAGACTGGGTACGGTTGAAGCAAAGGACGGTTGAAACAAAACGAATATCTCGTAAACCGTTGGCGGGGCGGTGAGGGGTCCAAGGGGAGAACGAAGCGGACGACAGGTCTAAACACGAATCTTAGTGTTGCGTCATTCTCCGCGCGCTTATCTGTTTCTAGGGGACCCTATTGTGTTTTGATAACCAAAAGTAAGTATTTTTGCTTGGAGATTTTTCCAATTATTGTCGTTTTTATTCAAGTGACAGCATTGAGGGTGCGTTGTTGTTTGAAATGAAGCTCGCGGAATATGACATTGTGACTAGTTTTTGTGTATCATTATTGTTACAATGACTAATAACTGAATTTTACCTAAAGTAGGAGTTGGGGACGGTTGAAACATTATTTTGGGTACGGTTGAAACAGTGTACTTATATTTTTTTTCTTGTTTTTTTAGATGCACAGAAAGTGGTCTTAGCTATATTTGTCAGAATTCCGACTCTGATTGATCTTTAAATTTGGCTTATCCTTATTGGACTAATAAAAGCCAAAAATTGTTTTCTTTCAAACTTTTTTTTAAATATTATTGTTTAGTTTGCTATGTTTAAAAACAAACAGTTGATTTTGGTTTAATTTACGTAAATTTTATATCAATGTTAAGTAATTTGTAGTTACGAATTAGTTAGTTTTTTGATGATTGATAATATATAAGTATTTTAAATAGTGTGCTATAAAACATTAAAGGCTGATTAAAAATATCGTTTCAAATATAAATATTGAAGACTGATTACTAATATCAAAGAGTTACTTAATTATTCTTAGATTTAAAATAAACAATTAATAAAACGTGTTGTAATATAATATTTTGTATTATTCGCATGTGTTTCAACTGACCCCATTCACCGTTTCAGCCGCCCCTGGTATGGGGATGGTTGAAACAAATCCGATTTATTTTTAATTTGAACTACTTTTAAAAATAACACACCTGGGACTAAAAACATATTGTCTATTAGTAGACAGAAACATGCTCTTTTATTTAACATATCTTCTTCATCGCTCGGGTTATAAAAAGCAAAACTATGGACGTTATAAGTGAAACTGTTTCAACCGTACCCAGTCTACATGTTCAAATCTAGAATTTTACGAACAGGTGCCTTCATAATCGATAGAGTTAATGTATCGGTTCTCGGCTGCTCTTCTGGTGGGACATTCTTTATCTCCCGTTTTGTGCGCGCTTGGCTTACGGAAGCGCACGCATGTAGCGCACTTCGACGGCTCGGCTTTCTGCGCACAATCCCTCATAGCGTGGCCCACTTCACCGCAGTGATGGCATCTTGTCGGCATGTCTTGGCCGCATGACCGTATTGTTGGCGTTTAAAACACCTAGTCACCAAGGTGAAATCTCTCACAGGGCACGACGACCAGTTCACAAAAACTCTTATCATTATTTACTAGGACTTTTCAAATTTTAGCGGGGACTTGAACGATGTAATGGTAAGTCGCGGCATCTTTTTTCCCTGATTTGTGGCCAAGCTTAATACATGACAAAACGAGTCGAGAGTAATCTCTTATCTTTAAGTTTTTTAGACAGATTTTGTTGATAAATGCAGCTGAAGACTTAAGTCTCTTGCATTGACGTGGGCACTCCAATGATGGCGATTCTGGGCTGGCGTTTATGAGGCTCGTCTACAGTGAAACCCGAGGTCTTCGTTTGCGATGATTGCTTCAGCTTCTCGATATCGTCTTTGGCTTATAATTACGCCTCCATTTTTCCATGATTTTTTGAACCAGAGTTTTGTTCTCTTCGCTCGTCTTTCCTGTTTCGTTTGGATATATAGCTACGGAATTTATGGTGCTGGGTTGAATAAAGTCCTTAGATCTATTTTTCACCATGTTGGCAAAAGAAACTGTTTTCTGGGCAGGCCTTAGAGTTGCTTCAACGCTCACTTTGAGGTTATCAGGTATTTGCGAAAGGTTGCATTTTTCTTGAAGGGCATCAATACACGTGTCAGCTTAAATGGCCTTCTGCTTAATGGATTGGTACTCCACTGCTAGCTGTGAGGTCCCATGGCTCACTTTCCTGCACAAATTGTGAATTCTCACTTTTTGGTCCGAGTTCAGTTTTCCTTCGGCAGCGACAGTACCTACACATTTCGTTTAGGCACTGCTCGATGGTCGAGCACAAAAAGTCAGATGACACAAATTCCGCGTGATGTTTATCGAGGTCGCAACAGTAGCAGTTTCTTAACTTGTTTCTTGTATTTGACTCCGAGCTGTTTTTGAGAAATTCATGACAGAAAATCTCAGAAACAATTTTGGCTCGACCTGGGATTCGAACCCAGGACCTCTCGGATGTGAGGCTGAAACACACAACAATTTTTTTTTTAACCTATTACCATCACAATGAAATAAAATTAAAAAGGTTTAAAACCTACCTCCTTTTTTAAAGCTAGAAGCTGCAAAAATAGTTTGGATTCGTAACAATCATATTCGTAAAATAAATTCCAAAACTAACTAAAAACCCGGCTACTCAAAAGTATGAAAAAAGATTTATATCAATGCTAAGATGATAGAGTTTTCATTTAAATAATCTAGGGGACATACACACATCAAGTGTCTAGGGATCAACATATATTTTTGCAATAACTTGTCTCCTGATCGATATTAATTAAAATTTTCTTTAAGGATTCATCAAATAAAGTGTTTTCGTTTGTCTACAGTAACGATAAACCAAGTCACCTTTGCATTAATAAAGAAATTTGCCATTTTCCTAATAAAGGGATTATTGACATTTGAACCACTAACATTAAAGTTAGAAAGAAAGACTGAAATAACAGTTTTCTTTAAAATTTTATTGGGTAACTTAAACAATTAATAATCCGTGTTTCTACCGCGAACACTAACAACACAAGAACATCGGTTTGGCATACTCAAAATGAGTTCATCCAAATCACGCTGTGGAATGGCCGCCCATGTTCGTTGCAACAACAAAAAAAGGTCTTCTTGCGACTGGATACCCTCCATATTCGGCAGAGCTCTTCTCTGTAGCATATCCCATGCATGCTCAATCGCGTTCAAGTCTAGCGACTGAGCAGGTCAGAGCATGACATTGATGTTAGCTGCGGCGAGAGTCTGTCTTACAACTCTTGCGGTGTGCGGACGTGCATTATCTATCATGCATTAACTGAAATAAGGGACCGATTTGCACTTGTAGAGGAACGATGACGTCTGATACAATCGTCTCAGCATAAATTTGAGCGTTGAGGTTGCCTCTGATCCAAATCAACTCAGTTCTTCCGCCGATCCAAATACCCGCCCATACCATGATGGTTCCACCACTATAAGGATGGACTTCCTGGCAGGATTTTAATCGCTGTTGGCGACCAGGGGTTCTCCAGTCCGGTCTACTAAATACATTTTGGTGATTAGAAACTTTGCTTATTATAATTATGTTGATCGAAATGACTTGTATTTAATTCGCCGCAGGTACCCAGATCCAGGTCCAGACGCCAGCTGTCTTGATCTACGACCTGGCCACCGATCGCCTGATCCGACGCTATCCTCTGAAGCCGACTGACTTGCCGCAAGAAGACACGCCCATTGGTAAGATAAACTTTTTTAAGAAAACGATTTAGATGTCTTTCCAATAATTTAAAGGAATTAAATGTTCGAAATCTTACGACATTCACTCATACATGCCTTTCAGTAAATCTGTTAGATCAAAAAGCCCAAAAACTTGGGCGCTCGTTTCGCTTGCGCACGAATTGGAACGTCTTCTCGGAAATCTAAATGGATGAAAGGCGCTAAGTTCATCGTACCATTATACCGAACGTCTTGAGTAATAAAAAAACACACTAATATTATAAATGTAAAAGTTTCTTGGCAAACCACTTTTTTTCCAAAATCAACGGACTGCACAACATCTGCGAGGTCGTCTAGTGATTTATAAAAATCTGTTTTTCTTTTAGTGACCCGTCCCGATTATAAAACTAAAGGTTCGATTATTTTAACCTTCCGTCCCAAAACTTAGCACACTGGACCTGGCAACACGACCCATGATTCAAGTACAACTGCGCGTGCTCATTACACAATCATTTTTGTGATAAGAAGATGACAATTTGGTTTTACAAAGGGTACTGCTGATGCTGGAGTCGCTCTGTTGAACCTTATATTTAATGCCTATGATAGTAAGCATGATGCTATAGGATTTTTTTGAGACCTCTCTAAAGCGTTTGATTGTGTTGACCAGGAAACCTTGTTGAGAAAACTACGCCATTTGGTGTATCAATTGCAATTGTTACTTATTTAATTCATATCTCATTGAGAGAACACAAAAGGTTTCTATCAATGGAGCAGAGTCTTCTCGAGCACTATGGGAGTGCCCTAGGGTTCGATATTGGGACCGTTATTGTTTCTGATGTATATAAATGACCTTCCATACTTTGTCACCGGTGTTTGAAGGGTAGTGTTATTTGCTGATGATACGATCATTACATTACAAATCCCCAAGGGGTAAAGAATCGTTTGACGATGTAAATGGTACTCTCTCACGAGTACTTCATTGATTCACCGTTAACAATTTATTGCTTTTTAAACTCAAATTAATATAATATATATTTTTTATTGGGCATTAAATTAACAA
Organism: Pyrausta despicata; assembly: GCA_963921415.1. NCBI lineage: Eukaryota > Metazoa > Arthropoda > Insecta > Lepidoptera > Crambidae > Pyrausta > Pyrausta despicata. The sequence goes on from OY992874.1 coordinate 6,760,302, forward strand.
TGCCCAATTTCCGACAAATTCCAACAAAGGTTATTGTTAAGGATGAACCACTGGTTACTACAAATACTACAACTTTTTTGGGAATCACTTTGGATGATAAGTTCCAGTGGACATATCGTGACCAGATCAGAGAGCTCCGCTGCATACGCTGTACGACAGATAAGGTTTCTGACTGATGTTGAAACGGCAAGGCTAGTTTATTTTAGTTATTTTCACAGTACCATGTCATACGGCATTTTACTATGGGCTCAGCTGCAGATATAGAAACAATATTCGTATTGCAGAATAGAGCCGTGCAATATAAACTTTATAAAATTATATAACTTTATATTGCTTTTTTTTTTTACTTTTCATTTTATAAACTTAAATCAGATGAAACACTTAGGGAATTGTTTAAACAAGTTAAAATACATACAGATTACTCGCAATACACTTATAAAAACCAAATAAACGTTCGAAGAAACTAACACTTATTTCCTAAAAAATTGCGATTTGTTTAACTTCAACACTAGACAAAAAAATAGCCGTGCCGTTCCACTGTTTAGGCTTCATAAAGTTGGTCACTCATATATGGGTAGATGTATATCATTTCATAATAAATTACCTAAACATTTAATTTTATTGACTTTAGATAAATTTAAACAGTTGTCAAAGATGTATTTATGTCGAAAGGATATTATAAAATTTATGATTTTATAAATGACAAAGATATATGGAAATGTTTGAATGTAAACAATTACAATTATTGTAAATCAAATTTGAAAAGAGGCAGTCCCTATTGACTAGTAGTGACTGAGACTAGTGACTGAGTTTCTTGCGACTCTTCTTCTCAGCACTGGCCCAAATTGTCCCGAAGCGGTGGTAGGGTTCATTTATATGATGGGACGTCTAAAAGTGCTCCTTGTGAATCTATTTTAAAAAAAATTGTTTGATTATTTTTGCCCCTAGCAGGATTCGACCCAGCAACAGTCGGTTTTGTAGTCTGTACTTCAGACAACTTGTTTAAAGCTGTCGTCAGAAATTGATAAATTCTCTCTCTCTCTCTTCCAGGACTGGCCTCGATCACAGTGGACATCACAGACAACAACTGCGAGGATGCGTACGCTTACATCCCCGATCTGACTTCCTTCGGCCTGATAGTCTACTCGTTTAGAGAGAACGACAGTTGGCGACACACCCACAACTATTTCTCTTTTAACGCTGCATGGACATCTCAATATTGCTGGTAAAATCACCTCAAGGTTCAGGCCACACCATCCTGTCGTTTGAAGACGAAACGTTGGAAAATACCAAATGTACATTTTAAATATTTAGTTCGAAAATAATATACGGACCACGGCCTGCGTGACCAGCTGTGGAAGTGGAGGACGTATGTACGCTGATTAGATGTGATGAAACTGTATTTCAGGCCAGCGATTCTCGTGGAGAGACGGTGTGACCAGCGTGACCCTCCTACCCGGCTCCGGCGGCTGCAAGAGGGCTTTCTTCCATTCCCTGATAGGAACTGATGAGTTCGAAGTATCCACCTGCACTCTAAAGAACAAAACCGCTATGGCTGCAAGTGATTACTTTGCGCAGTACTTTGTGAGTATTGCTAAAGATCCCCCCCCTTACCATGTAAGTCATTATCAATAGTTTTGGAATCCGAAACAGAATGAACTAATACCGGTGCCTGAATATTACTATTGCCCAGTTACGGGCGTAACCATGACCCATTCAGAAAAAGCTTGGACCTCAATCAATTTGATTTTGATAGCAAATGGCGTATAAGTTTATACGTCATCAGGTGTATGGTGTAATAACTGGTCGGAAAAAAGTGAACTAAACACACTAATAAAATTCTTGAAAAAGAACCAAAGCGACTGAGCGAGAGGACGCTCTGGCAAGACCCATAAATGTTCAGTTTTAGGATGACCAAGAATGGATATATATGGATTATGGATAGATTGTGCGAAGAAAATTAAGTGTGAAACGATGGATGAGTCTCTGATGTTTTTCCCCCATCAGCCTTAAAAACACTCATTTTAAGAGTGATTAAGGCCAAGTGCTACCTCGTTGTGTACTTACAAATCAGATTGGCCGTTATTGGCTAATTAAGTCACCCACCCATCCAACCCAAAAAAGGGAGGTGTTCAGATGACCGTCAGCGACCTACTTCAAGAAAGTGCATCGTTGTGCATCTCGCGACGGAACACTAGTTTAGAATCATAAATGTGTGTGTTAGGTAAAAACTGTATATATAGACTGTAATTTTGTAATAAAGGGCTTTTTGACTCTGACAGCATTGATGTATCATTGCTCCCTGGTAACGTATTTCCCCTCACTGTGGCCAAGACACCTTTAGCCATCACCCTTGATCAGTCTAGTGAGTCTGCTGGACTGGCAGTGAGAAATCCAACCCTTCACCTTGTTCCTCACCAACTTCCGTCTGCCACCTTAGGTCTCATGGTGCAGACTTCCTGTACTTATCTATATATTTATTTATTACACATTATACTGTAGGTTAGGGCTTTAGGGACTTAGGGACTTAGGAACTTAGGGACCTAGGGACTCTTAGGCTTATAGGGTTTGAATAGGAACTCTAACTTCATCCCTTTCAGTATAATTTTCATGTGTAGTCAGCCGGTGCCTTAACAAGAGACCACACTTACATTCACCTACATAACTACACTTTACAACAACATTAGTCGGCGGCTGCACATTTTGGTCCTTCGAGCAAAAATAAATTTAATTTATAAGGTTTGAGAACCACGCGATCCTCTGACCCCCCTAGGAACTGACAAAGGACAGACAGACACTTTGGAAAGTTACGTGCTGGTGTACCCAACAAAGCATCAGTTCGTAGCAATCTAAAGTACTAAATACATAGTGTTTCCTGTTGGAAAGCTGCTAGTTCGGTAGCGGTTCGGTCACTGGCCTCCCGGAAGAGGGTCTCACCAGCTGATTGAGAAGTCGCATAATACCGTATCTAGGGCGCAGGTACACTAAGTATTGACATTAGTAGAATTGATAAAAGTAGGGTAGGGTATTAGGAGCTCAAGAAAGAAGAACACCATGGAGATTGAAGACATCAACGAGCTAGTCAAAGAGCAAGAACACATCTACAATGAAATTACAAGACTACTGGCGAATATGAAAAAAGATTCAGCCTCAAGACGTTCACAAAAATACATTGAAGACAGAAAAAGAAGCGTTGATGACCTATTTACAAAAGCAAACACCAATCACTTGCAGTTACAAAACCAAGAAATACTTTCTACGCATAAATATCTTACGGTTAATTACTTTGAAAACTATATTAAGAAGAAGTATATCGAAACTGTTGACTTTCTAAAGAAAATTGAAGAACAACTAAAAATTGTTGAAGAACTTTACGAACCAAAAGACGTACCACCAGAAAATTCAGCAGATGACAGCGTTATGCAAAATCCAAAAATTATTGTACAAAATTTTCGAATATCACAACTGTCTAAAAAACTATCTTTAGCAAAATCATCAATCACCGAAAATAAACCAACATGGCATCTTAAATCATTATTACAAACCATACAAAACCTATGGCAGGAAATTGAAAATAATCACATAGATCTACTTATGGACGAAAAGACATTCGAACTAAGTTACTCCAAAAATAACGCATTCGACCAAATACAGAAAGATTACGAAATAACTACGGAAATTATTCAAGATAAATTATTTGAAAGTGAACAGACAAGAACTAATATGATTTCCAGGTCAACAGGGAAATTACCACAAATAAAGATACCAGTATTTTCGGGAGACTACAACACCTGGAGTACATTTCAAGATTTATTTACTAAAATAATTCACGAAGATCAATCACTATCATGTGCAGAAAAAATGCAGTATTTAAAATCTCACGTACAAGGCGAAGCGGCTAAAATAATTCAATATTTACCTATCAGTGAGTCTAATTACAAAACAGCTTTGGAATTGCTTACAAAGAGGTTTAATGACCAGAGAATGATCGCAACAAAGTTCATTGACAAATTGATCGACTTACCTACTTTAAGGAAAGCGAATTCAGCGCAATTACGAGACATGCATGACACAGTACGAGAATGCATAGAAGCACTTAAAAACCAATGTATTGAAACTACGTCATGGAGCCCTATTCTGATTAGACTAATAACTCGGAAATGGGACTCTGAGACTAACGTCAAGTATGAATATCAGTTAGAAGACAGAACTAGAATACAAGACTTTGAAGATTTGATGAAATTTCTAGAAAAACGATTTAAATGTCTTGAAACGTCACCAAGTACATCAACATCATATATACAAGATAAACAACATTACTTCCAGAATAAGCCCGCGCTCCAATGCTGGTACTGCCAAAGTGATGATCACCGTATACATGGATGCCCTGAATTTAAATCATTAGACGTAAATGAACGTCAACAGATTGTAAAAACAAACAAAAGTGCAACCGTTGTTTGAATCACAGTTCAACAAGACAATGTTTAAGCGTAAAATATGTAAACTGCGAGATATGTCAACAACCAGGTCACCATGCATTATTACATCGAAATTACAATCAACTACAAAAGGGAAATGTATCTTTAGATCAGTTAACTAATGAAAAAAAGGTTTATGCGACTACAAACAATAACACAAAACCAAATGAAAAAAAGATGTTTCAGTCGAATGTATCGGAAATAACTTCAACACAAAATGTACTGTTAGCGACAGCTTTAGTACAGACAACCACAAACGATGGTATGCCACAACTATTACGAGTATTGTGTGATCAAGGCTCAGAAGCATCATTTTGTACAGAAGAAGTGGCCCAAATGTTGGGATATCCACGGACAAAAATCCATGCGGAAATCAGAGGCATCGGAGACGACAATCCAAAGACTTCGAATTACACAATCGACATAAACATACGACCACGATTTTCTAGCGATTATAGATTACCTGTAACGCTAATAATATTACCTAAACTTACAAGCTCACTTCCACGACAAGACTTTCAACAACTTGAGGCGCATGGCTTACAAAACAAATTAATTGCAGACCCAACGTACTACCAAAAAGGACCTATAGACATCATATTAGGTGCTCACGAATACAGTAAAATACTACGACAAGGATTTGAAAAGATACAAGACGGTATAATCGCCCAAAATACTGAATTGGGTTGGATTTTATCGGGAATTTGCGCGACCACCATAAAAACGGAGATTAAATTACTCAGTTTGACTACACGCACTGATGAAGTACAACAAATGACAAAGTTTTGGGAATTAGAAGAAATCCCTGACAAAACCACTTTATCAAAAGAGGACGAATACTGTGAAAAATATTACAAAGATACAACGATACGAAACAAACGTTAATAGCTCTGACCTCTTTCACAGGTGGTATGCAAACGCGGTGAACGAACTCAGTCGACCATGCATGACTACCATCCAGGGACCAGAGTGGTCTTCTTCGCTGAAGTAGGTAGAGATGCTGAGTCTTGCTGGAACACGAATAGAATACTGAGCTCCACCAAAATCGCAATCGTGGCTAATGGGCGGCAAACGCTGAGCTATCCTTCTGGTATGTTGATAATTTACCGTCATTCTCAGTATATATACGCCCCACTGCTAGGGCACAGGCCTAACCTCAGCCATGTGGTGATACGAGCAATACTCCACATGAGGATCTGAAAGGCGGTAGCCTCCTTCTGCGAGACAGTGGTGCCCCAGAAGGACGCGGCTGAGCGGGAGAGGGAGGCCCATCTCTCGGCGCCCCCGCACCGCAGACGGGGGAGGGGCAGGACGCGGCGGTTGTATGACCGCTCTCTTGTGTTGGATCGCAGATAAACGAAACAGTCTTCACTTTTAAGAATACTTCTATTTTGAACTTACAAATAACTTATAACACGGTATTTTACACTGTCGCTTCAAGAGCTCTTTACACTTCAACAGCTGCAACGAGACAGGCATACTTTGACAATGATTTGAACTCATCGCATTCTATGTTGACACAGCGCGCGCCACTAGCGCTATTGAGAGTGAGGAGAAGAACTGTCAACTCAACATAGAATGTCGTTTAAGTTCTTATTATTTCAAAACATGTTTAATAATCAAAATATACAGATACAAACTTGTGATAATTATTTATGGAATACAATATTATTTCATAATCTCCATAATAGGCAAAAATGGAAAGCAGCTTACCTTACACTTGTCCCTCAAGGTGGGGTGAGGTTGGCGGCACGGGGATGCCCCGGTGTGCATTTAGGGTTGCCAGATCGATTTTTCCTCTTATCGGGATCAATAACCGATTCTGTGGTCGGGAGAAATAAAAAAAAAGTTAATAATATTAATTATACATATTTTTGAATTGCACTGTAGATATAATGAAAAAAAAACTAGATTAGTGTGAACTTAAAATTATCGAACTTGTTTTTCGGGAGATTATTTGCTTTGTCGGGAGTCGGGTGGCCCCCAAAAAATGCGGGAGAATCCCGCCAATTCCCGACCGTCTGGCAACCCTATGTACATTGCGCACGCCTCCACCGTCGAAACACCGCACTATTCCCAATGCGGTCTCCCCGGCTATTCTCTGCCCGCTGGCCTGCAGTGTAGGCGAGAACGCTGTCGGAGGTTGACATGGACGTGTAGGTTATAGCTGGCACCCGTGTCACATCTGAGACCGGGTAGGGTTAACACAGGTTCTTGGTGGCAGTCCCGGTCCGGATTTTCTCCGAAGCGTAGCCGCGCGTTTTAGGACGCTTCTTCTTCTTAGCGTGTCGATGGAACACGAGGAATTACACCGTGGCAGCCTGAATTCAGCCACTTGTATTGCGGATCGGCTGCAGTTCAATAAATCCTCTGGCGTGCAGGTGTAGGGGCACGCCGGGCACGATGTTAAGTGTGCCATAGTTTGCACTGCACCGCAAACACAGTCCACATCGGAGCTTGCCGAAAATCCCCACCTGGCCATGTTCTCCTTACTTCGACGCTGGGAGTCTGAGTCACACTGCTGATGCTTCTTTATTCTTCTTTATTCTTACCAAAACTAACTTTCTTATTTTCAGATCTGCACGTGACTGGAGAAGAAATATGGGTGATGGCGAACACACTTCCTCGCTTCGGTTACTCGAGACTAAACACAAACGATTACAATTTCTATGTTTACAAGTGAGTATACACAAATTGCTATTTAAGCATGCATAGTAGGTTACGGATTTTCGTCATGAGCATTCACGTTGGTTCGATTCCTGCCTCAGACATTTGTTTTTTTTTACTTTTCGCTTTTATATTGCCAGAAAAGTGACGTCATAAGTGCCTCGTGTTGAGAGGTACAAATTAATACAAATAAATATACAACAACATCACATACATTGATCTGACTCCGTGGTAAGTAGCTTAAGCACTTGTGTTACAGATATCAGAATCAACAGTGGTATTACTAATAAACTTAAATAAATACATATAACACCCAGACCAGTACAAACAGACATGTTCATGCACACAAATTAATGTTTGTTAAGCGCGGGGGACGAACCCGCGACTTTTTGGTTAATAGTCAACTTCTTGACCATTACACCAAAGGTGTCTGAATGTATGTCCTGCCTATGGGTTTACTACTCCATTTCGAAATACGTTTTACAATTCATCGCTGACAACAAATCGATTATTTGTTTGAACGATGCGTTATATACCCGAAAGACGTAACATCGATGGTTCATTTCATCGAATTTCTCTTAGCATTCGACGTGTTGTAATTCGATGAAACGAATGTTGTATGTTGCCATTTTAGACCGATGATGAAAAATATAATTTTAGTGTACTCATGTTGGCAACAAATGTAAGAAAATAGTACATTATGTTTTTGTTAAAGGTTGTAATTGACAAAATTAACTAAAATAGAGAATCAAATGTTTATTTATTATTATGTTTATTTTATCTCCCAAAGTAAACTTTATTCATAAAATATAGACCACTTTTCTGACATAAAAACACTTTGCTAAAATTTTAAAAAGTATCGTCCATTTTTAGACGGAGCATCAAAAAAAACCGTGCATGTTACTTTTTTTTTTTAAAAATTCGTGCGTTTTACATTACATTATCGCACAAGTGCGTAATGAAATACATTACGATATTGAAATTGGTGTAATTACAGCCACTTTACGAGCAAATATGTCGTAAAATAATTTTCCTTTACAGGGCCAGCGTACTAGATGCCATCACTAATACAATCTGCACTGGATCATTATCCTCACCATTCCTGACTTTCTAGGTAGTAAACAGATATGACAGCTATGTATGACAGACGAGACTGGAGGGGTATGAGCAGAGGGGGTTTCAGCAATTCTACTAGCGAAGAAAACTTGGCAGTATGAAATAGGAAACAATATTGGTTGTGAACATTTGTAAATAAAAGAGTTGTGGGCTCATGCCATGTTCAATATATTGGTTTTTTATTTATTTATTTATTTAAGCTTTATTGAAGAAGAAGAAGAAGAAGAAGAAGAAAACATTTTTATTTACCATCACATATTTTTTACAAAATAGAAAAACACATTTAAAATCACATACACAAGATACTGAAAGGGGAGGGCACTCAGCATGTGTCAACATATTATTATTATTGCACAACAAAACTTTGTACAACAGGTGGACTTAACGCCGTAGGGCATTCTCCACCAGTCATTGGGCTTTGCAAAAGGGCTAAGCAAACATTTTTCATTGAATAATAATATACATAAATGCATAAAAAAATACCATACATCTATGAAACACTCGCTGAGCCATCCAGGCCCAGCGGCGACAGGAAAACTGGTAGCCGACTGATTTGTATGGCAAGAAGTCATACCAATCCCTTTTTTTTTCAATCACAGAAAAACCCTTTTAAGAGCCATAACCGAGGCCCGGGGGCCTCAGCCGTGTAGGGTTGCCACCCATACTTTATAATAAAGTATTGTACGTTATTTCAGGCAATTGTAGGTACTCTGAACTTTATGAGAATAATAAGTACACGAAAATATTTTAATTCGCATCATTTGGTTTCTTTGTGATTTTGAAGTTGAAGTTTAGTCGTAAATATGGATATATTTATACTTTGGAAGTGTAATTATTTGTTAAATATGTTTCTTAATATAATATTAAAGTAAAATAAATTGTACTTTATTTTGATACTATGTACTTTTTTTCGTACCTATAATAACCAATGTACTTTATTTAAAAAAAAAAGTGGCAGCCCTAGCCGTGTGTGGAACTCCCAGCGTCCTAAAAAGGATTCGGCTCCGCTCCTGGGAAAAGCCGGAGAGGGGACTACCCACCAAAAACCTGCGGTATCCCTTCCCTGTCCAGGAGGTGACACATTGTCAGTAATTGTCCCTTCTATACATTTTGAAGTAACTTTTGGAATAATAAGGATACAATAAAAATAAAACAATAATTACAGTTGGACATTAATACGCTTAGTTAAAAGCTGTAGTAGTGAGCTCTATCCAGTCAGTGCACCGTTTTAAACCATATTTTTGACAAACGCTTTTTGAGACTAGTAACACTGTTAAATAAGTCTAGTTCGAGGTCATCGGCCACAGCATTGAACACGCTAAAAGCTCTAATGGATAGACTAAATTGGAGTTCTGTCTGTATTTCGTAGTACATTGTGGGATGAATTTTTTGAATTTATATTTGAAAAGAGTCGCAGGCCTCCTCAGGGTTCTGTGCGGTACTTTGATATTTATTAATAATAATAAATATTTCACAACAATCACACCAATACTCTAGTCCCAAATTAAGCTACGCGGCTTGTGATATGGGTACTAGACAACGGATAAACATACTTAAATACTTTTTTTGTAAATAAATACATAATATACATAGAAAGCACCCAGACCAGTACAAACACACATGTTCATGCACACTTATGCTTGTTCTGTGCTGGGATCGAACCCGCGACCCTTGGTTTAAAAGTCCGACCTGTCCGACCACTGCACCAAGCAGTCGTGTAAATAAATAAATAAAATAAATAAATATCTAGATTTAGCTAAAGCAGCAGGATTTCAACACAAACGCATGACGACCTACCATCCTGCATGTTATGGGCTAATTGAACCGTTCCATAGACAACTAAAGGCATCTAGCACCTGCCAAGATAATAGCAATTGGTCATAAGTGTAACCTTTAGGCTAAGGACTCACGGAGCGTTTTTCACCCGCGCCCGCCGCGGTGGCGCAATGCAGTTGTATTTTCAAACTCACGAGACCCGGAGTTTGTGCGGTTACACAGTCGCCGCGGTTGCGATTATCGCCCGCAAACTTAGCGGTTCACTATCGCAAGACGGGCGGTTGCAAGAAACGATTCGTTCGCCCGCCAACCGACCGCAGAGCATCATCATCATCCTCATCAGCCTATATACGTCCCACTGCTGGGCACAGGCCTCACCTCAGCCATGAGGTGGTGCGAGCCATACTCCACCACGCGGGCTCAGTGCGGATTGGTGGAGGGGTGTGTGTAAGGCAAGTGACCAACCTTACTGTCAGATGTTATTAAGCCCGCCCGAGGGCCTCCGACCAGACTTAACGACTAATATCTATCGACATTAACCGGGACCAACAGCTTAACGTGCCTTCCGAAGCACGGAGATGCTTGTAAATAGACGTCACTTTTATGGTCAGTATGGTCACCCATCCCAAACATGACCGCGCCGTAGGTTGCTTAACTTTTGGGTATCACTATCAAAGCGCTGCAACCACTGCGCCACAAGCACCTCTTCGCGACCGCCGAAAGCGCGGGTGCAACCCGACGCGGCTGCGGGACTGCGACCCGCGCCCGCCGGTAGTAGATGACCGCCGGTTAGGGTTGCCAGACGGTTGGGAATTGGCGGGATTCTCCCGAATTTTTGTATGTCCGCCCGACTCCCGAGAAAGCAAATGATCTCCCGAAAAACAAGTTCGATAATTTTAAGTCCACATTTTCGTCAAACAGAAAACTTTAACAAAGAAGCAGCAAAGGAACTGATTGAGCATGGGTTTAATAAAGGCGCAATTAATAATTCGTTTGAATTTTGACGAAAATTGATAAAATTTTAAGACTTTTTTGAATAGTGAAAAAGCTCAAAAGTTGTAAAACGCGGTAAAAAAATGACAAATATTTATGGCAAGAACAAAAACAATAAACATGCTCATTCGGTTCCTATCTTATGTGTCACAAATACCTACTTACTATATTATTATTTTTTTATATCCACAGTGCAATGCAAAAATATGTTAATTTTCTTAATATTATTACGTATAATTAATATTATCGGTTATTGATCCCGATAACAGGAAGAATCGATCTGGCAACCCTACCGCCGGTGCAGCGGGGCCCGCAAACAACCGCACAAGTAGCTGGCGTAAAACGCGTCGTGAAATGCGCTTTGACTTTGACATTCTACAAAGTCTGCGGGCCCGTAACCGCGGCGGGCGCGGGTGAAAACCGCTTCGTGAGTCCTTAGCCTCCTCCTTCGTTAGTACAGCGCCTTAATATCGAAAAGACATAACACTTAAAAAAATCTTTTCGGCTTCGGTCATCGGGGAGGTATCGAACCCCCGACCTTTGAAAGTCCGGTCCAATGCTCTGACCACTAAGCTACCGAGAACCTTAATGGAGCCGTCGAATTTTGTAAGTGCTTTTGAACGCTTTGAGCCAGCGTATGTTTCATCAATGATTGTGGGAGACACCCTCAAATCACCCGAGAGAAATATTTTTGACGTGACAACGTCTTATAAATTGGTTTGCCGGGTGACACTTCAAGAAACTGCGTTACGCTGCTCCGCTCACGTTCCGCGCTCACAATGACAGCGAGTGAGAGGCACGCGTCTCTTCGACTCGGGCATGGTTAGCCCGCCTAAGAGCGAGTGAGACAGACATAAAAAGTGAAAGGCACGCGTCCCTTCCACTCGAGCACAGTTAACCCGCCTAAGAGCGAGAGAGACAGAGCGAGAGAGAGAGAGTGAGAGAGATAGGCATACACACCGGTTCATGTTATACGAATGAATATTCACATTAAAATTATTTTACCACTCAAAGTCGTTGTCAGGTAAAACTTTCGCCTATAAACCGACTTTACAGGCAACCAATTTTTTTTTTTACAAATATTTAACAATCGGTTAAGATGAAACAGGCTAAACTTAATTTGTTAGGTATTTTTTTAGCGTTCACAACGCTATTTTAATTTCGAAAAGACATAAAATTCCTCCCCGATGACCGAAGCCGAAAAGAATATTTTAAGTGTTATGTCTTTTCGAAATTAAAATAGCTTTGTGAACGCTAAAAGAATACTTAACAAGCGCCTTAATATCTAGCACTACCTACCTAGTTATAGTGCCTAAGCTAAGTTTGCGTCTAACCACGTAATAATGACTAATTTGAAATTATTAAATGACGTATATCGTAGTTTTCCTTAATCCTTCTGTCGTTTATTAGATTATACCTAAGGTGGCTGCATTAAGTATATTATAAATGTGAAAGTTACTTTGTTTGGATGTTTGTTCGTCGATCACGCTGAAACTACTGAACGGAGTTTGATGAAATTTGGTATACAGACAGGGTAGGAGCTGACTTAGGTGATAGGATACGTTTTATCTCGCCACAAAGTGAATTTTAATTCATTTGTGGTGAGGGTCCCGACCCATCATCTTGCGATCTTCATGAAGGAGGACTTCTGGCCGCAGGGAGTCGTTTTTCGGAAATTCAGGGGACGCCTTCCTGCCGACATCACCGCGCGTGCTGTATCAAATCGCTGACGCGTGTGTTTGTGTGATACCTATAGAAACTAATTTAATTTATCAACTATTTTATAAGAATATATATGTTAGACTTTAAGGTATTTATAATATGGGTCATGTTATAATTTTGTACCTATCCTGAAATAAACGTTATTATTATCTCGATTGGGACCTTGGGATAAACACGTTTGCGCGGACGAAGTTGCGGACGGGCCGTCTGCATAATATAATTAATATATACAATGTTATTTAGTTGTTTTCAGAGATGTTACTTTGACATATTTGTTTTTGTGTACTATACACAATGCTTCATTTCAACTTGGTCTCAACAGAGAAGCAAACGCAACGCGGACGAAGTCGCAGTCGCGACGCTATTTAAATAGAAAAAATAAAAATATTGTTCATCGCATAATTAAAAGTGTGTATTGTCATTTTTTTAAATAAAAAAGAAAACTATATTTTAAAAAAAAACATACTACTTTACATTAATAGCAGCGCTCTGCTGTCAAGGGGCTATTGTCATTTTAGATCTGGGCCCGTAAAACGATTTCACTTTCCGCTTTAAAAAAAAACGATTAATAACGACTGTCGCAGACCTTTAATAATAAGTTCTAATTTCATAATAAATTCGTTTATTTGTTAAGTATTTTTTGCGTTCAGAACGCAATTTTTTAATTTCGAAAAGACAGAAAGAAAAGAATTTTTGAGTGCTGTCTTTTCGAAATTCGTTTATTTCCAAAAGTAATTTTTACATTATGTTGCTGAGATTTCCCGGTAAATTGTCGAAGACACTACTACCTTTTGAAGTGCCTAAAGATACACAGTTAAAGGGCCCCACATCCCATCTGTTCTATTTTAAGAAATACTTCTATTTACGATCGGTTTCTTTTTCATCGATTTTCAAACGTATTCCAAGACGATAAAGTTGATATTGATATGATAGCTAATTTGCCATCTTACGACTAAGGGTTAAATAACAGGCCAGCAAAACATCATCGGTAAAAACTAGTTATTTCATAATATATAGATAAATTTTATCTTAACTGTCTGTCCGTCTGTATATAGTTTTTGACGTGACAACGTCTTATAAATTGGTTTGCCGGGTGACACTTCAAGAAACTGCGTTACGCTCCGCTCACGTTATGCGCTCACAATGAGAGCGAGTGAGAGGCACGCGTCCCTTCGACTCGGGCATGGTTAGCCCGTCTAAGAGCGAGTGAGACAGACATAAAAAGTGAAAGGCACGCGTCCCTTCCACTCGAGCACAGTTAGCCCGCCTAAGAGCGAGAGAGACAGAGCGAGAGAGAGAGAGAGTGAGAGAGATAGGCATACACACCGGTTCATGTTATACGAATGAATATTCACATTAAAATTATTTTACCACTCAAAGTCGTTGTCACGTAAAACTTTCGCCCGTATACCGACTTTACAGGCAACCAATTTTTTTTTTCAGCTTAAGTTCTTCAAGTCTTTCCATTAAAATTTAACGTCACTAAAACCTTATTACTTCACCGATTTTAAAAAGAAATAGGATTTTAATTCTTACTTTTGACCCATTTTTTTCAAGGTTAAACTATGCACAGGCGTTCATGTCCATTTCTGTTTCTCTTTGAATAGTATGAATCTAAAGTCAGAATTAGTTGCATCAAAATCGATTCATAATTCATACAATAACACATTATACATACCACCTACTGGTACCTAATTAAAACATATAAGTATTCATATCTGCCTACTATTATCTACTATCTGTGGACAGCTAAAAAAGTTTTTAAATTGCTTAAAGTGTCAACCTTGTTAAGTATCAGACGAATATACTAGACATAGATATCATGATCTTGTTGCAACCAAAAACGTGCTCATTTACTGCAATTTATTTATTTTCTATGTTAAAGATACAAACAGCCTTAAAAAACAGCATTAAGCTTAATATTTATTTAAAAAAAAGCAAGCATTGTCATTTAAAGTTTCCAAATCTAATGTTTTTTTTTTTAACATCCAACCAAACCCAGGACAAGTTAGTAGTGTTATAATAAGCCATATATAGGCCAATCAGGTTTATCCAGTACTAGTCTCAACTCGCTAAAAGAGTCACGTCATTTTGCTGCCTTTGAAAATAACTTTACAACATTAGACTCATCGGAGCTTATTTACTTTTTAAAACCTCCGAAACTTTTTTACGAAAACTTTTTGGTCATTGTGCATTTTTTTTCAGTGCCAGTGTTTTTTTTTGTGGATAGGCAATGGAAAACAATAGGAATCCTAGTTGGTATGTTTGTTTACTAATATAAATAAACAAACCTGTTTAAGTAGGTGGTTTTTGTTTTATTAACTTTTGCAGTTTTGTATTAAATATGCAGTGGTAGCCACTGCAATTTAGGCGGTTTTTTGGCTTAAAATTGATTGTTGCTTGGTGTTTAATTTTTATATCTAAGTTACATAAGTAAAATCATCTTTTTTACATCTGGTTCTGTAGATTTTTGTTACTGATGTTTTTAAATAATTATCTTATAATATTTTTTTTCCAGTTAACTAGTTTAATAAGTGGCGAGGTGGAATAAAGGAAAAAAATGATTTTAAAACTTGATTTTGCACAAATAACACTTCTATTATTATCAACAAAGTATACTGGAGCGCAAAAAAATGGTAAGATATCTACAAATCCAACTTTATAAGTACTTATAATTGAGGGGTGTAAAAGCAAAAACGCTTCAGTCCAATATTTGATTTTTTTAAAGTAGGCACACCAAATTTAAGTCCTTAAAAGTCGCAATATTTTTATTTAAACATCTTAGTGCAAATTCACCTCAATCCAATACAAAAAGTGCTTTGAAAGTAGCATTCGAGAGCAAAAAAGCTTCGATCCAAAATTTGTTGGGAGCAAAACCGCCTCAGTCACAATTGACCAATCAGAAGCCACTATTTCAAAATTTTCAACATGGCGAATCTGTTACTTTTCATAGTAAGAAACGTATGACCAGTGTTCATTTCTTTGTGTTTTCCTGTTAATATTTGATTGTTATGGAAGAAAATATTCAACCTGCGCATCCAGGACGTGCCAGAAAACGTGTTACAAATGAAAGTCAGAGGCGGCGTGTACAAGAAAAAGCAAAAAGGTATTTAAAAGTTCACTAGAATTTTGCACGCAAATGGTAGGGTCTGCAGCATTGGTCATTTGATGCCAGTTTTTACAACCTATATTGACAAGTGTTTATAATTTTGTTCTTGCTAAAATGATTACGTCATTGCACAAAAACATACGTTAGTTTAAATTTTGGCGCATGGTTACGTTTTATTTCTTTGCTCTAGATATTCTGCAAAAGATCTTCCACCATTTTCTGCACAATAATGCAGCCTGCACACCCGCAAAAATGTGACGGTGCCTGATGCTAAAAGATTTTTTACGCGTTTAATGCGAACAAAAGTAAACAATTTCAAGATGCTTTTCTAATAAAATTCTGCCATGTAACCGACGTTCAACGTCATCGACTACGGACGGGATTTCGAGCAGGTGGACGCCAAGCACATTATTCGACAAAACTGTTTATAAAGAAACGAGATTACTACCTTTATAATTACTAAGCCGTAAAAAAAAACACGGGTTGCACTCCGGGAGTGCCGGCAGAAGTGAAAACTTGATTATTAACGTTGTGCATTTTTGATTTATTTGAACCGTCTTACGGTTTTTCGATCAGCATCACGTGACCTGACGCGAGTTTCACAGTTTCTACCCATGCCACAAAAGTGCTCAACGCCGCTAAAGAAGTTTTCACTTCAAAATTAAAATTGCATTTATAAAAAATATTTCTCACTTTAATAAACCTTATTTTATTTGCAATCAGTACCTTATGTCAGTTTTAATTTAGACAGTTGAAAAACAAAAAAGTAGGATGCAAACTCGCTTCGATCCAAAGCCATTAACAGCAAATCCGCCTAAGTCCGTGGTTCAAATGCAAATACACTTAAGTCCTAGACTATTTTAGTTTTTTTGTGGATTGAGTGCAAGCGTGGATAATTTAAGATACATTTATTGTAAATATATGTTTTTGTTCATCTAAAAACTTCGTAATCGTAAAAAATATAGCATTTTCTACCTCACAATAGAAAAATCCAAATATCTCATTTTAAGTTTTTTGTGACTAATGCGTTTTTGCTTTTACACCCCTCAATTATATCTTTGTTAAACTTGTCTGTAATTTTGTTTTGTGCTGTACAATAAAGTGATAATCTATCTATCTATGTTGAGTATCTTCAACAACCAATTATCAGCATGCAAATTTTTAGAATAGAATAGAATAGAACTCTTAACTTATGCATACAATAAAATTAAAAAAACTACATACACAGAAAGATGTACACAATTTTTATGGCTTCGTGAGACGTAGCCATAAGGAATATAGTTGTTTACATTTCTGCATAACTTAAAGAGGTTTTATAATTTTTTAATTTATCTATGAAAGAACGGTGGCAAGCAAGTTACGGTGAACACTACGTTATCTTAACCGCTTGTGATACGGGCGATATTGCAACAAAAATGTGCAGCCTGATGTGCTGGTTACTGTATCTTTTGACGTGACAACGTCTCATAATTCAATGGAGCCGGCTGCACGCACCAAAAAATATGACGCATGCGGCGTTACCTCGCTCTGAGGCGTTCCATTCAAGGATTGAAGTGCAAGCGAGAGCGCGGAACGAGCGACAAAGAGGCAACGTGACAAAGACGTTGTCACGTTCAACTATCATCAGTAAACCGACTTGACAGACAATTTTTTGTTTTTTTTTTAATTTTTCAGAGGGCGACAGTTGTGTGGATTCCTATACCAACACATTAGGAGTGTGCAGATCTTCTGAAACTTGTGTGCAGGCCAAAGCTGATTACGAGTAAAATTACTATTTTATTAATTAACCCGAAAAATTATAATGGTCAAGAAGTTGACTATCAACCAAGAGGTAGCGGGTACGATCCCCGCACTGTACTAACATTTGTGTGCATGAACATGTCTGTTTGTATTGATCTTGTTGTTAAGTATATGTATTTACTTAAGTTTATTCATAATATTACTGTTGATTCTGATAACTGTAACACAAGTGCTTAAGCTATTTACCACGGAGTCAGATCAATGTATGTGATGTTATTGTATATTTATTTATTTATATTTAACTTTGTAAGCGATACACCAAAGTATCAAAACGTGGAAAGGGCACGGAGCTTGTTACTAATTAATAAATATTTGTTTCATCGGTTTACGCGATCAGTAAACATTGAAATGATACACTTTTCTACTTAATGTACATATTATGATTTATTTTAAGTATTTATTTCTATGTAATGACAGCTAACACCTTAGTCTACCTGTGACCGCGGACGCTGAAAAGGTCCAAAACGCCAGTTTAAAATAAAATGTAAATAAAACGCGAAATAATCCGTAAAAAAGTTTATCATTACAAATTAATACAACTTATTGCCTGCCATGTTGGTGTAGTGGCAAAGTTTCGGCCTTACAACCGAGAAGTCCTGGGTTCGAATCCCAGGTCAAGCCAAAGTTGTTTCTGAGTTTTTCTGTCATGAATTTCTCTGCAACAGCTCGGAGTCGGGAAGTTGGCGGTGTTACACCCCCGTGCCTCGGATAGCACGTTAAGCCGTTGGTCCTGCGCCTGATCTCTCTCCGGTCATGTCGGATTGCCGTCTCACCAAACTTTGAGAGTGATGGAACAGTGAGTGCTCCTGTGTGTTGCGCTCACACTTGTGTACTATAATATCTCCTGCGCAGTTGGCTGATCTCTGTTGAGATTGGCCGCCGTGGTCGAAATCGGCATGGACTAATATTATTATTACTAAAATATTAATCTGTATTTTTTTTTCTATTTTCAGGAAAAATGGCATCCGACCTACCTTTTGCGAATACAGCGCATTCGGGAGCAACCTAGTGTGCTGTAGAGATGAAAGCAACATATTGCAGACTGTGAGACCTAAGACTTCAGAGTAAGTAAGACTCAGGCCACACCTGCGAGTCCTGCAACATTCTGTCTTTTTTTTTGTTAAACAGGCTAAGGTCTTAGACCATGCTGCCTAGTGATTGGTTAGGTGTATTTCTTAGGCAAATTAATTAATTCTTAAAACTACTTTCTTACAACTACATACTACTTACAAACTAAGCCCTAACTTAACTCATTGATGTGCGAGGATGGTTCACATTTCAATGCTCAAGAAATGGAGTTTTACGCGGGAATATCGATCGGATCAGTACGGAGCACCTCACTCTATTCCTTACATTTATTCCATTGTTTTCCTTCAGTAACACATTATGATGATAATTCCACCTCACTATCACAATAATACGCCACGAAAAATCAATTTATAATAATATTTCGTTTCCCGCGTTAAAACTCGCAATTTTCTGACGCCGCGCTTTAAATAATTATATAATTATGAATTTAAGACTTTTTGGACATGTTAATTTTAATAACTGTAGACATGTGCTTATTATTAATGCTTTTTTTCCTTATTTACTTTTTAACTGAACATCCTAAAAATATGCCATCTTCAGAGTACCTTTATTCATCATTCATACATTAGATTTTTAATTTTTTATTTCTAGCCCCAGCCCAGTGTGGAGTAATGCGAACGACAATAGAAGAATCAGCGAGAAAAGTAAGTTTCATGAAAAATATATTATCACTAGCTTTTACCCGCGGCTTTGCCCGCGTAGAATGAGGACATTTACAAATGACTTAGTGACTGTATTTTTTTGCATATAAAAAGTTTAATTTTGATCATTCCGTAGGGAATTATCTTATATTTTTACCATGTTTCCGTGTTTGTTTTTCACGATTTTGTTAGTAATAAATCGTATAACACCGATGTAATTATTTTATAATATTGATATCTATATACGATGTTATATGATCTATTATTTTCAGCAAGTACATATAGGTTTCTTGCACTTGACACTCGAGAACATGCCACATAGAGCTGGCCATGGGAAAAGCAAGGAGTGCCCAAATGTATACCCGCCACTTTTAATGTTTGTCCCTGGGACTTATTTATCGTCATGGCGAATGCCAACTTCTAGGGAAATTGCAGCGTCTTGAACAGGAACGGCAAATTGTGGGGTATAATGGGTATACGGGGAATCAATACGCTCTCGCCTTTGGCTGTCCCTGTGATTATTGTTGCTCGCACAATGTTTATTCCCAGTTCGCTGATTTGTAATCGTGTGCCGTTGCATAATCGTGGGGCATCAAGATTACGCATCAACAAAACTGGGACGCCAACCTTCAGCTCCAGCTTATGGGGCGGTACGCCCGTCAATTCCAATGAATTGAGGAATTCCACTGGATACGTAGTGCTGTCTTCACTTGCCATAACCGTGTCTATCGAAGTGTACACCGTCGATAAGCCATCTATCATCATTTCTTATTCTATCTATCTATCATCATTTATATTATTCACCAATTCATTTTTTGGTGACAGCACGGCTCTATGAGGTTGGGATATTGACAACACGATAGCTGGGTAAATACTGCTTTATTATAATGATGCAACAGGTTATATACGTACAAACATTACAAGTGAATACACACAACACGCCCACCGAAAATCGAAAAAAAAATTAACATTAAGTATATATAGTTAAGTTTTTTTTTTTTTTAATACTCCGAGTACATGCGATAATAACATAATAAAGTAATGATTATATCATGGAACTTTCATTTTGGTTACATTTGTTTCTGTCTAATTATATAATAAATGTTAAAATATTATGATTAATAACATGACATGTAAATAGTCCAGACAACGTTAACTAACAAAAAAAAATTATACATAATAAGGCTTAGTTCTATTTTTATGAACTATCTCAGGTTTGCCATTTATTATAACTTCTACATTTGGCGAAACGTCTTTTATTACCTTATATGGTCCTAAATACAAAGTTGTAAGTTTATTTCCTGTCTCACTTTTAATTAACAATAAATCATTTGGCTTATATTTAACTGGTTTAATATAACTATCATACCTTTGTTTTGTAATCAATTTACTATTAATTAAATTCTTTCGCGCCTCTGTTTGCGAAACTTGTAGTCTATATTTAAGTTCGAGAGGATAGCTGCCATGGTTATAAAGAGGGTCTATATTATTAGTCAGATTACTCGGCAATGTACATTTTTTGCCATAAACCAATTCAAAGGGGGTGAATTTAGTAGACGAATTTACTGAGGTGTTGTAGGCAAAACACCAAAAGGGGAGCCAAGTACTCCACGATTCAGAATTTTGCTCAGTTTGAATACGTAAATATGCTGATAAGTTCTTATGAGAATTTTCTAGGGCACCCAAACTTTGGTGGTGATATGCTGTAGAATTAAGTTTTTGAATTTTTAGCAAATTACATACCTCTTTCATAGTATCTGCCATGAACTCGGTACCTCTGTCCGTCGCTATCTCTCTCGGCACGCCGTGATGAAGCACAAAATTGTTGACAAAGCTGCGTGCTACTTCAGAAGCGGATTTGTTAATGAGTGGATATGCACATACATACTTTGATAATTCGCACTGAATCGTTAATATATACTGAAAGTTATTATTATCTCTATCTAAGGGTCCTACTAAGTCTAAAAATATCTTTTCAAATGCAGTGTATGCAGTTGAAGTAATTACCATGGGCTCTTTGACCTGATACGTATATTTTTGTTTTTGGCAATCAGGACACTTCTTTACGTAGTTTTTGACATCTTTGTCAAGTCCCGGCCAAAAGTAGTATTTACGAATATTATTTATCATTCGTCTTATGCCCGCGTGGCCACTCGTGGGCAGAAGATGAAAATCATTAAGTACCACTTTTTTGTCGTCTTTGTCTTCTATTCTAATAACATCCTTTAAAATGATTAAAATCGGTCCGGACCAATCTTTAAAACGTTTTATTTCACTTGCTAATTTCTCAATGAATACATGGTTACTTTTATTTTTTATAAAATATATTTCCCCTACGTTTATTTCACTACACAATTTGCTCAGCTCTCTCGCAAATTCTGCTCGAGTAATTTGCGATCGAGAAGCTGGATTTATAAAAATAGTATTCTTATTTTCAACATATATAAATGTTTTCGTTTCTTTGACAATTGTATTGGCTTTTCTCAAGTTCTCTAACTCTATATTATTAATGAACCTCAATTCCACTGCTTGCTTGGGTTTAACATCGGTTTCTACGACTCTTGGTTGATCAGGCCAATCGTCTGTAGGAACAATGTCAACTGAAGGTGCAGGGTTCAATTTTTGTGTCTGTGCTCGTGTCATCACACATATGTTTTCATGCATTTCCTGTAACTCTTTCGATGTAATTTTGAGTCGAGATAATGCGTCTGCAGCCACATTATCTGTCCCCTTAACGTACTCAATTTCATAATCATATTCCTCAAGGACAAGTTTGAATTTAAGTAACCTACTTGATGGATCTTTAAGGTTAAATAAGTAAACCAACGGTTTGTGGTCAGTCATGATTTTAAAACAACGACCATAAAGATAAGGCCTGAAGTGCTTGACCGCCCATACTATAGCCAAAAGTTCCTTTTCTATAGTAGGGTAGTTCTTTTCGGCCTTGTTTAAGGTTCTACTAGCGTAAGCGACAGGGCGTCCATCCGTGTTAGATAAAACAGCACCAATAGCATAATTAGATGCGTCAGTTTGCAACACAAAATTATTTTTCTTTGACAAATCAGGGTATTGGAGAACTGGCGGTTGCATCATGCTTGATTTTAATGTATCAAATGACTTCTGACAGTTTTCATTCCAATCGAATTTAGAATTCTTTCTACATAACAAATTGAGATGATAAGATTTATCTGCAAAATTAGGAATAAATTTGCGGTAATAGTTCGAAAAAGCTACAAATCGTTTAACATCTTCTACGGTTTTTGGTACTGGATAATTTTTGATAACCTCAATTTTTGCTGGATCAGGTAAGACACCTTTGTTAGAAACAACATGACCCAGATACAACATTTCTTTTCTTAGAAAATTACATTTTGAAGGGTTTAATTTTAGATTTACTTTCCGTAAGCGCTCAAAAACGTCAATTAGATTCTTATTATGATTTATAAGTGAGTTTCCTAGAACAATTAAGTCATCAAGATAAACTAGACATTTTTCGTATGTCAGGCCAGCCATAGCCATGGTCATCATACGGGAAAATGAACTCGGACTTGTTTTGAGGCCCATAGGCATACGAGTCATTTGGAATTGTCCTGAGTTAAATGCTGTATATTTTCTACTGTCTTCATGTAAATTGACATTGTAAAAACCTTGGTTTAAATCTAAATGAGTAAAATAAACACACCCTGATAAGGAGTCTAATATTTCAGATATGTTAGGCAGAGGAAACTTATCATCTTGAATACAATTGTTGAGTTTTCGATAATCGATGACTAACCGCCATTTCTTTTCCCCGTTTGAGTCCGATTTTTTAGGAACTAGAAGAACGGGACTAGACCATTCGCTATTACATGGTTCGATAATACCTTGTTCAAGTAACTTTTCAATTTGGTTGTTTATTTCCATTTTCTGTGATACTGGAAGTCTATAAGGCTTTGTATACACTGGTGAAATGTTAGGCTTTAAATAAATTTTGTGCGAGTAAATCTCAGTCGTGGATAGTTTATCCCCGTCGAGATAAAATATATCAGAATATTTTGCACATATTTTTTCAATTGATGCACGTTCATCTTTATGTAAGTGATTTAATTTTAGAGCCGAAAACAAGGATTTTACTCGCTTCGCGTTATTATTTGTCTTTTCGAATAAACATATGTTGTAAATGTTTGCTTTTTGAATAAGTGGCTCAATTTTATCTAAAGTCAAATCATTATCGGTTGTATTAAGTATGCGAATTGGTATAGTCCCATTCACTGGTTTTACTAAAGCACTAGCAATAAATATTCCTTCTTTCAATTCTGACGTACAAATAACACTTTCCTCGGTTTCTGACGTATTGATAAAGTGAATTGATTCGCTCCTAGCTGGTATCGTTATACTTTTTTGAGCATGATGTAAAGGAATTGTGATATTCACATTGTTATTCCAAAGTAGTAAAGATTTGTTCCCAAAATTCAATACTGATTTATATTTATTCAAGAAATCGTGTCCAATTATTCCACTTGTATTACACGGTAATGATTCAAAAACATAAAACTTGTGTGTTAGTACTTGGCTTTTAGAATAAAAGTTTAGATAAACATATCCTATGGATTGGACTTTGCCTCCGATACCAATGACACTAAGGTTCTGTTTATGGATTGGAATGTTCTGTTTAAGTACATGTGCATATTTGACGGCCGATATCGATGCGCCGGTATCAATTAACATACTATAGAAATATCTATTCCGGCCATATAAGTTTATGCTATACGAATTACTTGATGCAAAAATAACTTCACTAGTCTCGAAAAAACTCATTGTTTTGTTCTGACTCCCTTACATTTTGATTTTCAGAATCGGAATTCGCGTTTGTCAAAGTATGTATGTGTGGTTGTTGGTTATAATTGGATCTACCTCTGAATGGTCGATGACCCCCACGACCTGGAGCTTGCCGGCCTCTCCAGCTGCGAGTCGCGCCCCGTTGCTCGCCGCGCTGTTGCCACCGTGCACCGCGACCTGCACCTGCGTATGACGTACCTCTCGGTCTTGTTCTCTGGCCTCGACGATTACTGAAGCCCCTGGAATTGTTATTTTGAGGGTTATAGCGGTTGTAATACATCAATGAAGCGGAGCTGGAGGAAGACGCAACGTTTTCGTCGACAGCCGCTTGTATGGCATCTTTTAGTGTATCATAGTTTCTTGCCGTTATCACAGTACTTAGCCTTCGATTTCTTAAGCCATCGGCGAAACATTTTATCGCCTGCTTTTCGTTTAATGGTCTTAGCACATCAAAAGCTCGCTCATCGCTGCCAGCCTGGGAAATGGTCAGGTCAACAAACATCTCTGAAATTTGCTTACCAAAGTCATCAATAGAAAGATTATTTTGCTTAAAATCAAACAATTTATGTTGGATTGCAGTTGCTGATTTTTTCGGCAACAATTGTAATTTAATATCTGTTATAAGTGCACCAACAGTTGTATAGCTAGAACGAAGTTTAAGTTTGGCGGCTTGTGTTATTCTATTTTTTAGAACAAAATTTACTAACCTTGTCTTTGAGTCTTCGTTGAGTTCCGAGCTGTAGTATTCGATGCTGTCGATAAGCTGCTTGATACTGGATTCGTCGTCTGATGGAGCTGGAAATAAACTTAACGCAACCTTTAAGTCAAACTGCGCCATTTTTTTATCTTTTTCAGACTTTACTGAACATAAAGATATTATTTCCTTGTATAATTTATCGAATTTCTCGCAAGTTTGTTCTATGAAAATATACTCATCGCCTTTAATGCTACCTACGTCACTCGTTAATTTTTCTAGGAAAAAATTATATTCATTTTTAATATTGACAGCCTCTCTCAATTTAACCTCCGCGATAGGACCACTACGTCTACTAGGACCTATTTTAATTAAATAAGTTCTTACGTTCTTTAACTTTTGATAAATGCTTGTTAACTTATTATGTTCGATAAAATATTCCTATTTAAAATATTCAACAAAAGGTATGCATAATTACATTAGCGATTATTTTAAATTATAAACCATTAGCATTATTATTTATGCAATTAACACTGAGTTACACAACTTAGATAAAAAAAATATTAAAGTAATGTCCCAAGCTCATAAGTTCGTAGAAATGTCACTGGATTGGAATTTGACACTCGATACTTTTTCCACTGCCCTACTTAACTCACAACACAACAATTTTTTTTTTCACTAAATTGACACTTCCCTATGATGATTTTCCTTTTTCCAAGAGAACCGATGCGTCATTATTCATATTTTCATTATCGAAGTGGGCAATCATATGCAATCTCAGCTTGTCTCGATAAGTAGGTATTTTAGGATACTTTTAATAAAATAAGATAGGTTTCTAATATCGTGTAGTAATTTGTCTGGACTTTTACGTCATATGAAACCTTCAAACTTCTTCAGCTTTGTTTTCAAGTCTTGGGTCTCGTCGGAAATACGCAATCGATCTTCGTAATGCGTGACGATTTATTTCATTAGTCATCCATTTAGTATGGCAATTCTTATATATTCTGTATGAGAGGTAAACTAGACCCAGGAACAGTAGCGTCAAAATGAGTAGTAGGATAATATTTGTTGTACTTGCGTGCACCTTGAGCTGCTCTACTCCGGAATCATTGCTGCCTCCAGATGCTGTTTGGGCCACCACCAGCTCTTCCTTAGTTTGAGTTGAACCCATCTTGAATATTTGTCTCAATATTTGAACAAGTCAATCTCGCCGAGTACAAAGGTCGAATGCACTGTATTAGATGCATTGTGAAGCGCGTATCCTTTTATGGATTAAGGAATTTGTAAACACCGGCCGCGGGCCTCTGGCAGGGTCGCCATATGAGGTTGGGATATTGACAACACGATAGCTGGGTAAATACTGCTTTATTATAATGATGCAACAGGTTATATACGTACAAACATTACAAGTGAATACACTCAACATAGGTATCAAATGAAATCTGCTTAGAATAAGGTACACTTAAGATGGCATATTTTAGGATTTTCTGCTCATTCAGCCGTTATTAACAGCATGCAAATTTAAAAAAAAGAAAATTAAATTTACAAGTGTCCAATTTCAAGATTTCATACTCGGTTAAAAAACATAAAAATTTAAATAAAAATTTAAGGATTGAAGCACATGACAACAAGTTGTTCAAATTAACATGTCCAAAAAGTCGTAATAGGCATGATGACTCCTATCGTAAATATTTTTAAGACCATGGCACCTGTATGAAGCTAGTGTGGTAGGGTAAGTGTGTGACGTCACGGGATTGATTGAATCACGAAACACAATATTTATATTACAGTTATTGTTCATTTCACAAACGTCACAGCAAGTGTTACAACACAACAAAAAGATAGAAGGAGTAGGACGAACTGTTCTACATACAAGAAAACATAAAAAATTAACGAATTGCGTTATAATATTAGCCGCGCGCGATCAGCTGTTGTCAAGAACCGATTATCACTCGAGCATAGATCTGACTATCGCGCGCGCGCACATTCCATGATTCCACAGCTCACAGGCACTAGGAACCCCTCGGCAGAAGTCGCCGGCCCTCGGCCGTACTCCGGCCGGTTTGATCCATAACGCGCGGAGCGATAAGCTCGGCGTCGAAATCTCTAATATGTATTAAATCAATATTTTAAATAGTAATTTAGATATTTAGTTAAGGTTTAGAATTAAATTAGGATTACAGTTTAGGTATGCAAATAAATGTAAACAATAAATATTATGATTTTAAGTTTTTTTATATAATGCAAAATGTTTGTAGTTAAATTACCTAAAGAATTTAATTAAATAAATGTGGTGGTACGCCACACTAGTAAAACCAATTTATGTCCAAAATGCTGTCGAAACCAATTTTTATTTACATATAATTCAATAAATATTCAGTCAATTAACTTCGATTTCTGATACTATATTATGACGTCAAATTATAGTATTCTCATACAAAATCTCTGGAGGCAGATTGTTTTGACAGATGATAAAGAGTATGTAAACGATTGGTGGTGTCATCTAGACTTGGTGTAATGGTCAAGAAGTTGACTTTTAACCAAGAGATCGCGGGTTCGATTCCCGCACTGTACAAACATTTGTGTGCATGAAGACGTCTGTTTGGACTGGTCTGGGTGTTTTATGTATTTATTGAAGTTTATTCGTAATACCACTGTTGATTCTGATATCTGTTAACACAAGTGCTTAAGCTACTTACCATGGAGTCAGATCAATGTTTGTGATGTTGTTGTATATTTATTTATTATATTTACTTAAACTGTTAAATTAGTATCTACTCTATGACTCACCATTAAACTGATCGTTATAGTCTTCGATGTACACATCCGCGCTCTCGTGCTTGACCTCCACCAGCACGGCGGGCGCGTCGGACGTCGGTGCCACTATCAACTCCGTTTTGTCTGGCAGCGGGCTCCCCGCGCACTCGAGTGAGCGCGGACTCTCCGCCTGATAATAAATTGTTTATTTTCGTTGTCTAGTACCCATAACACAAGCCTCGTAGCTTAATTTGGGACTAGAGAATTGGTGTGATTGTTGAACAATATTATTAGTATTATTGTGTTTCGTTTGAGTGTTTGTGTGAATTTGGCGCAACAGATTTAGAGTTAGGACGCTAAAGGGAAGCGCTCCCTACCGACCGGGCGTTATGGTCGGGGAGGTCCGATAGACATTATCTTGATTTGTCTATCTAATCTAATATCTTTAAACGAGCAATTATAAATTTTATATATATATACATGTAATCAGGATCTCGAAAACGGCTCCAAATTATTTGCACGAAATTTACCGATTAGGGGTTTTCGACGCAAGGAATCGATTTATCAAGGTCCCAGGTTCGAAAAAAGCTCGGTTTCCAAGTTATAGACATTTTAAAAACAGCATTTTAAGAAACTAATATATAAGATCAGCGCCATCTACGACGTCATATTTTATCAATATGCAATTCATTTTTTAAAAACACGTTCTACCAAAAACAAAAACCGAGCGAAGCTCAATCAACCAGATACTCTATATTATTCTGGATCTAAATGTTATATGTCGCGGTTCATGTGCGGTACTAGGCTAAGAGCGCCATCTAGCGTATGAAGCCGTATAAGCGCTCGCCGTCGTGCTTGTCACCGTTAGGCATGATGGCGAACGGTAGAGGTCGCCACACTAGTTTTTCAAACAATATCAGAATGTAATCGCTATGCAAACAGACTAAAAATAATTCAATTTTTTCGATGATTCTCTAAGACAAATCTAGAAAATGAACATTTAAAAAATGGGAAAAGTCACTTAAATGGTCAGAATGGTCACCTATCCCAAACATGACCCCGCCTTAGGTTGCTTAATTTTTGGTAGCTACCAAAGCGCTGCAACCACTGCGCCTTGTGGCGCAGTGGTTTAAGTGCTTGTGCACTTTACCTTGATTTCTTCTACTGCATAAATATTATATTATCTTAAATTTGCAACGCGTTGCAAACATATAACTATTAACCGACCGTCCGTAGTAGTGGCCGACTTCGTCCGCGTGGAATCCCTTTGTTTTCACAATCGAGGTCGAACGGGATAAAAAGTATCCTTTGTCCGTTTCCTGGTTCTAAGCTACCTCTCCACCAATTTTAAGCCAAATTGGTTCATCCGTTCTTGAGTTATAAATAGTGTAACTAACACCACTTTCTTTTATATAATAATAATAATAGTCCTCCTGACCGATTTCAACCACGGCGGCCAATCTCGACAGAGATCAGCCAACTGCGCAGGAGATATTATAGTGCACGAGTGTGAGCGCAATACACAGGTGCACTCACTGGTCCATCACTCTCTTAGTTTGGTGAGACGGCAATCCGACATGACCGGAGAGAGATCAGGCGCAGGACCAACGGCTTAACGTGCGCAGCGAGGCACGGGTGCCAACTTCCCGACTCCGAGCTTTTTTTGAGAGATTCATGTCAGAAAATCTCAAAAACAATTCTGGCTCGACCTGGGATGTAAGGCAGAAACTTTCTTTTAAAAAGATATAAAGATTAAGCTACCTTACCTTGATATCTTCAGCCACATCTTCTTTCTCGGTCAGAAAGGGAGGTTCCGAGGTGTCCTGACAGTACATATCGCATTCATTGGGTTCGTACACTCTCTGCACGAGGCCGGATTGTAGTTCGCAGTGGGAACGACTTGTTGATTTGACGTCTTTTATTGATAGCTGAAATCAATAAGTTTTTAGTCATATGAGAAACACAGTTCATACACAGTTTCGGGTGTAACCATCACATTCACCCTTATTTATTTATTTAAAACTTTATTGCACAAGAAATGTACAAAAGGTGAACTTAATGCTAAAAGCATTTTCTGCCAGTCAACCTCAAGGTCATGCTGAAAGAAGGCAATGGGCGCAGTGCAAATTAAATGAGAAAGGTTAAATTGTGGTTCATAAAATAACGCAAAAATTAATAAACATAATATTTGTGGTACATAAAATAACGCAAAAATTAATAAACATAATATTTGTGGTACATAAAATAACGCAAAAATTAATAAACATAATATTTGTGATACATAAAATAACGCAAAAATTAATAAACATAATATTTGTGGTACATAAAATAACGCAAAAATTAATAAACATAATATTTGTGGTACATAAAATAACGCAAAAATTAATAAACATAATATTTGTGATACATAAAATAACGCAAAAATTAATAAACATAATATTTGTGGTACATAAAATAACGCAAAAATTAATAAACATAATATTTGTGGTACATAAAATAACGCAAAAATTAATAAACATAATATTTGTGGTACATAAAATAACGCAAAAATTAATAAACATAATATTTGTGGTACATAAAATAACGCAAAAATTAATAAACATAATATTTGTGGTACATAAAATAACGCAAAAATTAATAAACATAATATTTGTGATACATAAAATAACGCAAAAATTAATAAACATAATATTTGTGGTACATAAAATAACGCAAATATTAATAAACATAATATATAGATACCCTTATGTACAAGCTTGACCTTCCGAGCAAAGGGCTGACTAGACCCTAATATACGAACGAAACGTTGAGGAGATTTCTAGATTCTGCACAATGTTTTTTCAGAATCAGAATCATTTATTTCGCTTGAGAGTGGTACAAAGATGTCAAAAAAGTACAAAACGATCGCACATTTCACCCGAGTTTGGCATGCAAATTAAAACAGGTAATAATTTAATTAAAATGTCAATTCTCTCATAATATTAAATAAACTAACTTACACATATTATTATATTTTAATATATTTTCAATTTATAATATTGATAGAGAAATGTTTTAAGGATAAAGCCGTGGTCGTATACCACTTTTTTAATTTATTATTCTTATGGCATACGACCACGGCTTTATCCTTAAAACATTTCGCTATCAATATTATAAATTGAAAATATATTAAAATATAATAATATGTGTAAGTTAGTTTATTTAATAACGGTAAATATTTAATAGTTTGTACATACTAAGTAATTTCATTGGAGAGTGTTTTCTTGTTTCGTACTTTTTAGAGCGTGTTTTTAAGTAGTCGGGTGTTAGTTTTTAAACTTTATTTTTATTTAACATATTTTGGAGTTCTAAATAGGTTAATCATGGGTTCATTGATTTCTCAATCTTTCCAACTCCTCGAACGATCTTTGGCCATGTGGATTCTTTAGTAATTTGCTAGATTCCAGTGAACTAATCCATAATCCATCTATGGATCTTACTCTGCTAAGAGCCACATATATAGTCGGGTAAAAAAGATGTGAATTATATACAATCAGCCCATGAATACAGGTAAAGTCACAAGCAAATGCTAGTAATATATATATATATTCAAAATGTACAAGTAAAGCGCTTTCAAATGATACCAAACACGGCATATTTATGTTAACTTTATTTTTTTACTTCGTATGTTTTGTCCGCCAGAGGGCGCCACATTAGATTTTGTGAAATCCCATATAGCCTATAACCAGCGGACAATTAAGACGCTTCTAATGATATGTCATTTGTCGAATTCTGATAAGTAGTTTAGAAGTTACGAGGGAACAGATGAACATCCATACCCACATACATACATACATACAGGTCAAAATCATAACCCTCCTTTTGCTTCGCCGTAGTCGGGTAAAAATATACCGCATTTTTCAACAAAAAACACCCCTTCCTAATTAAGGATAAGCTGAATCTATCTTATCAAAGTGACGTCTATTTATAAGCACCTCCGTGCTTCGGAAGGCACGATAATCTGTTAGTCCTGGTCAATTTCGATAGATATTAGTCGTTAAGCCTTGTCAGAGGCCATCGGGCGGTTCACAACTGGTAGGGGCTCCCTGCAAAGTGAGTCGGCCGAGTCCGGGGAATAGCGGTGAATGCCTGTGGCCTCTCGGCCTACGATGAACCCGCCACGTCTCCGACTCACATGGCACCGGAGGGCACCGTCAGGTTTTTAGTGGGTAGGCGGGTTCTCTCTTGGAGTCCCACATAACCCCCAGCTGCCCCCGCGGCTGGCGGGTATGCGTAACAGCATTTCCCTGACGTTAAAAAAAGGCCATCGGGCGTTTTCATAACATCTGACAGTAAGGTCATTTAAATTACAAACACCCATCCACTGCACCGGTGGTGTGTCAATCGTAATACTCGCCTTGAGATGCTTGTGGCGTAGTGGAACCAAAAGATAAGCAACCTAGGGCGCGATCATGTTTGGGATGGGTGACCATTCTGGCCATATAAGTGACATTTATTTACAAGCACCTCCGTGCTTTGAAAGGCACATTATCTGTTTATGTCGGTAATATCTATAGCCTTGGGCGGCTTAATCTGATAATAAGGTTGGTCACTTATCTTAAAAACACTCCTCCACTGCACCACACTGAGCCCGCGTGGTGGAGTATGGCTCGTACCACCTCATAGTTGAGGTGAGGCCTGTGCCCAGCAGTGGGACGTGTATAGGCTGATGAGATGAGAGAGAGACTCACATAAGATGCAGACTTCAGCATGTCAACCATTAGTTGGTGACTCCTCAGGGCCCTGGTCCTCAACTTCTCACACGAGACCAGCCTGCCTGCGCACTCCCAGCATATTTTCTGCGGCAGTTCGTCTTTGTCGCTCCACTAGGGGGTGGAAAGAGATGGCTATAAATAGTTAGTGGTTTACAAACAATGTTATAGGAGTTAGGATTAAAGACGTTTATTCTTAAAAAAAGACAAAGTCACTTACACGAGAACAGATTTAAAGAAATAATACTAATATTTATATATTTCACAACCACTTTGGTGTAATGGTCAAGAAGTTTACTATTAACTAAGAGGTCGCAGGTTCGATTACCGCACTGTACAAACATTTGTGTGCATGAACATGTCTGTTTGTACTGTTCTGGATGTAAAATGTATTATATATTATTTAAGTTTATTTGTAATACTACTGTTGATTCTGACATATCTGTAACACAAGTGCTTAAGCTACTTACCACGGAGTCAGATTAATGTATGTGATGTTGTTGTATATTTTAAAAAAACATGAATTTAAACTTACCACAGTGCCTGTAAGATGTTGGTATATCTCTCCAAGCTGGTAGTCGTGGGTGTCATACATTTTTGTGTCCATTGCCATACAAATTCTGCATGACTGTAACAAGGATAAGATTACTGTGGGAATGTTATTACATAGGTGCTTGTGTCGCAGTGGTTCCAGCGCTTTGGTAGTGATACCAAAAGTTAAGCAAACTACGGCGCGGTCATGTTAGGGATGGATGACCATTCTGACCATAAAAGTGACATCTATTTACAAGCATCTCCGTGCTTCGGAAGGCACGTTAAGCTGTTGGTCCCAGTTAATATCGATAGTTTTTAGTCGTTAAGCCTAGTCAGAGGCCCTCGGGCGGCTTTATAACATCCGACAGTAAGGTTGGTCACTTACCTTGCACACACCCCTCCACCAATCCGCACTGAGCCCGCGTGGTGGAGTATAGGTCGCACCACCTCATAGTTGAGGTGAGGCCTGTGCCCAGCAGTGGGACGTATATAGGCTGATGATGATGATGTTATTGTGTTTTTGGTTGTTTTCTCTTCTCATTAATTTGCGTTTAGTTTTCCCCTTTGTTATTTCTGGTAGAGAATGCGCTATAGCGTTAAGTCCACCTTTGGTTCTATTTAGTGAGTGACAAATGGTCATGTCCTCCAAGCCAACTGTCGGCGCTCAGGTCTACATTACGCATATTTTAAAACATTTTAGCTTACCCTTAATGCCGCTGGAGCATCCATATCATCAGAAGCCTAAAAAAATTAACGATCAATTAAGACAAAGTGATGGGAAAACTCATAAATAAAGAATAATTAGGAGAAGGTTATAAATAATAGCGGGCTGTAGCCTAAGGAGCACTTGAAAAAATTTGGACAGATGAGTAAGTACCACATAGTGTTATATGTATTTATATAAGTTTATTTATAATACCACTGTTGATTCTGATATCTGTGACACAAGTGCTTAAGCTATTTACCATGGAGTCAGATCAATGTATGTGACATTGTTGTATATTTATTTATTTCTTTATTATCACGAAAGATCAATTGGTAGAGCTATTGCCCGGCTTGCGAGAGGTGCGGGTTCAAATTCTACCCGTGGCAGTCCATTTTTTCTTTAAGCTTGTTTTAATTTCACATTGTAGGAATAATACATCACAATATAGCATAAAAGAAGAATAGTTGTTAATCTGATGTGATGGTATGTAAATAAAGCTATAGTTAGATCTGATAGGAAAGTTGGATTGACTGGTTATAACATGACTTGAATTCAATAGCAAAAGAGCTGCATCACTGGTACGCAGAGTCTGGGCCAGCTCCAAAACCGTCCTGGCGATGATAGCCCCAAGACTGGACTCTTGTTATATTCGGCATTGCTGTGAAAGGCACTGCACTATCCCGATGCCAAGAAGAATGTTCTAGTAGGTACATATTATTTAAGGTTATTATGAAATGTACATTTAATTTAATCAACATCATTGTAATTGGAATAACATGACATTAATATCTAAATTAATATTTAAACTTTTGACATTCAATTTAATTTCATTAATTATTTAAGTGTAATATGGTGTATTACCTGAAAATAGAGATTTATTAATTTTATTTATTATAATAGAAGATGATCACAATTCAAACTCACAAATCCCAATATGGGCACAGCTCCATTCTTGATCTTGCGGAGTCCGCACTTCGTCTGATAAAAGTCAGTGCTCCGAAAGTGTTCCGAGCACACTGTGCTCCTTTCCTTGGGCTCCCATTCCGACATGCCCAGTGCTTCTATCCATTCCTGCCTTAGTTGTTTCTCCCTTGGAAAACTGTTAATAAATATAATTAATGATATTAGTTTCAATATCAATTTATTTATTAAAAACACGTGCAAGCTTACAGATCAAAGCCAAAACGCTTACAGGTCAATTATAACATAAGAAATCAATAAATAACAAGTCAAACACAAATTAGGCAAAAAATAAATGTCAAAGACAATAATTACATGTCAAAATATAAATAGATCAATAATCAAGTTCATTTAACTAGATACTAATGTCATTAAGCAGCACACAGAATTGGTCAAACAGATGCCCAATATGGTCATAAAAAATATCTATGTCATTGTGCCGAGCGAGCAAGTCCCCAATGAGCCGCAGAGCACAGACAGTGGGCGCGTTAGTTGACATCAGAAATAAAAAATGAGGTTGAATGTTGGGGGAGTAAGTAAATAACTAACTTCATAGATTCATAGGAAGGCATTTGCAGAGCGCAATGACTGTGTTTAATTGCCTACATTTGCAGTCTGCGATCCGTCACGGAATTATACCTATACTGTTAGTAGTTGTTCTATTGCAGTTAAATTAAAATAGGATATCTACAATATGTTGAGTAATTAGTCCCCCAAATATAAGGTCTTTTTACATAGGTTAACACGTCTTTCGCGTAAGGAAAGGCGACCTCTGTGCGGCGCAGGGACGGCTCTGCCCGCACCCCAGTACTTCGGCTGACACAAACAAATGAAAAGATGTTGCGCCAGTAAGGTTAATAGTGCAACGTTAACTTGAAACATCTCTTTTACGTCCCAAATAACAGATTTAAATGAAACCAAAACAATGACTACAAAAATTCATATTTACTCACACATGGAACGTGAGACCGTGACTTTTGGTCCTGCGCCTCGTGTCGTTGGAGCAGTTTTGCACACTGCACCTCATTTTCAGCAAGTTTTTCACACAAAACACCGACAAAAATACATGTTTGTTCGAATTCGAACTCGAATCAGTCACTGGGATTTAAACTTTAAAATGTCTGTTAGTCGATGTCGGTGGTATTGTTTAGGATACTTTACAATAGCTATATTAAGGAATAATAACGAAAAATCAAGTCAATTCATACATAAGTGCAATTCCAGCAAAATTAATTTTGCAAACAAAAAAGCTTGAGTGATTGATTTCGCCATTCTTTCTTTTTTTAATCTGTGCGCATTGTTTACCCCAGATCCAGACATTGGGCGAACAGTTGGCCGTAAAATCTATCACCCAATGAAAAGACCCAAAAATGTCGTGGGCCTTAACGATGATTGCTGCTTTGTTCGTGTTTTATTTTAATGGCCAATACTACGTTCTGCGAACAGTTGGCCCGGTAATGAATACTATTGGGCCAATAGTATTCATTACCGGGCCAACTGTTCGCAGAACGTGTGGAGCCGGGCTGACGCTGACGGAAGGCCGCTGGCCGGGCAAAGACGTTATAGGTAGTATGTTCTACTACCATAATACTACTACTACTACTAGAACATATAACGTCTTTGTGGCCGGGTCCAAAATTCCAAGCAACACAACCACTGACCTCTATAGAGGTCAGTGAACACAACCTACACATTTGTACTGGCCGAATCGTTGGGGTGTCTTAGAGCCAAGTAACTCGACCCAACGTTAGCCCGTTTTGTTCGTCTAGCTATTTATTTATATTTTCTTGGCGTGTAGCGTCCACACAACTGCAAACTGCAGGGCCACAGTGTGTGATAGAATGTACATTTTTTTAAAAAATGCGTGTTACTCGTTTTTCGGTTGTATAATTATTTAGAAAGCTCTCAAGTGCTATATATGCTGTACCAGATTGGACCATGCATAATTCCGTTTCTATCCTAATTAATTGGAATACAATTATCACTTATTTGTATAATTTGTAAAGACAACATCAAAAGACAATGGACAATGGGATATATTACGAAATAATATATTTATAAAATTGTATAAAAACTGGTCCAAAGTTACTCTTACTGACTGTAACTAAAATTAAAATATTTTAAAGAATATAACTTTCGAGTGCCTTTTATTTTTTTTTTACTCTTTCCTTCTACTCTCTTTTACGTCGGCTATATGATCTTTAATCCGTACGCTTATACTACGCGTTGTGTGGCCTATGTAGGAGAGTCCGCTGTCACATTCCGGTCTGTACACCCCACTTGTGCCAGTCTGTACACTAGACCGGCGGACGCGCTCACGATGCACTATAATTATTCGTGTTACGCTTACGATCAATTTAGTTTTCATACGAACCAAATAAGTAATCTGTGCTTTAGCTTTATTTAAGAAAAATGACTTCTGGTGGTGGAAATTCCTCGAAAGCCGCAATCTCCTGTCACCTAATCAATACGGGTTCAGAAGAAGAAGGTCGACAGCTGACGCAGTGCATGAGCTCACTGACCACAATGTTAGAAACCTGGATGGGGGTAGGAAGTGTCTCGCAATCTTCCTTGACTTGGCCAAGACTTTTGACACGATGTCCTTACCCCTCTCCTAAATAGGCTTGAGGTTATAGGAGTCAGAGGCAACTGTCGCTTTTCGGCAACTACTTCACTGGCCGCTCCCAAGCAGTTACCATTGAGGGCAATGTCAGCACAGACATAGACCTGGAGTACGGCGTGCCTCAGGGCAGCATCCTCGGACCTACGTTGTTCTTGGTCTACATCAACGAGCTTTGTTCCCGTGTCATCCCACACTGCAAGTTGATCTCATTCGCGGATGACACTGCTCTTGTTTTCTCGTCAAATATGTGGGAGGATGTCTTTAACCACGCCCAACTTGGTCTTGACGTGGTCTCTTCATGGCTTGAAAATAACCTACTTACCCTAAATTCCAACAAAACAAAATACTTGGTCTTTTCTATTATTAAAACACCTTCTAATGCTCTTAACTGATTAAACCTTACTGTACATAGTCACATAGATATGCCTAGTTTGACCTGCAAATGTCAGCACATTCAGTCATCGGAGACAATTAGGTATCTTGGTGTGACTATGGACTCTAGACTCACATTTCAGCAGCACATTGCAGTCACCGCAAGTAGAGTTCGTAAACTTATTTTTGATTTTCGTCACCTTCGATCTGTGGCCGACCCTATTCTTGTCAAGTCAGTGTATATTGCCCTCTGTCAGTCTCTTCTATCATATTGCGTAACCTCCTGGGGAGGTGCTCGTAAGACAGTGTTGCTTACCCTTGAACGCGCGCAAAGAGCCGTCTTGAAAGTTTGCTGCTTTAAACCCATTTTATTCCCAACAGATGAGCTGTATGAATACTGCTAGGTGTTGAATGTCCGCCAAATCTTCATACTCCAAACCGTCGTAAAACAACATCGTTATTCTTCTTTTGTTGCGGCACCCGCGCCTGCTAGGCGTATTCGTGCAGTAGCACCGGCCTCTAACTTCAGAACTCAATTTGCATGTCGCTTCTTCTGCTTTAAAGGTCCCTTCCTCTACAACAAATTACATCGCCTTCTAGACCTTCACTCTCTGTCTACTTATGATTGCAAAAGTGCCACCACCAAGTTCCTGTTGTCACTGACGTATGATGCCACTGAAGATATGATTCCTCCAGTAGAGTAGATATACCAACAAAACGCTGCTACTCACGCACACTCATTAACACGCACACACACACGCACACACACACACGCACACACACACACACACACACACACACACACACACACACACACACACACACACGCACGCACGCACGCACGCACACACACGCACACACACACACACTTAGTCTATGGTGTTTCTAATCAATGGTGTTTCTAGTTTATGGTGTCTGTAGTCTATGGTTTTTCTAGTCTATGGTGTTTATAGACTATGGCGACTGTAGTCTGTGGTGTTTCTTGTCTACGGTGTTTCTTGCCCATGGTGTTTAAGTCTATGGTGATTCTTGTCTATGGTGTTTTTAGTCTATAGTGTCTGTAGTCTATCGTGGATAAGGATACAGACATGTTCATGCACACAAATGTTTGTACAGTGCGGGGATCGGACTCGCGACTTCTTGGTTTATACTCAACTTCTTGACCATTACTCCAGAGTGGTCATCGAATCGGTCTAAACTTAGTCAAAATCGAGCAGTTTATGCTGTATTCCATACAACGTAAAGGGGAAATATGGTTTTTGCCCCAACCATCAGTTTTAAGGAAAAATTGTATTGTACTTAAACAAAAAAAACTTTAACTTAAAAAAAGAAACGGTTGTCTGTAAAGTCGGTTTACTGACGATAGTTGAACGTGACAACATCCTTGTTACGTTGCCTCTTTGTCACTCGCTCCGCGCTCTCGCTTGGACTGCAAGCCTTGAATAGAACGCCTCAGAGCGAGGTAACGCCGCATGCGTCATATTTTTTGGTGCGTGAAGCCGGCTCCATCGAATTATAAGACGTTGTCACGTCAAAAACTTTATTTTACATTATTTACAATTGTTCCTTAGAATATTAAACGGTTCGATAGATGTTTTTTGAAGTAAAAACTTCTTTAGCGGCGTTGAGCACTTTTGTGGCATGGGTAGAAACTGTGAAACTCGCGTCAGGTCACGTGATGCTGATCGAAAAACCGTAAGACGGTTGTTAAGTTTTCACTTCTGCCGGCACTCCCGGAGTGCAACCCGTGTTTTTGAAGTGAAAACTTCTTTAGCGGCGTTGAGCACTTTTGTGGCATGGGTAGAAACTGTGAAACTCGCGTCAGGTCACGTGATGCTGATCGAAAAACCGTAAGACGGTTGTTAAGTTTTCACTTCTGCCGGCACTCCCGGAGTGCAACCCGTGGATTTTTTTTTAAATGGATATTGCACAGTGCAGAAGGGCGAACAATCAACACTCGGGCCAACTTTGGCCCGAGCGTTGGAATTGCCCTAAATCCCATCCACATTGGACGAGTAGCATTGGGGCCAACTGTTCACCAAACATGTTGATAGGGGGTAATAGAGCTGTGTTGTTACAGTAATCAAAGACAAGACAATGCCTTTCCATTATCTTTGGATCCACCGAGCTCACTGCGTACACATGCTTAGCTCGAAGAAGAATGTTTGAAGCACTATATTCTGTCAATTTAGGCAGGTATGACATTTGTGGAATTTTGTGGTAGTGGTGTGGTGTGGAAGACGGTTTGTTTTGTTACCGAAATAACCTTAAAACGCACGTTTCTTCAATAGTATTCAATGGTAAAACTCTAAAACATGACGAAAATTCATATAGACGAGGTCTACCCAAGGGAATCTATCCATCAGTTGGTGGTGAACTTCCAAAATGGGTACACGACAGACGAGTTCACCTCAAAGAGATGTTTTCTTCTTGAAAACACACAGAATAGCGAAAAATCTGTCGCAACAGAGGTTGGCGGTCTAGTTTACGCTGGCAAAATTGAAAAAGAAGACCTAGGAAAGACGCTTATCCTCGCTAGAGACAGGACAAGTGGCAAAGTGCGCCTCATAGAAGTAAGTAATGTTGAATTGCAACCAATCATCAAAAGTAACGCTGACCAAAGCAATATTGCCTTAGACACGAGTAGACTCGAGCTAAGTAGAAAATTCGGCTCGAAAAAGCAGAAAAAACAAATGGAACAAAAGGAAAAACTAAAAGTCAATGTACAAACTGTCACTGAACAAATGCACAATGTCACAGCTAATATTACTGAGGACCAAATGGACCTATCGTCGTATATTAAGCCGGATAATGAAGATTTTTACATCCCTGCCATAAATAGAGAAGCGCAATCACCAGATCAGGTGTATGACATACACAAAATACTAAGCAAAGAAGAGTACGAGCAAATCTTCAAAGAAATCAATGAAAGTGATTACAAGTCCCAGATGCATCCGTTCATAAAAGAAATTATATCGTCAAAAAAATTATCAGATGAATACATAGTATTAGCTGTATACGCTAGTACTTTGCTGCATCTATTTTCATCAATGATGAAAGACATTGTCAAGAAAAACTTTGTAGCGTGTCCGATATCATCTACACTTAATGATATAGTACTCAAAAACTTCACAACTTTCAGCAATGGTAAACGTAACAGACCTATGCAGTATAAAGACAAAACATTCTGCTATGTTTTAGTATTCTTGCTCTTAATTAACAATTTCAAATGTGATATCGAAGAGATGAGTAGACATTTGAAGTATAGCTCAAAGACTATGATGGTGAAATTTAGAATCATTGGAGCAACAATAGTTACTAATGGGGATAAGAAGATTGCTCAGTTAAAACTACCCTTAGCCACTGTGGCTAACGCTAGAAGAAGAAGTGCCAAATTTTAAATTAATTACTATATGGGTTACAAACACTTTTTTTTATTTCTTTATTTACACTTAGACTCTAGGAACCTTTGACCACAACTAAAATTGTGACTGTCAAATAATACCTAAGTTATTCACAAGACAAACAAAGCCAGAGATGAAACCTAATGGAGACTGAAGAGTACTGTTTCAAAATTGGTGAAATACTGAATAGAACATATCTAAACGTCACTTTCAACACTGCCTTATTTAATTGTGGTAAGGCTGCTAAACACCTTCCCTAGTATTTTGTAATATAGCTTTGATGTGAGTGCACCACATAACAGGCTCTCCACCATACAAAGTTTAAGTCTTGTCAAATCTTTCATGTATAAGTTGATGTCCTCTATATGTGTGGGCAACGAAATTGTTAATAAAAAAAGAATTGCACATGTGAGCTCAATGTTTAATATTTACATAGAGTGAATGTGTAAGTTTTCACAAGTATTAACTATTTGAATTACTCTAATCAAAGTAGTATTTTCTCATTTAATTATAGTTTAAGTAACTAGGTGTATCAGAAACATATTAAATAAAAGGTCTTTTAAGAAGCTTCTTTATTATGATGAAGAAGGTTTTGCAAGTCCAATCTCAATGGTACCTACAGAAAACCAGAGCCATAGCTTGCCGTGACAATAATGCTTAGTGGGGTCCAATTTGGTTTTACCTACACTTTCCTTTCATTTTAGTTTTTTAATATACTTAGTCTTAGCCCTGTGTCAATTTTCAAGTGTAGTTTATAAGCCAATTTTTTTTTTCTTAATTCCTTTCAAGTCAACATCACAATTTTAGGGCTTAATACTTTTAGAATAATTATTTACACTGGCACAAAATAAATATATGAACTCTAGTATATGAATAACTCCAGAGTACATAGTAAAACATAATCTTTTCATCAATCCATGTAATAATAATAAAATATGTTTGAAAATAAAATTTATACATTCAGTCAACTAAAAAAATCAGTGCAGTTGACGTGCATACAAAAAAAAGGAAATACTTTACATTTTCATTAAATGGTAAGCGTCGACAGGCCCGCATCGGACGCATAGCACGTAAGGCGCTGGCATCACGAGCGAGAGAATCGCGACGAGTCCGCCCTTATATCGTCGGATAATCTCCACGAACGAGCGATAATTCGCGAGTCGTAACGGAATCGCAGCGTTTCCGCAGCGACTCGTAACGGTATCGTCGCGTTTCCTTGACGACCCGCTGCGAAAGAAAAAAATCAGTTACGTGCCAGACGAGAGCGAAATAAGTAGTGTCTCAGCTCAGTCAATAAAATAATTCTTTATTATGGATATGACGCTGTGTTTGACAGAGCGCCCGCCGCGCGTTCGTCGCGAGCGCGCGGCGGGCTAGCGACGATGTAATGACGTTTCGCGCGCTCGTTGCCACTCGTCGCATCGCGGCGATAATATCGCCATGTGGAGACGGTTCCCTAGAGAGTGTATATAAATACGTGGCACAACGATAATATCGCCGCGATTCTCTCGCTCGTGGAGCCAGCGCCTAACGGATTTCTGTATGCGTTTAATAAAAACTGCGGATCAGTGGATGCTGTTATATGAGTATTTATAAAGCTAAATTCCATTGCCTTCGATGCGGGCTTGTGAACGTCTACTACGCTACTTGTCTTACTTAAAGTCTACAGACTTCTTA
Source organism: Pyrausta despicata (assembly GCA_963921415.1). Lineage (NCBI taxonomy): Eukaryota > Metazoa > Arthropoda > Insecta > Lepidoptera > Crambidae > Pyrausta > Pyrausta despicata. Next base: position 6,802,989 of record OY992874.1, read on the forward strand.
AAAAACGAACCAAAAGCAAAAGTGACAATTACAAGAAAATAATAAATAAATATACAACATCACATACATAAACTTAAATAAATACATATAACACCCAGACCAGTACAAACAGACATGTTCATGCACACAAATTTTTCTGCAGTCCGAGATCGAACCCGCGACCTCTTGGTTGATAGTCAACTTCTTGACTATACACCAAAGTGATCTTCAAGTCAAAATGATCAGATTTAAAGCGTTGTATCACTATATAGTCGCTTCCCGCGTCTGTCATTATGTCTGTTGGTTGTATGTGTGTTTGTATGCTGAAATCTGTATACCTACTCAACAGATTTTGATGCAGATTTTTTTCAATAGACAGAGTAAGAAGGTTTGTATGTACAATAACATGATTAATATATAAGAGATCCGAATCCCCCGCGGGCGAAGGCGCTAGCGGAAAGCTAGTTTATAATATTTTGATACTCAGTGCTACTCAGGTGCATTCTATCTAATAACAAGATCACTAACTCCAATTGTACAGACATTATCACACAGCACCGCACCGCCGCCGATTCTGCTTGCGCATAACATACGGTACCGCGCGGTGACGCGTTGTCAGTGTGATGTGGACCTCCTGTTTTTCATACAAACTGAGATACTTATTGCATATTTTTATATATAAAAATGAATTGCTGTTCGTTAGTCTCGCTAAAACCCGAGAACGGCTGAACCGTTTTGAACAATTTTGGTTTTAAATTATTGGTGGGAGTTCAGGGAAGGTTTAAACGGTGAGAAAACAGCGGGCAGGACAACGTCTGCCAGGTTCGCTAGTCTTAAATATAATAATCAATTGCTGTTCGTTAGTCTCGCTAAAACTCGACAACGGCTGAACCGATTTCAATAATTTTGGTCTTGACATATTCGTGGAAGTCCAGGGAAGGTTTAAACGATGAAAAACAATGGGCCGAAAGACGTCTTCGGGTCCGCTAGTAAACAATAAATCTGTCGCCCCGCAGACCGCGACGGAGCGCGGTGCAGTGTGATAATCGCCTACACCCATAGTTTGTCTTATTTAAATAACGCGTCTACGTCGGTGAGGAGTTGTTCCTACGAGAGCGAAGCGACAAATACTTTAAACTCCATGTGTCAATGGCAATCGGGTCTCGTCTTTTTGTAGCTAACAACAGTAGTATGAGCACGAACAACTTTTCTTTGAATGAGACACTTTTTACGGATTATTTCGCGATTTATTTACATTTTGTTTTAACCTGACGTTTCGGACTCTTCAGCGTCCGCGGTCACAGGTTTTTTTTATTTTATTTATTCAGGACAATAAACAATTGTACAATTCAGGTTACAAACTGTTTTACATTAATATTACTTAGTGTACAACCAGCGGCAAATTGTCAATTTGTATGGGAAAACTGACATTTTCTGACGTTTGGACGACATGAATACGTTACGAAAATGTTCGTGTTCACACCACAGGTCATAATTTAGGGAGACATCGGCTCTTGCTTGACCACACCCTCGTCCAACGGTTCCATTTTAATATCGCTCGTCGTGCTCTCCGGTTCCATCATTTCGTGCAAAGACCCAAAACCAGTATACGAAGATTCCCCATCACTCATCTCAGCCGTACAGAGCTCACTCAAAATCATCTTCCCTTTGCCTGTATCGTCGTTCAACCTGTATCTCTGTATCGAATACTCCAAAGCGTTGTACGCAGCGGAACATACTTCGCATTTAAAAATGACAGACTCTTTTAAATGCCTCAACCTCTGATACAGACCAAAATGGTAATCATCGCTAAACTTCTTCACACACTCGTCGCAATCCACGCTGAACTCGCGACGCCGTGTCCCAAAGTTTGCCAGTTCATCCACTTCGAATTCGTCGTGGAACTTCTTGATGTGTCTTTTGAGCGTCTTCCTGGTGCTGAAATCTTTCATACACAAAATGCAGCGCGGCAACACCTTCTCCTTTAAATTAGGAACGACATTGACATGGCACAACTCATTGTGCTGCTCAAACTTTTCCTGCCCCTTGAATACCAAGTTGCACACTTCGCACTTGTAAATCTCGTCTTCTGCCAGATGCTTCGTTTGCAAATGTATCGTCAACGCTTCTTTTGAGCTGAACGAAACAGAGCAGAGATCACAAGGAAACGTGTTCATGTTGAACGAGTGTAGCAGTTTCAGATGTATCTTACAAGATTTCGCCGACTCGAATCTCTTGTGGCAAATGTGACATTGTGGAAACATAGCTGAATTGGGATGCTTCGTTCGGACATGCTTCCTGAGACTTCTCTTCTCTTTAAAAAGAGTTTCACACTCGATACACTTATACCGTTGCATTCCCAAATGCGTATACTCAATGTGTCGACGAATGTTCCTTTTAGACTTGAACTGTTTATCGCAGTAGTCGCATTTCGACCAGGAATCATTGTTGTGAACGATCTTGATGTGCGATGCCAAATAATACTTGTTGCTGCAAATTTTACCACAATACTCGCACTCCATCGCTTCGTCTGTCGTATGTTTTAATTTTATGTGGTGTTTCAACGATCGATCGCTGTAATATATTCGATCGCAGAACTTGCATTTGTACGAAGTGGTCTCTAGAGAATCGTCGATGTTTGTCGAAGTTATATTCGAGTCGGCTATTTGAGCTTGAGGGTGAAATATCCTCGTGTGGAATTCTAAACTGGATATATCTGTGAAGAGCTTATCACAATGACTGCATGGGTTCACGTTGGGTGGTGGTAAGCATATCTTTTTGTGTTGCGACATAGATTCCTTGCTGTAAAACCTATTGAAACAAACATTGCACGTGGAAAGCGAGTATTCCTTGTCATGGTTGACTCTCATATGGTCTTTGAACTCGTAAACGCTTCCAAATGAGTTGTTACAGTATTCGCATTTGTAGAACACAAGTTTTTCGCTTTTCGGTCTACCCATTTGCTTCAGCAGTGATTTCTTGCAGTACTTATAGAATGTTTTAAACGAGTGCTCAGTCTTCACATGGCGACGTAGCAGCGATTCATCTTCGAAAGTTTTTGTGCAGTCGACGCAAATGAAATTGTGAGTCTTTGTGGATACAGCGTCACTGCAGTCAACAGAGTTATCATGTTTGTGAAAGAACGTAATGTGGCTCTTATAGTTCTCGATACCAGTCAGGACTTTGCTGCAATATTCACACGTATACTCTTCGTCATCTTCAGAGTGATGCCTGGTTCTGATGTGTCTCCTCAAGCTCTGGTTAGACGTATACACTTTGGGGCATACATCGCACCTAAACTCTCCTTTTTCCCCATGATACATTTCAATATGTCTTTTCAAATTTCTATTATTTGTGTAAACTTTATCACAGAGGTGGCACTTGATGATGCCTTTGTCAGAACCGTGCATTGCTTCAATATGGGCAATCAAAGAGTGTTTGCCTTTGAACACTTTGTTACAATTGTTACATGTTGGGTACTGTACATCAGGGTTGTGAAATTGCTTCATATGCCTCTTTAAATTCCATTCAGTGGTAAAAACTTTGTTGCAGAGCGGACATCGGGTACTCAGGTCTGTCCCTTGAAGGTGGACAGTGATCATGTGAGATAGGATCTTCTGTTTTCGCGAGAAAATGTGTCCACAAATGTCGCATTCCGGTTTCGACTGGCCATTGCTGTTGTGACCACGGGAGAGGTGGAGTTGTAAGCCGGCAGGGCTTCCAAAGGTCTGGTCGCAAATTTCACAGCGACAAGATGCGCTGAGATGACAGTTCTCTATGTGCGTCTGAAGATTGTATTTTCTAGTGAAGGCTCTGCTACAGTAGTCGCAGACGAAGTCGAGGAGGTTCTGGTACATGGTGTGGATATAACCTACTTGAGATGGGGAGTAGATGCGTTGGAACCAAGTTGTGTGTACCTGTAATATAGAAACAAGACAATAGATGAATTTTAAGGTTATAATATCAACGAAGGATATATGTGTAAAACATGTGTATGACAAATAGTAAAATTCAAACTAATATGCTATTCTGTCGTAATATATTTGAATGATGCTCGTTGGTGCCTCTGCCTTTGGTTGGTGACTGCCTCGTTGGTGTAGTGGCAATGTTTCTGCCTTACATCCGAGAGGTCCTGGGTTCGAATCGCAGGTCGAGCCAAAATTGTTACTGAGATTTTCTGTTATGAATTTCTCAAAAATAGCTCGGAGTCGGGAAGTTGGCGGTGTTACACCCCCGTGCCTCGGTGCGCAAGTTAAGCCGTTGGTCCTGCACCTGATCTCTCTCCGGTCATGTCGGATTGCCGTCTCACCGAACTTTGAGAGTGATGGAACAGTAAGTGCACCTGTGTATTACACTCACACTTGTGCACTGTAATATCTCCTGCGTGGTTGGCTGATATCTGTTAAGATTAGCCGCCGTGGTCGAAATTGGCTTAGGAGGTCTTTCATTATTTTAATGATAAAATTATTTTTCAAACAAAAAAAACACACTCAAATTGGTTTAGCAGCAACACACACAAAAACACATAAAAAGATATAGCGGTCAAACATATTTTACCTCTCTTTTTGTTGGGGTTGATTAAAAAGCATTTATGGTAAACACAGTGTAATATAGAGGTTTATTGGTATTCGGATATGTTTTTTCACAGGGGTTAAAGTAAAGGTGGTTACTTAGAAAAAAGTTGGCATCAACTAGGATTCTGGTTAGTTTGAGAGCTTAACTTACTAATGAATTTTGACATCTAATGCCTTCAAGTTGAATTTCTAATCTATCCAATGTGTTAGAAATTTAAATATAACTCTCAATATTAAGCCAAGCAACAGATCTGCTGCTGGAAGATAATACTAGTTTTTTTTTATACAAACACACACTATATTAATATAGTTACAACCAGTAAGACCAGACCCTTAGAAAAAGATAACTGTTCCAGCGTAAAGGTATAATTTTTCTTTTAGCTAGTTTTAATTTTATTGTAAAGAAATTAGCATTGTCAATGCTGAATATATAATAATACGGTAAAGTATATGCAAAACCTACACGTACTTTTTATCTGCGAATAACAGTAAAGGAGAAGCCCTGAGATTGTAAAATACGTGTAATGTACCAACTTACTTTACATTTTCGCAAAGATAGGTTCAGGTTCGAAGCACAGCAAGTAATTAGTTTGTCATAGGGAGTACTGCTGATATATATCTATCAACTACATTGCAGCTTCGTATTAGACAGCGAATAAGTCAGGAACTGCATTATAATGCGAAATACAAACAAATTAACCAATTTTTAAATAAAAACAAGATCGAAAACAGCAATTTGCCCGGATCTTTGATTGACTTTTGTTTTTTTACTCACTGACGTTTCGTTATTAATTTTGCTAGTCTATGTGCTTTTAAGGCTGTCATACATTAACAAAAACATAGCTCATTAATATACCATGTAAAAATCCCGGTAGCGCAACACTATTATCAAATGGACTGCCTAAAAAAACAAGTGTCACTTCATTGGTGTGTTTGTTTTGATCGATTGTTTTGTTGATACAAAAAAATGCATTTTTTGCTGTAAATAGATTGTGGTTGAACTTTTGTTCATCGTATGATAAATATGAAATAAAGATGTAACACGATCCCTTCAAATTAATTCAGGCCTCAAATCCGCACTCAAAGATTGTACTCGGAATAAAAAATTACATTCGTGCAAAGCTGTTTAAAACTTTCCGAATTCCAACAAAAATGCAAAGTTTTAACTTCTGTAGGATATGCCTGGCGCATGATCGTCGTATGTATACAATTACCACTGCACCCTTGCAAGAGTTCTATGAAAAAATCACTGAGAAACGCGTAAGTAAAATTAAAGTTAATTAACACAATATCCTAGTGAAAGTACAGAAAGGAAGCATCCAATTCATCGCAATCTTTTTATTTGCATCCCTTAAAAGAACCCCAACTGAATGATTAAACATTATCATAATTTAAAAATTGTTTTCAGTTCCATGCTCAAGATGGAAGACCATCCCTGGTGTGTTACATATGCTATCATTTACTAAAGAAATGTCATGGGTTTGCTGAAAATGCCACAAAAACTGATGGCATACTACAAGAGCTAATTACCACTGACTGTGAGGTATAATAAATTTATAACATACAAAACACACACAGACACACACAAAAACACACACACACACACACATAAAATCACATACATACGCACACCCAACTAGTTCCCACATGACGTCCCTTAACTAACACTCTTCCTGTAAATTGGTATTGTTAGTAATTAATAGCGATGTCTTAAAGAGATTATTCTTAGTGACAAGACTGCCTTGACTGTATATGAAATTGTTCTGTTATGTATTTTCTAATCTGCCCTTTACTGGTGTAGCTCAGATACACATAATAATTATAGCAAAAATGCATTTGTCATGGTTGCCCCACAACCTGAAGCTTATTTCTCACTTTCAGATCTCAGAGAAGTCCATCACAAGTCTAAAGGCCCCGGTCTTATTTCCAAAACTTAGCAAAACCCCAACTGAATGCCTGGAAACTCTTCAAACTCTTGACCTGAAGGAAGACATAGAAGATGTTGGGGTACGAAGTGTGAAAGATGAGCTTTTTGATGTTAAGAAGGAGATACTTTGTGCAGAAGACACTGAGAATGAAAAAGAGGGAATAGGTATGATTTTTGTAATATCCTACTTTAGAGTATGTTCTATGTGTGAACGGACCATAAAGTTAAAAACATATTGTCGGACCAAGCTATCTGGCAGATGCAATCTGAACTAAGACAATGAGCTGAGCTGTTCATATTACGTGGCTATCAGCACCGCGTCTGAAAGTTTGAATCACAAGCACATGCCTAACGGTGGCAAGCACGACAGCGAGCGCTGATACGGCTCCATTCGCTAGATGGCGCTGTTACCCTAGTACCGCACATGAACCGCGGTATATGAGATTCAGATCCAGAATAATTAGATAGACAAATATAATGGGTACGATACCTTGGTCCCCGACCATCACACTCGGTCGGTCGGCTTCCGACCACAATGTTGTGCTAAAAGTAAAAATATCCTCGACAGAACCGCTTCAATCGGAAGAATTTCGCCATACCTCTGACTCAGAAGATGATATTCCACTAAAGAACATCAGCATTAAGCAGACAGAGAAAAAGACTGAAAAGAAAAGAGTGAGTAAGAAGATTGGATTGATAACGAAGATAAGAAATGGTGAGTACTGCTTTTTAGGGTTCCGTAGTAAACAATTAAACCTTATAGTTTCGCTTTATTCGTCTGTTCTTCTGTCGGCGGCTTGACTCAGAGACTATAAGTAGTAGAAAGCTGTTATTTGGTATGAGTATGAATCCTAATAATTGCAATAAAGTCGTTAAGTCTTGAAAAAATATTTTTTTCAAGTTACCTCCCAATACTAGTAAAGTGGGGGGTATTTTTTTCTGTACTAACCCATCACTTAGGGTCTCGTTTAATAGGTCTTTCAGAAACATTGTGTGGTCACATCATTTCTTGATTTAGAGATCCATTTTTGAAATATTTGGTTTTAAATTTACTGCAATTAACATTATAATTGTTTATTTATTTTAGCTTTATTGCACAACAAAACTTTGTACAAAAGGTGTACTTAACGCCGTAGGGCATTCTCTACCAGTCATACCTTTGGGCTAGCAGATATGATTAGTGGGTGGTGCGACAAAATAATTAAAAGAGAAAACACAAATGTAATAATACCAATAATATGAGATTAAATATAAAATATACAACCTATTTATATAAGATTACATATGTATTTAAAAATTGTTTATTTAATCCCCCCATTTTTAAGTTTTTTTATGATTTCTCCTTTTTTGTAAGCTTAATTTTACTGTCTGTCCCAATAGCATTTATTATTATTATTATTTACACATAATCTTCCATCGACGTTTCCGTTGTTCAAGTCCTCAAAGCGGATGCCAGAGAAATAATCCTCAGCCGAGAACAGCAGCTAGCCCAGATGGCGGCTCGTGCATCGTCTCTGAACTACCTACATTCGCCTCATAAATGCACGATGTGTTACAAGGGTTTTGTGGATTTGAAGGCCTTTGAAAACCACAAGGAAAAACATGACGAGGTATGTTTTAGTTTTGTTTTGAATGTCAGCTTTTGTTTGAAAAACCTTTGTCAAATAGATATTTCGAAATGACGTTATTATATTTAAATGTTTTTAACACGATTTGATTAGCTTGGGCTGTATGTATGTATGTAACGGAATCTTTGAGCTCAATTTTCACTTCAACTTGAAACTTTGCACACGTATTATGTACCCATGACAATGCAATAATTTGATGAGTTTTCCATTATCCTTATTAACAAAAAAAAAAAACAATAGATTAAAAAAAATTAAAAAAAACACGTTTATTACTCATTAAAAAAGAGAAAATAATTTCCGAGTACAAAAAATTTATATTACCTACATTACAGTACGAAGCGTGGGGTGCTTGTTATAGTTTATAACAAGCACCCCACGCTTTTTACTCTAGTGTAATATAAATTCTTTGCTTTTAGCAATAAAAGCGTGTTATTTTTAGTTTTTAAAATTTTATTTCTAGAACTAGACGGTTTCTATTCTTAGAGGTGTTCAAAGTCTAAATTAACTAAGCCAGAATTTTTAATGGCTTTAACACGTTGACACGAGAGATGAAATTTTGTTCTAAAAATTATATTTTCTTGTCCCTCGACATTATTGCCTGGTGAAGTTTCAGTACAGTTTTTTCACTTTGTCCTAGTTTAGTGACGAACCCGCATTTTTTCTTAACAGCGCAGCGGCCCGCACGAATGCGAAATATGCCACATGCGCTACCGCACCGCCAGACACCTCCGCACACACGCGCACACGTGCCACGAGCGGCAGTACGCGTGCAACAGGTGTCCGCACAGGTCGCACACGGCGTGAGTACACACGCACACACACACACACACAAACACACGTACACACACACCACACGCACACACGTACACACACACCACACGCACACACACAAACACACGTACACACACACCACACGCACACACACACACACATACAGTCACACCCGCACTCAGCGTGAGTACACACACTCGAACATGATGAGATGATATACGCACAAATACACGCAACACAAGCACGCAACCATACAGGACTCGAACACGTTCACGGGAACTACTAATAATATACCGCTATGCGAATTTGCAAACTATATTGGTGTACCTACCCTACCACGAGAAAAAGATGCGTAAAAGTAAGAAGGATAGTAATAACAAGTGCGTTTTTAACTTTCAGAAATCAGGCCAGAGAACACGAGAAGTGGCACAACGGCTACACTTACGAGTGTCAACTTTGCAGTCAAAAATTTAGGTATGATGTCATATTATTCCTTTAACAATGAAATCGCCGTTTTCAACTTTTTCGCAACATTGCGCTTGAATATCTTCTGACTGAGTGATAGTTGGAAAATCAAATTTAGTTTAGGAGGCTTCATATGTATGTAGGATTATCTCGTCGTATTTATTTATTAGACGGTAAGCAATCTTGTCATTCTAATACATAATGCCATCTTCACATCTTTTTATCTTATTACACCTGTCCAAGTGAATTTGTTCGTTGATTGGTGCATTTATTCTAATAGCCAATAGCGTTAGATTTCCGGCCAACCGTTCGCACAACGTGTGAAGCCGGCTTTGCATGAGATGACTGTAGAGTGTTATGTGTACGAGAGAAAAAAGATTGTGTATGAGAGAGAGAGAGAGAGAGAGAGAGATAACAATAGTATGATGTACCAACCCTTTCATATATAAATAAAATAAAAATAAAAATAATTTATTTCAGGCATTGCCCATAATGAGTGTTAGTAACAATTAAATCTTATAAAACTATGTTAGTACATTGGAAATAAATATTGAAATAAATTAATAATATTATAATAAATTAAAATTAAAATAATTTATCCTCGTGTCTTTGGCTAGGTGGTAGCGTGTCCAGTGCTGCATGATGGCACTGTTCACATCCAGCCTCGCCGCGATACTTTGCAGGAGACTGTTGGAGACTTGTATTCACTATATTATAAGATACTGATGAGTGTATTATTGGGCATTCATTAAATGGGAACGTTCTAGTTCAGTTGTTTCTTTTATCAACTCCTAACAATAGAATAATACCTACTATTTTTTACACGCTATTATTAGCTCGGGCTGTATGTATGTATTTAAAGGAATATTTGAGCTCAATTTTCACCAACTTCCAGAAATTGTATTAATTTGAAAGTTTGCACACGTATCAAGTACCGATGACAATGCAAAAATTTTGATCCATTATCCTTATCAACTATAAAATAAAATAAAAATAGTAAAAAAAAAGAAAAAAAAGCTTGGGATGCTTCGTATAGTATACACGTATATTATAAAAATCATTCTATTATTGGCAACTTTAAAAAGCGAACTATGATAACGTCATAAAGTGCACCCCACGGTTTTTACTCTACTTTTTTTTTTATTATCTTATTTCATCCCACGGCTGGGCAAAGGTCTCCCCCAAACTCCTCCACTGTTCCCTATTGGCGGCTAAGGATTCCCAGTCTGTCAGAAAACTCGTCAAATCGTCACACCATCTTTTTTTGGGTCTACCTCTACGGCGATAGCCATCTGCTCTACTATAATAATATAAATACTTTTATACCTACTCAGAAATTTTCTCTTTCTTAGTTAACAATAAAAGCGTGTTTGTTTTTGTTTTATTAACTATTTTTTATTATTTAGCAAAAAAGGCGTGTTTTTTTTCAGTTTATCAAACTATTATTTATTCGCCCTCAGAAAGCCGACATCATACCTCACGCATCTCCGTAAAAGGCATCCCACACCGCACACGTGCGCCCTTTGTGGGGACAGCTTCGTGGGGCGACACGGGTTGAGGATGCATATGGCTAAGGCCCATCACGGTGGACAGGTGAGAATTTATATGATGCCATAGGTCTGAGGGACTTCATATGTCGCGATTAGAGAATGCAATCCCGGGCGATTTCTCTCTCAATTGCGCTACCGTGACACTTACTCATCGGTCCAAATTTCTTTAGGTGGTGCAGCCAGCCAATTGGAAGAGCAATCGTCCGGCTGGAAAGCGGTGTAGGTTCGAGTCCCGCCTGTGGCAGTTCATGTTTATTTAAGTGGATTCTAATTACAATAAGCCTATTAAAAGGTCCATTTTTATAGGAAAAGACGTCAAAATTACACCTTAATACCGTGACTCATATTATAATTGGTAGAGACTTATAGCGTCACCATACTTCATATCATCTTTACCCTATCCTAAATATGTCCTTGTGAAAAGGCCTGCGGAAGGTTCGCCACAACGTTAGTGAAACCTGTTTATTTTTCAGAAACAAGAAACACAAGAAAGTGATAAGAAGTTCTGTGCAGAGTGCAACATGCATTTCATGTCACTAGACGCGTGGAAACGACATATACTCAGCTCTGTGACTCATGCGCTTGGGAGTGATAGCAGGTTTGTGTTATTTTACTTCCGGAAGTGGCAGGAAGCTATGTGCAGAGAGTGCAACATGCATTTCATGTCACTAGACGCGTGGTAACGACATATACTCTGCTCTGTAACGCATGCGCTTGGGAGTGATAGCAGGTTAGTGTTATATTACTTCCGGAAGTGGTGAGAAGGTATGGACGGAGTGAAATATACATTTCATGTCTTTAGACGCGTGGAAGCGACATAGACTCAGCTTTGTCACGCATGCGCTTGGGAGTGATAGCAGGTTAGTGTTATATTACTTCCGGAAGTGGTAAGAAGGTATGGGCGGAGTGAAATATGCATTTCATGTCTTTAGACGCGTGGAAGCGACATATACTCCGCTTTGTCACGCATGCGCTTAGGAGTGATAGCAGGTTAGTGTTATATTACTTCCGGAAGTAGCAAGAAGGTATGTGCGGAGTGCAACGTGCATTTCATGTCGCTAGACACGAGGAAACGACACATACTCAGCTCTGTGACGCATGCGCTTGGGAGTGAAATTAGGTTAGTGTTATATTACTTCCGGAAGAGACAATAAGGGCTGTCCTAAAATTAATACCTAAAGTAAAATTCGAATCCTCTTTACTAATATTGTGAGCGATCGATAAAAACGGGGTAAAACGCTCTTGTGTAGCGAGAAAATACGAGATTGCTTCCAAAAAATGCAACCGATGTTAAAAACGCATTCGCAACGCAAACGCCTCTGTTAACATCTAGGATACCTCACACCCGCATTTTTTAACACTAAGTCACAGATGTAAAGAAAGCCCTCCACGTACAATTGAAGATTCACGGGACATACGATTATGAAATCTAATGAATTACTGTCATTAGGATACCATGTTCATTAACTGCGTCACAGTACCAAAACAATAACCATGTGTTTTATAATAGTTTTGCACTTATAACGTTAAAAATAATAGTTTTAAATAACTGAAAATAAACACGCTTTTGTTGCTAACTAAAAAAGAGAAAATAATTTCTGAGTACAAATAATTTATTAGAGTTAAAAGCTTGAGGTCCACTTTATGTCATTTTCATATAGTTGCCAATTATAGAATGATTATAATATTCTATACAATACTGAGCACCCCACACTTTTTACTCTACTGTAATATATTTTTTTGTACTTAGAAATTATTTTCTTTTTTAGTTATAGTTACTATACCACCTTATAGTTGAGGTGAGGCCTGTGCCCAGCAGTGGGACGGATATAGGCTGATGAGAAGGTACACTGATGTTGACATATTTTTATGATGTTCTGCTTACTCAGCCGTTATAAACAGCATGCAAAATTCAATAAATGGATTGGATTTACAATTGTCAAAATGTCATAATCAATTTTAAACACAATAATAAAGAAAACATAACAATTTAAATAGTAGATAAGAAAATAATAAGTTAAAGAACATCTATACATATAATAAGACTGTAAAAGATCGATTTCTGTACATTGAAGATTTTTATGAAAAATTGTTACAGGGGGTCTTAATTACCGTAATAGAAGCCAAAACAACAATTTTTAAAATTTTTGTCTGTCTGTCTGTCTGTTTGTCCGGGCTAATCTCAGAATCTACTGGACCGATTTTGACGGGACTTTTTTTATTTGACTCAGTATCACCTGGAGAGTAAACTGGGATATAAATAATCACGCCGATGAACTTAGGGGGCAGGCAGGAAATTGAATCTCAGAATCTACTAAACCGATTTTAATGGGACTTTTTTTTATTTGACTCAACATTACTTGGAAGGTAAAGAAGGATAGAAATAAAACGGTTTTAGATACCAAAATATATATGAAAGAATTATTCCTCTTAAAATGACCTTAAAAAAAATGTCTGCGACAGTATATGTCTATGCCCAAAATAGTTTGGCAGAATAGTGCAAATAAATTGTGGTATATACATTTGAAAAATAAACTTAAAAAAAAAAACTATTCCACGCGTACGAAGTCGCGGGCACAGCTAGTTAATAATAAGCAGCTAAAGTCCAAAAGTCATAATTATTTACCTTTAATTATTGTGTTGTGTAGAATGCCTTTTCACTAAGCCACCTGTATGGGGCGTGTCTCCCTGTGTCTAGGTATGCCAATCAATCGCCCGGCTTGCGAGAGGTGCGGGTTCAAGTCCCGCCCGTGACAGTCCGTTGTTCTTTAAGTGTGCTTTAATAGGCTAGATGACACCACCAATCGTTGACATATTTTTTATTATCTGCCAAAACGGTCTGCCTCCATAGATTTTGTATGGGAATACAAAAACGTGACGTCACGATCATTTATCAGAAATCGGAGTCAATTGACCGATTTATTGAGCTTTGTGTATATAAAAATTGGTTTCTACAGCTTTTTGGAAATATGCTGGTTGTATTAACTTCATAGGGGCTGTGTTTTTTAAGCCTCATGTTCTTGAAAATATTTAAGATAGGTGTCATCATGCCTATTTCACATTATGCCGTTAAACACTAACGAGCGTGCCCGCGTGCACACATACACACACACACACACACACACACACACACACACACACGCACGCACGCGCGCACGCGCACACACACACACACACATTCACCCACACACGCACGCACGCGCGCGCGCACACACACACACCACACACACACACACACACACACACACACACACACACACACTAAATAAATAACTAAAATTACTTATTAAGCGTTTGAGGAGGAGCCTGACTCTCGTAGCGCAGGGAAACCTTATACGAGAGCAGATCGAATATTGTAAACTTATATGTGTGTTTTTAAATAAATAACATTTTCATTTTCAGTTGATGAATAAGCATTTATTTACTTTATTTATGCCAACATATCATATTGTCTATGTTGAATCCCAGTACGGTGTGCCTGGCGTGCGGCGCGCAAGTCCCGGGTTCGGTGCTGCGCGCGCACCTCGCCGCACACGAGCGCGCCGAGAGAGCGCGCGCGACGCCGCGGGAGAGGCCTGTAGCGCACCTGCCTTGCGAACAGGTAGACTAAGTCTTGCGGCACTTGTAGCATAATAATAATATTATTATGTATACGTAATAATATATGTCTATGATTTTTTATGTATTTTTATTTCAAAAAGACATAACACTTAAAAAATTCTTTTCGGCTCCGGTCATCGGGGAGGAATCGAACCCCCGACCTTTGGAAATCCGGTCCAATGCTCTGACCACTGAGCTACTGAGAACCTTAATGGAGTCGTTGAATTTTGTAAGTAAAAAAAAAAACTTAACAAAAAATATTTTTATTTTATTTTATGTAAGTAATTAGTTTGTATGGTTATAATTTTTTTTGTACTTAAATAACTTCAGTTAAATTGTTTGTTTTTACTTTTTAATTTATGTGCACCGCCTAAATTTTCTTTGCTTGGCCCTATGGTTGACTGGTAGAGAATGCCTTCGGCATTAAGTCCACCATTGTACACATGTTTGTGCAGAACTTAAATAAATAAATAAATAATAATTTTAATACTTTATTTGCATCCAGCATGGTACAAATATACTGGGTGTTACAAAAAACGGGTAATGGCTAAAGGGTGTTGTTGCGCCCGTAACTCAACAACTTTCCCAAAGAAACCTAAGGCGAATTCTCCGAAAAAAATTTGGCTCTCCCATAGTAAAGTAAATATGTATAATTTAATATTTACTTTTATGTATTGATATTATATCTATAATATTAAGTTAATTTATTTTTGCGTTATTAAACACTTCCTTTCTTATTTAATTTTCACTGCACCCATTGCCTTCTTTCTGCATGACCTTGAGGTTGACTGGCAGAAAATGCTTTTAGCATTAAGTCCACCCTTTGTAAATTTCTTGTGCAATAAAGTTTTAAATAAAATAAAATAAATAAATAAATCGATCAGCTGATAGACAGTTTTGTAAGGGAGGCCAAATTCGCCTTATGTTTTATTTGGCAAAGTTGTTAAGTTATACGAGCACAACAACACCCTTTAGCCATTACCAGTTTTTTTGTAACAACCTGTATATTCGTATATATACGTATCTAGCTTTGGTCTAGTGGTCTAAGGTGCGAACTACAAAACCATTAACTATCCAACGCTGTTTAAAACATTGCCACAGATTACTAAACATTAATGACAAATTTCCGACACTACAATTACGTCATCTCATTAGTGCGAGAAAGTATAAAAGCCCGGTGCGGCAGGTCGGTAGGGTCAGTCGCTCGTAGTCTGTCGAAGCGAAAACATCTCCTGAGGATGCCACGTGTAGTGGCGAAACGCGTCGGGTGTTTGTTGGTGTCAGTGTTGTGATTCCAGTGCATCTTCTGTGTCACGTTGTGAGTTCTAAATATTTTAAGTCCTGCGACTTCCCGTTCTACCTTTTCAGGTGATTACAGTTGAATGTATTTTGGTTCCTGCGCTGGCGCCGTTTTCGTGGAAATTTAAAGCAAAATAATCATCTTTTTCAGTTTTAACTACAAAACCGTTTGTTGCCTGCTATGAACAAATGTTTGTGTGATACGTACCTGAGTCATTTGTGTTTATAAATGTATCTAACTATTGAGGGCGGTAAGTATGTGGCTTAGGTAAATAGTCAAAGAGGTCCAAAATAGAACAACGGATAGAAATACTTAGTATGGCACTAAGTATTTCTATCCTTTGTCCTAATCACCATAAGACAAGCTAACGCTTAGTTTGAGGCTCTGTAAAGCTGAAAAAGATGATTATTTTGCTTTAAATTCCCACTAAACGACGCCAGCGCAGGAACCAAAATACATAATAAAGAAAAAAAAATACATCCAACTGTAATCACCTGAAAAAGCTAGAGCTGAAAGTAGCAGGACTTACAATATCTACAACTCACAACGTGACACAGAAGATGCACTGGAATCACAACACTGACACCAACAAACACTCGACGCGTTTCTCCACTACACGTGGCATCCTCAGGAGATGTTTTCGCTTCGACAGACTACGAGCGACGCTCATCTTCTGTGTCACGTTGTGAGTTGTAGATATTGTAAGTCCTGCGACTTCCAGTTCTACCTATTCAGGTGATTACAGTTGGACGTATTTTGGTTCGTGCGCTGGCGTCGTTTGGTGGAAATTTAAAACAAGATAATCATCTTTTTCAGCTTTAGTCATGGATTTCCGCAAAGTAACGCCTGATTCCATCAACTGAGGCTCTGTAGTTATTGGTGTGTTCGTTGAAACAATTAATTTCATTTATTCACTGTATTCGCTACTCATGGCTGTCAGCGATATAGCCACGGCGATGGGACGCCATGCTGAAAGTCGCCTTGTGGTGACATATAGCCGTATGCGTGCCTGGGTATCAATCATCAGCCTATATACGTCCCACTGCTGGGCACAGGCCTCACCTCAGAGGTGGTGCGAGCCATACTCCACCACGCGGGCTCATTGCGGTTTGGTTGAGGGGTGTGTGTGTAAGGTAAGTGACCAACCTTACTGTCAGATGATATTAAGCCGCCCGAGGGCCTCCGACCAGGCTTAACGACTTATCTCTCTCTCATCAGCCTATATACGTCCCACTGCTGGGCACAGGCCTCACCTCAACTATGAGGTGGTCAACGACTTGTATCTATCGATATTATTCGGGACCAACAGCTTAACATGCCTTCCGAAGCACAGAGATAGACGTCACTTTTCATGGTCAGAATGGTCACCCATCCCAAACATGACCGCGCCGTAGTTGGCTTAACTTTTGGTATCACTATCAAAGCGCTGCAACCACTGCGCCACAAGCACCTCCTGCCTGGGTTTGAAGTGATTATATAAAATATGGACGACCGTTTGGTGCAGTGGTTTACATGTCGGACTTCCAAAACCAAGGGTCGCGGATTCGATCCCCGCACAGTACAAACATATGTGTGCATGAACATGTGTGTTTGTACTGGTCTGGGTGTTTTCTATGTATAATATGTATTTATTTACAAACAAAAAAGTATTAAGGTATGTTTATCCGTTGTCTAGTACCCATAACACAAGCCTCGTAGCTTAATTTGGGACTAGAGAATTGGTGTGATTGTTGTGAAATATATATCTATAAAAAGTATTTAAAAAAAGTTGGAATCTGAGAAGGAATAATCAAATAGGTATTTTTTTAAACAGTTTATTCTTAATTGCACTATGATATAAGCGAATTTAAAAATGCACAGGTTTGTTTAAACTCCTATATCTAAAGTTTAAAAAATACAGTCCAGCAACTTTCTTATTCGACTCATGTTTGTTTTAATATAAAAAATGAGAACATTTAGGATTATTCAACTTAGTATTGAAATTCATTTTCTATTACATGCATTTAACTTTGGATTACATTAATTCAAATCGTCTTCAACTGTAATAGTCCTCCTGGCCGATTTCCACCACGGCGGCCAATCGCAACAGAGATCAACCAACTGCGCAGGAGATATTATAGTGCACGAGTGTGAGCGCAATACACAGGTGCACTCACTGTTCCATCACTCACAAAGTTCGGGGAGACGGCAATCCGACATGACCGGAGAGAGTTCAGGCGCAGGACCAACGGCTGAACGTGCGCACCGAGGCACGGGGGTGTGACACCGACAACTTCCCGACTACTAGCTGTTTTTGATAAATTCATGACATAAAATGTCAAAAACAATTTTGGCTCGACCTGGGATTCGAACCCAGGCCCTCTCATCCGAGAGGGATGTAAGGCAGAAACTTTGCCACTACACCAACGAGCCAGTCAACAACTTTGGTCTTCAACTGTAAACACTAGATACCATAGACATTAATTTGTTTTCTTCTCAACAGTGCGGCGCTAACTTCACGAATCGATCCAAATTGCACGCGCATATAAAGAGGATACACTTGGGAGTTAAATACAACAAGAACATAGTTTGTGAAGTCTGCGGGAAGAAATGTACTGTGAGTGTACAATTATTATATGTTACTCGGACGACATGAAAAACACTAAGTTAAGCGAAGTTTTAATTAATAAACTTGCCTTGTTTATAATAATGTAATGAATACACAAAAAATACACGCATTACCTACGCGCACAAACTCATACGCCCGCATACACAAAACACACTTAAACTAAACACACTTATTGCTAGGAAACCACTTAATAACACGTAACTTAGGAAAAACACATAATACACAAAAAAAACACATAAGAAAACACATAATTAACAAAACACACGTAAGAAAACACATAATTAACAAAACACACTTATTGCTGATGGTATTGGTCTTCTTCAAAACATATGTCTGTTATTCCATTCAGTCGAACGCCTCTCTGAAGTACCACCAGCGAACGCACACGGGCGAGCGTCCGCACAGCTGCACTCAGTGCGCCAAACGGTTCGCGGAAAAGAACCAGCTCAGGATACACACTCGGTAAGTGAGCTGACTAACTCTTTAGGCGGCTGACTAACTCTTTAGGCGGCTAACTAACTCTTTAGCCGACTATCTTTTTTGCCGATTGACTAACTCTGTAGCCGACTGATAAACTATTTAGCCGACTGACTAACTCTTTAGCCGACTGACTTACTTTTAAGCCGACTATCTCTTTAGCCGATTGAATAACTCTGTAGCCGACTGATAAACTCTTTAGCCGACTGACTAACTATGTAGCCGACTAACTCTTTAGCCGATTGACTTACTCTCTACCCCAATGACTCACTCTTTTGGCGGCTAACTAACTCTGTAGCCGACTGACTAACTCTTTAGCCGACTGACTAACACTTTAGCCGACTGACTAACTCTTTATCCGAATGACTAACTCTTTAGCCGACTTACTAACTCTTTAGGCGACAGCGGCCGCATAGCTGCTCTCAGTGCGCCAAACGGTTCGCGGACAAGAACCAGCTCAGGATAAACACGCGGTGAGTGAGCTGAATAACTCTTTAGCCGACTGACTTTCTTTGTAGGCGAGTGACTAACTCTTTAGCTGACTGACTTACTTTTTAGGCGACTGACTAACTCTTAAGGCGACAGCGGCCGCATAGCTTCGCTCAGTGAGGCAAACGGTTCGCGGATAAGAACCTGCTCAGGATACACACGCGGTAAGTCAGCTTACTAACTCTTTAGCCGACTGACTAACTCTTTAGCCGGCTGACTAACTCTTTAGCCGACTGACTAACTATGTAGCCGACTGATAAACTCTAGGCGACTAACTAACTCTTTAGCCGACTGACTAACTCGTTAGCCGACTGACTAACTCTTTAGACGACAGCGGCCGCACAGCTGCTGAAAGAAAGAAAATTATAAAACATGCTTTTTATATTCAGGACACACACAGGCGAGCGGCCGTACTGTTGCACAGTTTGCGGGAAGAGATTCAGCCAAAAACCAGCACTGAACAGACATTATA
Source organism: Pyrausta despicata (assembly GCA_963921415.1). Classification (NCBI taxonomy): domain Eukaryota; kingdom Metazoa; phylum Arthropoda; class Insecta; order Lepidoptera; family Crambidae; genus Pyrausta; species Pyrausta despicata. Next base: position 6,822,829 of record OY992874.1, read on the forward strand.
GGGTAAGTTATTATATTATTTAAAAAAATACTAAGTTTTAATAAGATAAATTGCAATTAATTTGGGCTTAGTATCGAACTTACGGGCTAATTGCTTTCTTTACATGAACTAGGATAGATAAGATATACATTTGTATTTCAGGCTAAAGAGAGCACACATGTATTATTACAATATGTACAATAATAATAATATTTTTTTTAATAAAATATTATTTGATATGTTTGTTTGCTGTTGTCGGGCGGCACTCTCTCGTTACCTTTACAGGCATCCACGGAAGACCAGCGCCAACGGATCCTCGATTCGGTGGCATTTGCTGAGTGGATGCCGATACATAAATGTATTAATAATAATTCACTAATTGTATTACATAATAATTTTATGAATATTTTTTTTCTATTCAATTCAATTTTACTCTAAAGTTTTCATTCGAAATTCAAAATTTAAAAATTATTTATTTACCTTAAATAATCATAGTACTATAGCTAGGGACCAGAGTCTCCTTTTAAGTATATATAGCCTCTGCTCTTCATTAACACTGTGAAATATACTCTAACAATTCTAATTCGTAACTTATATTGATATAGTTTATGGAATCAGGCGTTACTTTGCTCAAATCCATGACTAAAGCTGAAAAAAAACGATTAATTTGCTTTAAATTTCCATTAAACGACGCCAGCGCAGGAACCAAAATACATCCAACTGTAATCACCTGAAAAAGCTAGAGCTGAAAGTCGTATGACCCACAATAAATAAATAAATATTTCACAACAATCACACCAATTCTCTAGTCCCAAAGTAAGCTACTAGGCTTGTGTTATGGGTACAAGACAACGGATAAACATACTTTAATACTTTTTTTTGTAAATAAATACGTATTATACATAGAAAACACCCAGACCAGTACAAACACACATGTTCATTCACATTTATGCTTGTACTGTGCGGGGATCGAACCCGCGACCCTTGGTTTTAGAAGTCCGACATGTGGATAGGGATGCATCCGATACCGATACCGATATATCGGCGATACTTTGGGTTTGCCGATATATCGGCATCGGCGATATTTTTATTGCCGATACAACGATACTTTTCAAATTTCGCGCTTTAAAAAAGTAATGTAAACGCGCATCTGATTTTGATCTAGTTGTTGCCACGTATCCCATTTCGCTAGACACTTTTGTTGGCTTTTAACTATCGCGCGCAGTATTTTTTCGATACTAAATAAAATACAGAATTACGTAATTAATTAGTTTATGTATGTATATCGTTTATTACTCGCTGGTTGAATTAAATAAACAACAATCAATCATGTCAACTTCAAAACACAAAAGTGCTATATGGAATCATTTTGAAATTTTCACTTTTGACAATTCAATTTATATTTATTTTAATCTTATTAAAAGTGTGTGACTCTTTATATTTTTAATAGAAATTAAAAACTTTAACCAAATTTGTGTTTTATATATTTTACCTAAGTTTAATTTTAATTCTCTAAGCTTTCGTCTTAATATCGGTATCGGTATCGACGATATTTTTATAAGAATATCGGTATCGGTATCGTATCGGCCAAAAGGCGTATCGATGCATCCCTAATGTCGACCACTGCACCAAGCGGTCGTCACAATACCTAAAACTCACAACGTGACACAGAAGATGCACCTGGAATCACAACACTGACACCAACATAACACACACTTGAGTGTTTTGTTCGTGTCGGTGTTGTGATTCCAGGTCCAAAATAATCCTTTTTTTCAGCTTTACTTATATTGATATTTCCTTTATTCCTTTATTCTAGGTCCACACCGGAGCGAAACCGTACGACTGCCAGTTCTGCGCGAAAAACTTCAGCCAGTCGAACTCGCTCAAACTTCACGTCAATACGGTCCACCTGAAGTTGCCGCATGCTAAGAAAAAAACTACTGTAGAAAGTGTTCAACAAGACTCTTAAAAGTATTAGGATAAGGTTCATTTTCAAAAGATTCAACTCGCTCAAACTTCACGTCAATATGGTCCACCTGAAGTTACCGCATGCTAAGAAAAAAACTACTGCAGAAAGTGTTCAACAAGACTCTTAAAAGTATACGGATAAGGTTCATTTTCAAAAGATTCAACTCGCTCAAACTTCACGTCAATATGGTCCACCTGAAGTTGCCGCATGCTAAGAAAAAACTACTGTAGATAAGATAGTGTTCAACAAGACTCTTAAGAGTATAGGGATATGGTTCATTTTTGAAAGATTTCAACTCTTTCCAACTTCACGTCAATTCAAGAAAAAACTACTGTAGAAAGTGTTCAACAAGACTCTTAAAAGTATACGGATAAGGTTCATTTTCAAAAGATTCAACTCGCTCAAACTTCACGTCAATATGGTCCACCTGAAGTTACCGCATGCTAAGAAAAAAACTACTGCAGAAAGTGTTCAACAAGACTCTTAATAATAATAGTCCTCCTGGCCGATTTCGACCACGGCGGCCAATCTCTACAAAGGTCAGCCAACTGCGCAAGAGATATTATAGTGCACAAGTGTGAGCGATACGATAGATTTACTGGTATAAATAATGCAAAATTACAACAAAATGGCGGATTAGTATGGCCGCTGTGTCTTCGCGTGTGTTGTGTGTTGTTGTGTGTGTGTCGACTTCGCTCCGACCAACACCTATCTCCTGGCTGGCGTGTCGTAGTTGGTCGTTGAAGTGTCGTAACTCGCTTACACTATTATCGTACATTTATTTCTAAGCTGAAAAACATTTACATTGATTCGGCATTATAATTTTGGCTTCCTGGATTAAAATGTATTTGTTAAAATATGATTAATCTGGTAATGTGACAGTTTCAGATTGTCTATGTTTGATCATTGATGAAAGAAAAGTGTTTCAGGTCTATATTGTGTTTGATCATATATATTTTGCAGTAGAAAAAATCAGGGATGTAGTTCCAAACTGTGATGAAGTGAACGCGGCCTATGCGTTGAGAAAGCAGTAGGTAGCAAATATGAAAGAAAGAAAGAAATAAAAATGATTATTTGATTTATAAACTACACTTGAAAATTGACACAGGACTAGGACTAAGTATATTATAAAACTAAATGAAAGAAAAGTGTAGGTACAACAATAAAATCAATAAAATCAATTTATTTTTGTAATTAGGCTAACAAATTAGCACTTTTACACGTCCCAACATATAAATTGACCCTACCACCGCTTCGGGACAGTTTGGGCCAGTGCTGAGAAGAAGCGGCGCAAGAAACTCAGTCACTATTGTCATTGCCTCTTTTCAAAATTGATTTACAATAATTGTAATTGTTTTCATTTAAACATTTCCATATATCTTTGTCATTTATATAATCATCAATTTTATAATATCCTTTCGACATTAATACATCTTTTACAACTGTTTTAAATTAAATTTTAAAAAAGTAAAAATTTTTCAATTGAATTTTATGATTCAAATCACTTTGGGTTTGTGTTGTCTTCAATCTTGCATGCTATACACGGATTCTATAATATTAATTAAGCTCTTAATTACAGTTTAGACGCGAAATTTTCGTGAAATATAAGCAAAATAAGATAAGATCAGCTGCTTTGCATGACAGCTTTTTTTTTTTTTTTTTTTTTTCCAATTGGCCAATTCCAACCAAATTGGCCCCCACTCAGCATTATTGCCATGACAAGCCATAGCGCTGGTTTTCTGTGGGTACCATTGAGGTTAGGATATGGAACCACAAACAATACAAACTAAATTGACTTTACATGAAATAACTAAGTATGTAATAAATGTAGTTATGCTACAACGTTCCAATCCACACGCAGGTCGAACTGAGTAAATCGCGTTTTTGTAATTTTTTGGTACGCTTTTTTTTGGTAGCTGGTAGAACTAAGTAGTATGTATCACTTCAACTAAATTAATAAACATAATTTTATAATATTATATAAATTTATTAATATTTCGCATACAATTTTTTTAAAAATGCACTTGGAACGTTTTTGAAAAAAGGCTATTTGTATGAAAGAAGCTTTTAACACAATTTGCAAAAACGTTCCAAAGTCTGAAAATTGGTATATTTTGGTAGTTAATATATTTTTGTTCTAGAACATAAGTATAACAATGAAACAACATTATTATAAGAATATTTATTAAGAATTAGTGTTAGCAAAGCAAGAAAAAGCTTCACAATTTATTCATCATCTAGATCGAAATTTTAAAACGTTCCAAGTTGATTGAATCATTATTTTTATTTTTTTCAGTCCAAAACGAATTAAAATAGTACGATTCAAATGGAATGTCACATTTTAAGATTAAAACTTAGGTATTTTTAAAACGTTTCAAGATGATTGGATTCTTATTTTTATTGCATTCAGTCAAAAACGAATTAAAATAGTACGATCCAAATGGAATGTCACTTTTTAAGATTATAATTAGATCTCTTGGATCGTTTTATCATTTAGACCGCTTAATTATTTCAATAGTTACTGTCGTAACAGAGTCGGTGTCTTCAGCACTAGATAGGACGATCAAAACTACCTAGCTTGAGCTCAAAAACTCAATTTTGACCTGCGTGTGGATTGGAACGTTGTAGCATAACTACGTCCGGATAGCGTATAAACTAACTAACAAATTTTAGTTGAAAGGAAATGATTTATAGCTACAAAAATAAATCAAAAGTAGTTCTTGTTGTGTGTATGCGTGTGTGTGTGTGTGTATATATATTTCAACGGGTTTGTCCAATATCTGACTGGCCGAGTGGTACAGGCACACGGGTAACATTCCCATGGACGCGGGTTCGATTGCAGCCTGAGACAGTTGATTTATTTTCTTCTGCAAGAATATGATCTTTAGTTTGCAATGTGAATGCTTATCACGAAAAATCATAAAAGTATGTATTAAGGTTATTCTTCAATAGACGTTGTTTTAAAATCAGTATTAGTATATTATTTAGCAGAATTATTATTTCAATCTGAATATTTATAATGATGATTAATTAATTAAATAAAAATCTAGAAACATTGATTAGTATTTTAAGTAAATGATTTATATGCATTTGAAATAAACTTTTTCAATTATACCTAACTGGTTGTTTTAATGGATGAGTATGAGTTAAGTATTTTTAGAGAATAATATGAATACAGAACCTCTGCTATTTTATTATAAGCCTGTTTGTTAGAGCTGAAAACACAAGGATATAAGAGAGAGGCATAATATTTATATAATCATATAGAGATATTCTAACACTGATCTCGTAAAATTGAAACCATTTTCGACGGGCCAGACCACAATATCTAAACAAAAAGAAGCGGAGCCCAAAAGTAGTGTACATAATGCAGAAGCACTGCTTTCGCTCTACATCGCAGAGCATGCAGCTGTTATGCAAGTCGATCATCTCCATAAAATGTGTGCTAAAGCTTTTCCAGACTCCAGAGTCCAGGTTCTTTTAAACAGGTTTCTTTGATTTCATTAAATAAGCCCCAAATATTTTTTTTTGACAAATCTAGCCCCTATCTAGCCCTTTTTTGAACTCCATTTACCCAAAAACCTGACACCGAGTTGGCAACACTATCTCGTAACAGTTCGCTGCTTCGGTGCAACAAAGTCACATTACCTCATTCTATAATTTTACAGAAATTAACTTTTAAGATTTTTATAAATATTTTTGCCCTATTAAGGCAAAACCCTCTGTGTTAGGTTTACAATTTAAATGATAGTTAAGTCTTTATTAACTGTGCTTCAGTTTTTAGATACAAGATTATACCTATTTGTTTAATTAAAAATAAATGAAAATTCAATAAAAACAAAAAATGACCGAAATTGTGACTTAAGAAATAATTCAATATTGTAACTTGTGTCTTATGTTCATCATAATTTAAGGTTTAGTTTTTAAAAATAAAAACAAGTATTTTTAGGAAACATTTGTTTATCTTCACTACAGTTTGTAAGACGAACATAGAAAAATGATTTTTTTTAAACAATTGAGCATGTTGGTATTTATTTAAAGATTTATCAAATTATAGGAACATCAAACTTACTGAAATACTATGTTTATATTAGCTCTACCGTTTTATCAGTCTTTTAACAGAGTAAAAGAGTGTTTTATTACCTTAGAAACAAAATATAATATTATTTTTAACTTACAATCAAATCTTAATCTATCTATCTATCTTATATATAAAAATGAATTGCTGTTCGTTAGTCTCGCTAAAACTCGAGAACGACTGGACCGATTTGAATAATTTTAGTCGCAAAATAATCGTGGATATCCAGGGAAGGTTTAAACGATGAAAATTAAAAAAAAACGGGCAGGACAACGTCTGCGGGTCCGCTAGTTACATATATAAATGAAGGCCGTTCTCCTTGGTCACGGCATCACGCATGAATGGCTGGACCGATTTCACTAATTCTTTTTTTGTTGTATTTGTTATTATTAGGAGAAGGTTCTTACGGAAAAAAATATTAAGAAAATATCTCAGAAATATTGAAAAATATCCATTTAATTTTGCATATTTTAAAAAAACGCGCGTAACTAATGTCAAAGTCATTCGATGACATTGTTCAATAATTGCAACGATAAGGCGGTACGAAGTTCGCCGGGTCAGCTAGTCTTATTTATAAAAATGAATTGCTGTTCGTTAGTCTCCAATAGTCTCGCTAAAACTCGAGAACGACTGGACCGATTTGAATAATTTTAGTCGCAAAATAATCGTGGAAGTACAGGGAAGGTTTAAACGTTGAAAATTAAAAAAAAACGTGCAGGACAAGGAACGTCTGCGGGTCCGCTAGTATAAAATAAATTGAGATCTCAAACAAAATGAGTTATGTTATTGTACGTATCTTAGCATTTACCTATGCCTAATTAAGTCATACTCAGTCTTTTTAAACTTAAAACGTTTCGTTGTATTTAACATTCAAGAAATAATAACATTATTTTATACTTACACCTATAGCTAATCAAATATTTCAAGAACAAAAAGGCATTTTCGCTATCATAAGTTAACAAAAAAAAAATATAGCACAAATTATGGCAGTCTTTCGTTTGAAAAATCACACTTTTTAAACACATTTTGCAGTTGTGCAAAACCTAATCAAATAAACTTTTATGTACGTTTTCATAAAATTTAGGCACTATATTAAAGATAAAATGACTTTTTAGGCACTTAAATTTGATATTGAATCGAGAAAATTGGATCAACAAAAGCGCTTTTATAATCAATGCCGTTATAGCTCCAATTTTTTTATAATAGCTCAAATTAATTGGAGGCATAAGGTAAGTTGAGCCCTTGTTTCTCCAAAATTTGTAGTAAAAATTGGTCATACATGCCTGAAGGCGTATGTTGCTCCAGAACACGATAGCGGCGCGGGGGCACTACTGACCAATCGGCCCCTGTTGGCCCACGAGTTATAGAAAAAAGCACTGTAGCCACAAAGGCACTAGCGCCATCTAGTAGAAACTTGCGGTATTATGATGGATATCTTTGTTTCCCCGTATAGACGTATGGTTTAGGAACAATTTGGCATATTCAACGGGGTAGTTAAGACTTTGTTGCACCGAAGCAGCGAGTTGTGCCAAAATTTTCTTTTCAGATCTTACAAAACTTTTTGGAATATGTATGATAACGTTTAACCCATAACATTTAACGTAATTTATTGTGTCTTAAACTATTTAACGAGTTCATTTTTTTCAAAAAACCGAACAGAACGCTCAGTTGAAATAAAAAATGACATGTTGCACCGGTACGGTACGAAACGCAATGATGTGACTGACGGTCGTGTTCTTTCCTGCATTTATTTTTCTAGGTTTCATCGTTGTAATAATTTAAGCGTCATCATTTGCAGTAACAGACTCAAAAATGGTTGACTTTGAGAAAAACTAAAAAATTGGTGAAAAGAAACATCAAAAGAAATGTCACCAATAAACAGATCGCGTTGAAAAAAAAAATTTGTGAACGAAAACGATCTATTTACAAATGTTTTGTTTGATTTAATTGCTTTAATTACGCGTATTAAGCTGTAAATTAGTGCAAAATAAGTTGTGTCGTATGAATGGAAGTTCTGTCTATCCAATTCTGTGTTTATATGTTGTTTTTATGTTATAAATGTTGTGATGTCGGCAGATTTATTGTAGGCTATCGACAATAACAAATTTGAGATGCTACCTGTACTGATGTTTAATAACATGGCTGGGGGTTCGAATTCGTTGAACAACACGCCGAGTACTTCCTTCGGGGGTGGGTACGAAGATAATATTATATTAAACTGTGTTAGGAATAGAAAAAAGGTTTCTGAGTTGCCTAGTTGTCCGGTGTGTAGCTGTACGATCCGCCAGGGGGAATTAGATAGTCATTTGGCTCTGGAAGTGGAAAGATTGCAAAAGTTGACGTCTGGTGCGACGAAGAGGAAGCTGAGTTCGAATTCTCCGAGCTTGGCGGTGCCAGGATCGAGTACTAGCTCTGATGTTCAAGATGATCAAGAGGTTGATGTGACGGGATGCCCCGGAGGTGATGTTTACCAGGTAAGTTTAAATTTGAGGTTGTTTCAAGCTTACATCTTCATTACCAGTTTAATTAAAAAAGTAAATAAATACACAACATCACATATCGATACCAGAAGTATGAATTAAGGTAAGGGACAGTTTGGCCAAAATGAGTTATATATACCGTTGGATTCGGAATTTTGCGCTTTATCAACTGGCGTACTTAGAATTTCAATATCGAGCAAAAAATGTCCCTTACAGTACATATTTTTTGATAGTCTAGACTGATACTTCACTAAAAAAATGCTTTAAGGGGCTTGAAATTGTTACCCCTTACGAACAAATAGAGTAACTTACCTTATAAAAATTTGTCGAACTTTACCTTATACTCATATTTATAAATTCATAAATAATGACCATTACGCCTTTTTGCAAAATGGAGTTTTTATATTGCAAGTCCCTTACATTAAAATGTCGTACAAAAACATTTACAGAATGGACTTACGCTAATATGTTTAAAGTTTATTATCGTCTCTTGTGTCCTTTACATTACGCTGGCGTCCGCAAATTTGGTGCTTACATTGTTTGACCATAATAAAACGTATTGCTGATATCTTGAATGACCTAAAGACTAAGGAAACTGCAGAAGTCTTCAAAAATTACAAATTAATTAACGGTCGGGTTTATAGAATACTTGATGACTCTAGTGTACGTTGGTTAGTTCCTCGTGGTGCGCGGTGGCAATTATTAAAAGCAAACCATGATGACATAGGCCACTTTGGCTATGACAAAACGTTGGGACGTATTAAGGCTCATTACTGGTTCCCAAAAATGAGGCGGTTCGATAAGAAATATGCAGCTGCATGCTTAGAATGTGCCCATCATAAATTGCCTAGTGGGAAAAAGGCAGGTGAGTTACACCCAATTCCTAAAGTGGAAATCCCATTTGACACTATTTATGCAGATCATTTGGGACCATTTATTAAAACTAGACGTGGTAACACATACTCTTGTTATAGTTGATGCATTTACAAAATTTGTTAATCTTACAGCCGTGCGCAATACAAAATCTGCTACAAGTATTAAAGTTTTCCGCGAACATTTTAGTTATTTTGGTACACCAAACCGACTCATCACTGATCAGGGAACTAGTTTCACTAGCGGTGCTTTTAAAAAGTTTATCGGTACTACGGGCATCAAACACATACTTAATGCCGTTTCAACTCCTCGAGCTAATGGTCAGGTGGAGCGGTACAATCGCACCATCTTGGCAGCTCTTGGAGCCATGAATCATGATACACCAAACGGAATTTGGGATGATCATTTACCGGACATACAATTAGGAATTAATACAACTGCTCACTCTACAAAAAAAAAGACACCAACCGAACTTCTTTTTGGAAGAACGGTTACAAACCCATCTCAAAGTATTTTTAATGATGTTATTACGGCAACTGCCTCCTCTACACCAGTATCGCTTCCAGAAATAAGATCCGAAGCTAGCGAATTAATCAAATCTCAACAAATTAAAGACAAATCCTCGTATGATGCCCGACGAAATAAAGATGTTAGATTCAAAGAAGGCGATTTAGTTAGGGTTATACGAGCACCTACTGGAATAGAAGGTCAGTCAAAGAAACTTGAACCTAAATGTCGAGGGCCATATTGCATTAAAAAGGTTCTCCCTAATGATCGGTATGGTGTTGAGGACACCCCAATCACTCGAAAGGGCAAACGGTATGAAGCTATTATAGCAGAAGACAAAATCTTCCCATGGCTGTCAGTCACTCAATCACCTTCTTCCCATGATAAACCCTCTGATACCAATAGTTCTGATCATGAATGATAGCTCCCTCATGATCCTTAAAACACTTTTGATTTTGCCCTCAATAATCACTGTCACTCCTCGATTTACTAGTTCAGTAATTCCTTGCATAAAGCTATATTTCACAATATAAAATGATTGATGACTCCAATTACTTAATTATTGATATGATTTTAATAATTAAGTAACATATGTGTAGACATAAGATATGATAATACATGTTGTAATAGGAAGTTATGATCATTAAAGTCATGGTTGTGTTAGTTAAAGTCATGAACTAGCACGGCTACATTAAAGTAATTGCCGGTAACGGTCAGCGTCATGGACCGGGATGACCACATCATGGACATCACCAGTGATCGCCTTCCGGCCCTCCCAGGCATCATTCGCCAATACGCAAGGGCAGGGAAAGAGCTTCCCTTTCTTTGAGACAAGAAGGAGCCAGTTATGGTTCCTCTTAACAAATCCGCAGCTGCCGGCGTGATATTAGCTTTCTTCAATGGAAGAAAAGATCCCCTGGACAGAATTCGGGATCTCTTCCAGGTTCAGTCCGATATCCTTGACGGTTCAATAGGTAGAGTCCTTATTACATATTACTTAAGTTGCATAAAATATGTTACGGATATTAACTTCATTGACCAGATTTGCGAAGATAAAGGTATGACAATTCTCACCGATGACTTGTCTCTAATACCCCAGGAGCACCGAACCATTTATGGGGAGATGAAGAGGGAAGAGAGACAGATCCCCCACAGCATGTTAGCCTTCCAGGCTGTTTATGGTACTTACAGTATGTGTCGTCCCGATGCAAACAAACGAGACTTCCGGACGTGGATCATGAAACGGTATGCAGCCTTTATGGCATCTGTTCAGAAAACCGCTGAGATCAATACATATCTAGAGTATCACTGACCTCTACGAAGAAGCAAAGAGGATCCTGAACCTCATCAGCACCCAGAAGGGGAACGCCTAAGCTTTCTCATCCCTATTAGTATAGAAAAACCCGAATTGGACTGTAATCAAAACAAACGACAAAAGACATTGTTTTTAACTACTTTCTCAAATTAGCATTTCAATCAGAAGTTGAGAAAAACACTAGTAAAAGAACCCAGTAGAGATGTCAAAAAAGAAGGAAAAGGCCACCAAACTTGCTTCTCTTGCCCGGAACGTGATTCGAGATTTAGAAGAGCAGATATTAAGAACTGCCCCCATGGAGGATCCCATACATGCAGTTTTTGAGCTTACAGATTTCGTGGAGATAATCCTGGCAGATGAAGAGTTCATTCTTAAACTCCTCGACTCCCAAGAAGACATGCAGAAAAGAGCCATTGCAGAATACGTAGATTCAAAGGTTGAGAAGCAGAGAGAGAAACTTCGAGTAGAGAGACGGCAAAAAAGTTTTGACGTCTACCGAGATCTCCAGGCTGATAACATAGCTTCCGATTCCAGCAGCAGGACCGCATCTCACGACTCAATGGAAGAGGGGTACATGGAGGCTGAAGCAGCAATCGTCAATGTAGGAACTGACCCCGTGATTACGGGATTATTTTCTTTCTTACTTTTTGTTTTAACTCTAGAAATTAGAGATTATTATTCATTATTCTTTGGAAAATACGAAAGTTGATTATGATAATATTTGTTTTTATTGTTTTTTTTGTTGATTATGACATAATTTTAAAAACAAATTTGTAATTTATGGCACTTTTTAAAAATAAACACATCACCCTGTCTACAGAAAACACTTCTTTTGAAATTAAAGCTTTATTAAATAACCCAATATAAGCTGTATTGCTATACAGTTAAGGTCCTGAAGTGCAATCTTTATGTTATACATTTGTACTTACATATATTTTTTTTTAGTAGAAGTTATTTACCTTATTTTATTATGCAAGTTCTCGTATCTTTGTGTTACTTACATTATTTTGTCTTTGCCTTGAACTCAAATTCGACTAACGTAATGGATAAGTGATTCACATTTTTTAAGGTAAGGGACAGGCTATTTTCTAAACTATAAGATTTTATTGTATTTAGCTTTTATAGCATAAAATAACATTAAATTCTAAGAAACTTTGCCATAGACATCATCTAAATCGGCCTGTAAACAAAAAAGTTATACACAGATTACAAAAAGCAAAAACGTTTTTTCGCTCTCCTGTAAAGTCATGTTTTGTCCCTTACCTTAATTCATACTTCTGGTATCGATATGTTAGGTATATGTTAATCTGACTCTGTGGTAGGTAAGTAGCAATAGCACTTGTGTTACAGATATCGGAATCAACAGTGGTATTATAAATAAACTTAAATAAATTCATTTAACACCCAGACCAGTACAAACAGACATGTTCATGCACAGAAATGTTTGTACAGTGCGGGGATCGAATATGCAACCTCTTACACCACAGTGGTTGTCAGAAAGAGTAATGAAAAAAGGCATTTAGTAAACAGGACCTCAAGTTAGTGTGTGGCTATGTGTTCTTTGTCTTGTTATATCTTCTAAACTTTTAAAGATTACTTAATAATCAATCCTACTAATATTATAAAGGCGAAAGTTTGTATGTATGGATGTTTGTTACTCTTTCACGTAAAAACTACTGAATGGATTTGGTTGAAATTTGGCACAGGGGTAGATAATAGTCTGGAATAACACATAGGCTACTTTTTATCCCGGAAAAATATGCAGTTCCCGTGGGATACGAAAAATATTAGTCCACGCGGGCGGAGCCGCGGGCGAAAGCTAGTTATCAATATGGGGATTAAGTTCTGTACTGTTGAACTGTTGTTTTACTGAGAGTTATTTTAAACATTTGACATTAAATACTCTTCTCATGCCAATTACTTATTAAAGTGTTCAAACACGCTGTTTTAATCAATTCATGTACATATCATTTAGAGCTTATTTTTCTAAAAAGAAATAGAAAATACCAAGCTATCTGAATTTTCAGCGGTTTCTATGAAGTTGACGGTTATCTAAGTTTAATTTAAGTAGATTTAATATTGTAACCAATTAGGTTTTTTTGGTCTGTAAAGTTTTTTCAATTTAAAAAAAAACATACAACCTTCCCACAAACTAATAAGATAGTATTATTTATTTAGTTAGTGTTGAAGATTTGTCTTAATAAATGCCAGCTAGCTTTAAGTTAGTAACAAATCTACAGAAAATAAAAATCATTGGAGACACACATTTCAAAATTACACTAGATTAAAACCTATCATTTCTGCTGTAGAGAACATCCTATGGCGTTAAGTCCACCTTTTGTACAAAGTTTTGTTGTGAAAAAACAACTGTAAACATATAAATGTTTATAGCTATAAATACACTCATTTTATTTTAAACAATTTCAAATATATCCCAATCATCACATTAACACAACCACTCATCCCAACCGTCTCTGCTTACGCTAGCCTGATTTCCAGCGGGTCCACTCGAACCGTCTCCGCAGACTCCGAGCGAGGAGACGGAGCACCCCGCCCCCTCAGAACGGCGAGTGTCCAGTTTGTAACGCCACGCTGCCCACGTCGAGGCTGCAGAGGCACGCATTGAGATGTCTGAAGAGGACTGGAGCGGTATTGGATGAAGATGTGCCCGATACGAGCTCGGAGGAGGGCAGTATTGATGTTGAGGTAATTAAATTTAACTAGTTTAATATGATTTGCCAAATGTATCACAAATTGTGTCCCAAGTATAAATTTATAAAAAAAAACTGGTCAAGTGGACTCACGCACCGAGGGTTCTGTACAAACCTGTAGGTATGTAAGTAAAAGTTCACCCGGGTATTATAGACTTAAGTATTTAATATAAATTTTAATTTAATATCTCAACGCGTTCATGAGATAAGGAGTAGTAACTTTGAAATTTTCAGAATTGACATATTTTTTTTTTATATGATGAAACTGAAAATTTACGGTTTTCGTAATTTTTCCTATATCTGTACTATAAGACGTGACTTCGTACTAAATTTCAAGATTCTAAGTTTACGAGAAGTACCCTGTAGGTTTTGATTCCCGTGCGAGTTTCGAAAATTTGCGGCCTAAATGGCTGTATCTTTTGATTGCGTTGGCTTAGAAGGTTGATTTTTCTACAGCTTCCAGGGACAGTAGACTTAAGTATCATATAGAAATTTCAGTTTGATACCTCCTCGCGTTCCTGAGAAAAACGGTCTTGACAGACGGACGGACGGACAGACAACAAAGTGATCTTATATGGGTTCCGTTTTTTTCTTTTGAGGTACGGAACCCTAAAAACTAGTGGTCCCCCGCGACTTTCTCCGTGGTTGTTTGTTGTGAAATCTTGAGTTATAAATAGTGTAACTAACACCACTTTCTTTTATACATATATGTAGATATATATAAATTGTTTTAATGAACACACCAATTAAACTGACCATATCAGTATCACCAAAAATAATAATAATACATTTATTCAAAGAACACACCAATTACCTAGCCGCAAACTAAGCGTTAGCAATATTTAACAATATTTTTATATATCAACAGAATGACGAGCCAAGCGGCTTCGGAGCGGAGTACCAGTGGTGCGGCTCCTGGCGCGTTCGGGCCGCGGCTTTGCAAGAGGGCGAAGCCCGAGCCGCCACCACTGTGAGAAGGGTCTCGCACGACACTGCGCTGGTGAGTGAGCGAGATAGAACAACGGCTATAAGTCGCACCATGTAATAATAATAATAGTCCTCCTGGCAGATTTAGACCACGATGGCCAATCTCAATAGAGATCAGCCAACTACGCAGGATATATTATAGTGCACAAGTGTGAGCGCAATACAGAGGTGCACTCACTGTTCCATCACTCTCAAAGTTCGGTGAGACGGTAATCCGACATGACCGGAGAGAGATTAGGCGCAGGATCAGCGGCTTAACGTGCGCACCGAGGCACGGGGGTGTAACACCGCCAACTTCCCGACTCCGAGCTGTTTTTGAGAAATTAATGACAGAAAATCTCAGAACCCAGGACATTTGGGATGTAAGGCAGAAACTTTGTCACTAAACCAACGAGGCAGTCATGTAAAAAGAACTCCAATGGTCACCTGCGAACTAAACGATATACTGGTCTAATTAGTGGTAAGAAATGGGGACGGGGCGGGAAAACATCTGCTCCCATGCGCGAATTCCTGATATCCAGCTTTCTTTTTAACCCCTGACCTAAAAGAGGGGTGAATGATCTCTGCTGAGTTGCCGAGGAGCTAAATGTTGCCAAGCCGAGGGCATATGATCAAGTAATATATAGTTATATATATATTAGTATTTTTATACTATATATAGTAATATATAGTATAAAAATGAAACCGTTTTTCTTGGTCACGGCATCACGGGTGAATGGCTGGACCGATTTCACTAATTCTTGTTTTATTGTATTTGTTATTATTAGGAGAAGGTTCTTACGGAAAAAAATATTAAGAAAATCTCTCAGAAAAATTGAAAAAATACATTTAATTTTGCATATTTTAAAAAACGCGCGTAACTAATATCAATGTCATTCGATAACATTGTTCAATCATTGCAACGCTAAGGCGGTACGAAGTTCGCCGGGTCAGCTAGTATAATAATAATCATCTAATATTGTAATATCACAGATTACTAAATAGTTACTACGTAACAGATAAATCACTCCATAGAAAAATTTCGATACCTACAGCGTTAATAGACTACTTTTTCTGCCGCGTACAATAATGCACCTGCAGCTCTGAGTATAAAGTCACTATTGCTTTGCAGCTGCGCGAGACCACGTGACGTGAGACCGAGTGACAATCGAACTAGGGTTGACACTTTCGGTAAAAATATTTCAACCACATTTTTCTAAAATGGTATTTGATTGACTTTTGTTGAAATAATATAACATTATTGAATAACAAATGTGAAATAAGAAATTCAGCCGGTATAACAAGCGAATTATGAGCTACTTAATTGTTGTGACTCTTGCTATCTCTTTCTAAAAAGAATCTGTCATTTGTGGAATCTGTCGTTTTATCGTCGATTATTAGTAAGTAGGTACATTTCGAGAATCGGACAATTTTATTGTCAACTACGTGGGTACCTACCTACCTACCTAGTCATTTCGCTAATTAATTAGTCATTGGTCGACTAAACCACCACGTCGAGTAGGTAGGTAGGTAGTTACACACAGTTCGTAGGTGGTGCGCAGCCCATAAAAAGTAGACTAATAGGTACTTAGGTATTATTTCGATAAAGTAACTGACCTATGTTTCACTGTAGGTATTACATTTTAATTCAATAAAGCCGAACCCCAATTTACCTGAATTTATCCAATTTACCTACGTAGGTACCACCTACTAATTTGTTTATTTTTATACTTTGCAAATAAATTACTAACTTACCAGGTAATTATTACATTTTCTTCATTAGCTGGTAGACTAATAAAAGAAAGCGTTTTATTTCTATTAGTATTCGACCTACACCCATCAACAGCACATAAATTTCCATCACCAGAAGTCATTTTTATTAAATAAAGCTAACGTTTAACAAGCACAGATTACTTATTTGGTTCGTATGAAAACTAAATTGATCGTAAGCGTAACACGAATAATTATAGTGCGTCGTGAGCGCGTCAGACGGTTGTTGGCAGCCCACTGAATTCGCACCGACGTCGGTGCGGGCGAGAGTAGGCTATTACCGCGCGCAAGTACTCGAGTGAGAGAGACCTGGTAATATCTACCAGACTATCACTTTCAAAAGCATACCTCCATCTATATCACACAAGTGATACAAATTTTACATACATACATAAGTACACCGTTTCGGCTGCCTTTTACAGGTAATACAGTGGTCTGTGGTCACACCAGAGATGCTTTCTACTTGTTTAATTTAAGGCAAGGCGCCGAAGAAATACACATGTTTATTTCTAATCCAACTATCTTCAAAATACAATTCATAACTGTACTTCATGAGTGTAATAATAATTTAACTTGTCTTAACTTTTAGTGTTTCATAGAAATATTTATTTAAACAAAAAAACTAACTTCAAACTCAGATACATATTTTGGGTTGTAGTCTAGCGCATACGTTTTATTGTCTCATCATTTTTAATTACATTACTCGATTGCAAACCTGTTTTGTGTCTATACAAGGTGTAACAAAAAACCCCGTTATAACTGAAGGGTGTTGTTTTGCCCGTAAACCTGAACAACTTTCGCTAAGAAACCTAGGTCGAAATCTCAAAAAATCTTTTGGCTCTCCCATATTATATCGATCAGCTGATTGGCAATTTTGTATGGGAGGTCCGATTTTCTTTTGAGATTTTGAGCAAGGTATCATTGGGAATGTTGTGCAGTTTACCGGGCACAACAACACCCTTCAGTTAGAACGGGGTTTTTTGTAATAAATAATAGATTAAATTAGATTTCAAAATTTAATCTAGAATCTAGTTTTAACTTTAAATAAACAAATGCCGCCCGTAAATAATATAGGCAGGAGGCCTATGGTATGGTATGGTATGGTGGAGGTATGGTGACCATAGTAAAGTCCATAGAATAACTTTTTTTCAGGTGGTGGACGGTGACGAAGACACGGAGCTATACGGGCCCCCGCAGTACTCACCGTCTAGGATAGCACCGGATGTGAGTAATTACCTCTCTCTTCTCTCTCTCTCTCTCTCTCTCCCTCTCCCTCTCCCTCTCTCTTTCTTTCTCAATTTCTCTCTATTTGTTTTAACTTATGTAATCCCACTGCAGAACAAAGGTCTCTTACCATTGATTAAAATTAAATAGAATGATGTGCCACATGGGGTTCAAACATATCTATTCTTTGATCAATAATAACACGAGTTTAAGTCTCACAATCTCATCAATTGACTATTACACCAGAGCCGATCACTTTGGTGTAATGGTCTTTAATAAGTTGACTATTAGACCAAGAGGTCGCTGTTTCGATACCTGCACCTGACGATAATTGAACGTGACAACGTCTTTGTCACGTTGCCTCTTTGTCGCTCGTTCCGCGCACTCGCTTGCACTTCAAGCCTTGAATGGAACGCCTCAGAGCGAGGTAACGCCGCATGCGTCATGTTTTTTGGTGCGCGCAGCCGGCTCCATCGAATTATAAGACGTTGTCACTTCAAAAATGTTACAGGCGGATATACCGACACCTGAAATACACGACGCAGACGACGCGCCGGAAACGACCGATCAGGAAGCGGAAACGGACGAGCGTGTGGACGGGAAACACAACGGGATGGTCGTGGCCAGTGCTGAGGTAAGCGGTAGTGACGAGTTTTTAAGGTCGTCGCACACTCTAACGGCTCGGTATCGCAGTTGCGGCGGCGTCGCCTTGAACAGGCGTGATGACACCTATGTTAAATATTTCCAAGACCATAGCGTTTAAAAACATAGCCCCTATGAAGTTAATACAACCAGTATATTTCGAAAAAGCTGTAGAAACCAATTTTTAAACACACAAAACTCAATAAATATTCGGTCAATTGACTCGGATTTCTGATACACTACCGTGACGTCACATTCTTGTATTCCCATACAAAATCTATGGCGGCACTGTTTTGATAGATAATAAAACGTGTGTCAACGATTAATAAAAATAATATTTATTTATTGCACAAGAACAATATAATACAAAATTGGTGATTGTTTGGTATTGAATAATTGTTGGTGTCATCTAGCCTATTGAGGCTACGGCGCACCGCGGGCCGCAAGCCAGGTTTGACCTTATACTTATAATACCTTATAATATACTTATAATCTCTATATATATAAAATTCTCGTGTCGCAATGTTTGTTCCCATACTCCTCCGAAACGGCTTGACCGATTCTCATGAAATTTTGTGAGCATATTGAGTAGGTCTGAGAATCGGCCAACATCTATTTTTCATACCCCTTAGTGATAAGGGTTGTCCACCTTAAACATTTATATGGCAAAACAACGTTTGCCGGGACAGCTAGTATATTATAATACCTTCATGCAACAATGTTCATGGTAAAAGAATGTGGGAGTATTTCCTGCCATCTACTTTAAATGAATATCCTAGCAATATTATTGAACAAATAAGTAATTTAGAAAATAGTGCTAAATGTATAAAAATACTTAAGAACTACATATTGTCTTGAAATTGTAACGAGTAGTGTAGTGACTCATTACCACGTATAAATATGAATAGGTTTTTGTTGGTATTTAAATATGTTTCTTAATGTAAATTGTTTTAACATAAATAAAGAAAGAATAGTAGATTGTTATACAAGGGTGGAAAGAAATCAATTCCCATACGAGGTATTTAGACGCACGAGCGAAGCGAGGGCGGCTATAGTCCGAGTGGGAATTGATGACTTTCACCCGTGTTAAACACTCTACTTTTCATTTCAAATATAGGAAAGTAAAAAATAGTAGTTTTTCTAAAATATTTATTGATAGTAATAACATGAGTCGTACCTATTAGTTAGTATCCCGCCAAATTATACATAAATAGTCTTTTTTAATTTAAATTTCAAATATGGAACACACCGCCCGCGTCACCGCCGCGGGCCATCCCACTTTAATAGGTTTTTTTTTAATTCACATTTAATTCACGTATACACTCACAAGACCGCAGCATTTTTTTTTAATCGATATTTTTCTTAATTATGTAAAAAAAATTATAGCCGACTAAATAACCAATTTTAGTTCTATTTTTAAAATTCATTCCCGCCCTAGGGAGGGAAGCAATTACTATGAGTCTTTCCCGCCTAAGGGAGGGAAGCATCGTTTTCGACCCGCTGCTCTGATCAAACAAACACTACTTTCCGAGTATGAGAAATGAAAAGACCCTTTCCAGCGTCCGTGGTCACAGGTAGACTAAGGTACAAGTTAAAAATACACGTTGAAACTTATGGACTCACTTCATGAACCTACTGCGACTTTTAAGCCTTTGGAGGACACAAACTTTTATAAATACGCCAACCCTTTTTAAACCAAACATCTCGGAATTTTAAGAGACTGTTTGCACTTTCTGTCTATTGAAATATCGGCACTAATATTAAATTCGTATTCACTAAAATAAACAATTTATTTTTTTCAGACGAGAATACAAGCTTTAAAAGCGAAGATAAAGGAATTAGAAATGAAACAAAATGGAGCGTCCGAGGTGAGAAATATCACATTCTTTTAACTACCTACTTTTTAACCAAGAACTAATATCCTTATATGGTATAATCCTAATATTTAAATGGAAGAGAAAAATATTTTTGAATAAGTTTGAAGAAAACAGCTCCAACTTGTAAATGTGTTAACACCCAATGTATTCAATTTCAATTCAATTCAATTCTTTATTCATAACAATATCTTTGTGTGGAATATTACAGCAAAAATTAAACTAAAAAAATAATATAAAAATGCTTCTCTTAACTATTTTTTTTTTAAATAATCATTATTACAATTAAATTTAATATAAATGTCAATAATAATTCTAATGTCAAACTTCATTCAATTACATGTATGTTATGAATCTTATCCGATTTTTAGGGTTCCGTAGTAAACAAGGAACCCTTATAGTTACGCCATGTTTGTCCGCCGCTTGAGACTAAAGGTGGTAGAAAGATGTAATTTGGCATGAGTATGAATTATTATATTTGCAAAAAAGTCGTAGTTTTTTTTATGTACAAGTACAGTGGGGGGGGGGGGGGGGGGGTGATTTTATTTCCATCGTGTGGGGTGTCGTTGAATAAGTCGTTTAAAACAATATGAGGTCGAGATCACCATTTCACGATTTATATTTGTTTATTTAAATTTATATTTGTGGGCTTTGAACTGGGTTAATTTAATTCCATATGTTCATTAGTAACGTATATTATCATTGTTTTCGTGTTTGTGTGTTCGTCATGCTCAAAAATGTCGCGGGTTCGATTCCCACACAGGGTGTAGACCACAATACGGCAATTTCTGTTTGTTACGCTTTCACGCCTAAACTACAGAATCGATTTGGGTGAAATTTAATACCGATACAGCATGGTGACGACTATATATGTATACGATATTCATTGGCCACTGCATCTGTTTGGCGCAACTGATTTCGAGTAAGGAAGCTAAAGGGAAGCGCTTCCTACCGACCGGGTGTTATGGTCGGGGACCAAGGTCCGATACACATCATCTTGATTTGTGTATCTATAATTAATCTGGATCGAAATCTTATATACCGCAGTTCATGTGCGGTACTAGGCCGGTACTAGGCTAACAGCGCCATCTAGCCTTATGGAGCCGTATCAGCTTTCGCTGTTGTGCTTGTGTGTTTAGGTATGCACTTGTGATGGCGAATTGTAGAGGTCGCCACATCTGTATCAGATGATTGTTGCAGCGCTAGTTGGTTCCTCCCTGGTTACCGCAGCGCCGCTGGTGGCTAAAGAGCCCTATGGCTGCACGGCACTCCTTGCCACACCGATCGCACACATATCTCGAGTCCGCAGGAGGTGGCAAAGCACGGCGAAGTCTTTTCTCCCTCATGTTCTCCAGCCGGTCATCGTCGTGCCTCGAAACACCGACTTTGGTATCGTGGCGCCATTCAGGTCTCATTTCGGCGCGTTTTTCCCGATGTATAATGATAATGATAAATCTATATATGCACATAGACACACACACACACACACACACGCACGCACGCACGCACGCATGCACTCACACACACACACCACACAGACTACCTAGTGGCTTCAAACCCCGATCCCAAGACACCTGTCGTAGGGCTAGGTAGACATAATCGTCTATATTTTCTTTACTTTTACTTATATTATACTTGCACGCGCACACACTCTTGTCAAATATTGTAACTACGATTAGTTAGCATTTATACTATAGGTTAGTGATCTTAAGAGCGTAGTCTCCTGGCACAGGCATAAATTTGCTTAAAAGGAGACTGCTGCCACTAATTGTGCTATGTACACATTTAAAAAGAAATAAATATTTTGTATTTGTATAAAAACATAGTATTTGTAGGTGGTACAATTGAATGGGGTGCAACATGTTTTGCTTATGTTTAGCATGCAATATACGAAATTTTATACAAATCTGTTCTGTATTTTAGACTTGAAAGCGTAACAAACAAAAAAGGTTAATTGTCGTATCGTGGCGTCCACTTTGTGTACTAAAATTATAATTTCCATTTATCAATTTCCAGAGTAAATGTCTGATTTGTCTGGGAGCGTACGTGTCGCCGGCCGTGTCGATACAGTGCTGGCATGTCTACTGTGAGGTAATAAATTAAATTAAGTTAAATTAAAAAACAACAACAACAACATCAACACACTGGTGACCATAGGGCTGGCAGCTTCCTCGGCCAAAGGATCAGCCTTGCCATACAAAGAGGAAACGCTGCCAGCCTTTTCGGCACCATACCCAATGGCAGCTCTGGGGGAGATATTTTTTCTATATAGTTTGAATTTTTGTTTCCTTAATTTATTTTTTATTTTTTTGGATTATCTGTTTTTATTCTATTAGGCTAGTTGTATTCTATTAACTCAGTCAGACTGCCTCGTTGGTGTAGTGGCAAAGTTTCTGCCTCACGTCCGAGAGGTCCAGGGTTCGAATCCCAGGTCGAGCCAAAATTGTTTCTGAGATTTTCTGCCATGAATTTCTCAAAAACAGCTCGGAGTCGGGAAGTTGTCGGTGTTACACCCCCGTGCCTCGGTGCGCACGTTAAGCCGTTGGTCCTGCGCCTGATCTCTCTCCGGTCATGTCGAATTGCCGTCTCACCGAACTTTGAGAGTGATGGAACAGTGAGTGCACCTGTGTATTGCGCTCACACTTGTGCACTATAATATCTCCTGCGTAGTTGGCTGATCTCTGTTGAGATTGGCCGCCGTGGTCGAAATCGGCCAGGAGGACTATTATTATTAACTCAGTTTAATTATCTTTATTCAAATAAATGTTTTAATCAAAATTAATTTATTTCAGATAAATGGTTAAGGTACACTGAAGATGGTCATATTTATTAATCAGCAATTATACATCCACTTAATCAACCATTATCAATGGCATGCAAATCTTAAAGTTATATTGGGATAATAAATTTAAATATTAAAATGTCTATCAAAACAATCACAAAATGTCAACAAGTCATCATTAAATAAACAAAAAATTATTAGTTACCATCTTCTATCGCAATTTAAATATTCCTGTATAGTGTAAAAAGCGTTTTTACTAAACCAGTTGTTTAATTCTTTTTTATATTTATTAAAGAGTAGGCCTTGAATTACTTGTGGCATGTAATACTTATTCATCGTCATTATCAGCCAAAGGACGTCCACTGCTGAACATAGGCCGTCCCCACAGTTTTCCACATCGACCGATCACAAGCGGTCCGCATCCAGTGTGATCCTGCGATCTTCACAAGGTCGTCTGTCCATCTTGTCGGTGGACGTCCTACGCTGCGCTTTTGGTCGAAGAGTCTCTAATCCAGAACTTTTCTGCCCCAACGGCCATCAGTTCTTCGCGCTATGTGCCGTGATCAGACGCCACTTGAGCTTACTGATTCTCAAGGCTATGTCCGTTACCTTAGTTCTTCTATTACTTATTGTTTTGTTTTAATTGTTTGACGACCACTTTGGTGTAATGGTTAAGAAGTTGACTTTTAACCAAGAGGTCGCGGGTTCGATTCCTGCATTGTACAAACATTTGTGTGCATGAACATGTCTGTTTATACTGGTCTGGTTGTTATACATTTGTGGTCACCTAATTAGAGACAGCTGTGCGTATGCTAGTATATTTTTTCTTTCAGCCTGTATTATGCTGTTTACAAGTAAATGCTGTTATTCGTTAGTAATTTGTAGTACTCAATTAAAAACTCAAATAATACCCAAACAAAGTAAGAAAAATATTCTTTAAAAATTTACAATAGACAATCCTATTGTTTTTTTTTTGTTTTATCGAAAATAATTAGTGACTGCTTTCGACATCTTTTTTTTTGCCTGAATAACTAATTAATAACACTCAAAATCAGCCAAAGAATGATACGAAAACTAATAACTTTAATTATTTATTTGTGTTTCTTGGGTTGAGACATTTAATTTGGATTATTTATTAACCACATTGATTATTTACTATGGATGGATGGTTTGGCCTTCTTTCTAGATGACCTTGAGTTTGATTGGCAGAAAATGCTTTTAGCATTAAGTCCACCCTTTGCACATTTGTGTGCCATAAAGTTTTAAATAAATTATAAAAAAAATAAATTGTGTATTCGATAACGCTTGCTATGATTATTTATGACCATTCGTCATAGAATGGGCAAAGTCCCGATTAAACTCCAGCATTTTTCTACGGAAATTCGTTCACAAGTCTTTTGGAATTAGCCATAGAGTTTCTGCATTGATTGACAATGTTAAGCTATTTTGCTGAAATCATGGCTAAGGATAAGGTATCTTACCGCAACAGTGAAGAATCATGATCTCTGATATCTGTAACAAGTGCTTTAGCTACTTACCACGCAGTCAGATCAATGTGTTTGTGTGTATTTATTCATTTATAGAACATTCAGGTCTACTTATTTTATCCATTACCTCATGTATTTTGTAATTAAATCATGTTTTTTTTTTCTTTTTTACAGGTATGCTGGTTACAATCACTAAAAGCGAAGAAGATATGCCCACAGTGCAACGCCATTACGACGTCACAGCACCTGCGTCGTATTTACATGTGAACGTTATATATTTAATCGTTTAAGGACCAAAAACCCGCCAGCGGGTGACAAAAGGCCAATTAGCAGCCGGACTCAATTAATGAGATAATTGATCAAAAGTATTGTTAAAATCCCCGTTGTCTTGAGTAAATTCGAAACGGTCGTTACCGCGATTCAACTTAAGTCAGCGCCACCTAGCGGCGCGGACAGGAACAACTTTCGTGAAAGAATGAATACGTTTTTTGCTCAAATAATTTATTGTATTCTGATTGTAGTATTTTTTTTAACATGCTTCTCTTTTATGATTCCACTATTGTTTATTTTACTTTTATTTCGCGATTTATGTACATTTTATCTTAATTTGACCTGGTTGGAAAATTCCACCAGCTTCGGATGCTGTTTTAGCCAAGACTCAAGCTAGACCCCGCACTGCAAGACCTCAAGATACTGTTAGCTTATTTTGTGTAAATAGGAACGTAACTTAATATTTTTGAGTGAAGGTAGTTTACATATTTTTTTTTCAAAACTATGTAATGACAACTAGCACCTTAATCTACCTGTGACCACGGACGCTGAAAAGGGTCCGAGACGTCAGGTTGAAATAAAATGTAAATAAATCGCGAAATAATTCGTGAAAAGAGTATAATTTCAACGTCTAGTGTTCGCGTAAATAAAAAACAGCAACATGTAGTATTTGTTGTTATAGCGGCCAATGAAATAAATATGCACCAGTATTTCCCTGCAATAACAACCTAGGAATTTTCAAAGCTAGAGTGAACAGGCATCTTTTAGGTGAGCTCGCTCCATCGTAGACTCAATCTTTGCCTCGTTGGGCTTAGCCTTGGGCCAAGAGCTAACTTATCCCAAATAAAAAAAGCAAAAAAAAGAATGTTGACAGTTTGTCTAGCAAAGTTATAGCGAGATATACAGAAAGACAAACAGCGAATTCTCAGTAAAAGGGTCCCTTTTTGGGTCTGGACTACGGAACTCTAAAATTGTAAAAAAAATTCTTACGATGATAGATGAGTGATGACACTATCGAGAAAATGACTCAATTAAATGTATTTTTCTTTAAGTTTGTCAAGACGGTAATTTCTTGATCACAATTTTATGTTGAGCACTTATACACATGGCGATTGTCACCTTTTGATGTAAATGGCGTCATTTACTTTGTTTACATAACATGTGAGTGTTAAGAAAGGAATAAAAAAAGAAAAAATGATTATTTGTCTTATAAACTACACTTGAAAATTGACACAAGACTAGGAGTACTAGGACTAAGTATATCATAAAACTAAAATGAAAGAAAAGTATAGGTACATGATAACCAAATTGCCTCCCACTCAGCATTATTGCCATGGCGCTGGTTTTTTATGGGTATCATTGTGGTTTGGAAATGGCACCACCAACACCAAGTTAGGTTGGTCACTTATCTTAACAACCCCAACACCGCACCGCACTGAGCCCGCGTCGTGGAGTATGGCTCTTACCACCTCATTGTTGAGACGAGTTAGACTACCAGCAAAACGTTATCTATGGTACCGTATCAGTGCTCGCTGTCGAACACGCCACTGATAGGCTTTTGCTTGTGACGGCGAACGGTGGAGGTCGCCACACATCATTATTTCAAAGTAAAAAAGGCGTTGCAAACATAGTAAAGCCATTTTACATTCAAATCGCGAACGATACCGCCCCGTGTACAGAGCTCTTTAGATATAAGCTTGCCTTCTATGAAGATGTACAATAATAGTCCATAAATACTTGTATAGTTTTAGTGTTAACCTAATTATATAAATGTGAATAAAAATATTTTTTTCTATGACTTCTGTTTTTTACTATTTAGCGGTCCCCCAAGATTTCGTCAGTGGAAATTTATCTTTTATACCATCCTTAATATCTACACTAATATTGTAAAGAGGAAATATTTAATTGTTTATTTTGAATTGAATAGGCGCAGAAACTACTGGACCGATTTAAAAAGAAATCTTATACCATTAGAATCCTGCATTATCCCTGACGAACGTAGGCTATATTTGGCTTATTATATTAGAGAATCGAAGTTCACGCTAACAACACACTGACTTTGTCCTGTCGGTTGCTTTTAAACCAAAACCTTATTTTTTAAACCTCTGGACTTCCGCGAATATTTCAAGACCAAAAGTATTTTAAATCGGTTCAGCCGTTCTCAAGTTTTAGCGAGAACAAAGATAATGGAAGGCGAGACTAACGAACAGTAATAGGCATGATGACGCCTATCTTAAATATTATCATGACCATGGCGTTTAAAAAGCATAGCCCCTATGAAGTTAAAACAACCAGTATATTTCCAAAAAGCTGTAGAAACCAACTTTTAAATACACAAAATTCAATAAATATTCGGTCAATTGACTCCGATTTCTGATGCATGACTGTGACGTCACGATCATGTATTCTCATACAAAATCTATGGAGTTGGAGGCAGACCGTTTCGACAGATAATAAAGAGTATGTCAACGATTGGTGGTGTCATCTAGCCTATTCATTGACCATTGACTACAGACCAGCCATTCTGACGTCAGAATGGACGGTCAATGTTAAATGCTTAAATTCTTTTAAATTATGTCATAAGCAATCATGAAAAGCAATTCCTTAGTAAAATTTAGACACAATCCCAAAGTTAAATACGACTGTTGACCGGCGATTCTGACGTTAACATTTTTATGAGATGAATAATAAATATTTGTTGCAGCTCCCCAGTTGTTTTTCTCGCTCACGTCAGGCATGTCGGAAGATTTTTTTAAATTTCGGTATCAAAGTCTGATGCAGTGTTGCCAACCCTACTGTTTTAACAGTAGATTTACTGTTTTTAACCTGACAAGAATGTTTTCTGTTTTACTACGATTTTCTACTGTTTTTTTTTCTATAGTTTATGCGTATCCGAATTTTATAGACTCAAGCGCGCTCTGGCAGGGGAATTCCCGTTTCCTTACGCGGAACCGTTCACACAATGAAATGGATAGCTACAGTTAAGTACAGTTATACTTTCTTGAGTGTAAAGAAGATAGTTGTCTATTGAATATCGATAGTTTTTCGTCTTGGTTTTTCGATTTGGTTAAAGTTCGAATATACCAGTTATTTCCAGGAAAGTTAGATAAACAGGTTACTCGCAGTGTTCCTCGATTAAACGAACAAGTTATTATTTAATAATAAGTAGCGAAGAATCGGATTCCGACAAAATTCCTCCTAGGCAGAAAGCTTTGAAGTATGAACAGAAGTTTATTGATTCGTGCGATTTTAACAAAAACAATGAAACTGAAAATGTTGAGGATAGAGTAATAGGTACACAACGATGAATAATGTTTGTAATTTTGAGTAGGTACCTATTTTTAATAAATAATGTTTGTAACTTTGAGTACCTATTTTTAATAAATAATACAATTATATAAGTAATTGTTTTTTTCAATTATGTCGTTAAATAAAAAAATTGAAATTTAAAGAAGTACTACTGGTAGTGCTGCAGTAGTTTCATAAACTATACATCTATATAACTAATTCTATGTCCCAATGGAAAGGTTTTTGAGACAGTAGATTTAATGTTTTGAACATGTAATTTTACTGTTTTCTACTGCTTTTTTAAAATTGATCTGCTGCTTTTCTATTCACTGGGGTTGGCAACACTGGTCTGATGATTATGTGAGACAGTTTTGCGGGATTCCCCTGCTCTTAAACTTAACTAAAAACATCACTGTAAGTGCGAGCAAGAAGGAATCAACTCTCTGACCATTTGCATGAGTGCGAACGAGAAAGAAACAATTCTTATCTGAACATTGAAATGTTTACAGATGTGGCAG
Source organism: Pyrausta despicata (assembly GCA_963921415.1). NCBI lineage: Eukaryota > Metazoa > Arthropoda > Insecta > Lepidoptera > Crambidae > Pyrausta > Pyrausta despicata. Next base: position 6,851,562 of record OY992874.1, read on the forward strand.
CCAATGGAATTCAAAAAAACGGTACCGCTCATTCAACGCCCAACACTTGACACCAAATATAAAATGGCGTTTTGTATTGGTGTGTGTGTTCTGGGGTTCTACTGATAGATAAAGCTTAATCTTGAACAATATCTTATTCCTCTAAAGTATTTTTTTTTCTCATTGAGATGAAGAATCAGTAATGTCTATCAGTAGTTATGCCTAGCGCATAAATATTTTCTACACAGCCATTATTTAAGTCGTTCGATTACGTGAGCAAAAATAACTTCCTAGTAAAAAAATTGGTTGCCTGTAAAGTCGGTATACGGGCGAAAGTTTTACGTGACAACGACTTTGAGTGGTAAAGTAATTTTAATGTGAATATTCATTCGTATAACATGAACCGGTGTGTAAGCCTATCTCTCTCACTCTCTCTCTCTCGCTCTTAGGCGGGTTAACTGTGCTCGAGTAGAAGGGAAGCGTGCCTTTCACTTTTTATGTCTGTCTCACTCGCTCTTAGGCGAGCTAACCATGCCCGAGTCGAAGGGACGCGTGCCTCTCACTCGCTCTCATTGTGAGCGCGGAACGTGAGCGGAGCAGCGTAACACAGCTTCTTGAAGTGTCACCCGGCAAACCAATTTATAAGACGTTGTCACGTCAAAAAAACCTTATTGAAAACGGCCCATCCGTTCGGGTCGGGAGCTACGATGCCACAGAGACACACAAAAACACATACACAAACACAAACAGACACAGGGGTCAAACTTTAAGCAGCCTTCTTTTTCGTCGGGGTTTAAATATATGTTTGTTGGTACATTAAGATCCTGCAGCATGCAGTGTTGGCGCTGACATGCTGTCGTATGTACAATGGCGGTCCGCGACGCGTAAGCACTTCCGAAAATTGTCTGCAAACACTTCGACACACGCGGAGCAATTAGCAAGCGGGATTGCGCACGATGTGCAAACGATTTTCGCCTTAAAGGCGTTCATACGGCGCGGACTGCGATAGTACTGCGTAATCATATCACTGAATTAGCTATGCTTTTATGAGTACAAGAAACCTAATATTAGCTTTGTTATTTATAATAACCTACTCTGCATATGTATGGCTGTTGGTTTCTGATATAAATAAAATAAAATATTTTTTTATTTAAGTTTTGCACAAGCATGTGTACAATGGTGGACTTTATGCCGAAGGCATTCTCTACCAGTCAACCATAGGGCCAAGCAGAGAAAATTCAGGCGGTGCACATATAAAGTATATGGGAAAAACAAACAATTTAATTTATAAACAGTATACACATATCTATCCAGTAAAAAGAAGGCATAGCTAAAAACCACCGCGATTAAATAATCTTTCTATTAAAAAGTCCCCACTCATAATCGTAATCCTTTATTTACGTAGAAACACTGAAATTGGTCCATCCGTCCGGGAGCCACGATGCCGCAGGCAGACACACAAAACTTTCAGAATAGGGGTTAGTTTTAGATCATCGAATTAAGGGGTGGGGGAGAGGGGGATAGAGGGGGAAGTTTTTCCCCTTGCCCCCCCCCCCCCGGGGGTAAAAGGGGGTAGTGAAGACTTGCCTATTCCCTACAAAATTGCTTTCAAACTTATTACACCCCTTATTTCGACGGGGAAAAAAAAACCGTAAATGAGCATGGAATAGGCTAGATGACACCACCAATCGTTGATATACTTTTGATTATCTGTCAAAACGGTCTGTCTTCATAGATTTTGTATGGGAATACAAGAACGTGACGTCACTTTCATGTATCAGAAATCGGGGTCAATTGACCGAATCTTTATTGAGTTTTGTGTGATTTGAGTTTTGAGTTTTTTTGGATTTTTGATTTGCCGAGCGATTGAAAATCTGCGTTACAACGTAAACTAAACGGTAAGCATCTTTAACGCACCATATTACAGTTGTTACACATATTTGCTTTAGTGTTTTCAAGTTATGAAACGCGCTGATATCCAAGTTCAACTTTTATGTTCTGACTACGCATGAGCCAATTATTACTTTGGGTTGCCCACGCCATAGTTGTTTGTAATGCATACTCAATATTTATTAATCGTTTTAGATTCTCCATTGGCTATGGCGCTGTCTTTCAACTTTAACATAGCTTTAAGAGCTAATCGACAGGATTTTTACATATTAGACATGAGTCCAGAAATTGTTTCCATGCTAGAAACGTGGAGTGGATGAGAGGTATGTAAGCTGCACATGATTATATTTTTATGACTAGTGTCTCCATATTTCATTGTCTTCAAGATGAGCATTTATTTATTAAAAACAGCAGCAATGTCTAACTAAAATTCTAGTTATGTTAATGAATAAATTAAATTAAATATTTTTTACTAAGATTTAGTTTATTTTAACCTTCAAAGTTTTCATTTTTGACGATGATCACTTGTAAAATTTAGTTAATTCTAGTAGATTTAAGTAGCTGAATTGAAAACAGTGGTAATAAAGTAAAATAATAACTATAAAATCTTATTTTAGGTATTAGGTGCAGACAAATTATGTCAAGAATGCTTCGAGTTGGCTATTGCTGAATTAAATAAATGAACAACGTACATCAGAGCAGCAACTTGGACATCATTTAATATGTGTGTGCTGTGGAATTTCCCTGTTGCCACAATTTCATCAAGCATCAAGACACAATTTCAGCACCTGCTACATTTTTGGACGGAATTTTAGTGAATGATGATGATGAATAAAAAAAATATTTGACAAAACTTATTTTATTTCAAAACCTATGTGAAAAAGCAATAAATACACTAGTTTTATTTATGCACTTTTACACATCTACATTGTTGTCCACCTGTTCATTGATACAAGTCATTCCTCAGTGTGATTGATCACGTTAAAACAAATTATCTATCTAGTAGTATGATAGTATGTATGATCAGTAGTATGTAACCGTGCACTTCTAGTTTACAAATCAATTTGAAGTGCACGGTTTACTTTACTGAAGTATACTTGTACTAGGTACACATTTTTCTGGAGCTTCTTAGGAAATCGTTTCTGATAATTAGCATTTCAATGGCTAAACTGTACTTTAAAGGCCGCTGATCTGGCGTTTCATAATTTTTTGTCAGAAACTACACGATGCAAGAAGTCTTTTGGTGAAGTCGTTTTTTTAAAGCAACCTTGTAGTTTTCGAGAAATAAATTATTAAAAATCGCAAAATTAGATCTATTTTACGTCACTATGACTGACTACCAACCTTAAAAAAAACTATACGATCTGACAGTTGCGTTTCGTTACGTGAAAGTTGATTCTATACAGTCAATTTGGACACGATTTTGGGGGCTTTTTGGGATATTTATGTTGCAAATACATTTTAGATGTAAAATTTTATGTATTTTCGTGTAATTTCTTGTAAAGATTAATATTATTAATTTAATTTTAAATGAAATATCGTGTTTCTACTGTGCAAGAACGTAACGTGATAGGTTAGAAATTCAAGGCGAGCGCGAAGTGCAGCGGAGCGTGAGCCTTGAATTTCGTGGTTATTTTTTTTTAACAGACAACAGTAATCTCTTTATTATACCCCTGAAAGGGGATAAGCAATTTTGTAGGGAATAGGCAAGTCTTCACTCTCCACTACCCCCTTTTACCCTCCCCCCCATAAAGGGGAAAAACTTCCCCCTCTATCCCCTTCTTTCCCCCACCCCTTAATTCGATGATCTAAAACTAAATTTTAACACTTTTAGTACAGTCATAACCTCAAACTTCAATCATGAATATTTCAGAAACCAAGAGCTTGCTTCAAGAGGGGGGGGGGTATTAGGGGGTTACCCCCTCCCCAACACCTTCTCCCCCCCCTACCCCACCGTCCTTTAATGTACAGTTTTACCTAGTAATGTTTTGTGTATATGGTGTAAGTTCGTTTAACTTTTATTTTAGTACCAAAAAAAACCATGACCTTTGTTTCTACAGCTTTATGGAAATATACTGGTTGTATTAACTTCATAGGGGCTATGTTTTTTAAACGCCATGGTCTTGAAAATATTTAAGATAGATGTCATCATGCCAATTGAATGCACGGAACTCGGCGAGCGTTATCCGATTCGCACTTGACCGCATTTCCGTTGCTTACGTTACGACGATGAAAGCACACATACACACACACATTAAAGTCTTTCGCGGGAACCATGGGTCCTGAGACTCGGGTCATTCGTGTATGCGTCCCGAAAAGTGGTGCGCGTCTATTTTGAATTACATTAACAATTACTTGCCATTAATTAGTGTCTTTTGAAGTTCGGAGTGAACACAAAGGAATAAAAAGTACTTACCCTGAAAAGCTGTGTTTGCAATCACCATGGGAAGCAAGCTTGTGATTCTATTACTCCTTGGTGTGTGTTGTGGCGCGCTTGGTGCTCCAAGGGGGATTTATAGCGACGAGATGTTGGAAAGATACCAACAACCAGTATTTAAAACTTGGATGTCACCACAACCACAAGAAGCTAACATGCTTGAAATTATTCATCAGCTCCAAACTAACATGATACTCATCAAAAATGAGGTTTTAACACTTCAATCCCGCCATGACGACACAAGAAACGCGATACAAAATACTCTGAGGTCAATTCAAGATTTTCAAAAAGTTGAGAATGAGAAAAGGTTTGTCGCCTTAATTATAATTGGGTCGTGGCTATCAATTATACTTCTGTGCAAGATCTGTAAGTACTGCTACAAGAAATACTGTTCGGATGTCCAAAATGCATGAAGACAACGCGAGCTGTGGCTGTCTCCGCGAAACGTGTGCCATAAAAGTTATAATTTAAAAAAAAAGCAAGTCTGTTTTTTTTATATAAAAAAAAGTAAAGTGCCAAAATGTTAATTTGTGTTTTTTTAAAATGTTTAATGTTTATTCGTGATTATTATGATTTAGGATATATTTTTATATTATTAGGATCCGAGAATTTCCAAATATGCGTTAATCAAGACTCGTGAATATGGCAAATAATACCTAACTAACTTTTAAGATGAAGGCCTGGCTAGACCAACTTCAACCGACCGATTTAGACTAATCAACCGGTTAGTGTCAGTGTCTATTTTATAACAATAACCGGGTGACGAGACGTTACCCGGCCGTTTAATAAATGTGGGTGGTGAATTCGATCAGCCACCCATCTAAATATTTAAGTACTACTTGCAAAATTATTCAAAAGATGGGTCCCTTAATTGGAAAAGTAAAGTGGACACAAATTATTATTATTTGTATGACAAAGTATTATATACTTAAAAAAAAATAACAAACAGTTAAAAATGTGTTTTTAATCTCAGTAGTAATTAAGTACTTTAAAAAAAAACTTTTTGTCTTTATGTCTGTGTGAGACGTAGCCATTTTTTTAGTACTTTGTTAAGGCTCTATCTTCTAATAATATCATTTTAATAGTAACCACACTACTTTACAATTTTTACTAAACAATTCGTTCATGATGATTTTTTCTTCGTGTAAGTAGATATAAGTATAATTTTAATTAAAGTGAACTAGGTAAGCCATTACATTTCGCAGGCAGATTCGTTAAGTATATTCCTACAAAAATTGTTATCTTTTACCTGTATGTTTCATGTTACAATTTGAGAAAAACATATTATAATCGTAAAAGAACTACAGGCCTTATAGTGTACCTTAAGTTACTGTTATAATGTTGTTACATTTTTTTCTACTATTATGCCATCTCTATCTCTCCGACGGTCAAGTTAGTGAGTTACAGGGATGGCAACTGCCAACAGCATAGGCCATTTGAGATTTACATTAATTGTATATCCTTTTATAGTAACCGAAATACCAAAGATATATTGTCATTTATTAAACTGAAACGATGCCATTGTCATGTTTAATTTTTTTTTCTATTGCGTGCATTTTCCATTCCACCGACTATTAGCAAATATAAAATTACCTACTTTTTATTTTTTAAGCTGAATTTTTTATCTTAAGTGCTCGTACTACTGCTATTATTTTTACTTTTAAGTATAATTATTTTTTATAAGTAAGTGAATTAACAGTGTAATTCTTAATGGGACTAAAGTTTCTTAAACCTCATGTTGCCTTTATTTTATTATTACTTAATTATTAGTGAGTACTACATTTATGTAAGATTTTAAAATACAAATAAACATGATTTGATAAAAAAAATCTTACTTTTTTGCATGATAAAGTTGTCCTAAGCAAGACTCATCTAACAAGACTAAAATAATACTTAACATTAGAAGAAAATATTTAGTTAAGAGATATGAACGGGCGATTACGTTAACTGACTGTGGAAATACCTGCCCTCCCTCAGTAATTCAAGAAATAGAGAGAAGTTAGTCTTACTCTCCTAAATTTCATATTATTTTATCAGCTAGATATTTTAAGGCCCCGACTAAAAAAAGGGGTGTAATATGTTTGACCCCAATGTCTGTGTGTGTGTGTGTGTTTGTGTCGGTATGTGGCATGGGCGCTCTCGAACGATTACTTTTAGAGTTTTTTTTTTATTAGAAATATAATTCATTCACGATGGTTCTCCTATGGTCAAAATCTATACAGCCATTGAAGCTAACCAGCTGTTTTCCAAGTTCATTCGGTTTCTCAACATTGTCACTAAATTAGGTTGTGGCTCGGAGTCACTCATGAAAAAGTGTAACGCCCGCTCACGTCTGTTACCTACGATGAGTCACCGAACGAGAGAGAGGCCCGCCGGACCAAGACGTTGTCACGTAAAATCTTCGCCCGTAAAACCGACTTTACAGGCAATCATTTTTTATATCATACTAGTTGCCCCCCGAGACTTCGTCCGCGTGAAATCCCTTTGTTTTCACTATCGCGGTCGAACGGAATAATAAGTATCCTATATCCGTTTCCTGGTTCTAAGCTACCTCTCCGCCGATTTTCAGCCAAATCTGTTTATCCGTTCTTGAGTTATAAATAGTGTAACTAACACCATTTTTTTTTATACAGGGTTGCTGGTAACTCGACGTATGGCTTCAAAAGAGTTATAGTAAAGGTGATTTCCTACAGAAAAGGTCCCATCAACGAAGGGTAGGGTAGGGGTCGAAAAATTACAAAATATTGCACTTTAAGCGCTTGTAACAAGAAATTTCGCAATCTTAAAAGCAAGATATCTTAAAAATCAATTGCTTCTAACCCCTAGTCGATGGAACCTTTTTTGTTGCTGATTACCTCTTGTTTGTCTCTTTTTAAGGAATACGTCGAGTTACCAGTAACCCTGTATATTATAGATAACTTTATCGGCTCGATATTTTCACGCGTTGGACTTGGAAGTGTAGAAATATCTTTTAAAAACTTTCACAAAATAGTTATTTGATCACCAACCGACCCAGAATGCAGCAGCCAGAACAAAAAATCCCCGCAACGAATTCCAGGAAGGGACCCATGGAACGATAAACATAGATTAAGAATGAATGAATGAATGAAATATTTATTTGCACAAAACATGGTAAAAATAGTGACATCACAAATAGATATAAGCTGAGCATGTTTTGTCTTGTCAGACATGCAAATATAAATAGATGTGGTGTACAATTATATAAGATTTCGGTAAATTACAATTTATATTGAATATTTTTTATAATTGATTACAATAATAATAAATTCAGTAGTTTAAAAATAATGTCAAACAAATTACAAATTAACAAATTCATTATTATGACTGTAGGTACCTTCTTATCGACAATGGTATGCGCCACAGATTTCTATTTTAGGAGCTCTGTGGTATATGCGCCCTGTGTAGGGACTTCTTTGTTTCTAGTGACCTGAAAAAAATATAAAACAAAGCAACCTCTCTGTTTAGGTTTTGACAACCACTTTGCTGTAATGGTCAAGAGGTTGACTATTAACCAAGAGGTCGCGGGTTCGATCCCCGCACTGTTTGTACTGGTCTGGGTTAGTAATCTGTGTCTGGGTGTAATATCACAGATTACTGCATAGTTACTACGGTAATATGTATTTAGATAGGTACCTATTTAAGTTTATTTGTAATACCACTGTTGATTCTGATATCTGTAACACAAGTGCTTAAGCTACTTAACTCGGAGTTAGATCAATGTATGTGATCATATATGATGTTGTTGTAGGTATACATATTTATATATTTTGAACTCGAACCTTACTTATATCGACAACAAGGCATGTGTTGTTTGTGACTTAGTTAAGTAATAACTAGTAACAAGCTTAGACGCTGGGTAGTTACAGTTTGAGTTGATTGATAGACTATAATGTTATATTATATTATTATGTTATATTATATATTATGTTTATTTATTTTTGCGTTATTATAAACCACAAGTTACTTTTCTCATTTATTTTTTACTGCACTTATTGTATTCATTCTGCATGATCTTGAGGTTGACTGGCGGAAAATATTTTTAGCATTAAGTCTAGTCCTGTCGCGACGAACGCGAAACCCTAATGAGCAACCATTTATAACACTGGCAACATTGAGAGGCGCCATCTTGAGTAGTCTATGGTAAGCGCATTTTCACTTTGCTAGTCGGACCGCCGCGGCGGGTAAAACAAAGATGGTGAACAGTTTGGTGCTAATTGTGATGGTGTCGGTGCTAAAGTTCGTGGAACGCTCCAGGACGCTTCAGAGGCACTAAAGCTAAGTATTACTATGTAATTTCTTAGTAGCTCAAGTGGATGTATGATGTTTCGGCACGATTGGTTCTAGTAAGTTTTACATGTGTCTTTCTACGTCACATTAGCGGAATGCACAGATACGAAAGGATCGGGCTGCGTCCATTGTCGCCATGATTGTCGCTCATGATTGCCGCGGACTTGGACGAGCCGAGACAGAGTTAGGCTTTGCTTCTGCGCTTGTCAGGAGTAGGCTGAGGCCTGGGCGGACGCGCTCAGGAACTAGTTCTCTTAAGGGCTTGGTATTTCATACTGAAGTTAGGGCACAGGTATGCGTACCTGGTGCTCTCGTATGGTCGCGACTATATAGAGTCTCTGCTTCTAAAGTGGAGCCATGATTGTCCCTGCGCTGCAGGTTAATTGTGCATTCGGGTACTGTGAGTCATCGGTAGTCTAAAGAGATATATGCTGCTTCGGCGGGTATGTGGCTAACGAGGCTGTTGTTGCTTAGTTTATTGACTCTAGGTACCCGCCTTATCTATCTGATTGACATGATGCGCTTTGACGGATATGTTATTATGCCATGTCCGTACGGGAAGCATAGTGGTTGTAATACAATTGATGTGTATAGGGATTAGTCGTGACGTAGGCATCATACTAATAGAGCGTTATATCTACAGGTGGCCGAAAGCCTAGACAACCATAAATGCGAAGCAGATAAAGATGTCCCTGAGAATGATTGGAGCAGGAAAACTCCACCTCTCTCCACAACACAGCACTTCCAGGTACGCGCGGCCTCATTCCTACAATACAGTTTATGTCGTCGCCTCTCGCGGTGGATTCAGAGTTCATCCCCATAAGATCCTTGGGATCCTCCGTGGGGGGGGCGGCGACAAGTCCCTTTGTAAATTTCTTGTGCAATAAAGTTTTAAATGAAATAAATAAATATTATTGTGTTACTTGCTTGCGGTACCTACTACGCATTGGCTTTGCTTGTTTAGGTCTCAGTGACTACATTACACGGTTCATTTCCTTTTACCCACATATACATAGTTTAAAATACCTAACCTATTCATCATTTTAAATTATTTTGTTGCATTTTTACAATAACCATACGCAAGTGTTGCATTAAACTTACCTATTTACCTTACAATTATAAATTAGGTAAAATATTTGGAGTATTTGGTTATTTTCTATTTATCTCTATATTTAATCGGCAATATTTCTTCATTACCTAAAGGTTTACTTAACCTAAAGTTTTAGCATTAATTTTACCTTTTGTAAATATTTTTCTTTGTGCAATAAAGTTTTTGAATATTTATTTAAAATAGCGAGCGCGCTGCGTGAAAGCGCGCCAAAAACGAGTTTTTGAATCTCCCGCCATTACCCGCGCGCTAATGACGTTTCCATGCGCAGAATAAAAATGACTACCAGAGACAATTAAATCGAATCACCGAATTTCCGGTTTGAGAGATTTTTTTTATTTCAGTAAAACCATTTCATTTTGAAATGCATATGAACTAAATAATAAATCATTTTAAATTTAGGACCGGGAATGAATTTAATGTCGTTCTTCATTTCTGGTTTTTAAATCATTGTAAACTATTTTTAGTCATTAGTTTCCGCGCTGACGAGGGTCTCCACTCCATCTCCTCCATCAGGCTATGAACAAATGAAAAAATATTATATATTAATATAAGAGCCCTGATTTTCTGTAGGTTCATGCCTGTAGGTATAGTTTTACCCTTAAAAATTGCCATGGTTTAGATAGTGTATAACATTACTTACATTGGGAATATTTAAGTGTGTCTTACTTATGTGTCTTGTATGATATTTTCTTACCTGCATATCTGCTACGGTCAACGGTGGCTCGTCTTCCCTTAAAACGGTCTCTCCATCCAGTTTCTTCAGATTAGGCAATCGCCGTGCAGCCTCAGAGCGCCAAGCCTCCAGTTCACAGCCATCGTAGAGTGGATTACCAACGAACAGAAGATCTTCAAGATGTGGTAGCTCCTAAGGAACGAACGTACATAAAGCTTTAATGAGCTTTTTTTAAGAAATTTTCTTAAGAAATTGTCAAATATCATGGCTCATTTCAAGAAAAAAGTAGCTGCTCATAGGTTTCTATAGATAGCCACAATAAACTTATTTACCTGTAGTTTGTTAAACTCACTCCATTCTTTGACGAGGTTGTTGCTCATGTAAAGTACTTTCAGGTTTCTCAATACATTGATTCCTTTCAATTTTTCGAGTAAATTATAGGAAATCCATAGTTCTTCCAAAGTGTCACCAAGACATTCCTTAAAAATTGATTTTGAAAACTATGTTAGTAAGTGTTTTATGCACCTGCTGACTGACTTATTATGTTAGGTGTATTTATTTATGTCTTACCATGCCAGAAAAGGATTTGATATAATTACGGCCTATCGACAGAATTCGCAGTTTCTTAAAAGTGTTGAGGCCTGTTACCTTTTCTATCGTATTTGTTGATAAACTTAATTTCCTTAAATCAGACATAAGTTACATTACATGATAAAAACCTTATTTATTGGGCATTATTATGAAATGAATACCATTTTAAAAATCCGTTTAATGCAGACTCAGCCCATAAAAATATTTATTAAACTTTATACAAAATTATTGCAAAATAATAACGTTTAAAAAAGGGTAAGAAAAGTGTTGATTTAATCAAGGTCTTACTCGCAGTTAGTTAGCGTAGCTAAAGTGCTATCCATTTTTTCGATCGGTGGCCATTGAAATATTAAGCTCACTTCCGTTGCAGTTGCAGAATTTTGGCCGGTTTTATCCTCCCATTTTTTAATAGCTTCTTTTATTGTTGTTGCTTTAGGAGCAGCCATTTAAGCCTAATGAAAGTAGTACGTAAGACACGAATTAAGATCGACATACGAAGTAAAATTTATTGATCTAACAGTTTGTAAAGAAACCATGACGATGATCTATCTAAAAAAAAAAGAAAACACGGGTTGCACTCCGGGAGTGCCGGCAGAAGTGAAAACTTGATTATTAACGTTGTGCATTTTTGATTTATTTGAACCGTCTTACGGTTTTTCGATCAGCATCACGTGACCTGACGCGAGTTTCACAGTTTCTACCCATGCCACAAAAGTGCTCAACGCCGCTAAAGAAGTTTTCACTTCAAATATTCCTACGTTTTTAAATACAAATTTATATTTTTGTAGTATTGTTTGCGTAATTAACTATTGAAGTAAAATATTCATTCATTGATCATTATTTTTTGTAGCTTGCGCGGCGTCACTTTTCGCACCAAGCAATTTTAGGCATAGACAAAAATATTCTAGCTACTTCCGGTCCTTCATTATAGTTATGAAATGGCGTCGTTTGTGCGTGGCATCGAGTTTTAGAGGGCCACGCCTGCTAAATTGTAGTGTATTTTGAGGATTTGCAGTATATTTTTGTATATTTTACCATATTTTCTACGGACAACTTGAAGGTGATGTTATGTCATTTATTTGTCACTTTTTTGAAAACAGCCCAACTTTTTAATTTTTTCTTTTTTTGTCTTCTTTTTTTTAATTAAAAAAACAAACGCCAACTTTTCTTACGGCAAAAAATCATCATTTTGGAAGTGAATTTGTGTGATTTCAGTGATTGTAAGTAATTTAAACCTTCGAAAGGATGTCTTATTGATCATGAATTACATTATTTCATCAAGCTTTTCGTCATGCATTGTAGTGATCAGTATTTTTTGAACTTTCATACCCAATGACTCCATAACTCCATAGCCTGAGCTTGTTATTTTTTTTAATAAAAAGTAATTTTTTGACAATTTTACTTCTCCCGCTATTTACAAATGGGTTTCGATAATGATTTTATGATTTTGCATTGGATTTTTAACACGCTTATCGACGTACAGCGGTCATGGTTTTGCTTGACATTGATTTCGAATCGCAATAATTTCTGTCCATTTTACATAACTGTCGACCCAAGCTTTAGATTTGGTATTTCGTTCAGGCAGAAACGTCCCAACTTTGCTATGTAAGTTTATGATTGCATTGCAGGTCTTGTTTCTGTAAAGAAGCATCGCAATCTTGAACCATGATCTTACCTAGTCTCCGAACCCTCGAAAAGGGAATATTATAACCTCCCATAATCAAGTTATTAAAATATTATGTTGGCTGTCTTCCTATCCTTATGTTTGTATGTATCATACTGCCATACTACTGAAATAACATCTTATGTGACCCTCAACAATCTAGTATTCCCATTTAAGTTATCATTACACTCAGACCCATACTGGCAAACAACTAAACGAGCCGGTCACTGCCTGCTTGTTCATTATATATTGTATTGCACTATATCCTTTGCAGTAATACAGGACAAATAAATAAATAAATATTTCACAACAATCTCACCAAATCTCTAGTCTCCCAAATTAAGCTACGAGGCTTGTGTTATGGGTACTAGACAACGGATAAACATACTTAACCTTATTAGGTAAAAAAGATGCACTGATTAACTCCCTAGATGTTTCGTACTCCCATAAAGAGTGTGTGAGCATTTTCATCTTGATAACGGGATTGGGAATGATTTACTATAATTCTTTTACTAATATTTTACAAACTTTTATTTAGATTTACCTGTCTTATCATTTGTTTGTCAATAATTAAATCTCGCTAGCTAAATTCACTTCCCAGTCCCATTGAGCTGAAATTTTGTGTACACATTTACACACAATTTGATTGTAAAATCTTGTTGAAAAAAAAACATTTTTTCTTAATTGTTACCACCGAATTGTTCTTCTAATATTTGTTGTTATTAATATATTGTTGGTTTTTTTTTACAGTACCAGCCATGGCACAGGCTCAGAGAACAGTCCGACTGGTGAATGTGGTGCCTGTTCCGATCAAAACTAAAATCAAAGTGAGTTGTTACAATAATGTAATTATTATAGTCTCCATTCGAAATTTTACTATGGCATAGTTGATGGAATCAGGCGTTACTTTGAGGAAGTCCATGCATAAAGCTAAAAAAGAGGATTATTTTGCTTTAAATTTTCAGTAAACAAAATTTAGTGGAAATTTAAAGCAAAATAATCTTCTTTTCCGGCTTCATTATGGCAGCCAACCAATAGAGATTAGCCAACTAGTTACATAGGAGATATTTCAGAGCACAAGACACTTTAGTGGAATGCTTAAGAACTCGACTGTTTCACCAAGAGCTCGCGGGTTCGATTCCCGTCCGAAACATTTATGTGCACGAACATTTATTAATCACAATGGTTCATAGCTACGGTTAGTCAAAATCTGTCACCAGCTGTTTTCATGGCTAATTCGACGATTTGAACTGCATGGTTTTCGGAGTCGGGAAGTTGGCGGTGTTACACCCCCGTGCCTCGGTGCGCACGTTAAGCCGTTGGTCCTGCGCCTGATCTCTCTCCGGTCATGTCGGATTGCCGTCTCACCGAACTTTGAGAGTGATGGAACAGTGAGTGCACCTGTGTATTGCGCTCACACTTGTGCACTATAATATCTCCCGAGTAGTTGGGTGATCTCTGTTGAGATTGGCCGCCGTGGTCGAAATCGGCCAGGAGGACTATTATTATATTTATTTATTTATTAAGGTACAGCAACAAAATTCAAATCAAGACTTAATCTAGGCTACACTGGTATAGAATATCACGATCAATTTGCATTCCGATTAGAGCTGAACACAATATTTTCATTTGACAGTTAAAAAGAAAAAAAATGGTATACAGAGATCTATAAATTACTTTCACATGCTTTTATATAACTTAAATGAGATTCAGAAAAAAGATTTACCTCCCTACTAATAGTATTATAGAATCTGCACATTCGGTATATTTTTTTTATTTAGCCTATATCATCCACTGCTGGGCAAAGGCCTCCCCCAAATCTCTCCACCTGTCCCTGTCCATTGCCAACGTTTCCCAGTCCCTTGTTGTATTGACCGAGTCGTCACACCATCGTTTCTTGGGTCTGCCTCTCCGGCGACAGCCGTCTGTAGGCGGCGATTTGGTGACGACTCGGGCCCACCTCTCTGGATGCATCCTGCAGATGTGACCCGTCCACTCCCACTTCAATTTCGCGGTTTTGTTGCCCACAAATATTCGGTATATTATTATAAGTTTTTGAGGTGCTTGTGGCGCAGTGGTTGCAGCGCTTTGGTAGTTTCTATTTTATTTTTTATTTATTTATTAGGGTACAGTCACAGCAGGCAAACTTATTCTCATTATAAGAGCGTACACACTAAATTCATATACTAGTCTGACTGCCAATTAAAACTATACTCAACATTTTTGAAGAACTAAAAATATATATATATCTAAGAACAAAAGATTAAATTTAAATTGCAAAAATTAAAGCTAACAAGTACACAATTTTTTTTCTTTAAGCTTTTTCTTGCAACTCTCTAGAGTAAACTGAAACATGTCTGTGTGAACGTCTAGGCTGTTATAAGACCGGCACATTCTATTTATGGGGTTGTTTTTAGACACATTATTTGTTGTGCTCGGTATGTGGAACAATTGTGGCCGACGCACAGAACGACTGGGGGTTCTAAAGTTTACTGACTGGAGAAGAGAAGAGTCAAACTTTCCATTCACTATCTTATGCAACGTGCAGAGATCGGCAATGACGCGACGGTCCTCCAGACTAACCATCCCGAATTCCCGGAGTCTGTCCTCATATTTGGGTAGTTTTTGTCTTAGCCCTAGCCTACAACTGAGACTTCTCAAGAAGTAGTGATACCTAAAGTTAAGCAACCTAAAGCGCGGTTATGTTTGGGATGGGTGACCATTCTGACCATTTAAGTGACATCTATTAACAAGCATCTCCGTGCTTCGGAAGGCACGTTAAGCTGTTGGTCCCGGTTAATATCGATTTATATTAGTCGTTAAGCCTTGTCAGAGGCCCTCGGGCGGCTGAGTCGGCCGAGCCTGGGGAACTGCGGTGAATGCCTATGGCCTCTTGGCCTACGGTGAACCCGCCACGTCCCCGTCTCACATGGCACCGGAGGGCACCGTCAGGTTTATAGTGGGTAGGCGGGTTCTCTCTCTGAGGCCTGGAGTCCCACATAACCCCCAGCTGCCCCCGCGGCTGGTGGGTATGCGTAACAGCATTTCCCTGACGTAAAAAAAAGGCCCTTAGGCTTAGGCTTAATAACATCTGACAGTAAGGTTGGTCACTTACCTTACAAACACTCCTCCACCAATCCGCACTGAGCCCGCGTGGTGGAGTATGGCTCGGACCACCTCATAGTTGAGGTGAGGCCTGTGCCCAGCGGTGGGACGTAGGCTGATGAGTATTATAAGTTTTTGAAAAGTCTAATTTGTCTATAGGTGGAACCGCTCAGCGAAGATGAAGACTTGGTCAGCTGTCGTATCTGCTCGAAGGATTTCGCGAGCGACACGGCGCTGCGCAACCACGCTCGCATGGAGCACATCGAAATCTTCGCGGCCGGCGACCCGCAGCTGTGGCGTGCGGCGCCCGACACCACGAATGTATGATATATACTACTTAATGGAACCAGGCGTTACTTTGCGGAAATCCATGACTAAAGCTGAAAGAGAGAATTATTTTGCTTTAAATTTCCACTAAACGACGCCAGCGCAGGAATCCAAATACATGTTTCAATTCATCAATCAAGAAAAACTGAGAGCTTGAAGTAGCAGGACTCCGAGTTCTTTATTAAAAGACTTACAACTAAGTCGCGAGTTTTTTAATAATGAACTCGAGTCGTTTAGCATACGATCAGCTGTTTAAAATTAAATAATAAAATATTACTAAATAAATAATTAATAGGTAATAAAACTTTAGTGTACCTAATAAATAAATAAAATAGTATTGTAATTCTAAATTAATACAAGGTATTTTTGATTCAAGTCAAAGCTTTATTGGTTTAATCAATTTTCCATACTTATTCATCAATTACAGCTTAGTCATCATTTAATATTGCCCTTTCCTGTAAATACCTCGAGCCAAGAAGGTAGAAACATAGAAGTCTTAATAGTTTTTTTTACATAATCACAGTATATTATATCCACATCCATCTAATATCATCATATCTCATTACAGCGTATAAGCGCGCCTTACGACTTACGACTCCACCGAGTCGAGTCTTTTTAAGATGTTGGAGTCCTTTCGTCAGGACTGAGTCGTTTAAACATATCGAGTCTTTTTAAATTCATAGTCGAAGACTCCTAAAAGGCTCAGGACTCAGGGTTTAAAGACTTGATCGAGTTGTGAACTGTCATAAGTCGTCAAAACGAGTCGAGTTTCTTTTAAAAGACTTATAAGACTCGAGTTCTTTCATCTCTATACAAGACACAAAAACATAAGATTAAAACTAGCTAGTTTGCTATATATTAAAACGCACAGTGCACAACTAACTAACACGACATTTTCTCAGGAACAGCAACCGAAGAAACGCAAGCTCACACCTGTCAAAGTCAAACCCATACCCGCCACAGCCAAGGTCAAGCAGGACCCAGACGATATCAAGCTCAAGACAGAAGAGCTGCTCTCGTCCATGACCGCTGGCACGCTCATGAGCCTCGCCTCGAATGATGTCAGCTACATCTTGATAAAAGGTTAGTGATTTTTACCTATTTTGTAATATAATTAAGATAAACAACGACATAGGTTGAGGTGAAGCCTGTGCCCAGCAGTGGGACGTATATACCCGCCAGGGCCAAGGTCAAGCAGGACCTAGAAGATATCAAGCTGAAGACAGAAGAACTGCTCTCGTCCATGACCGCTGGCACGCTCATGAGTCTCGCCTCGAATGATGTCAGCTACATCTTGATAAAAGGTTAGTGATTTTAACCTATTTTGTAACATAATTAAGATATACAACGACATAGGTTGAGGTGAGGCCTGTGCCCAGCAGTGGGACGTATATACCCGCCACAACCAAGGTTAAGCAAGACCCAGAAGATATCAAGCAGAAGACAGAAGAACTGCTCTCGTCCATGACCGCTGGCACGCTCATGAGTCTCGCCTCGAATGATGTTAGCTACATCTTGATTAAAGGTTAGTGATTTTTACTCATTTATTTTATCATAATAATAGTCCTCCTGGCCGATTTCGACCACGGCGGCCAATCTCAACAGAGATCAGCCAACTGCGCAGAAGATATTATAGTGCACAAGTGTGAGCGCAATACACAGGTGCACTCACTGTTCCATCACTCTCAATGTTCGGTGAGACGGCAATCCGACAAGACCGGAGAGAGATCAGGCGCAGGACCAACCAATCAATATTACTACTAAGATTTAAGAAGAATTATTTCATTGTGGGAAAATAATCACAGAAATTTCTCACTGTGTCACGTGAGTCAAAACCGCGCCTGAGTCAGCCACTGCCAAGGTCAAGCAGTTTTTTTTTTACCAGCGGTTCCATAAACTTTTTATTTATATTATTTTTGCGTCTTTTATTATTTTTGAGCGGGAGAGTAAATAAGCGAAGTCAGTGTGCCTGCAAAAGAATATTATTATAAATAATATTATTCCAAAACTTTTCATTGATTTTGACAATTTTAAATTGATATCGAAAGAACAATACTTAAAAATCTTACAAATAGCTAAAAGTCTTCGGTTTTGTAACAAATAGCTAAAAGTCTTCGGTTTTGTAACAAATTGCTAAAAGTCTTCGATTTTGTACCAAATAGCTAAAAGTCTTCGATTTTGTAACAAATAGCTAAAAGTCTTCGATTTGTAACGAATAGCTAAAAGCCTTCGATTTTGTAACTACTAGCTAAAAGTCTTCGATTTGTAACGAATAGCTAAAAGCCTTCGATTTTGTAACTACTAGCTAAAAATCTTCGATTTGTAACGAATAGCTAAAAGTCTTTAATTTTGTAACTAATAGCTAAAAGTCTTCGATTTGTAACGAATAGCTAAAAGTCTTCGATATTGTAACAAATAGCTAAAAGTCTGCGATTTTGTAACAAATAGCTGAAAGTCTGCGATTTTGTAACAAATAGCTAAAAGTCTGCGATTTTGTACCAAATAGCTAAAAGTCTTCGATTTTGTAACAAATAGCTAAAAGTCTTCGATTTGTAACGAATAGCTAAAAGCCTTCGATTTTGTAACTACTAGCTAAAAATCTTCGATTTGTAACGAATAGCTAAAAGTCTTTAATTTTGCAACTAATAGCTAAAAGTCTTCGATTTGTAACGAATAGCTAAAAGTCTTCGATATTGTAACAAATAGCTAAAAGTCTGCGATTTTGTAACAAATAGCTGAAAGCTGCGATTTTGTAACAAATAGCTAAAAGTCTTCGATTTGTAACGAATACCTAAAAGTCTTCGATTTTGTAACAAATAGCTAAAAGTCTTCGATTTTGTAGTGTCGGATTATATCTAGAGTTAATTTCGTTTTCTTCATGTCAAGCAGCAGAAAGCCTGCCAGAAGAGAAGAAGAAGAGAGTGCGAGTTATGAAAGTGGACAACACGGGTAAGGAGGTGACACGGAAACAGAAGGAACCGGAGCCTATCACGTGAGTTATTCTTATTTATCATTCTTCTTTTTTTTAGGGCTACTTATCGAAAGGGTAAACGCGGTATTTTATTGGTGTGAATTTTCCGGTGTCATCTATCCTACACGCAATTTATATGGGTCGGGCATCTATCCCCCGTATGGGATAGATGTCACAAAATTTAGAGATCCGCAAAAGTCCCTAAGACTTTGAATATATCGAAGACAACGTTTTTACTTTTCATAAACTGTAGAGAAAACTCTCAAGAATAAATTTTATTGCATAAATAAATTGTTTTGATTTTTATTAATTGTTGAATCTGCCCTGGCGGTGGCATCTGGCATGTTTACCGAGAACAGGGTCGACGATTTCTTTGAAAAAGAGCGGCTTCGCTTATGAATCGAATTAGGAATTTGACGACCGCTTGGTGCAGTGGTCCACATGTCGGACTTCTAAAACCAAGGGTCGCGGGTTCGATCCCCGCACAGTACATGCATAAGTGCGCATGGACATGTGTGTTTGTACTGGTCTGGGTGTTTTTTATGTATAATATGTGTTTATTTACAAAAAAAAAGTATTTAAGTATGTTTATCCGTTGTCTTGTACCCATAACCCCAAGCCTCGTAGCTTAATTTGGGACTAGAGAATTGGTACGATTGTTGTGAAATATTTATTTAATTTTAAAAATGAAGTAGTTAAGGCTGTGTACGAAAGTTGTAAAATGATTTTCTGTGATCTTTGACTGTGTGCGGTGGTATCTATTTGGGTAGACAATATTGGCGACAGATTTGCATTTGATTCTAATCTTAATAACCACCTATTAAATGGCTTATGAATTTATGACTTTGACGGTGTTTTTGTATCTGTGTATCTCTTTGTATTTGTGTTTGTTTCTATGAGTGAATTCTTGAAATAAATGATTTATTATTATTTTATTATTGAAGTTATAGACCGATTACGAAAAGTGGGGCATCTATCCCGGTTTTACCCTATATTTATTTTCTCCAGCGGCCCATTTGAATGCGTGCAACCATCCACGGTGGTTGCCGACGGCATCTGCCACCAGATATTCTTCTCGTGCTGCGAGTACTCGTCCCACTACCGCGACGAGCACACGCGCAGGCGCAAGGGGCTCCGCTGCCAGGTCTGCGAGAAGCCGCTGCTGCAGTCCGACGAGGGAAAGATGCCCTACACTTGCGAGGTGAGCGGGGGGGGGGGACTGGGGTCAAGAGGGGGTGCTGGGGACCAGAAAGGGTGCAGGGGCCAAGAGCGGATATATAGGGGGCACTGGCGGTGGATAAGGGGCACTACGCAAAAGGATGCGCTGGGGATCATGATGGGGTGCTGGGTTTAGATAGGGGGCGCTGGGATCAGACAGGGGGCGCTGGGGACCAGAAAGGGTGCAGGGGCCAAGAGCGGGTATATAGGGGGCACTGGCGGTGGATAAGGGGCGCTAGGGCATAAGGATGCGCTGGGGATCATGAGGGGGTGCTGGGTTTAGATAGAGGGCGTTGGCATCAGACAGGGAGCTCTGGGGACTAGAAGGGGTGCAAGGGCCAAGAGGGCTAATAAGGGGGCGCTGGGGGTGGATAAGGGGCGATAGGGCAAAAGGATGCGCTGGGGATCATGACGGGGTGCTGGATTCAGATAGGGGGCGCTGGGATCAGACAGGGAGTGCTTGGGACTAGAAGGGGTGCAAGGGCCAAGAGGGGTAATAAGGGGGCGCTGGGGGTGGATAAGGGGCGATAGGGGAAAAGGCGCTGGGTTTCATGACGGGGTGCTGGGTTCAGATAAGGGGCGCTGGGATCAGACAGGGGGCGCTGGGGACCAGAAGGGGTGCAGGGGCCAATAGGGGGTAGATAGGGGGCGCTGGGGGTGGATAAGGGGCGATAGGGCAAAAGGAGGCGTTGGGGATAATGACGGAGTGCTGGTTTCAGATAGGAGGCGCTGAGAGCAATAGGGGGCTCTTGGAGCGGGTAGGGGTCTAGAGGGTCGGCTGGGGGCCAAGAAAAGGTGCAGGGGCCCTAAGGCAAGGGCCGCTGGGGTCGATAATCTCTGGGAGCGGGGGGAGGGGGGGGGGGGTGCTTCGAGCGAGAATGACCTAGTCGGTCCGCTGAGGGCCAAGAAGAGGTAGATAATGTGCGAGTGGGGCGAGCGCTTTCTCCCCGATCTCGGGGTTATAATTTAATAATGTTTAAAAATGGTGCATACCGGCCGGATTCCCATGGACGCGGGTTCGATCCCCGCCTCGGTACGGTATATTAAGTAACGAGGACAATGCAATAATTTGATAAGAGTTTTCCATTTTCCTTATTAACTAAAATTAATATAATAAACAAAAGTTTAAAAATTAAAAAAAAACACGCTTTTATTACTAACAAAAAAAAAGAGCCAATAATTTCTGAGTACAAAGAATTTAAATTACTGTAGAGTAAAAAGCGTGGGGTGCCCTTTATGTCGTTTTCATAGTTTTTAGTTTTATAGTTGCAAATAATAGAATGATTTTAATATATACTATACCAAGCACCCCACGTTTTTACTCTACTGTAATATAAATTCTTAGTACTCAGAAAATATTTTCTCTTTTTTAGTTAGCAATAAAAGATGTTTTTTTTTAGTTTTTTAAACAATTTTTTTTCTACTGCAATAATATTATTGTTTTAACATTATTTAATAGAAATAGAAATCTTTATTTGCGTTCCGTTAAGGTACACTGGAGATGGTCATAGTTATATATCAGCAATTATACATCCGCTTAATCAACAATTATCAATGGCATGCAAATCTTAAAGTAATATTGGGATAATAAATTTAAATAGTAAAAGTCTATTAAAACAATCACAAAATGTCAACAAGTTATCACTAAATTAACAAAAAATTATTAGTTAAAATCTTCTATCGCAATTTTAATATTCCTGTATAGTGTCAAAAGCACTTTTCACTAAGCCAGTTGTATAATTCTTTTTTAAATTTATTAAAGGGTAGGTCTTGAATTGCTTGTGGTATCCTATTATATATTGTCATGCACAACCAATAACATTTTTTTTGGAATCTCGCGCTCTTGGGAATTATAACGGAAACTAACCTATTTCTGTTTCTGGTTCCTCGTTTGTAGACGTCTTTGGGTTGAGTAAAATAATTCATGTTAGTTATTTTTCACAAATTTTGCCGCTTCGAATATATAAAGACAAGGGAGTGTCAAAATATTCAGAGATTGAAATAAAGGCTTAATGTTATGTTATATCGTTCGTGGCAGGTGTGCGGTGCCGGGTTCATGGCGAGCAAAGAGCTGTCCGAGCACACGTCGATCGCGCACGTCAAGCTGAAGCCGTTTCAGTGCTCGGTTTGCTTCAAGCGGTTTACTCAACAGGTAGAATTTTTTTTTTTGTATAATTTACTTATTTACAGTAGATTTTTTGACGCAACAGATTTAGAGTTAGGAAGCTAAAGGGAAACGCTTTCTACTGATCGGTTGTTACGGTCGGGGACCGAGATCCAATAGACATAGTCTTGATTTGTCTATCTATATTATTCTGGATGTAAATGTATTATGCCGCGGTTTATGTGCGGTACTAGGCCGGTATTAGGCTAACAGCGCCATGACAAGCGCATGCCTAACGGTGGCAAGCACATCAGCGCGTGCTGATACTGCTCCATAGGCTAGATGGCGCTGTTACCCTAGTACCGCACATGAACCGCGGCATATAAGATTTAGATTTTGAATAATATAGATAGACAAATCAAAATGATGTCTATCGGACCTCGGTCCCCGACCATAACACCCGGTCCGTAGGAAGTGCTTCTTGTGTGTGTCTTCAAAGTAGTGCTATCTTTCTGTCTGGGTGTCCACGGAAGACCAGCGTCGTGGCATTCTGAGATGCTACGACACATGCTGAGTGGCTCACCTTTTCATTATCTTGTGTATGTGATTTTTAAATGTGTTTTTCTAATTGGTTAAATATGTGATACTGTATAAAAATGTTTTCTTCAAAGATATTTTATGTTTCTGCAAATAAAGATATTTTATTTGCAGTAACATGTGTAAGAATATAACATTTCATTCAGTAAATTCTTGATATTAATAGTGTCAACATGTCTGACCAATATTTGGCTTCTTTTTCTTCTTCTTCTTCCTTTTAGCTTGTCCTAACTCTAAATCTGTTGCTCCAAAGTATGTTTTTAAATCGTTTCATAATTCCATCCAGGGCGGAGTCCAGCAGCACATGCGCATGCACACGGGCGACCGGCCGTTCCCGTGCGTTTTTTGCCCCAAATCGTTCACTCAAAAGTCTGGCCTCGATCAGCACCTGCGCATACACACCAAACAGAAGCCGTACCGCTGCGTGATATGCGCCAAGACGTTCGTCCAGAGCGTTCACCTGAAACAGCATATGCGCACGCACACGAACGTGTCGCCGTTCCAGTGCGGAATATGCCAGAAGCGGTTCAAGCAGAGCAGCCACCTGAACTATCATCTCAAGAACCACAACCCGGGTGAGTCGCTTAGTTGACGGCCTGGCTGTTCGGTGTGTTACCACCTTTTTTGTGTCTCTAAGTGTGTGTGGTAGGCTTGGGGACCACTCTGGGTAACTGGGGACCACTGCACCACTGGGGCCACCCTTAAACACTGGGGGCCACTCTTAAACACGGGGGGCAACTCTGTGATACTGGGGGACACTGATACTGGGGGCCACTCTAACTGTCGTACTCAGAGACGTCTATTAGTTTTAATACTCCATTAAAATTGGTGGTATCTCTTTCTTTTCCATAAAAACAAAAGAAGACAGAATGATGTTTAATGAAGCATTAAAAATAATTGACGTATCTGAGTGCGGCGGTAAGATACCAGAGGCCGCCGTTCCAGTGCGGGATATGCCAGAAGCGGTTCAAGCAGAGCAGCCACCTGAAATACCATCTCAAGAACATTTGATGGAACAGTACGGGTCGAAGGGGACACATCCATTATTAATGAGTGAGCGAGCAGATCTCTTGAGATTTTATGCGATAAGCGTTATAAGGCTGTTTTAGCGTTTCATGCATATTTTTAGTGCGCGAGGGAGGCGACCGCTTATGAGTTAATTGTATTTCAACATTTTATGCTACGCGAAAATATAATTCACAAGTGTCGACCGAAGTGAGTGCTGTTAAGGGGTTCTTAAGAAGGTATTCGTTAGTACGCGAGCGAAGCGAGTGCCCGCTATTTTAGGCTATATAAGCGTTCTATGCTACATGAACACACCGCGAATGAGTGCGCGAACAAAGCCAGCACTAGAGCTAAACTCTAAAATCTCTAGAGATTAAACTAAGTTAGTAAGGAAATAATTTATTTGACACAAAACACAACATAACAGACACACACAAATAATACAATTTAACAGAAACTGCCAAAAAGGTCACCGTCAAATTTTATTGAATTTACCAACAACCTTTGCTATCTCTCCAGCAAACCTGACCGACGACCAGAAGAAGAAGTACGAGCACCTGATCAGCATGATGTCCAGGGAAGTCCACGTAGTGGCTCCCGAGTCCGAGGAGACGGTGGAAACCATAGAGACTACGGAGACCACCGAGGTCACTGATGATATGGAGATTGAGCAGGTTGGTACATCTTTTAATCATTTTTTTTTTACAACATCATCACATACATTGATCTGACTCCGTGGTGAGTAGCATAATTCTTAATTATTTCTGTTTAGCCCAAAAGTATGACTGGTAGAGAATGCCCTATGGCGTTAAGTCCACCTCTTGTACAAAGTATTGTTGTGCAATAAAGCTTAAATAAATAGTTCAAATTCAAATCATTTATTTCAATCTCTTGGATCATCATAATGGCATAAATGGCATAACATACATTTCACAAACATCAAATTCATTAATCATTAAATAAGTGTGAATGTCAGAAAATATGATAAAATAAAATATTGTGAAAAATGTCAAGCACTTGTGTATCAGAATAAACAGTGGTATTACAAATAAACTTAAATAAATATTTATTACACCTAGACCAGTACAAACAGACATGTTCATGCACACAAATGTTTGTACAGTGCGCGGATCGAACCCTCGACCTATTGGTTAATTGTCAAGTTCTTGAATATTACACCAAAGTGGTCGTCGAATAGATGATAAAGAGTATGCCAACGATTGATAGTGTCAATTAGCCTATTGATGCTGATGATGATGATCCTTTGCCTTCAGGTCATAGCCGAGCAGAGCATACAGGTGATAGAGAACGAGACAGGCGAAGAATACATACTGAGCGACGACGCGGGGACCACGTGGAACGTACAGCTGGTCCAGAGTTAAAACAAGAGTTAATAGTGATCTCTCGAGGACCAAACACACGCGGGCGGGTGGTGAATAAAAAGTGGATTTTTAAGTGACTCGTTTGTGTGAGTGAAGTTCCTAAGGGCATTCTTGCTCGATCTTCAAAGTGAATGACATAGTTGATGGAATCAGGCGTTACTTTGCAGAAATCCATTACTAAAGCTGAAAAAAAGGATTATTTTGCTTTAAATTTCCACTAGACGACGCCAGCGCAGTGTTTTGTTGGTGTCAGTGTTGTGATTCCAGGTACTTAATTTTGTAGTGAGCAACTTAAAAATAAGTCCATCAAAATAACCTGAACGTCACATTCATTACATAACTTGCCATTCGTAGGTGGGCCGTGCGCCTTCTGTGTCACGTTGTGAGTTGTAGGTATTGTAAGTCCTGCTACTTTCAGCTCTAGCTTTTTCAGGTGATTACAGTTGGATGTATTTTTTTTTCTTTATCATTATTTTGGTTCCTGCGCTGGCGTCGTTTAGTGGAAATTTAAAGCAAAATAATCCTTTTTTTTCAGCTAAAGTTAATGACGTCATTTACGTTACATTTACATTTTGTATTGCCCTGCGAAATTGTGTCTCGCTTTATGCGTTAAACATAGGCAATTTATTTAATTAAGAAAACAGACGAATCTCTGTGAAGTAAGCTTGACACAATTTTTGGGACACCTTTTATTGCTGTAAATATACGTATTTCCTTAACGCTTGCGATTTATAATATAGTAATTGTACTATATGTATGTAATTACACTATTGGGCAGTGTATATATACCTACATTAAGAGATATATTGGCTATAAGGTTATGGAAAACAACCTCACATTTTGATGAAGTTGCAACGGAGGTTTATATAGGGGCTAAAAATATGCGTCTCATATTTTAAAAGGACAAATTATTTTCACATTCGAGCAGCAGAGCTCGATCGCCCAATTACTTTTGATTCAAAGTGAATGACATTGTTGATGGAATCAGGCGTTCCTTTGCGGAAATCCATGAATAAAGCTGAAAAAAAGGATTATATTGCTTTAAATTTCCACTAGACGACGCCAGCGCAGTGTTTTGTTGGTGTCAGTGTTATGATTCCAGGTGCATCTTCTGTGTCACGTTAAATTATAATATAGTAATTGTACTATATGTATGTAATTAATTACACTATTGGGCAGTGTATATATACCTACATTTAGAGATATATTTGCTATAAGGTTATGGAAAACAGCCTCACATTTTGATGAAGTTGCAACATAAGAAGGTTTATAGGGACTAAAAATATGCGTCTCATATTTTAAAAGGACAAATTATTTTCACATTCGAGCAGCAGAGCTCGATCGCCCAATTACTTTTGTATAATAAATATTTTATGACATAATTTCGTGCTACTGTATTCCTTTTGATTAGTGAGGTAATTTTTAACACGCTAGTGTAAATTTATGTAATTAAATAAGATGTGTCTGCAATAAAAGAGAAGTATTATAAAAAGTGTTTTTATTTTTTAATAAATATACGTACAAACACAGTTACAGGTGCAGTCTGAGGTTGGACAAAAAAATTGAATTTTTGTGAAAAAATATTGATATGTGAAACCGAGATCTTACACAAGAAATAATAAACACTTAAATGTTGTAACATGTTTTTTATGGTCCCAGATTTAAATAGCACGGGCTATGATGGCTATGAGAAATTTCATCACGCACGTGGGATTGCCCCGCATGCATATATTTTTTATTGAATAACCAACTACATAAAACATTTCACTTATGCTACAGAGCAAATGTAAATCGAAGTGTTTTAGGTTTTTTACAACTTTTACAAATTAAGTAAAAGAGCCGTAATATATAAAGAGCTAACTCTTAAGCGAGAAGATTAAAAAAGACCAAATAACTGTAAAATAAGCAAAGTAACCATAATCTATTTAATAATATTATATTCACATACCTAAAAGAATGTGTAAACATAAGCAAATTTCCTTTTTATATAAGTATTTATTGTAATGCGTGAAATACACATGCGGGGAGCGGGGAGCGGGGCAATCCCGCGTGCGTGATAAAATCCGCACGATATTAGAACACCCTAAGGGCTCAAAGTGGGGTCAAATTTGAGATACGTTCTTCTTCAACAGTGTTGGAAAGCTCTTCTTTTGCGGTGAAAATGTCTGCGTTGGGGAGTATTTGTTATTTAATGAGCTCGAGGTGCGACCTGAAAGTAAAAAAGATTATGAGTGAACAAGAAAAAAAATCTATGTATTTCAATGCAAGAAAAAGTATTGCATTGTTTTAATTTTTGTTTTATACAGGGTCTAGACTACCATTTAAGCTCCTTCATACACAAGGCTACGCAAATCTTCAATAATCGACGAGTTTAAACTACCGCCATGCAAATTCATTGAGGCGACGAATTCCGGCGACCGCAACTAGTGCACGATTTCAATGAATATGTATGGCGGTAGTCGTTTGAAAACTGAAGTCGTGGAGTATCGAAGATCTGCGTAGCCTTGTGACGGAGCCTTACAAAGGAGCTTACATCCAGTGGAATACTTTAATAAAAAAATATTTCTAAATATATCTATGTTCCTTGTTCTAAAAAATGACCTGTGAAAATAAAAAGTTTTATCTCATTTCAAACTTTTTGAGGGTAGCCAAAAACCAACAGTATCACTGTTTGAGGGCAGCCAAAAAAACAATATCACTTTTTGATTGTAGCAAAACAAATCTCACTCACCCTCAGCACTGGGCAACGCTAACACGTTAGCCGGTATCTTCGTCCGCGGTTTGATGTCAACATGCGTAGGCGCCGACACGGAGAGCTGCCGCGTGTAGCGAGGGTCTATCGCTCTGAACACGAACATTGGCGCGTCGTCCGGTTGCTGGGCTGGAATGGAATTTAATTTAAGTTCTGTGCGAAATTGATTTTGACTGCGATTGTGTGTCCACGTCCTCCTGATGGCAAAGCCTGCTGTTGCTGATGTAATAAAAGGCACAATATAGGTATATTTTGTTCTAATGCGCCGTTATTGCGTGTCTGTACGCATGCTTAGATCTTTAAGATGCAGTTTTTTAATGGATAACGATTTATGTGGTATTATATTAATAATTTATATTAATAAGTAATAAATAAATAATAATAAATATTTCACAACAATCACACCAATTCTC
Source organism: Pyrausta despicata (assembly GCA_963921415.1). Lineage (NCBI taxonomy): Eukaryota > Metazoa > Arthropoda > Insecta > Lepidoptera > Crambidae > Pyrausta > Pyrausta despicata. The sequence goes on from OY992874.1 coordinate 6,880,088, forward strand.
TACTCCCATATTAAGCTACGAGGCTTGTGTTATAGGTACTAGGGATCGAACCCGCGACCCTTGGCTTTAGAAGTCCGACATGTAGACCACTGCACCAAACGGTCGTCAAAATTAATTGCTATGGAAAAATCCATATCGTGAGATGGATGTCGTGTTTCCAAGTTTTTATGATGGCTACGGCTGTTTTTGGTGTCCTCTTGGTGCTTATGAGGTAAATGCGTATTTATTACAAGATTTCATTGATGTGATATAGTTGATGGAATCAGGCGTTACTTTGCGGAAATCCATGACTAAAGCTGAAAAGGACAATTATTTTGCTTGAAATTTCCACTAAACGACGCTACCGCCGGCACCCAAATACATCCAACTGTAACCACTCGAAAAAACTAGAGCTGGAAGTCACAGATCTTACAATACAACTCACAATGTGACACAGAAGATGCATCTGGAAACACAACACCGACACCATTTCGACACTACACGTGGCATGCTCAGGAGATGTTGTCGCTTCGACAGACTACGAGCGACTACAAGTGGTTACAGTTGGATGTATTTAGGTTCCGGCGCTGGGGTCGTTTAGAGGAAATTTAAAGCAAAATAATTATCTTATTCACCTTTTTTTGTATAATGATGATAATGACGATTTCCCTTATAAATAATACGTAACAAATCAAGAAACTACTAATTACAGATAGTACCTAGATAGAGCAACCTGAGCAACTGTAGCGAAGAGATCATTATATCTACAGCATTACCTCGCCCTGTGTCAAAAGTTTGGCTAAAAGATTTTTTTCTAGTTTTGACATAGTTTTACTCATTTCAAATAAACTATCTTATAATAATGAATAACATTTTTCACAACATTCACACAAATTCTCTAGTCCCAAATTAAGCTACGAGGCTTGTGTTATGGGTACTAGACAACGGATAAACATACTTAAATACTTCTTTTGTAAATAAATACATATTATTATACATAGAAAACACCCAGACCAGTACAAACACACATGTTCATGCTCACTTATGCTTGTACTGAGCGGGGATCGAACCCGCGACCCTTGGTTTTGGAAGTCCGACCTGTGGACCACTGCACCAAGCGGTCGTCAATCTTATTTATACAATAGATCTCAAACGCATACCGTCTTATGTATGTAAAAGTTGCCATGTCTCCTCTAATACACAACATTTTGCGTGAAGATATTCACTTACAGTTTGTATTTCCTTTCTTAGCCTTGGTCCTCTTGTCTTTCTTGCTGGAGTGTTCTGCGGTGGACGTGCGAGATTTCGGCGGGTTTTCCTTGCCGGTTGCGGTGAGCACTTGCATCTGACTTCTGAGAAATAGATTAACCGCTGACCTGGCGGACCGCTCAAGTCATTATGACGTAATCCTGGCGGCCCTCCCCGCGCAGTATCCCCCCCGCGCCGACTCGAGTTACATTATTTAAGTTTGCTCAGCAAATATAATAATACCATGCTTGTAACTTATGTTTTCTTATTCGTCATGAATTAGGCTGTCTGATTGTTGAATAATTTTAACAGCTAAGTTTACGATATTTTTTCTATTTCAAGGTAAATGTAGAGGTCACGTTTTTTTTTCAGTTTCTTGTACAAAAGTCCAAATAATGAAGAAATAAAACACTATACTATAGCAGTTTTTGATTTATTTACAACTAATAACATCCACAAACCTTATTTCATCAATAAACTAGAACTCTCAAAACAATTTTGTTACACAGTAATTCTTTCAACATGTGGCTCACTATTGACCACTTCAGAGAACGGCAAAAAAAAGGGTCGGGTTTTTATGACCTCTTTGTAGACACATGAACTCGCAGCGATAAGAATGTTAGTTTCATTCAAAGCTTACTTTGTGAGGATAATATAGATAACGTTTCATTCATTAGAAATGTTTAGTTTAAATTTTATGACCAATAAAGAAGACCACTTAGAAATACGAACTATTTCCGATACTAGAAAACTTTGTATTACAGAAGGTACTTCAAAACATTATCTAAACGTGTTTTAGTAAAATCTGTATTTAGACTATATTTACAAAAGGAATGATAAAAAACGTAACATGTTACAATACAAAAATAATTAAAAAACAGATTCTGAAAACAGCTCAAAACAGCGCAAAAAATTCTAAGTACAGCCATGGAGCGTGAGCAGATCGGATGCGGCAACTACGCACTGCGTCTTCACACGACCGAGCAACGGTGAGACACAACACTGGAGAATAAACTGACAATTTGTAATGGCGAGATCAAATACCTATTTAATAATAATAAAATCAGATTTTATTTTAGACACACTAAGTTGTTGACTATTTACCGATTTATTATATTTATTCAAAACATTTCATGCAAAAACAGAAGGTACATACAGCGGACTTAATGCTGAAAGCATTCTCTACCAGTCAGAGAAAATACAATCGGAGCAAAGGAAGTGATATCACAATGAAAACTGAACACAATGAAGACGAAGGTCTAATGTTCACGTCTTGGTTTATACATATATACTTATGTCCAATCTAAATCTTAAATATCACGGTTCAGTCTCCAACTCTCCATACTTCGACAATAGCGCCATTTAGTCGCGTCAAGCCGAGTCAGCGTGTTGTGATGATATGTAGTGTCCCCGGGTTCGCACTCCATGCCCACCACTTTGACTACTTGCGTTTGCACACCCAATCTGAAACAACCACATCAAAATTGAAAAATAAATCATAGCATGCATGGATTTATTTAAATGGCTATACATTAAAAAAAAAATCGTAATATGCAAAATAAACTGCAAATAAGATTTCCAATACAAAATCAATGCGAACGCGATACTAAACATTTAAAACCAGCATTATGAAAATTGTGCGTACTTCGATCGCAAGTACGCACAGTCAATGCCGTATCCTACACGTTTTACATGGATCATCCTTGACACAAAAATGGCCGCTGACCTTGACCCCCCGTGCTGGCAGTGCGAACATGATATCGATACCAGAAGTATGAATTAAGGTAAGGGACAAAACATGACTTTACAGGAGAGCGAAAAAACGTTTTTGCTTTTTGTAATCTGTGTATAACTTTTTTGTTTACAGGCCGATTTAGATGAGGTCTATTGCAAAGTTTCTTAGAATTTAATGTTATTTTATGCTATAAAAGCTAAATACAATAAAATCTTATAGTTTATAAAATAGCCTGTCCCTTACCTTAAAAAATGTGAATCACTTATCCATTACGTTAGTCGAATTTGAGTTCAAGGCAAAGTCAAAATAATGTAAGTAACACAAAGATACGAGAACTTGCATAATAAAATAAGGTAAATAACTTCTACTAAAAAAAAATCTATGTAAGTACAAATGTATAACATAAAGATTGCACTTTATAGCAGGACCTTAACTGTATAGCAATACAGCTTATATTGGGTTATTTAATAAAGCTTAATTTCAAAAGAAGTGTTTTCTGTAGACAGGGTGATGTGTTTATTTTTAAAAAGTGCCATAAATTACAAATTTGTTTTTAAAATTGTCATAATCAACAAAAAAAAACAAATATAATCATAATCAACTTTCGTATTTTCCAAAGAATAATGAATAATAATCTCTAATTTCTAGAGTTAAAACAAAAAGTAAGAAAGAAAATAACCCCGTAATCACGGGGTCAGTTCCTACATTGACGATTGCTGCTTCAGACTCCATGTACCCCTCTTCCATTGAGTCGTGAGATGCGGTCCTGCTGCTGGAATCGGAAGCTATGTTATCAGCCTGGAGATCTCGGTAGACGTCAAAACTTTTTTGCCGTCTCTCTACTCGAAGTTTCTCTCTCTGCTTCTCAACCTTTGAATCTACGTATTCTGCAATGGCTCTTTTCTGCATGTCTTCTTGGGAGTCGAGGAGTTTAAGAATGAACTCTTCGTCTGGCAGGATTATCTCCACGAAATCTGTAAGCTCAAAAACTGCATGTATGGGATCCTCCAAGGGGGCAGTTCTTAATATCTGCTCTTCTAAATCTCGAATCTCGTTCCGGGCAAGAGAAGCAAGTTTGGTGGCCTTTTCCTTCTGTTTTGACATCTCTACTGGGTTCTCTTACTAGTGTTTTTCTCAACTTCTGATTGAAATGCTAATTTGAGAAAGTAGTTAAAAACAATGTCTTTTGTCGTTTGTTTTGATTACAGTCCAATTCGGGTTTTTCTATACTAATAGGGATGAGAAAGCTTAGGCGATCCTCCTCTGGGTGCTGATGAGGTTCAGGATCCTCTTTGCTTCTTTGTAGAGGTCAGTGGCTCTGCCGCCGACTAGGGTTTGGAGGGTCTGCCCGGGCAGACTCTGCCCTGACTACTCGTCGATATTAAGACCGACTTGCTGCGACTGGGTGAGGAGGAATTGCTTCAGTTGTCTTTTGTTGATTGTAGCAGTTGATATTTTGGCTTTGTATTGCTCTAAGGTAGTCTTTGTGTGTCTCCACCTCCTCCATAACCTGTGCTGTAACCACAAGATCAGCATACTTAAAAGCCGTAAAGGCTTGGGTATGAGGCATTATGAGGTAAAGATATTGAATATGGTCGGACGGGTACTTTTCGGCTTTTAACTTGTCCAATACTTATTGTCTCTCCTGAACGTAGTCGTTTAGTTGTTTGGGAAGGGGCTCCAGTTATGACACAACTGCCCCGGCTGATCACTTGCTGGATTAATGAGTAGGTTGTCATTTCCGAGAGTGCTGTTAACATCTTTATATGGACCTTAACGGCAGCAGGAACGATGTCGTCAGTGGTGGATGCAATTACGTTGTAAACCAACCGACGGACTGGAGTGCGAGAGACAACTGTCTCGTTAACTACAGTTCCTCCCCTCTGATACTCTAGATATGTATTGATCTCAGCGGTTTGCAGAACAGATGCCATAAAGGCTGCATACCGTTTCATGATCCACGTCCGGAAGTCTCGTTTGTTTGCAACGGGACGACATATACTGTAAGCACCATAAACAGCCTGGAAGGCTTACATGCTGTGGGGGATCTCTTTCTCTTCCCTCTTCATCTCCCCATAAACGGTTCGGTGCTCCCGGGGTATTAGAGACAAGTCGTCGGTGAGAATTGTCAGACCTTTATCTTCGCAAATCTGGTCAATGAAGTTAATGTCCGTAACATATTTTATGCAACTTAAGTAATATGTAATAAGGACTCTACCTATTGAACCGTCAAGGGTATCGGACTGAACCTGGAAGAGATCCCGAATTCTGTCCAGGGGATCTTTTCTTCCATTGAAGAAAGCTAATATCACGCCGGCAGCTGCGGATCTGTTAAGAGGAACCATAACTGGCTCCTTCTTGTCTAAAAGAAAGGTAAGCTCTTTCCCTGCCCTTGCGTATTGGCGAATGATGCCTGGGAGGGCCGGAAGGCGATCACTGGTGATGTCCATGATGTGGTCATCCCGGTCCATGACGCTGACCGTTACCGGCAATTACCTTAATGTAGCTGTGCTAGTTCATGACTTTAACTAACACAACCATGACTTTAATGATCATAACTTCCTATTACAACATGTATTATCATATCTTATGTCTACACATATGTTACTTAATTATTAAAATCATATCAATAATTAAGTAATTGGAAACATCAATCATTTTATATTGTGAAATATAGCTTTTTGCAAGGAATTACTGAACTAGTAAATCGAGGAGAGACAGTGATTATTGAGGGCAAAATCAAAAGTGTTTTAAGGATCATGAGGGAGCAATCATTCATGATCAGAACTATTGGTATCAGAGGATTCATCATGGGAAGAAGGTGATTGAGTGACTGAGAGCCATGGGAAGATTTTGTCTACTGCTATAATAGCTTCATACCGTTTGCCCTTTCGAGTGATTGGGGTGTCCTCAAAAACATACCGATCATTAGGAAGAACCTTTTTAATGCGATATGGCCCTCGACATTTAGGTTCAAGTTTCTTTGACTGACCCTCTATTCCAGTAGGTGCGCGTATAACCCTAACTAAATCGCCTCCTTTGAATCTAACATCTTGATTTCGTCGGGCATCATACGAGGATTTGTCTTTAATTTGTTGAGATTTGATTAATTCGCTAGCTTTGGATCTTATTTCTGGAAGCGATACTAGTGTAGAGGAGGCAGTTACCGTAATAACATCATTAAAAATACTTTGAGATGGGTTTGTAACCGTTCTTCCTAAAAAAAGTTCGGTTGGTGTCTTTTTTGTTGTAGAGTGAACAGTCGTATTAATTCCTAATTGTATGTCCGGTAAATGATTATCCCAAATTCCGTTTGGTTTATCATGATTCATGGCTCCAAGAGCAGAGTTGCCAAGATGGTGCGATTGTACCGCTCAACCTGCATGAACAGTGTCAGATAGAATTTCCACTTTAGGATTTGGGTGTAACTCACCTGCCTTTTTCCCACTAGGCAATTTATGATGGGCACATTCTAAACATGCAGCTACATACTTCTTAACGAACTGCCTCATTTTTGGGAACCAGTAATGAGCCTTAATACGTCCCAACATTTTGTCATAGCCAAAGTGGCCTATGTCATCATGGTTTGCTTTTAATAATTGCCACCGCGCACCACAAGGAACTAACCAATGTACGCTAGAGTCATCAAGTATTCTATAAACCCGACCGTTAACTAATTTGTAATTTTTGAAGACTTCTGCAGTTTCCTTAGTCTTTAGGTCATTCAAGATATCAGGAATACGTTTTAATATGGTCAAATAATGTAAGCACCAAATTTGCAGACGCCAGCGTAATGTAAAGGACACAAGAGACGATAATAAACTTTAAACATATTAGCGTAAGTCCATTCTGTGAATGTTTTTGTAAGACATTTTAATGTAAGGGACTTGCAATATAAAAACTCCATTTTGCAAAAAGGCGTAATGGTCATGATTTATGAATTTATAAATATGAGTATAAGGTAAAGTTCGACAAATTTTTATAAGGTTAGTTACTCTATTTGTTCGTAAAGGGGTAACAATTTCAAGCCCCTTAAAGCATTTTTTTAGTGAAGTATCAGTCTAGACTATCAAAAAATATGTACTGTAAGGGACATTTTTTGCTCGATATTGAAATTCTAAGTACGCCAGTTGATAAAGCGCAAAATTCCGAATCCAACGGTATATATAACTCATTTTGGCCAAATTGTCCCTTACCTTAATTCATACTTCTGGTATCGATATGTCGACCGACCGACGCATGCAATGATTTTGCTTTTATTGTAAATTTTATACAGATCTAAACCAATTTTGCGATTTAACTACATAATAAATTAGTCGTTGATTGTTTTCAGCATCTTTATTGACAGGAAACGTTAAAAATATGCTCACAAAATAATTGCGTAAAAGTAGAAGTGTTCCATCAAAGTAGCGGAACTAGAAAAGTTTACTAAAATTTCGCTGTAAATCTTCATCAATCAACAAAGTATTACTTTAAAACTGTTTAGTACTTACCTTTCCATGTTTAAATACACTTCACCAGCACACAAATTGTATTTAATGATCTTAAATCGTGCAAATAGTACGCGCCGTTTACCGCTAATCACCACTAATGAACGCCATTCTTTAGAGAGTAGTATATTCCTTGCTTAGAAGTAAATGTTTGACAGAAATTTATTTGAAGTGTCGTCTTCTGTAGGTAAGTAGGCTATCCTTGTCTATCCTATAGAACTTTATTTCACTCGCACTAGGAGTGCGTTCACTATCTCTGTAATTTTAAAGCCGAAATTGGGAGCGTTCGTGAGCAGACATAATATGTCTGCCTGCCAGTTACGGGACTTTTTGACGCAGACATATTATGTCGATCTGCCAGCTCAGCGGTTAATAGTTTAACTAATAGTTTGTAATGAATAAATAAATAATTGTTTTGCAATTAAATAAATATACAACAACATCACATATATTGATCAGACTCCCTGGTAAGTAGCTTAAGCATTTGTGTTAAAGAACTTACAGTTAACAGAATCAACAGTGGTATTGTGGCGACCTCTGCCGTTCGCCATCACAGCGCATGCCAATCGGTGGAAAGCACGATAGCGAGCGTTGATACGGCTCCATAGGCTAAATGGCGCCAGAATAATATAGATACCCAAATCAAGATGATGTCTATGGGACCTTGGTCCCCGACCATAACACCCGGTCGGTAGAATTAGGAAGCGTTTCCCTTTAGCTCCCTAACTCTAAATCTGTTGCGCTAAAGTAGTACAAATTAATAATTTAAATAAATACAAATAACACCCAGACCAGAGTAAACAGACATGTTCATGCACACAAATGGTTGTACAGTACGGGGATGGAACCCGCTACATCTTAGTTAATAGTCAACTTCTTGACCATTACACCAAAGTGGTTGTCAATTATCCAATATATCCCGTAAGATAATAAATTGAGTACTTACAACCTTTACTTGTGTGCTTGTAGCGCGTGTTTGCGGTTCTTCGGTAGTGATACCGAAAGGTAAGCACCCTAAGATCATTCCGGCTATTTAAGTGACGTCTATTAAAAAGCATCTTAGTTCTTCGAAAGGCACGTTAAGCTGTTGGTCCCGGTTAATATCGATAGATATTAGTCGTTTGGCGCAACAGATTTGGAGTTAGGAAGCTAAAGCGAAGCGCTTGGCTTGCTACCGACTGGATGTTATGGTCAGGGACTAAGGTCCAATAGCCATCATCTTGATTTGTCTATCTAAATTATTCTAGATCTAAATCTTATATGCCACGGTTCTTGTGTGGTACTAGGCTAACAGCGCCATCTAGCCGATGGAGCCGTATCAGCGCTTGCTGTCGTTCGCCACCGTTAGGCATGCGCTTGTGATGGCGAACGGTAGAGGTCGTTACAGTCGTTAAGCCTAGATTCTTTTAAATACAGAAAAAATAAAAACTCATTTAATGTAATTCTTCTTTTGCGAGAACAAGCCGTACTGGGATTGAGTCGGGGCCGCTGAATTTTGGCCGATGCATTTGCCAGGGTTGTATAAATGTAAAACTTGTAACAAAAACATAAACGATTAAGACTTACTTATTCTCACTCTTCTTCTGCGAGAACAGGCCGTACTTGAGGTGGGGCGCGGTGGGATCGGGGCCCCTGACTTTCGGCCGTTGCGGCTGCCACGGGCCCCCGGTAAAGGGAGCCGAGTTTATTTTGTGACTGAAATGAAACATCTGTTTTTAGTTAAAGAGCTATATGGATTAAATCTCTTATCGGTGAGCTCAAAACCAATTTCCAATCTAAAATTAAACCTGTCTTTCTGTTCCTGATATAGAGTGAACCTTAGGAAAGAACATAACTAGATGATAGTTTTTAGCTCAGAATTTTTACAATATAATCGAATCCCACGAAGGCGAATCGGCTGTTGTGACTTATTTATAAAGAGACTTTTACCCGCGACTTCGTCCGTAGGTAGTTTTTTTGGAATGCGTTGTTTTCCCGTGATACCAATTTTATTCAAATGTAATTCAAATCTTTGGTAATTTAGGAGTGAAAGCGATCAGATTCCCCGAAAAGTGATTGTTCCCATGGGTTGCTTGCGTTATTTTCCCGCGGTAAAAAGTAGACTATGTCCTTTCTCGGGTATCAAAACGAGTAACGGACAGACAGACAGAGTAACGCATTTATAATATTATTATGGATGTAGGGACTCTACATACATTATCAAATCATAATGTCTAGTGGAACTTGGTACTTCACCATAAGACCCCGAGGGACTTAACTCACATGGTCACACCATGACGGTGTCAATCGGTCCTTGATCTATGACATATATAACAGATGGACAGCGTTACTTTCGCAATTATAATATTAGTATGGATAATGATAACTGAACCTTTTTATGGAACTGACGAACCTACTTAGCTTTTCTTTTATCAATGTGCTTCTTCTTGCAAACTACGCACACACAACACAAAAAATTACAAACACACCTGCTAAGTTTCATGATTAACTTGAACTAACCAATGCCTTCCTTACGTAGGATTTTAAAAGTCAAAAAGTTTGAGTCGAAACCAACTGGTTTGGTGAGTCAAAAGTTTTTTGATTCAGACACATATACGTACATGTGACTGTCGGATACATTTTTACGCAAAGAGAAACATTAAAATTAATTTTCAGGGACATGCACGATACAATAAGTATACAAATTAATTAGGCACAACATTCTTATCATATAAAAAAAGAATCGCAAAATGTTCTGATAAGCGCAAATTTTTGTTGATGTTTTTTTTATAACATTACAGGTTCTTAAAGGGAGAAAAAATACAACGTCTGAAGGGTCCGCTAGGTTTGAATAAAATGTTCCGAAAACTAAAGATCGTCAACGTCTTATTAATAATAATATAATAGTCCTTCTGGCCGATTTCGACCACGGCGGCTAATCTCAACAGAGATCAGCCAACTGCGCAGGAGATATTATAGTGCACAAGTATGAGCGCAATACACAGGTGCACTCACTGTTCCATCACCAAAGTTCGGTGAGACGGCAACCCGACGCGACCGGAGACAGATCAGGCGCAACGGCTTAACGTGCGCACTGAGGCACGGGGGTGTAACACCGCCAACTTCCCAGAAAATCTCAGAAACAATCTTGACTCGACCTGGGATTCGAACCCAGGATCTCTTGGATGTAAGGCAGAAACTTTGCCATTACACCAACGAGGCTGTCAATAATAATTAATATATTGCTTTTGTAAACTGTAAGATTGTACTTTTAATGATAATGTGTGAGTGATGTGAGTGTTAGTATGTAAAGATTTTTTGTGATAAGCAGTGATAGGAATAGGTAGGTAATAGGTAGGCAGTCAATTTTTGTTTAGTCAGAGGCCAAAAAGCGGCTAACACCCCTCCACCGCACCGCACTGAGCCCACGTGGTGGAGTATGGCTCGTACCACGTCACAGTTGAGGTGACGCCTGTGCCCAGCTGTGGGACGCGTATATGCTGAAACTGTTCTCACCTGATCCGTGGATGTATTGTTGAAGGTTTTTTCGGGCGAGCTGTCTTAGTATTGGCGGTGGTTTTTGTAAAAGGCAGAGGATAGACTACTGGGCTGAAATGAACATTAGACTAGGTAAGTTTGTCACAGGTTGACTGTAATAGATTGCTTTTAGCGATCAGACCGCCTAGATTGTACATCTTTACCTATACCTATAAGTACTAACATTAATACAAGAAGATGTACTTTGCCACCCACGGTGAAGCTAAGCGGGATCCCGGGAGGGGACGCTCCACGTGGGCTTGGGGAGGCCTGCGTAGGATGCGTCATAGGGTGCGGGTGTGGGAGACAGTTTTGGCTGTCCCTCGCAGTCGGGAGCGGTCGCGGGAGGAGAGACGTCTCGGTGTGTCGTTGCCGTGCGGCCTATCTCCCGCGACCAAACGGGGGCGCACCGTTGGATGGCGCTGCGGTGGGGCCGCAGAGGAAGAGGAGATGCAGTGTATCGTTGCCGTCCTCCCTATCCTCTGCGGCCGGGAGGTGGCGGAGCCCAACACCTTGCTCCGCCGCCAAGGAGTTTGTGGCCCTCGGGCTATCCGCCGGGGTGCCGTGGTGAATGCTCACGCGACCCCATGGCACCCCCCACAATGGCGGAGTGGTGGAATGCGCTGAGGTTTTAGTGGGTTTACGGCCTTGCACACCAGCCGTTGAGTCCCACATACCCCCCTGCAGATCTGTGGGGGGCATGCGTAAAAGCATTTCCACAGCGAGAAAAAACCAAATATCTATCATTGTTTAATAATAATAACTGCGCAGGAGATATTATAGTGCACGAGTGTGAGCGCAATACACAGGTGCACTCACTGTTCTATCACTCTCAAATTTCGGTGAGACCGGCCGGACCTGCCGTCTACTCTCTGAGCCGTCATCCGTAGTTTCGGATGTAGCCATCCCTGTCACTCTTTTAAGCATGAACGTGCGAGCGAACGCGCTGGCTATACCGTTTAAATGTCCCTAAGACACCACCCACTCTGATCCCCGACCACACCACCTCGGCCGGTAGAAAGCGCTTCCCTTTTCCTACCTTATCTAATAGGCATGATGACACCTATTTTAAATACTTGCAAGACCATGGCGTTTAAAAAAACATAGCCCCTATGAAGTTAATACAACCAGTATATTTCCAAAAAGTTGTAGAAACCAAAAACACAAATTTCAATAAGCATTCGGTCAATTGACTCCGATGTCTGATACATGACCGTGACGTCACGGTTTTGTATTCCCATACAAAATCTATGGAGGCAGACCGTTTTGACAGATAATAAAGAGTATGTCAACGATTGGCGGTGTCGTCTAGCATATTGCGCCAAACGTGCACACATTTGATATAAAGGTGGATTTATATTTGTCTGTCGTGTCGTGCCGTGACGCATCAGAACGCAATCGGTTTCATACATTTAGTTATCGCATCACGACACGTCACATTACACTGGTATCTATAAACTAAGCTGAAAAAGAGGATTATTTTGCTTTAAATTTCCTCTAAGCGCTCGTAGTCTGTCGAAGCGACAACATCTCCTGAGCATGCAAAGTATAGTGGCGAAACGCGTCGACTGTTTTGTTGGTGTCAGTGTTGTGATTCCAGGTGCATCTTCTGTGTCACGTTGTGAGTTGTAGGTATCGTAAGTCCTGCGACCTCCAGCTCTGGCTTTTTCGGGTGATTGCAGTTGGATGTATTTTGGTTTCTTGCGCCGGCGTCGTTTAGTGGTAATTTAAAGCAAAATAATCCTCTTTTTCAGCTTTAGTCATGGATTTCCGCAAAGTAACGCCTGATTCCATCAACAAGTATAAACGTTACCATACTAAATGTATGAAACCGATTGCGTATTGTTGCGTCAGAATGCACGACACGTCAGACAAATATAAATCCACTTTTATCGCGTATTGTCACGCACGTACGACAACGGGTAAGAACCCAACTAGGTACATCATGCTTACGTATTGCCCGTCAGAGCCAGACCGGGTGAAGAAGGTGCTTTTCTTTTCGATCGTCTTGTAATTTTTTCGTTTGTCCTAGAATCGGTATGCGATGCGGCATGGTTCGGGCTAAAACAAAGGTAATTTATAAACGTATTTAAGTATTTCTAACCGTTATTCTAGTCACCATAGCTCGAGCTAATGCTTAGTTTGGGGCTAGGTAATTGGTGTGTTCGTTGAAATTATTTATTAAAAATAACCGTCATTATTTTAGACAATTTAATCCAATTTTAATCTTTAAATTTTAATAAATTAAGGCCTATTAAAGCAAAATCGCATTATATTATTATTAATCAATCATACTTACTGCACTTTAGATTTTTTCCTATTAGCTATTATTGTGGTCTCATTTTCGGTCCAAGATTGAGAATACGGAGCCGGATATTTCATTTGACTAAAATAAAATAATGTGTTTGTTGTAATTCAATTGTTGGATTCAATCGTAACTACTGAAACTAAATAACTATACTTACATTGTTTTAGGTTTTTTCAGATCTTCGTCCATTATAATACCTACTTAAAATTTTTGTGGTTTTTGATAATTTTACTAATGTTTTTGATTCATTTTTAAAAATGACGCGTGGTAGCACTTTCAAATTTTACCGGGTTAGGTTTTCCGTTCGACGCATTACAAGTCCAAATCGTAAAATATTGTAATACCATAAAACTTGATGTTCATTACTTAACTGCTTTCTTTTTCAAACAAAGCTACTTTTTTTGTATTTTTTATTATTTACAAATAAAATGAGGGACATTTAAATACTATAATTCGGAACATATCATATTTTGATTCGCTGTTCAGGTAGAACGGAACGACACTATACAGCGCTATCTAGCAGTATAAAAATAAAACTTAACACAGGGATACCAGTATTTTAGGATTACCCTTCGCTACACGTTGGCCGAACAACTCGCTCTAACGTTGGCCCGTTTTGTTCGTGAAGCCAGGCCTCTCTCACTCGATGTACTTGCGCGCAGTAACAGCCTACTCTCGCCCGCACCGCCGGCGGTGCGAATTCAGTGGGCTGCCAACAACCGTCGGACGCGCTCACGACGCACTATAATTATTCGTGTTACGCTTACGATCAATTTAGTTTTCATACGAACCAAATAAGTAATCTGTACTTGTTAAAGGTTAGCTTTATTTAAGAAAATGACTTTCGGTGGTGGAAATTTATGTGCTGTTGATGGGTGTAGGTCAAATACTAAGAGAAATAAAACGCTTTCTTTTTTTAGTCTACCAGCTAATGAAGAAAGGTGAGTACCTATTAATTTTTGTTAAAATAATGTAATTATTATCCGGTAAGTTAGCAATTTATTTACAAAGTATAAAAACAAACAAATTAGTAGGTGGTACCTACGTAGGTAAATTGGATAAATTCAGGTAAATTGAGGTTCGGCTTCATTGAATTAAAATGTAATACCTACAGTGAAACATAGGTCAGTTACTTTATCAAAATAATACCTAAGTACCTATTAGTCTACTTTTTATTGGCTGCGCACCACCTACGAACTGTGCGTACCTACCACCTACCTACTCGACGTGGTGGTTTAGTCGACTAATGACTAATTAATTAGCGAAATGACTAGGTAGGTAGGAAGGTACCTACGTAGTTAACAATAAAATTGACCGATTCTCGAAATGTACCTTCCTACTAATAATCTTCAAATGACAGATTCTACTAATGACCAATTTGCGAAATGATAGTTTTTTTTTTATTGTATTGTATGAAAATAGTAAGTACCTAGGTATTTTTGTAGGTTAGGAAATGTAGATAAAGAATAAAGAATCGTTTAATTTAAACAGTTTTCATTATGATCACAAATAATAGAAAAAAGCATGGCGTAGGTAAACATCTATACGTATGTACACAAAAATAAGGATGATACATAATATAAATACAAAAATATTTATTCTTTGTTAAACCTAATACAGGCTGAATTTCTTATTTCAGAAATAGAAGAAATCTTTATTTGCGTTTGGTTAAGGTACACTGGAGATGGTCATAATTATTTATCAGCAATTATACATCCGCTTAATCAACCATTATCAATGGCATGCAAATCTTAAATTAATATTGGCATAATAAATTTAAAATAAATAGTAAAATGTCTATCTAAACAATCACAAAATGTCAACAAATTATCATTAAATTAACAAAAAATATATTAGTTATCATCTTCTATCGCAATTTAAATATTCCTGTGTAGTGTAAAAAGCCTTTTCACTAAGCCAGTTGAATAATTCTTTTTTAAATTTATTAAAAGGCAGTTCTTGAATTTCTTGTGGTATCCTATTATATATTGTCATGCACATCCAATAACAATTTTTTTGGAATTTCGCGCTCTTAGGAATTATAACGGAAACTAACCTATTTCTGTTTCTGGTTCCTCGTTTGTAGACGTCTTTGGCTTGAGTAAAATAATTCATGTTATTTTTCACAAATTTTGCCGCTTCGAATATATAAAGACAAGGGAGTGTCAAAATATTCAGAGATTGAAATAAAGGCTTACACGGTTCGTCAGGTGCAGTACCACATATCGCTCTAACACACTTTTTTTGTGCAACGAACGCCTTTTCTATGTCTGTACTATTACCCCATATAATGAGTGCATATCGCAGGACTGATTCAACGTAAGCAAAGTACGCAGTAAGAGCTGTACTCCTACCTGCTATTTTTTTCAGTTTATAAATTGCAAACGAGAAACGATTTATTTTATCGCACACTTTTTGGACTTGTTGTTTCCAATCTAATTTATGGTCAATTTCTATGCCTAAGAATTTCATTGTTATTGTATTTTTTAATATTTGTCCTTCAATATTTGTATTCAATGTCAGATTTGGAATGTTATTAAAATTAATTAAATTCGTTTTGTCAATATTTATAATTAAATTATTATTTCTAAGAAAATCAATTATTTTAATTATTGTTTCATTGATGTCATTTTTATGGTGATTTAATGTCAATTTTTTATCAGTTGTCACTATTACAGATATATCATCGGCGAATAGGATCACTCGATGCTTAGTCACATTTGGGAGATTATTAATATAAATTAAAAATAGAAGAGGTCCTAGTACGCTTCCTTGAGGGACGCCAAACTTATTCTCCCTAAATTCAGATCTGTAGGTTCTCGCAACATGGTTTGAATCAAGCTGTGTGATTTCGACTGATTGCATTCTGTTCTGCAAGTATGTTCTGATCCAGTTCAAAGCATTGCCTCTAACGCCGCAGTGTTCTAACTTTCTTAGAAGTTGATCATGCGAAACAAAATCGAAAGCTTTCGACATGTCAAAGAAGAGCGCTGTCGTATATTGTTTGTTGTTTAGTTGTGTAAGGGTCTCATTGACTAGGTCATATACCGCATGTGTAGTAGATTTGCTTTTTCGAAATCCATATTGATTGTGTTTGAGTATATGATATATTTTGTCAAAAAACGACGTAAGTTTTCCATGCATAACCTTCTCATACACCTTGGACAGAATAGGGACTAGCGTAATTGGGCGGTAGTTATTTACGAGTGTCTTTTTATCCTTTTTAAATAGTGGTTTAACCAATGAGAGTTTTAATCTATCCGGGAATATCCCAGAGATTATTGTCTGATTTATCAGAAACGCCAAGATAGGGCCTAACTGTTCATAGCATATCTTGACAATCTTTGTAGATACCTCGTCATATCCTTCTGAGTTTGTGTTATTTAGTGATAAAATTATTTTCCTAACATAATATTCGTCAACAGGGGTCAAATAAATAGAGTTATTTAACATGTCATCAGGGGATTCACATAATATATTTGCATCTTTATTTGTCAAGTCAATAAAATAGTTGTTAAAAGTAGTCGCGATTTTTGTAGGATCATTTATTATATGGTTTTTGTGTTTTATTGTATCTATATAATTATTATACTGCGGTCTAGCGTCAATTTCATCCTTTATTACATTCCAGGTAGCCTTACAAATGTTTTTACTTTGTAAAACGTATTTTTTATTTGTTTGTATTTTAGCTTGGAATATACATTTCTTTAATAACTTAGAGTAGGTGTAATATTTATTTTTGTTTCCGTAATTTCTTTTTTTATAATATTTAAATCGTAAAATTCTGTTTTCGTTGCAACTTTTTTTAATTCCTTTTGAAATCCATTTTGGCTTGGCTTTATAATTTAATCTGACTTTGCAAACGGGAAAACAGAGTCTATAAAGTAAACAAAACCAGTCATGAAATTTATTGAATGCTGCATTCGGTTCTACCTCGCTATATACTTCTGAAAATGACATATTTGCCAGATGTGCTTTGAATTTCGCAATATTTTCAGTAGAGTAGCATCTCTTATAAATGTGGATTACTTTTGGTGGTTCATTTTTTGTCTTTGTATTAAAACTAAGCACCTGAGCAGTGTCATGGTCAGACAGCCACAGTGGCAGAACAGCCCCACTTGCACCTTTTACGTTACTAAATATATGGTCAATGCATGACAGTCCTCTAGTGGGCTCCGTAATATGCTGATTTAAATTATAGTTTTTTAAAATGTCTTGAAGATATGTGGTTACGTTATTATTTACTAGTGTGTTAATATTAATATCCCCTGCAATAATAATTTTTTGTTTTGGATATTTGAGCAAGAGTTTATTTAGTAATAGTTCAAAATTGTCAAAAAATATTTCAAAATGTCTTTTTTTTGTGGCGGTAGAGGTTCGGTATACACAAGCAATTATGATGTTTTGTTGAGGAATCGATACAGAGCAGCACTCGAAATGAAAAATAGCTGTGTTTTTATCATCACAAATTGTTATTTTTTTATATTCTATCCCTTTTTTAACTAATATGCATGTGCCACCCCTTCTTTTGTTTCTAGAGTAATGTGCTGCAAGCTCATAGTTATGAATGTTAACATTTTTTTCCTCACCGTTTTTTATAAAAGTCTCGGTAAAACATAACACATCAGGACATAAAACACTCTCAAGTTCTGATAACGTTACCTCAATAAGTTCCTTTTTGGATAGTATGCCCTGAATATTTTGATGGAGAATGACAAATTTATTTAGATTTTTTTTAGGCACGAAAAAAATCGGTTACGCTATTGGCCGGTGATTTTTTATTATTTTTTGACACGTCTTTTATACTGTGAAAGTAAAACGGTATTGTTCCCTTTTTCGGTAACGGGGTCGTGGTATTATTTTTGACGGGTATAGCATTTGAAGAACACATTTTTAACTGTAGATTCTTTCTCAATTTTAGGCCATTTAATAGGTATTGCTGTTCGTATTTTAAGTAATCAATTTCTATATTTAATTTAAAGCAGATTTTACTAAGATATTTCACATTTGTTATTCAATAATGTTATATTATTTTCAACAAAGTCAATCAAATACCATTTTAGAAAAATGTGGTTGAAATATTTTTACCGAAAGTGTCAACCCTTGTTCGATTGTTGCTCGGTCTCACGTCACGTGGTCTTGCGCAGCTGCGAAGCAATAGTGACTTTATATTGAGAGCTGTAGGTGCATTTTTGTACGCGGCAGAAAAAGTAGTCTATTAACGCTGTAGGTATCGAACTTTTTCTATGGAGTGATTTATCTGTTACGTAGTAACTATTTAGTAATCTGTGGTGAAGCGTCCACACGTTGGCTCACAAACTAGTTCAATGCTGGCAGGGCCAACGTGAGGATGTGCAATAAACTTTGCGCGAAAATTAAACCTCTTAAATTAAAAATTCGTGTTACTAATGTTTCAATTGTATTATTAGGTAGAAAGCTCTTGAGTGCTGAATAAATTAATTTCTTTATTTATCAATGATGGCATTGGCATGCTTCTAAAACCTGAGAAACTTATAATTTCAACAAAAAGTGGAAACTTCTACATAACAATTTTCAAAATATAAAAATAAAGTAAAATTTTGTTCATTTGGGCAATTATTCAATTAACTTATTTTGTTAAATAACAAATCTTATATGACGTACGCACTCGATCGGTGCTGTGAAAAGACGAAGCACATCACCAATGTGTGGACGGCTCGCGAACGGCCAACGCGGAATCCTTTGAAGAGCCAACGCTGGCCCGAGCTTTAAAATCGCTCGAAATTGCCATCCAAATGTTTTGCGAATAGTGTTGGGGCCAACAGTTCACCCAGCATGTAGATCGGGGGTTATCCAAGGTAAGTAAAACCTACTTTAACTTAAAAATTATGAAACCAATAAACCAAAAGAGCAAGAGCAGTGTGACCTCTCAACCTGTCCGGGTGATCTATCGTAAAGTGGAACTTTATGTTTGTATTTGCATCTTCATTATGATTTTCTTTTTCTCCCTAGACCTAATTCCATTTGCTTGGGGTTCGATTAGCCTTCCTCTTCGTTATTTTCCATTTTCGCAGTTCTGCATTTAATATATAAATTTCACAAAAATGGTAAGATTTTAATTGAACCTGGTATCATTCTGTCACAAAAACGTCAAAATGATTTGACAGCCAATGACGTATGGTGAAATTGGTGAAAAAAGAGGTGATTTTTTATTTATCGCTCGCGTGCGTCATTGAACGCCGGTTTGCACTTCGTAACAATTAAACTATTGAAACACCTTGACGCGTAATTACCATTTATCGTGTGATTATCATGTAAATCTTATTAAAACGTGTAACCCGCTGGCTAGACTATTCAATCTGCGACAAAGTAAGTACCTAAGCAAAGGTCATTGTTTGTTGATACAGCTAAAATTAACCGTCGTGTGAATGTGTTGGTGAGGCTCGCTGTGTCCGTGTGCGTTGGTGTGTGTAAACATCGAAATTCTGAGAAACAGCTACGGACGGGAACGGGGAATTGCTTCTCGCTCAATACAGGTAAAATCGTGGGGCTTTTGAAGTATAACCAGGGTAGAACAATAAAATTAAGTCAGTGCAAGAGATAATTAGGCGATACCTTTGCCTGAACGCGCTTAAAAGTGACGACTCAACTTCTTGGTAAAGTTAACTACTCTTTTTTGTTTCTATTAATTTATTCTCATGTCGTGGTGCTGAATTTGATCGAAATGGCGTGTGAATAGATAATTTCCTTGTCTTATGTATTAAACATGCATGCTTCTGTAACTTAGTTTGTTTGTGAGTGACTCATATTTGATTTGGTTATCATTATTTTTTTCTACCTACAAGGAAAATGTTTATATCCAATTATTTATTTATAGTACTTATACTATAATATGTATAGTATTAATTCCTACTCCGTAATTATTTCCTTCATACAATATATAGTATTGATAAGCAAACCAAACAATATATATTTGTTCATCAAATTAGTATTTGATTGAGTTTGCTATGCAATCACTGATTGATTCTATTATACTAGATTAGTTTTAGTATTATACTAATTTTTCTTGGAAAAGCTGTGGCTACTTCTATAAAAAATGGGTTGCTAAGTGCATATCTTGAGAGCCCCTAAATTGATTTATCTTGCTTTTTCTTTTATTTAAGACAACAAGCAATCATACAGTACCTTTGTACATTTCTTGTGCAATAAAGTTTTAAATAAATAAATACATAAAAACATGTTTTTGACGTGACAACGTCTTAAATTAGGTTGTGAAAAAGTGTAACGCCCGCTCACGTCTGTTACGATGAGTCACCGAACGAGAGAGAGGCCAGCCGAACCGGCGAATGCCTTGCTTCTCTCTCCCACTCAAACATGATCGGTGTTACGTAAAAACTTCGCCCGTAAAACCGACTTTACAGGCAACCATTTTTTTTTTTAAAAAACTTCTCTTATTTTTTGTTCTACACTTAATATTATGAAGAGCGCAATACACAGGTGCACTTGCTGTGCTCACACTTGTGCACTATAATATCTCCTGCGCAGTTGGCTGATCTCTGTTGACATTGGCCGCCGTGGTCGAAATCGGCCAGGAGGACTATTATATTAATTATAAATCTCTTGTTTCAGACTCATAGTTAGGAGTTGAAGATTTCATTGAAAGAATAATTTTGGTAAGCATAACCACATCAAATATTTTTGGTTAACGCAGCCTATGCATAAGGTAAAACAGTATAAAATTTAAACAGACTTTGCCAATGTCTGGGTGGTGAAATAGTTTAGGCACACAAGCCCGGATTCCCTTGGACACTGGACAAACCCTGCCTCAGGCAGTTTATTTTTTTCTACTGCAAAAATGTTATCTTAAGTTATAGTTGATGGAACCAGGCGTTACTTTGCGGAAATCCATGACTAAAGCTGAAAAAGAGAATTATTTTGCTTTAAATTTCCACTAGACGACGCCAGCGCAAACCAAATACATCAAACTGTAACCACTTGAAAAAACTAGAGCTGGAAGTTGTAGGACTTACAATACAACTCACAATGTATTTGGGTTTCTGCGCTGGCGTCGTTTAGTGGAAATTTAAAGCAAAATTTTCTTTTTCAGCTTTATCTTAAGTTTGCAACATGATTGCTTTATTATAACACAATAAATCATAAAACTATTTGTTGGAATAAATTGGGATTACAGGTTTTTTATTATTTGACCATTTTGCTTTTTGTCTTCAGAGTGAACATGTCGCTCTGGGCCAGAGCTCAGCAGCTCCCTCCCGAGAGCCTGCAAAAGGTAAGACTTGCATACTTTGTGCAAACAAATGTTATGGTATTTTTTAATAAATAAATATACAACAACATCACATACATTGTTCTGACTCCGTGGTAAGTAGCTTAAGCACTTGTGTTACAGATATCAGAATCAACTAAACTTCACATATAACACCCAGACCAGTACAAACAGACATGTTCAGTCAAACAAATGTTTGTACAGTGCGGGGATCGAACCCGTGACCCTTGGTTTTAGAAGTCCGACATGTAGACCACTGCACCAAGCGGTCGTCGAAAGATAGTTTTTAATTTTTACCCATAACATAAGACTCGTTGCTTAATTTGGGTTTAAAGAATTGGTGTGATTGCTGTGAAATATTTATTTATTATTATTATTTTATTACAGATGACATAAGATGTATTTTCTGTACAGGTCCGCGCGATCTACGTGGATCAGTTCCCGATCGAGGTGCGCCACTGTCTCGCCTCATGGATCGAGTCCAGGATCTGGTGAGTGGAACCTTCAATTTTCGATCACATTAACTTTGCAACTTAAGGTTTTACTTCTTTATACTAGACTAGTGCCCTCCCGCGACTTCGTCCGCGTGGAATCCCTTTGTTTTCACAATAAAGGGATTAAAAGTATCCTATGTCCGTTTCCTGGTTCTAAGCTACCGATCCACCAATTTTCAGCCAAATCGGTTCATCCTTTCTTGAGTTATAAATAGTGTAACTAACACCACTTTCTTTTATATATATAAAGATTTAAAACGTGTCCTGTCACTGTTAGTTTATTCAATAACAATACAACAACATCACATACATTGGTATGTCTGACTCCGTGGTAAGTAGCCTAAGCACTTGTGTTACAGATATCAGAATCAACAGTGGCATTACAAATAAACTTAAATAAATACATATAACACCCAGACCAGTACAAAGAGACATGTTCATGCACACAAATGTTTGTACAGTGCGGGGATTGAACCCGCGACCTCATTTTTAATAGTCAACTTCTTGACTATTACACCAAAGTGGTCGTCATTAATTCAATTTCTGTATCGCAGGACGCCGGAACCGGAAGAGCAGCAGCGCTACTTCGTCGACGAGCTGGTACACGAGATCAACTCGCACGCGGAGCTGCTACTGTCATCCGATATGTTCGTGACTCGCATGAAGTTGCTGGAGGCTGCTAAGAATATACATCAGCTGTACAGGTCAGTTGAAAATCTAAATGACAAGACCTAGGATAAGTACTAGATCTGTGTCATATGATACGTTCGTGACTCGTGTAAAGTTCCTGCTAAGTACACTTGAGTTGAAGATTAAATAACTGGAGCGACTATAAATACTATGTCATATGATATTTTGGTGACTTGTGTGAAATTGCTGGAGACTTCTTCGAAAATACATCAGCTGTGCAGCTCAGTTGAAAAGTTAAATGACAAGACCTAGATTAAGTAGTTCTAGTACTTAATCTTTTGTGTGTCATGTGACTGTGAAGTTGCTGGAGGCTGCGAAGAACTTTACCAGGTGTACAGTTGAGTTGAAGATTGAATGACTGGATCGCGTATAAATACTAGGGCTATATAATATGATATGTTCGTGACTCGTACTGGAGGCTGCTAAGAACCATCAGCTGTACAGTTAAGGTGAAGATTGAATGACTGGACTACTACTAAATACTAGGGCTATGTCATATGATATTTTCGTGAGTCATGTGAAGTTGCTGGAGGCTTCTTAGAATATATATCAGCTGTACAGTTCAGTTGAAAATTTAAATACCTAGACCTAGATTAAGTACTAGATCTGTGTTATATGATATTTTCATGACTGTGAAGTTGCTGGAGGTTGCTAAGAACTTTTATCAGCTATACACTTGAGTTGAAGATTGAATGACCGGATCGAGTCTAAATACTAGGGCTATGTCATATGATATGTTTGTGACTCGTGTGAAATTGCTGGAGGCTGCTAAGAACTTTACCAGGTGTACAGTTATTTGAAGATTGAATGACTGGATCGAGTATAAATACTAGGGCTACATAATATGATATGTTTGTGACTCGTATGGATTTGCAGGAGAAACATCCATTACTAAATACTAGAGAACCGGCATAAAACATTAATAAGCTGTTCCTGCCCCTGCGGTTTTATTATTATTATAATTAATTGAATAACGAACTATTATTGACGTGACAACGTCTCATAATTCGATGGAGGCTGCACGCACCAAAAAACATGACGCATGCGGCGTTACCTCGCTCTGAGGCGTTCCATTCAAGGCTTGAAGTGCAAGCGAGAGCGCGGAACGAGCGACAAAGAAGCAACGTGACGAAGACGTTGTCACGTTCAACTATCGTCAGTAAACCGACTCTACAGACAACCGATTTTTTTTATAGATTTTTAAACACCTATTTATTTTTCAATTCTACAGCCACGCACCGCAAGAGCTCTACGCGTATATGCGTCGCTGCCTCGCCTTAGAAATGGAGGTGATTCAGGGAGCCATGGGCACCCAGTACGCACCGCCGCAAACTGAGAGGAAATATAGCGAGGTACGATAGACTAGTTTCCCGCTAGCCGCCACGGCCGCTTGGCATTCGGTTCTCTTATATATTAAGCAAAAAATATAGCCTTTATTTAGCAGGGATAATGTAGGATTCTAATGGTAATATTTTCTTAAAAATCGGTCCAGTTATTTCGGAGAAAAATTGCGCGCTTCAGCAATTCAGCTTGCAAGATTTTTTGGTTTTATCATACTAGCGGTTGGCGGACGGCTTCGCGGCGGGACGGGCACCCAACGACAACATTGCGGACGCGCAACGAATACGTCGCACATGCGCAGCGAGATCGTCGCGATTAGGGCGCCATTTTGTGTAGTCAAAAATGTTCTGATGAGCATTTATTCATTTATATCTACGCACATAAAGTAACCATATTATAATTCGCATCAAAATTTTATCTTCTTCCATCTAGGACTTTAAATTTTTTGCATTGCATGGATATTTAAAAAAAAATATTGCAAAACAACACAAAGTAATCACTCTCTTCCAGTCGATTAATTGATAATTGGCTAGACGACACCACCAATCGTTGACATACTTTTTATTATCTGTCAAAACGGTCTGCCTCCATAGATTTTGTATGGGAATAATGAACGTGACGTCACTAGAAATCGGAGTCAATTGTCCGAATATTTATTGAGTTTTGTGTGTTTAAAAATTGGTTTCGACAGCTTTTTGGAAATAAACTGGTTATAATTACTTCATAGGGGCTATGTTTTTTAAACGCCATTGTCTTGAAAATATTTAAGATAGCTGTCATCATGCCAATTGTTGGCAACCGTGATAATTTATCACAATATCCGGTAGCTAATAACGTCAGTGCTGCCGGAAGTCAAGACGAAGCCTGAAGTTGACGTTGTCAAACAGATGGCGCTACTGGGTCGAGCGGATAAAACTAGCTGCTGAGTCCTTTGCCGTGTATTTTGCTGCCGGACGCCGAAGTGTTAATTTGCTGATTGTGATTGTAACTGTTTGTGCTAATTAAAATTATTGTTCTGTGAGTGCGTTGTTCATATTTTCGTTAATATAATGGATCCTCACAAAATCGTCGACGCTTTCGTCTCCTGCGTCTTCGAAGTAACATTGCGTACACACAATTACGTACAATTATGTTGCTGTGTGTATTATACTCGGAATCAATTATGTTGCTGTGTATATTAAACGTCGTAAGCTGGCTGCGAACACGCGACAAAAACGTTGCGTACCCGCCACGCGTTCGCGACGTATTCGTCGCGCGCCCGTTCCGCCCTGGAGCAGCTCGCAAAACGCTTGTATGATAAGGCCCTTAGTGTCCGATTGAGCTGCAATTTTGTATACACGTTTAGTTTAGATGACAATGTATTTTTTTTTCTTTTGTAATTTTTTTATGTAAATGTATGTGGTGATATTGAGCAAACCAATGAGCTAGAATTATAAAATACTAGGTTTTGGTGAGCCAGTGTTAAATACTAGGTCTTGATTACACACAGTAGGCCTTTACTAACCAATGCATAGAGAGTAATAGAATGAAGTCAATCCAGTCTTTTCTAAATTATGTTTTATGATGTTTGATTTTAACTCGAAAATGAAAATGAGTATTGTAACATCGGAATTTCAAACAACAAGTTACGGCAAGCCTAGTTTTTCTGTTAAAAATATAAAAAAAAAATTTATTCCAGACCATAGAATAGATATTTATATATTAAATAAATAAAACAAAAGAATGTCAGCGTTACTTTTCAATTCTGTCGAATCCAAAAACTGCCGTTACCTGTTAATGGCCACTTTTTTTCTTATTGAATCTACAAACTAAGAACAGTCTTCCACGGTCTAGTGGGAACAGTGTCATACTTTTCAATACA
The DNA here is from genome assembly GCA_963921415.1 of Pyrausta despicata. Taxonomy (NCBI): domain Eukaryota; kingdom Metazoa; phylum Arthropoda; class Insecta; order Lepidoptera; family Crambidae; genus Pyrausta; species Pyrausta despicata. Next base: position 6,906,013 of record OY992874.1, read on the forward strand.
AAGAATATTTATTTGCGTACTCAGGGGTTGACAGTTTCCCAACAAAAAAATTGGTTGCCTGTAAAGTCGGTATACGGGCGAAAGTTTTACGTGACAACGACTTTGAGTGGTAAAATAATTTTAATGTGAATATTCATTCGTATAACATGAACCGGTGTGTATGCCTATCTCTCTCACTCTCTCTCTCTCGCTCTGTCTCTCTCGCTCTTAGGCGGGCTAACTGTGCTCGAGTGGAAGGGACGCGTGCCTTTCACTTTTTATGTCTGTCTCACTCGCTCTTAGGCGGGCTAACCATGCCCGAGTCGAAGGGACGCGTGCCTCTCACTCGCTCTCATTGTGAGCGCAGAACGTGAGCGGAGCGTCGTAACGCAGTTTCTTGAGGTGTCACCCGGCAAACCAATTTATAAGACGTTGTCACGTCAAAAAGCAGGCTCACTTTTACGGCGAATTCGTGGCAGCCGCAACAGAGTTCTGCAAGCCATCGCCGACAGCGGGGACTGTCCGCTTGTCGAGCACTTGTGTAAATTAACTCGCACTAAATTAGGTATTAAATACTAAATAAGTCTTTTTGTGCTACTAACTTTAATGGATCTTTGTTGTCCGATGAATAAAGTTTTTTTATTTTTTTTTTATTTACCTGACACGTTCCTAGCACGGTCATGGTATGATACGGTGTAGTGGGAAGAGACCTTAATTGGCTAGACGACACCACCAATCGTTGACATACTTTTTATTATCTGTCAAAACCGTCTGCCTCCATAGATTTTGTATGGGAATACATGAACGTGACGTCACGGTCATATATTAGAGATCTGAGTCAAATGACCGAATATTTATTGAGTTTTGTGTGTTTAAAAATTGGTTTCGACAGCTTTTTGGAAATAAACTGGTTATATTAACTTCATAGGGGCTATGTTTTTTAAACGCCATGGTCTTGAAAATATTTAAGATAGCTGTCATCATGCCAATTATACAATATCCCGACTGAATAAAGGGTTGGTCGAGACAGATGAAAAATATACAATGACAGCTGTTACAGTAAATAATCTTCTTTTGCGGTGCTTGTCAAAGTATTGACACCTCGCTCGTCCAAAGAGGATTTAGCCTCAAGTGGCTTCGTCACAGATTTTTAAGTTATCCGAAAATAAATATTTTTATTTATTATTTAAAACAGCCCTATATCATTTCAGCTAATCACCGGCCTCCAAACTGTCAGGCAAAAGGTGAATTTAGTGAGCGACGAGATCCGAAACCTGCAGACCAACATGGAATCCTTCTCCATCCAGTACCACGAGTGCTTCAAGAACAAAGGTAAGCATCATCATCAGCCTATATACGTCCCACTACTGGGCACAGGCCTCACCTCAACTATGAGGTGGTGCGAGCCATACTCCACCACGCGGGCTCAGTGCGGTGCAGTGGAGGGGTGTGTGTAGGTAGGCCCTTAACGACTAATATCTATCGATACTAACCGGGACCAACAGCTTAATGTGCCTTACGAAGCACGGAGATGCTTGCAAATAGACGTCACTTAAATGGTCAGAATGGTCACCCATCCCAAACATGACCGCGCCTTAGGTTGCTTAACTTTTGGTATCATTACCAAAGCGCTGCAACCACTGCGCCAAAAGCACCTCCACAAGGTAAGCATTAATCTTTACTATTTTAAATTGAAGGTACATGGTGGTACGAGGTGCTTGTGGCGCAGTGGTTGCAGCGCTTTGGTAATGATACCAAAAGTTAAGCAACCTAAGGCGCGGTCATGTTTGGGATGGGTGACCATTTTGACCATTTAAGTGACGGGAAACCGACAGCCGGGTGGAGCACTCATAGCGAGCAACGAGCGGCTCGTTGCTCGCTGGTTTCCCCGTAACGCGGAGTACTGACTGCACGAATGCTCGCGGTGTAACACAGTACATTACGCCCCGTATCGCCGGTCAGTACCCACCTTTAGCGCCGTAACTGTAATATAACGAACCAAGTTGTGATTTGTTTTTGTTTCAGGCCACATCACGTACCTGCAGCAGGCCGGCCCGATGACGGCGGACCGGCGCGACCTCGAGGCGTGCCTGCGCCTGCAGATCGAGGAGATGGAGCGGAAGCTCAACGTGCTGGTGAGTGGGGAATGCAAGCCGAGTCTTCACTAGGGGACATTTGTTCCGCGCCCTTGTCGCCCGACACGAAATCTACCGGACTTTGGCAGGCGACATCTACGTGTCGCGGGACATTTATTTATTTTATTTATTTATTTATTTAAGTTCTGCACAAACATGTGTACATTGGTGTACTTAATGCCGAAGACATTCTCTACCAGTCAACCATAGGGCCAAGCAGAGAAAATTCAGGCGGTACACATAAACTAAAAGGTAAAAACAAACAATTTAACTGAAGTTATTTAAGTACAAAATAAATTTATAAACATACAAACTAATTACTTACATAAAATGAAATAAAAATACATAAAAAATCATAGACGTACATCATTAGGCAGGCGGGCGACATCTACGTGTCGCGGGACATGTCGCATGTTGACGCTCCGAGTGCGTCGGCTTTGTGTCTCGTGTCCCTCGACAGTCGCCCGACGGCTTTTGGCTAGTGAGGTCGCATGTCGCTCTGTGTTGCTCTACATCCGTGACACTACCTCCTCGGGTGGCATCGCGACCACAAATTTGGTAATGTGGACGAGCAAAATGTTGACCGACATTGTCGCCAGACAGTCGCACGAAATGGTACGACATGGTGTTTTCTATGTATATTATGTATTAATTTACAAAAAAAAAAAAGTATTTAAGTATGTTTATCCGTTGTCTTGTACCCATAACACAAGCCTAGTAGCTTACTTTGGGACTAGAGAATTGGTGTGATTGTTGTGAAATATTTATTTATTATGTTGAGCGACTTTGTCGCCTAGTGAATACGTAGCATCAAATATCTGTGGCGACATCTACCGTTCGCCATCACGCGCGCATGCCGAACGGTGGCACACGTGAACCGCGGTATATAAGATATTTAATCTAATAACCTAATATAATTAACATAATATAATAAAAATGTAAAGTCTACTACTAATATTTGCATGCCTGTACGCAGGCTGGATACATTAGACTTTTATTTCTAAGACCTTTGTATTCTTGCAAATAAACTATTTCTATTCTATTCTATTCGATCCAGAATAATATAAATAGACAAATCACGATGATGTCTATCGGACCTTGGTCCCCGACCATAACACCCGGTCGGTAGGAAGCGCTTCCCTTTAGATTCCTAACTCTAAATCTGTTGTGTCAAAAGTGAATATATTTTTGTTCCAGGTGGCCCAAATCAAACAATCGCAGCTCGAGTTAGCGGATCACATGAAAGAGAACATCGCTACGTTACGCCAACTGCAGAGCCAAGTGTTGGACGAGGAGCTGATCAAGTGAGTGGAGTGAGACGAACACTTTGGTGTAATGGTCAGGTTGACTATTAACCAAGAAGTCGCGTGCTCAATTCCCGCACTGTACAAACATTAGTGTGCATGAATATGTCTGTTTGTGCTGGTCACACAACCACCACAACAAACACAACACCCAGACCAGTACGGGGATCGAACCCGCGACCTCCTGGTTAATAGTCAACTTCCTGACCATTACACCGAACCCAGCCCACGCGTCGCGCCGAGCGCATCGGCTCGGACAATTGGCCTCGAGCAAGACCGCAGAAGGACAAGACTCGGCCGCCATACTAAACAACACTCACGCGTCAAGATCCGCCATTTTGGTCCGCCAATTTGTATCTTTTGCATTAAATTTTAACATTTTGCATTAAAGTAAAGCAATTCTATGGAACAGTCTCACTTTTATTCAGTATCATTATAGTTATAGCAACGCGTCTAGCTTCATGCTAGTATCTGAAGCATTCTAATTTATTGAATTAAACTTAAGTGCACTAGAAGCGTACAATTGGCGGACTTAATGCCTTATGAAATTCTCTATCACTCAACCTCATAGCAAAAGTCATTTTACTCGGGCGTCAGTTCCAAAAATACAGTTATTAAATTCTGCGTTCCTATTTCTGATAACGATTTTAATCCTATTCTATTGTACCCAGATGGAAACGCGAGCAGCAACTGAGCGGTAACGGCGTTCCGATGCAGTCTAACCTGAACACCATACAAGAGTGGTGCGAACTACTGGCTGATCTTATCTGGACGAGCCGACAGCAAGTGAACAATGTGTCGCGGATCAACAACAAGACTATACAGGATCTGAGGGAGCAGCACCTCGTGGAGATGCTGGACGATATGAGCAAACAGGTAAGAATATTCAAAACAATTTTGAAGTTGAGGGTACGAGACAAAACCTTGAGGCAACCATTTACAAAAAGAGAGGTGGACCGAAAATTGATCCCTGAATTAACCCTTAGTAAGAAGAGTGATGGACCCATTATTGGCCCCTGAAGTGACCCTTAGTAAGAAGAATGGTGGACCCATTTTGGGCCCCTGAAGTGACCCTTAGTAAGAAGAATGATGGACCCAAGATTGAACCTTGAAGTAACCCTTAGTAGGAAGAGTGATGGACCTACCGTCGATCCCTGAAATAACCTAAGGGCTATTTTAGTAAGAAGATTGATGGACCCAAGATTGATCCTTGAGGTGATCTTCAGCAAAGTAAAGTGACGGACTCAAAACTGACCCTTGTGGTAACCCAAAAAATGTAGAGTGGCGGACCTAAGATGGATCCTTAAGGTAGTCCGTACTTAAAAAAAGAAAGAGAAATAGTTTATTTGCAAGAATACAAAGGTCTTAGAAATAAAAGTCTAATGTATTCAGCCTGCGTACAGGCATGCAAATATTAGTAGTAGACTTTACATTTTGATTATATTATGTTAAATATACTCGTATTAGGTTATTAAATTAAATATTGTTACGAGCTGGGGTTCGGGATAAATTAATTAGTCCAATTAACTCGAAGAAACACTATATTTAAGAAAACAATACACGCTAATTAACTACAACGATCACACACTAAATTCACAAAACAATCACTGAACAATTCACTGGTTACTTTTTATCTTCACTTGTGTCTTCACTGTATCGCTTCCAAACTTAAACCCAATTCGCGGCGCAGGCGACCCTCTATTTATATGCCGGGGCACTCGACCTAGATATATCTAGAAACTTCTAATGTTAGAGCGAGATAGGTGTAGTGTTAGAAAGAGATAGATATAGTTCCAGAACATTCGAGTATTCTGTAGAAGTTTCTAGTAGCTACTAGTACGTAGTAGTAGGTAGGTAGTTTACTTCCGGAACATTCTTTCTTTATGTAACCTACCGACCTACGTGACAATATCATAGTCCTAAATTAGTCATTACAATTAAAATATACCATAAAAACATTTATCTTAGGAAGACTGATAGACCCGAAACTGACCTCTGGGCTAGTCTTTATCTAGGAAAAGTGACGGACGTGAGATTGAACCTTGCACTACGGTATGTCGAAGTTGTAGGCCCAGGCTACACCTGCGACATACCGTCAGCGATTGAGCCGTGAAGATTGGTTGACACGCTGTCAGAAGCAAGTATTGGCGACAGAAGTCGCGTGTATGGCCACAGCCTAACAGATAAGTCGCAGGTGTAGCCGGAGCCTAACAGATAAGACGCAGGTGTGGCCGGAGCCTAACAGATAAGAAATGGGACCAACATATTGGTCCCTGAAGTTACCCTTGGTAATAAGGGTTATGGATTCAAAATTGATCCCTGAAGTAACCCTTAGAATAACCCTGAAGAAAAGTTATAAACCCAAGATTGATACTGGTAGTTATAGTACTCTTCAACTAAGAGAAGTGACGGAACAATTATTGATCCTTGACGTAATCAATAACCAATATTATATGACCTACCTAAGATTGATTCCTGCGATATCCCATATCTAAGAACTTTAACGGACCAATAACTGCTCCCTTTAAAAAGAGTGTCAGACCCAATGTGGATCCTTTAGCTAAACTTGGTTAAGAATACAAGCGGACTCAATACTGATCCCTGTGGTAGCCTAGTATATCAATTCCAATGTTTAAGGTAAAAAGGTCTAAAGAATTAAAAAAATATTGATCCTTGAGCTAACCCTTAGCTGCGAACAACTTACCCTGATAGAGGTACGAAAATACTTTCTTAAGCCAAAGCTCATGTGAAACGTTTGTTCGCAGGTGACCAACTTGCTGTCCACCCTAGTGACTTCCACCTTCGTGATTGAGAAGCAACCTCCTCAAGTCATGAAGACCAATACGCGGTAAGTTTCTTCATCATCACTCCATAACATAAAGAAAAGTCGTTTCCCGCGTCTGGTCTAATGTCTATGTATCACACATATGTATCAATACACATATGTAATGTATATGGATCACACATACATTACATTACATTAGATCTACTCAACGGAGTTTAGTGCAGTTTTGTTTTAATATAAAGTCAATCAATAGTTTGGGTAATATATAACTAAAGCTAAAAAAGAGGATTATTTTGCTTTAAATTTCCACTAAACGACGCCAACTGAATATCACTTGAAAAAACTATAGCTGGAAGTCGCAGCACTTACAATACAACTCACAACGTGACACAGAAGATGCACCTGCAAACACAACACTGACACCAACAAAACACTGGACGCGTTTCGCCACTACACGTGGCATTCCCCAGGAGATGTTGTCGCTTCGACAGACTACGAGTGACTGATGCGGCTCTAGTTCATAACTATGCAAAAATAGTACTTATCCAGTGACTTTTTTTTGTAACTTCATCATGAACTATATATAGTTTTAACACGCTTTTATTAGCTCGGGTTGTAATGTAACGAAATACGGAAAGCATAAAGAAAACAAGTTTGGTGTTTGTCAAAAATGACAATGGGCTCGATGCTCCGCTTTTTATGAAAGTTTATAACAATAAATAATAGTTTAAAAACACGCTTTTTTTGCTAACTAAAAAAGAGAAAATAATTTCTGAGTAGGTACACACAAATAATTTATATTACAGTACAGTAAAAAGCGTGAGGTGTTTGGTATAGTATATATTAAAATCATTATATTATTGTCAAGTTTAAAAAGAAAACTTTGAAAACGACATAAAGTGCACCCTACGCTTTTTACTCTGCTGTAATATAAATTCTTTGTACTCAGAAATTATTTCCTCTTTTTAGTAAGCAATAAAAGCGTGTTTTTTTAAGTTTTTGACGTGACAACCTCTTATAATTCGACGGAGCCGGCTGCACGCAACAAAAAACATGACGCATGCGGTGTTACCTCGCTCTGAGGCGTTCCATTCAAGCCTTGAAGTGCAAGCGAGAGCGCGGAACGAGCGACAAAGAGTCAACGTGACAAAGACGTTGTCACGTTCAACTATCGTCAGTAAACCGACTTTACAGACAACCGATTTTTTTGTTCTGGATGCTGCATTCTGGGTCGATTGGTGATAAAATAACTATTTTGTGAAAGATTTTAAAAGATATTTCTACACTTCCAACGCGTAAAAATATTTAGCCGATGAAGTAATCTATATACACAGGGTTACTGGTAACTCGACGTATTCCTTAAAAGGAGACGAACAAGAGGAAATCAGCCACAAAAAACGTTCCATCGACTCGATTATTAAGATATCGTGCTTTTAAGATTGCGAAATTTCTTGTTAGAGGGTCTTAAAGTGCAATATTTTGTAATTTTTCGACCCCTATCCTACACTTCGTTGATGGGGCCTTTTTTTGTAGGAAATCACCTTTACTATAACACTTTTGAAGGCATACGTCGAGTTACCAGTAACTTTTTTTTCTTACTAAGCTTGGGAGACAATTAAGTAATTTTTTTATGAATTTTCAGTTTCACGGCTACGGTCCGCCTGCTTGTGGGTGGACAACTGAATGTCTACATGACCCCACCGAGAGTCAGCGTGAGTAATATGCCATATATACCACTTTGACTTTCGACGACCACTTTGATGTAATGGTCAAGAAGTTTACTATTAACCAAGAGGTCGCTTGTTCGATCCACGCACTGTACAAACATTTGTGTGCATGAATATGTCTGTTTGTACTGGTCTCGGTGTTATATGTATTTGTTTAAGTTTATTTGTAATACCACTGTTGATTCTGATATCTGTAATACAAGTGCTTAAGATACTTACCTCGGAGTCAGATCAATGTGTGTGATGTTGTTGTATAAATAAAAAGACGTCATTTGCAGGGTTTATATTATTTCCTGTTACTACAGAAGTGTCGTGTTCTACATAGTTTATGGTTTATACTCTCAGATGTGGGACATGTGAGTAAAATTGAACATGAGAAGTAAAACGATGTGAGTGAGAAGCAAGGAGAATTGAATTAGATTTGAATTTGAATGACGATAAACGATGTTTACTTGTGTTAGAAGTTGAATAAAAAAAAAACAATTGTAATATGAATGTCGCATGAGATGTTGTAGGTATTATCATCTTATCAGCCTATATACGTCCCACTGCTGGGCGCAGGCCTCACCTCAAGCATCCCAAAAATAAGCGCACGCGCCTAAGGTTGCTGAACTTTGACATCAGTACCAAAGCGCTGCACGCTGCCCCAAATGCGCCACAAGGGTCTTATGTAATACGCTAGATGACACCTCCAATCGTTGACATACTCTTTATTATCTGTCAAAACGGTCCGCCTCAATAGATTTTGTATGGGAATACAAAATCGTGACGGTTGTGTATTAGAAATCGGAGTCAATTGACCGAATATTTATTGAATTTTGTGTGTTTAAAAATTGGTTTCTACAGCTTTTTGGAAATATACTGGTTGTATTAACTTCATAGGGGCTATGTTTTTTAAACGCCATGGTCTTGAAAATATTTAAGATCATCAGGTGTCATCATGCCTATTGTTATAATGAAGACGATATTTTAGAAGGTTGAATTTTTAAATTTTCTTCCCCAGGTTGCAATAATATCAGAGCAACAAGCCCAATTATTGTTGAAGAGCGAAACGCAAGCAGGCAAGGGCAAGCAGCCGCAGGAGTGTGGAGACATTTTGAATAACAGCGGCGTCATGGAGTACCAACCTGCCAGCCGACAGCTCAGTGTCAGCTTCCGGTGAGTTAATGTCATTCATATTGCCATTTTTTTTGACGTGTGTAACGTCAAGCCTCAGCCAATCAGAGCCATGCCAGCCAATCCTAGCCAAGCCAACCAATCCTGGCCAAGCCAGACAATCCTAGCCAAGCCAGCCAATCCTAGCCAAGCCAGCCAATCCTAGCCAAGCCAGCCAATCCTAGCCAAGCCAGCCAATAGGAAGCCACCGACCTGCCAGTTGACGCTCCCCACTACAACTTCCGCCAGCCGTGTGCCCGTGGGAGCGAGCCCTTATAACGGCCAGACAGCTCAGTCTAGCCCACTTTTGCCCTCTTAGCCACTGAATAGGCCGAAACCCTGCCAATTTGTATTTTGATACTTATACGCTTACAAACGCACTCACACATACACACTCACACACACACACTCACACACACACTCTCACACACACACCCACACTCACACACGCACGCAATCTTTCACTTTTTAACTTTTAACATGGTACTAAAATTTGTAAAAACGAACTTGTCCTTTGTCGATAGTCATTTTTCTATAATATGTCTCTCTGGCCTTCAAATCATAACCTGCAGCACCGGTTTATTGCAAACCTTTTTCCGGCACCAGTCTCTCGCAACTTAGGTGCACATACTTAATTTAAATTTTATACATGTTTCAAGGATTAATGTACCTATTGTGCTGAGGAAAATAAATAAATAATAATTGATGCAACTGATGAACAGTTGCAGCAACCACCAATAAGTCTCCGCAATTTTATGGCAATGCTTTCATAGGTAGATTGTGGTATTTTCTTATTTCATCACAAGCAGAAACTAACTAAAATCAAGTTACGGTGAACGCAATTCCATTGGAATATAATACACAGCGAGTTGTCAGTTGCCTGTTGCCGCAACAAGTCGCATGAAGTTGCTACATCTGCAAAGCGCTTTAGGCCCTAAGGAAACTACGTATTTCGAACGCGCATAACACGCGCGGTTTTGATATGCGCGTCCTTTTTGCGGTTCCAGCTCAGATGTACTCATTTTGCGATTGCATTGCGTTGGAAGCTTGGTATACAGGCTGTTACATAATACCAAATAAATATTTAAAGAGGTTGATAAGCCCGTCAAATTGAACAACTTTCCCAAAGAAACATAGGTCAAAATATCGAAAAATAAATTTGAGCTCCCATACAAAATTGCCGATCATCTGATCGATACACTATGAAAAAGCCTTTTTTTTGAGATTGTGACTTAGGTTTATTTGGGAAAGTTGTTCAGTTTTACGGGCACAACAACCTTCTTAAATATTTATTTGATATTTTGTAACACCCTGTACATATACACGTGTTTGAAGCGTTTTATTAGTTCGGGCTGTATGTGTGTATGTATGTAACGGAATCTTTGAGTTCAATTTCCACCAATTTCCAGAAATCGGATTAGCACACGTATCACGTACCGATGACAATAGTTGGATGTATTCAAGTTCCTGCGATGGCGTCGTTTAGTAGGAATTTAAAGCAAAATAATTCTCTTTTTCATTCATTCTATTAGCATGCAAGTCCTTTAAATATTCACAGATTTGCCATTCTAAATTAAACCCTATTCCCTTCCCAGCAACATGCAACTCCGCAAGATCAAGCGCGCGGAGAAGAAAGGCACAGAGAGCGTGATGGACGAGAAACTGACGCTGCTGTTCCAATCCCAGTTTAATGTCGGCGGGGGAGAGTTGGTTTTCCAGGTGAGTTGTTATTCATACTAATTTCTTCGTCCGCATTTGGTAGGTTTTTTTGGAATGCGTTGTTCTCCCGAAATACCAATTTTATCTAAATATAATTAAAATCTTTGGTAATTTAGGTATAAAAGCGATTAGATTCCACGAAAAGTAACTTTTCTCATGGGAATGCGTTGTTTTCCCGCGGTCAAAAGTAACTCATGTCCTTTCTTAAGTCTCAAACTATCTCCTTACCAAATTTCATTTAAATCTGTACAGTACTTCAGGCGTAAAAGCGATCGGCCCACTTGAATTGGCTAGACGACACCACCAATCGTTGACATACTTTTTATTATCTGTCAAAACGGTCTGCCTCCATAGATTTCGTATGGTAATAAATGATTGTGACGTCACGGTCATGTGTCAGAAATCGGAGTCAATTGACCGAATATTTATTGCGTTTTGTGTGTTTAAAAATTGGTTTCTACACCTTTTTTGAAATGTATTGGTTGTATTAACTTCATAGGGGCTATTAGTACGAGAGCCCACGACCAAAATTTTTGTCTCATAGCAATACGGCCAAAACTGCATCAAATCGATAGATACGATTATCCTGAACTCGAAAATACCAATATCAGACATTTTCCGCGTAGCGTTTGATCTGACAGAATTTTCAAAATTGTCAAAGAATTTTACCGAACTGCATCATAGCAATATGTCTGATTTGCAGACTGTAGTTGAATGATAGTTCTGAGATACCGAAAACATATTTTTCAGACGATAGTGGTGTAGCGCAAACCCGTAAAATCACTTAAAAAAATTAAAAATGAGACAAAAAAAATGTCTCATAGCAATACGTCTGAAAATCGTTTTTATTAGTAAATTTTGGTTATTTGATGCGAACAAAACAATTTTCAGACGGAAATGTGAACGCATTAAATTTTGAGACCGTTTTGAAAATGTTAACAAATTTTACCGATCGGTATCATAGCAATATGTCTGAAAATTGTTGGACATGATAAAATAAGTTGTCCACATGTGCAAAAAATTTATATCAGACAAATTAAGTGTAGCACCTTCTCTATCAGACAACTTTTCGATACTCAGATATCATTTAAAAATCGTATTGAGGCATCTTGAATTTTCTGTTACAAACCAATGAATACGTTGCGACCCTGAATTTATTAGATGATAATTAACAAAGAATTTACCCGAAACCTTAACATTGAAGTTGAAGGACTGAAATAAATCGCACAAAAGGAAACTGGGATGAAGGGAAGGGAAGGGGCAGGAGCGTAACAAGCGCTGAGGCTGTTGAAATTAAATACTGATTGATTTGATAGTTTTGGTTTTATTTAAAGCACACTTGAGTAACTTTTACAAAAGAAATAAGTAATGACATCTGTCATCTGTCAAAGTACATATAATAGACAAGGGAGATTCTTGAATATCTATGAAGGCTGTAAATTTAAAAAAACATTTAACAGAGGCGTCGGCCAGGCGACTCCGAAACGTTATTTTCGTTTTTGGGAGTATATGCTACACTTAAAGTGTCTGAAAACAGGTTATTGGTTATCATGGCAGCAATACGAAAAGTTGAAAAAAAATTTATCCGTATTGCTATGATACAGGTCGGCTAAATTTGTTGACATTTTCAAAAATGCGCTCAGGCTATATGCTACGCGCAAAATGTCTGAAAACAAACTTTTTCGTAATACATACAATTATAAAATCTATGTACATTTTCACTATCAGACGTATTGCTATAATACCGACTGTCTTTATTTTTTGACACAGCAGAAATGGCCTCCCACGCAGTTGCTACACTTTCGACCGTTACTACACACCTAGTCGGGTTCAGAATCATACAATCTAACGATTTTATAGGGTTTTTGCCGTATTGCTATGAGACATGGTTTTGGTCGTGGGCTCTCGTACTATATGTTTTTAAACACCATGTTCTTGACAATATTTAAGATAGGTGTCATCATCCCAATTTTCCCATGGGAATGCGTGATTTCCCGCGGTAAAAAGTAGCCTATGTCCTTTCTCGTGTATAAAATAAAATATCCCCATACCAAATTTTATGCAAATTGGTTCAGTAGTTTAGGCGTGATTGAGTAACAGACAGACAGACAGAGTTACTTTCGCATTTATAATATTAGTATGGATGTTACTTTATTTTTCACGGCAAATTTCATGACAAAATTAAAACACACTTAAACAAAATGGTCTGCCACAGGCGGGACTCGAACCCGCATCTCTCGTAAGCCGGGCGTTTGCTCTCCCAATTGAGCTACCGTGACACTTACTCATCGGTCCGAATTTCTTTAAGTGCTCTTTAGACTGCAGCCAGCCATGATTCATCAATGATGTGATTACGCCTAATCAATGGTTTTGGAATGAGACCCAAGTTGCTTGATGTATAAGAATTTTAATATTTAGAAAATACAATGTATCGTTATGGATGTAAAACTGAAACGTAAGTGAGCTCCTTAAGGTCTCAGGGCGCAATGGCGGGCTCGCCGCCTCCGGTCTGACGCGCGGGTTGTGACGTCACACTAGTGTTGTGGCGTTAACTGATGTAGTCAGATACTTATAACCAGATACTTAAACCCCATATACCAGGCTACTCAGAAAGTTTTTCTGTATGACAGACTTGGATTTTTCTTTGAGTGTGTTTTAATTTCATATTCTATTTGTTTTTGAACAAAGAAATTCTTTAAATTGGGTATCATTTTCGTATCCAAAGATTACGTGGAAAGGGAGAGCTCTTAGCGATATACGGATTGCATTGTACAAGATGAAAAATTGTAAGACCGCAGTAATTTCGTTCTGCATTATATTCCGCAGATATTCCCTTCTGCATGCGAACGCGTCAGTATGCTAGAAGCATAAATATTAAAAATGTTATTTTGACATGGTACTAAAGTGTCACTATACTCGTATTTATGATGCCGACTGCACATTCAAAGTTGAATATTAACCAAGAGGTCGCGGGTTCGATCCCCGCACTGTACAAACATTAGTGTGCATGAACATGTCTGTTTGTACTGGTCTGGGTGTTATATGTATTTATTTATGTTTATTTGTAATACCACTGTTGATTCTGATATCTATAACACAAGTGCTTAAGGTACTTACCACGGAGTCAGAACAGTGTATGTGATGTTGTTGTTGTATATTTATTTACGAGTAGTTCCTGAGATTAGCGCGTTCAAACAAACAAACTCTTCAGTTTTATAATATTAGTATAGATTTTTAAAAAGTATTCACATTGAACATTGTCTGTCTGTTCCTTACCCAGGTGTGGACTCTATCCCTGCCTGTGGTGGTGATAGTCCACGGCAACCAGGAGCCCCACGGCTGGGCCACCGTGACGTGGGACAACGCGTTCAGCCCACCCGGCCGCGTGCCCTTTGCCGTGCCCGATAAGGTATAGCCCGTCGACTTTGTGCGTGGTGCTGTCTAGTGTATAGTGCACGACAAACAGGAGTATAATATATATTTTTATATATGTATTTGGCCGCAACAGATTTAGAGTTGGGAAGCTAAAGGGAAGCGCTTCCTACCGACCGGGTGTTATGGTCGGGGACCAAGGTCCGATAGACATCATCTTGATTTATCTTATGTATAAAAATAAATTGCTGTTCGGTAGTTTCGCTCAAACTCGAGAACGGCTGAACCGATTTGAACAATTTTAGTCTTGAAATATTAGTGGAAGTTCAGGGAAGGTTTAAACGGTCAGAAAATTAAATAAAAAGCGAAAACAGCGGGCAGGACGACGTCTGCCGTCTATTCTGGATCTAAATGTTATATACCGCGGTTCCTGTGCGGCACTAGGCTGCCAGCGCCATCTAGCGTATGGAGCCGTATCAGCGCTCGCTGCCGTGCGCCACCGGTAGGCGTGAGCTTGTGATGGCGAACGGTAGATGTCGCCACAGTATCAAATCACAGAAGTTCATGGATTTAATAATAGCTGGTTAAAACTTAATCAGCATAAATAATCCTAATATCACATTAACTGACTGGTTAAATAGCTTGGTGTTATCAACATAACTCAAGCTTTCACCAAGTGCTGTTTTAATCAATCCTTTGGAACAATAGGCTAGATGACACCACCAATCGTTGACATACTCTTTATTATCTGTCAAAACGGCCTCCATAGATTTTGTATGGGGATACAAAAACGTGACGTCATGGTCATGTATCAGAAATCGGAGTCAATTGACCGAATATTTATTGAATTTTGTGTGTTTAAAAAAGTTTTTTACAGCTTTTTGGAAATATACTGGTTGTATTAACTTCATAGGGGCTATGATTTTTTAAACGCTGGTCTTGAAAATATTTAAGATAGGTGTCATCATGCCTGTTATTCATCGGTGAAGAAGAAACGTCTCTTCTTGAAATAGACATATTTTATTCAAATACCTTTTTTCTCAGAAAATAGTCTTAAAAAGCGTAAGGCATCACCTGATATCACATATTTTCTTGTGCACAGGTATCTTGGGGCCAGCTAGCGGAGACGCTGCGCATCAAGTTCTACTCGGCCACGTCTGGCGGAGACCTCTCCGAGGACAACCTCCGCTTCTTAGCGGAGAAGATCTTTAGGTAGGTTTTAATGCTATTTTGCGAATTTCATTTAAAACATCCAAAGTAAATGTACACACGACAGCACGTCAGAGTAAACAAAGCGATTAAATACTTATGTATTGTGTATTTTAATATTATAATACCATAGGTATAATATATGTGTGTTGTGTGCGTTGGAGTCCTATGCCACCCCCGTGGTGCAAAGGGCCTTCGTGAGCTGTCGCCATTTCCCCCTTTCCTGTGATTGACTCTTGACATCCTCCCATAGTAGACCTGCAGCTGTTATCTAATTATAATATATACTTATTTTTAATCGCTTTTAAAAAAACGTTTTGGCAACAAAAATAATAAATAATAAAATATGTATTTCTTCTATCATAACCATTAATACATAATTTCTAATCTAATATATAAAATTCTCGTGTCACAGTTTTCGTTGCCATACTCCTCCGAAACGGCTTGACCGATTCTCATGAAATTTTGTGAGCATATTGAGTAGGTCTGAGAATCGGCCAATATCTATTTTTAATACACCTTAGTGATAATAATTTATATGGCATAACAACGTTTGCCGGGTCAGCTAGTTATTATATGTATTTATTTACAAAAAATGTATTTAAGTATGTTTATCCGTTGTCTAGTATCCATAACACAAGCCTCGTAGCTTAATTTGGGACTAGAGAATTGGTGTGATTTTTGTGAAGTATTTATTTATTTAATACATAAGAATTATTAATTGATTTGTTTGTGAGAGAAGTGGAGTCTGAACTAGGCTTGGGGGCATGTAATACAGAGCGCCAGCACTCTCCTCATTCGAAATCGTTCGGGGGCACAAAAAGTAAATCTTACAGTACATTAACAGTAGGTTTATAAATAATTTAAATACATTGCAACTTAAATCTAAATTCTAAGTACTAATAATTTAAAACTAAGTGTGTGTGTGTGTGTGTGTGTGTGTGTGTGTGTAAGTGTGTATGTATGTATGTGTGTGTGAAAAATGGCTATCCTGATGTGCTGATGTACTACACAAACAAATGCTTATGTCACAGTTATGATGCATGTCCCCTTCTTCAAATAAGCATTGACACCAAAACGATAACATGTTTTTTTCGTTTGCTTGCTTTATGTTTTTCTCCTTTTCTCAAATCTGCTTTTGGCGCTTATGGGGAAGTACGACCACTTTGGTGTAATGGTCAAGAAGTTGACTATTAACCAAGAGGTCGCGGGTTCGATTCCCGGAATGTTATAAACATTTGTGTGTATGAACATGTCTGTTTGTACTTGTCTGGGTGTTATATGTATCTTTTTAAGTTTATTTGTAATACCACTGTTGATTCTGATATCTGTAACTCGAAGTGCTTAAGCTACCTACCACGGAGTCAGATCAATGTATGTGATGTTGTTGTATATTTATTTATCTTACTCAGCAAACAAATACGCCCCCCCCCCCCCCTCTAGTCAATGTGTTAATGTGAATTATTCTTTTTTGTATTGCAACTGATGTGCAATAACGCGTTTTAAAACGGTTTCCATCAAAGGAATCCATGGCATAAACACAAATATGAAACTAAAAAATTAACTAGAAGTTGCAGTTGATTTTTATTTTATTTTAAATATACAACAACATCACATACGTTGATCTGACTCCGTGGTAAGTAGCTTAAGCACTTGTGTTACAGATATCAGAATCAATCTTTGTGTGCACCGCCTGAGTTTTCTCTGCTTGGCCCTATGGTTGACTGGTAGAGAATGCCTTCGGCATTAAGTCCACCATTGTACACATGTTTGTGCAGAAAATTAACAGTGGTATTGTAATACCACTGTAATAAACTCATATAAATACATATAACACCCTCACAAACAGACATGTTCATGCACACAAATGTTTGTACAGTTCGGGAGTCGAACCCGCGACCTCTTGGTAAATAGTCAACTCCTTGACCATTACACGAAAGTGGTCGTTCATGAAATTGCATTTCACCGTGTGTGCATGTCTTTTTTTTCTCGTCTCTAAGTGTGTTTTAATGTACATTGTAAAGAAATTTGCATTGTTAATCCTGAAAAAACTTAATTTGGAAGACTAACATTTTCTCCAATACTATATTCACTGACAGCCTTGTCCCCAGGACGAGTCTTCCCATGAACACCATCGATCTGAACGCCATGATGGTGTCGTGGACCCAGTTCTGCAAGGACGCGCTGCCGGAGAGAAACTTCACGTTTTGGGAGTGGTTCTACATGGTTGTGAAGGTCACCAGGGACTATCTGAGGACGCTGTGGTGCGATGGGTAAGTTACTTATTGTGTTTTGTTTGATACGCCTCCTCGTTGTTCATAGCAGCCTGGTACTTTTCAAACGAACACACAAATAGGTCTTTAGAACTCTTGCTGTTTTATGAGAGCCTGGTACTTTCTTAAAGAAAATACACTGACGGTAGTATAAGGAAAGTATTTTGATCTCTCGTTCTTTTATGATAGCCTTACGGTTACTTAATAGTGGCAGGTTCGAATCCCGATTGATGCAGCTCCTTTTTTTTTGGTGAATGGTACTCATTTGTAAAGAAGGCGTTTGTTTATAAGTAGAGCAGATTAGGGAGGGTAGTAAGTTAGCCATGATGGTGTCGTGGACCCAGTTCTGCAAGGACGCGCTGCCGGAGAGAAAATTCACGTTTTGGGAGTGGTTCTACATGGTTGTGAAGGTCACTAGGGACTATCTGAGGACGCTATGGTGCGATGGGTAAGTGACCCTACTACTGTAGATTACAGGTTAAATCCCATCAGTATAAAGTAGTTCGTTAGGTACATCTCCTTATTAGTCATGGTAGCCTCGTACTTTTCGGTGGACGCGTCAAGTTTAGTACTGAGGTTTTTTTTAAACTCTTGTTATTTATGATAGCCTGGTACTTTTTGTCATGCTACGTATCTTTTACTATTAGAAAATCTCCTAATATTCTTGGCAGCCTGGTACTTTCCTAAAGAAAACACACTGACGGTAGTATCAGAAAGGTATTCTCTTGCTCTTTTATGAAAGCGTAGTACTTTTTGTTTTCATCGAACAGTAGCCCGGTTCCTGGACAGTTGCGGGTTCGAATCCCGATTGAGGCAGTTGTTTTTCTTTATCTTTAGTTAAACAGTACCTATTTGTAATGTGGGGGTTTATTTATAAATACGGCACATTAGGTGGGTTAGTAAGTATGCTATGACGGTGTCGTGGACCCAGTTCTGCAAGGTCGCGCTGCCGGATACTCCTCCTTGTTGGTCATAGCAGCCTGGTACTTTCAACCTAAAACGCTGATGATAGAATCAAAGAGGTCTTTAGATTTTGTGTCTAGATTGCACTAAATCTCCGCTCCTCTTCATTGGACAAATCCTATTGGTTAAAATTTTTCCGTTCCTCTGCTCCGCAGCTCTTTTATCGTACTTATAAAGTTATCATGGATAACGAAAGGCGGCCGGTGCAGAGGGTTACAAAAAAGGCTTAAGGCTTAAAGAGGCACTTATTTCGAGTAAAAATTCGCGCGGTTACTGATTAAAAACCAACCAAAACACCGTCTGTTAGTCACTGCGGCTCACCCGCGACTGTAGCATGCCGAGCGCATGCCGAGATCCGAGCGCGTAGGTGTAGCTCGCGCGTAGTTAGAATACTGTCACTGTCTGAATAATATCACCGTGCTAATATAACTCGTTACGTTATATAAACGTGATAGCTAAGCAGTTTTTTTCTACAAATGATGTTATTTTAAATGACCGTGTAGTTGTTTGGAGTTGTGATCTTACACCCATATTATTTTTGTTCTGTACGCCACCAATAGATGGCGCTGTGTGTATATCGAATCGCGCGTACATTCGAGTTCGCCTTTTAAATGACTACTGAGATAGATAGATCGATTAACATTTTCTTGTACAACACAAAACAAAAATTACAGACAAGTTTAACAAAGATAGATGTACAATTTAGGTGGTCTTAACGCTTGTAGCGATCACTATCAGCGATCTCTTTCACTGAGGTATGGATACTTGGATAATAAATATTTTGTTTTTGTTCAGTTTGAATTCAACTCGTGGCTTTGGGATCTTGTACATTAGTTCTCATTTATAATATTTGTTCCAGTCTTATCATGGGCTTCATACAGAAGAAGCAAGCTGAAGAAATGCTGTCCAAGTGTCCGCCTGGCACTTTCCTGCTGCGATTCTCTGACTCGGAGTTAGGAGGCATAACCATCGCTTGGACTGGAGGTAAATCCTTAAATGACTACAAAATTGATTTGTATTTATTTAATCGTACAACTTAAATAACAATTATTTATTTTAATTTCAAACTTTAAAGCTTTTAAAATGATTTTATATAATTTGCATGCTGTTATAATATGGCTGAAAAAGCTGAACCACAATGTCAAACCTACCACCAAAATGTACCCTTTTTCATACGTAAAATAGATATTCATTCATTCAAGAAATGTACAAAGAGTGGACTTAATGCTAAAAGCATCTTCTGCCAGTCCACCTCAAGGTCATGCAGAAAGAAAGCAATGGGTGCAGTGTAAATTTAATGAGAAAGGTAAATTGTGGTTAATAACAAAAAAAAGTAAAATAATATACAAATATAATATTGAAATAACAACAAATAAAAGTAAATATATAATTATATTATAATTATTTAAAATATACAAAAAATATATATCAATCAATTAATATGGATAGTAAAATATATATAAATATAATATCCTTCCCGATAACCGAAGCCGAAAAGAATTTTTTAAGTGATGTCTTTTCGAAATATAATTACATAACATAAATTCATAAAAAAATCCGCATTTTAGTCTTGCACGACAGCTTCGAGTCTGATTAACAATTGTGTATATTACATCACAAAAACCTACCTAGGTGTGTCTGGATGTATCACAATGATCGGTTCATTAGTGATAAATATACGCCACTGATCTATCATCAAGCCCACACACGTGCATAACATGACAAAATACCGCAAAATACAAAACATAAAAATAAAAAAATTAAATTATAGATTATTTCAGACCAGGGTCCATATTTTGATTAGTCTCAAATTAAACTCAAAACTAATCTAGTTCGCAGGGAGTGCCGCCTAGGTTTATGACACATTTAAAATCCCAGCTTTCAATCATAAAATGTTTGTAAAATTACTAACTTAGTTGTAAGTTACCTTTGTTAACCCTTAGCTGGTATCGTAAATTTAAGTAAAAAATAATAATAAATAAATATTTCACAACAATCACACCAATTCTCTAGTCCCAAACTAAGCTACGAGGCTTGTGTTTTAGTTACTAGACAACGGATAAACATACTTAAATACTTTTTTTGTTTGTAAATAAATACATATTATACATAGAAAACACCCAGATCAGTACAAACACACATGTTCATGCAAACTTATGCTTGTACTGTGCGGGGATCGAACCCGCGACCCTTGGTTTTAGAAGTCCGACATGTGAATCACTGCACCAAGCGGTCGTCGTAGCTGTAAGTAACGTAACTGGTTTTGTGGGGGTCACGTGGCCCCCAATAGAAAATAGCTTCTAAAATTGAAATTTCTGGATTTTTATTAAAAACTTATTTGGAAACAATAAATAACAAACCTGTTTGATAAAATCAATAACGGTTTATTTATATGACTCTTTTTACCTTTGTACTACAATAGATCACAAAAATTGTATATTTTTTGGTATCTTTTTTCTATCGTCACAATTATCCAAAAAATAAACGATTACTTGCCAACCTATGAATGTTTTCTCATTCGTTATAATATAAAATTCGAAAAAAAAAACTGAAATAATCTTCTGATTAACTTTTAGTAAAAAAATTAACACAAATTAGAAATTCTAAAGGCTAAGGAACATTAAATGGTATATTCTGCCTTGGAAATCATCACATAGCACATTTGTTTTACTATGCTCTTTGCAAATGTAATACTTGCAATTGTTGCATTTTGTATCAAATTTTCCGTCTTTTTTTCTGTCACATAAATGACAGCGCCCTCATTTTAGAGCTGGCTCCTTCAGGCGTAAAATTCGTTGCAGATGTTCCAGCTACATTGTAAGATGATACAAACGATCAATCTTTCGTCGCAATTCTCGTGATTCAAATGATTTTTTTTAAACACGATACAATAAAATAATGTAAAAAATCTAAACTTACGTATCTGGTATTGTGGGGCGACCTCCAAAACGCACGTACCTCTGCTTTGGTAAAAGCTGTAGCACCGAGCATCCGGCACGCGCCGTAAGTCGCGACGTAATGCGATAACTCAAAATGGCAGCCACCCACAATGCAAAGTTTTAAAGAAATTCGAAAAAATACCACGCGTAAATAATACTCACGGCCCCCACGAAACCAGTTAAGGGTTAATAAATAACACATGGATCATTTTGTCCGAAATAACGAATTTAAAAACTATGTTAGTAAGCATAAACATAAACAATTCTAAAAAAGTGAGGGGGGAATAACCGAACCTAGCGTGCAAGTTAATCCATTACAGAGGATAAAAGTTCATGACCTAAAAATAGTAATAACTTTCCCAAATATTGTTTAATTTTTGAATCCAAATATAGACAAAAGCTAATACAATATTTTTTCCCCAACAGAGGCGGGCGAAGTGTTCAGCCTCCAGCCGTTCACGTCCCGAGACCTGATGCTGCGCTCGCTCGCCGACCGCGTGCTGGACCTGCCGCAGCTGCAACACCTGTATCCGAACGTGGCCAAGGACGCAGTGTTCGCTAAATACTACACCAAGCCTGGTAAATCAACGTATTATTATTACTATCTACATTATACTATGGCATTGCTCGCGCAATTCCGAGCTCGCTTCGCTCGTGTTTTTGTCCTCACTCAAGTTTTTGAAACTTTCCTTAAGTGTCCGAAATGATACTCAAGTATCTAGCTCGCTCGCTGACCGAGTTCTGCGCCTGTGGCAGCTTCAGCACTTGTACACCAACGTTGCTAAAGATGCCGTGTTCGCGAAATACTACACCAAGTAAGTATTTAGATAAGTGTTTAGCTCGTTGGCTCGCAAAGATTTTTAGCTTGGTGACAGTTGAAAGAATACTGGACTTGCCACAGCTTCAATATCTGTAGCCGAATGTGGCTAAGGACGCAGTGTTTGCTAAATACTACACGTAGCCTGGTAAGTCGTTTGATAAGTGTTTGGCACTGTTCTCTGCCTACAGCCTTGTTGGTGTAGTGGCAAAGTTTCCGCCTTACATCCGAGAGATCCTGGGTTCGAATCCCGGGTCGAGCCCAAATTGTTTCTGAGATTTTCTGTCATGAATTTCTCAAACGCAGCTCGGAGTCGGGAAGTTGGTGGTGTTACACCCCCGTGCCTCAGAAAGCACGTTAAGCCGTTGGTCCTGCGCCTGATTTCTTTCCGGTTATGTCGGATTGCCACTTGCAATCTTATTAGCACTTTTCGCTTGCGAAGATTTCTAGCTCCCTGTGATAGCTGATAGAGTACTTGACCAAACGCGGCTAAAGATGCAGTTTTCGCTAAATACTACACCAAGCCAGGTGAGTCTTTATATAAGTGGTTAGTCGCCCTCGCTGGCGAATATTCTAGCTCGCGATGAGTCAATGTGGCTAAAGATGCCGTTTTCGCAAAGTAAGAAACGTTCCTAGCTCGCTTCGCTCGCGCATACTTTTGCGAAGTGTTTTCAGATAGACAATATAAAGCCCATTTATTTCATTGAAAATCAGCAGGCAAATATCTTATACGCTTTGCTCACGACAATTCTAGCTCACTCCGCTTTCATTTACTTTTAAGTGTTTTTAAGTTAATGGTAGACCCTATCAATAAAATCCACCAACCCCAGCTGAAAGACCGGGCTAAAATTGATATTGGAAACTTTAAACATATCTTTAAATCTATCTAGGTTACGATGTCACATGTAGAATAAAACATCGGCACAGTTCTAAATTAATCAATTTGATTTGATAACTCTTCATCGCACACCGATGAAATAAAAACAAAAAGATTTACTTTGAGAGATTTACGTAGCGTTTATTAGCGTAGGCGGTCTTATCGCAATGAGCTATCCTCTTCCGGTTATCTGGAAGAGATAGCTCATAGCGACAAGACTATATGATAAGAAAGAGATTTCGGTTTAGGAAGGACAAGTATAATATAATTAATATAATTATACAACAACATCACATACGTTGATCTGCCTCCGTGGTAAGTAGCTTAAAGAATTGTGTTACAGATATCAGAATCAACAGTGGTATTACAAATAAACTTAAATAAATACATATAATACCCAGACCAGTACAAACAGACATGTTCATGCACACAAATGTTTGTACAGTGCGGTGATCGAACCCGCGACCTCTTGGTTAATAGTCAACTTGTTGACCATTACACCAAACTGGTCGTCGAAGAAATTTTCTTTAAATTGTCACATTTGCTGACGAACCCAACTTTTGTTGTAGAAAACGAAATGCTCAAGAACGGCTACGTGAAGCCGGTGCTGGTGACGACGCTCCCGCCGTATATGGCGTCGCTCGCTGCGTACGCGCACTCGCCGGACTCGCACCGTGACACGCCTAGCGCGCCCGGCAGGTACTGTACTGTATTTGTTTCTACGGCTTACGCGAACAGTAGACATTGAAATGAGACACTTTTTAACGGATTATTTCGCGATTTATATACCTCTTGTTTTAACCTGACGTTTCGGACCCTTTTCAGCGTCCGTGGTCACAGGTAGACATAAATAATAAAAAATAAAAAAAAAATTCGCGAAATAATCCGTAAAAAGTTTTTTATTCATTTTAATTCAAGGCTGGGTGGCCAGCGAGTCACGGTTAACACCGCTGTATCTTACGCGCTTGTGATACGGCCGGTTTTGGCAAAAAAAATGGATACGCTGATGTGCTTGATGGGTTTAAATCACTCTCAGAATGTATGATCTCTCAGTAATATGAGATTATCCAACCACATCTTCATATCTTATTTTAAGTGATTGTTCTGTGCAAATTGCTGTGTGCATGTGTGTACTGGTCAAAATTAGTCCAGCCGATGCAGCTCACCAGGTGTGGGGTGAGCACGTACAACTTACTCACTTACTTTCACGACCGTTTGGTGCAGTGGTCTACATGTCGGACTTCTAAAACCAAGGGTAGCGGGTTCGATCCCCGTACAGTACAAGCATATGTGTGCATGAACATGTGTGTTTGTACTGGTCTGGGTGTTTTCTATCTATCATATGTATTTATTTACAAAAAAAAAATATTTAAGTATGTTTATCCGTTGTCTAGTACCCATAACACAAGCAGCGTAGCTTAATTTGGGACTAGAGAATTGGTATTTTTTTTTACTTCTTTACTTCGCTGGCTCGGCGACCCGAAGTGTACCTTGGCCTCCGACATTAAAGTGCGCCATTCTTCCCTATTCTGTGCCAGATCTGACTGATCTGTTATTTCAGGTCTTTGGCGACTAGCACGAACAACTATCGTAACGTATTCGTAGCGTTTATCTATCGTCAACTTGTCAATTTGTATGTTTGAACTGTCACTTTCTGACGTTTGGACGACACGAATACGGTAAGAAAATGTTCGTGCTCACCCCACAGTTTTGCTGGCTCATGTCGGGGTTTTTTTTAGAATTTTAATTATATTGGTTTAATTATTCTTTAATATATCTTTTGTTTTTTTTTCTTCATTAGGTACATGATAGATTTCTAACGCTCTGCTTCAAGACTTGGTTATAACTTAATTTAAACCTAGGTTACTTTTTTACTTTAAGTTTTTAATAGTCACATCCCAAGTTTATTTTTTTTTTAATTTTTATTCTTAGTGGTTTCTATATACAAAATTCTAAAGTGCCTTCGAATCGGATAAAAGTGCTTCCTTCTTGTTTTTTTTCTATTTCTGTAGATCTACATTCAATTTTTTTTATAGTATTTTATGTTAAAAATGTAAGTAAAGATTCAATTGATGCATTCGTTAGATATTTTTTTGAAATAATATAAGTAACTTGTTCAATTGAATCAATTAGGCTAAAAAACAGCATTTTTTATTTGTATGCATCAATGGACTTTAAAAATAAGACTTAGAATAAATATATATATTGATATAATTTTTTTCTAGCTGCGGACCAACCATTTTGCAGTTGTAAGAAGATTTAAATTAAAAAAATAAAATCTTGTCAATTTTCGGTCTCAAAATGTAGGATAAGTGCAATACTTAGTATTAAAGGAGCTGGGATTTATGGTTAACAGCAGTACTACAAATAAATAAAAAGGCGTTGAAATCTTATAGACATTTTTCAATTAAACGTTGGTATCCTTTGAAATTTTCCACAAACTTTTAATTGAGATTCTAACACAGTTTCATTTATTGATGGTGAGGCTGTTCAACTTTTTTTTTATTAATTAACAGTCGAACGAATTAAATCCATTTTTTTTATATATTTCTATTAATGACGGTGAAATACACGCCCAATGTTGACTGAATACAACCTTTTTTTTATAATCAGGCTCAAAATATTTTAACAGTAGTTTTTTTTAGACAAAAAAATTTAGTTCTCAAAAAATCAAAAAAATCGTGGCTTTTCGTACCCGGCTCCTTGTCTATGATTAATTGAATTGACCGTTAGGTGTTGGCCAAAGTACTGTTTTCCGGGCCCCAGGGCTTTTTATGCTATACTTATACGTAGAGTTAATTTATTCTGTGTTTTGTATGACGATGAAATAAATTAGCTAATAGTATAGTTTAGCTTTTTGGCACGTTTACAATTGTATACAGGGCGTCTAGTAAATGAAGGTTGCATATTTTCACTACAATTACATTTTTTTTAGTAAATATTGCTTTTGATAACTGAAAGAGTCATTATTAAATAATGGCAACTTTAGAAGAACATGATGTGACACGTCTATTAGTAAAAAATGTTCGGTATTTATTTACTAAACACACAGTTTATATATCTGTCGCACAACTTTTTACTGTAGTGGCAAAATAAATTATAATTTTATTTATGTATACTTATTATATTTGCACAATTTCTATAATAGAGTGGTATCAACATATTCTTCATGTATTTTATATATAATTCGAATTATTTTATGTAATAACATTATAAGACTAAAAAAATCAAATTATTGGATATACGAAATTGACTGAAAGTGTATATAAAAAGGACGAATGAGGGTTTCTATACATATTATACATTTATCTACTTAATCCTTTGAACTATATTTAAATTATGTCTACAAATAATATTTTTCTCTATACATATAAAAAAAACATATATTAAAAACTTTAAAAAAGTCAATTACTTAAGTCATCAAAAACCTATCTGCTTTACCTAGTATAAAATATTTATTATAATATATATAAACCGTCACACCGTCCCATTGTTCGTCCTGGTCTGTGATCTGGCTAAAAAAACAGTATTATTGTTACTAAATTCTATTTTAATTTCATTTTTAGTGTTAAATTTAATCTTTATACTAAAATAAGTATTGTTATGACGCCAAGAAACTTGCAACTCGATTTGTTCCAAGAGTATCTTGTCGATGAAAAAATAAGATTTTCATCCAACAGAAAATGCTGAATACTTGACGTAGTTGACTATGCAATTTATTATTTAAATCAAATAACTTGTCGCAATTTTTTCTAAAGATTACTCGTAAAAAATAAGGTATTAAAAAGTTTTATATAATATTGTCGTATAGTGGTCGCCACCCTGTATAATAAAAAGTAAATTTGACTTTTTTTTTACATATTAAGGCCTAATCAAGGCAAAATTAGATAGGAAAATCTAAATATTCTTGTAATGTCTTATGTATTAAAATACTTTAGGTGCGCCCAACTATAAACTACAGTTAAAGTTACTATTTTTATGTCTTTGAACAATTATGTCAGTATTACAGTACGATACTATATTAATACCGAAGTCTTCAACATAAAATAATAAAAATATATAAAAAAGCAATGCTATTACAGTACCTATGTTTGGCATAAATATTAAACAAATCGATAAATATAAACAAAAAAAAAATTGCTTGCTTACTAACTACTTAAAAAAATCAATGAAACTTAAAAACAAATCTATAAAGACCAACAATTGGGATGATGACACCTATCTTAAATATTGTCAAGAACATGGTGTTTAAAAAACATAGTTCCTATGAAGTTAATACAACCAATATATTTCAAAAAAAGCTGTAGAAACCAATTTTTAAACACACAAAACGCAATAACTATTCGGTCAATTGACTCCGATTTCTGATACATGACCGTGACGTCACGATCATTTATTCTCATACGAAATCTATGGAGGCAGACCGTTTTGACAGACAATAAAAAGTATGTCAACGATTGGTGGTGTCGTCTAGCCAATTGCCTTCGGTCTCCATAGCTATATAGTTCTGCGAAGCATTTAACAATTTTATCATTTGATTACGATTAGGTCTCATTTGGGCTAGAAAATGCCAAAGCACATTGTAAAGAAAATGTTTACATATGCAGGCATAGATAGTGTTAATGAAATAGCACTTTTGCTTCTTGGAGAACCATATTAAAATGATTCCAGAGGATTCGCGTTATTTCATATTACTACGTATGCGACCCAATGCTAAGCGCTTAATTTGACTTTTAGCAAAAAAGTTAAAGAAAAACAATACTAGACATTGAAATGATACACTTTTTAAACGGATTATTTCGCGATTTATGTACATTTTATTTTAACCTATGTTAAAATAATAATATTATTATCACCATCGAATTACCGTCCCTCTGTAGTTATATGTACCGTTTACGTTAGTCAAATATTACCCATAGTAGATTTACAATAATAATTGTTATTATTGAAAAATTAATGATTTTTAGTAAAATTTGGGTCCACAAATATGCATTTCTCTTGTATTTTTAACTATAATTAGATATTAAATGTTAATGTTACTATTAAAAATAAAAACTTTTTGCCGTATGTTTGGCGATGAGAGGTTAGGAAAATATTAATAAATAAAAAAAAAACTATTCTGTCGGTGTTTTGCAAGTTAGGTGAAAAATATGGAAGTGTTAGATAAATTTTGGTTAACATATTTTTTTTTCATTCGAATTTTGATTATTCAAAATTATGTTGATGAGAAAGTGTTAGCTCGAGTTTTTATGTATACTTGGGTGCTAAATATAATTGAAATAACTAAGTACAGCTTCTGAACATGACAATTTAATTTAATTTTTTTGAAATAATATGCGTAGTGTTTAAGTCGCTAAAATATTTATAGGGAATATCTAACTACAAGCACTGCATAGTACTGGAACAAATATAATACATAACAAGTGTTGACAGATATTTTAATTAAAAAAATATACATATATTTCGGTTTTACACAAAATTACATACATTGCTGTTAACTCGAAGAAAAACTTCTGCTGTTTCTTTATTTAGTAAACATATTTGTCAACACTCGCTGATAAGTTATGAAATAATTTGATTAATAAACTTCAATATTTTTTTATTAAAGGTTCACGCATTGGACTTGTAATTGGAGCATGTTGTATAGTTTTATTGTATTGGCTAACGAATTTATATAATAATGGATGTGACTATTATAAGTGTACGTCTGTCGATAGAATTTGTCAAATACCATAGGAAACTAATTATCATCCCTTTTTCTTCTAAGTTCTATCTTAGCATTCTCAAGATTATGTCAGCCTCTTTCTTTTTTATCTATGGTTGTATATCGTCAACTCCTCGATCTGAGAGCTCGAATAGAGATGAAATTCTGTCTTAGTTCAAAGTTGTTTGTCAAATTCAATTGAAAGACATTTTGACTAGTTAATAAAAAATAGAAGTAAGTCTGAAAATGAACGTCTTATAAGATGTTAAAATTTACATCGTTAGAACACCTTGCATCTACTTTGCTTTGACCTTCAAAAAAGTAAAACAGTTTGTCAACGTAGTTCGCATTGCAATGGTCACATAAACTATTCGATTGTCACAAAACTGGTGTAGATGGCGGTGCTAGCGCAAAAATTAATCGCGATCACATTATAATATGTTTTTTGACAAAGGCACTCAGAAAAAGAATTCAGAAATCCGTCAATTTAAAAAAATAAACTGTCATAAAAAACGTAACTTAAAAGTTTATAAATTAAAAAAAAGTTTGACAGATGCAAGGTCTTTAATAGTAACATCGTTAAAACTTAACTGATCTTTAAATAATATACATGACAATGTTGGATGTATGTATGTTTTCAATGTATTTGTATACAATTATATGTGAGATTTAAAAACAAATATATTTTTTTTAATGATTCGTTGGAAAAATGTCTTTGTAAATTTATTTTCAGATGCCCTTATAACAAAAGCAATTTTTATTTATTTATATCGTAACGAAATATAAATAATGCGCATTTTTTTGAAATATTACTAAGACATTTTTTCAACAACACAAAAACCTGTCGCGAAAATGCAACACAGACGGTCGTTATTTCTTTTTTTTAAAGTATTTTTTTTACCCTTAAATTACAATAATTTGTAACTTCAACTGTAGCTTGTCTGTGCTGACATTTTGGCGAGGGGACGTAGGGTTCTTAGTTATTTTTGACGACCGTATCAATAATGTGTTGCATTTTCTTTCTTTACCGATCCCTTGGTCACCGGCGCTGCATCTCCGGAATAATATATGAAACTACACTCTGACACATTATCATGAAACTCTCTTTGAAATTTTAAATTCGTGTATTAAATTAATTAACGACACCTGTACTACTGTGAACTTCATAATGTTCCTTTAAAAAAATCTGAATAAAATGGCATAAATCACAATGTGATTTACAACTTGACCAAACTCACATCTCACTTCTCTCTTGTCCACATCGCGTATGACATTCAACAATCTAAAATGACAAATTTTTCATAAACTACAAAACACTGCGAAAAAATGAATAACGTAACAACTCTCTTAAAACACGATGCATAAATCCTCGACATAACACGATACAATGACTTGACGCAAAACCTAAAAACAAAACCAACTCGTCACAACACAATGCATCAACTATTCTAAACACAATACAACAACTCTACAAAACAATACAACGACTCGACAAAACACAATGCTACAACTCGACAAAACACAATGCAACGACTCGACAAAACACAATGCAACAACTTGACAAAACACAACCCAACAACTCGGCAAAACACAATGCAACGACTCGGCAAAACACAATGCAACGACTCGACAAAACACAATACAACAACTCGACAAAACACAATACAAACAACTCGACTAAACACAATACAACAACTCAACAAAACACAATAAAACAACTCTACAAAACACAACGCAACAACTCGGCGCAACACAACGCAACAACAGCTGCTTCAGCGCGGCCACACCCGCGCCGACGGAGAGCACGTTTATGGACAGCGACCTCTTCGAACAGATGAGGGCCTTCGACCCGGAGAGTTTTGACGAGTTCAACATGTACGAGTCGATGACGATGAAATGATGTAAGTTAAATCAAACTTCACACTTTTTTTTAAGCCTATATACGTCCCACTGCTGGGCACAGGCCTCACCTCAACTATGAGGTGGTCCGAGCCATACTCCACCACGCGGGCTCAGTGCGGATTGGTGGAGGGGTGTTTGTAAGGTAAGTGACCAAGCTTACTGTCAGATGTTATTAAGCCGCCCGAGGGCCTCTGACCAGGCTTAGCGACTAATATATATCGATATTAACCGGGACCAACAGCTTAACGTGCCTTCCGAAGCACGGAGATGCTTGTAAATGGACATCACTTAAATGGTCAGAATGGTCACCCATCCCAAACATAACCATACATACCGCGCCTAAGGTTGCTTAACTTTAGGTATCACTACCAAAGCGCTGCAACCACTGCGCCACAAGCACCTCTAGCAAACTTTACACTAATATATATAGTCCTTCTCGTCGAGTCCGACGACGGCGACCCTTGCAATCGTGTAAGATTTTTTACCCGTGGAGGTTCCTCTCATAAGCTCGCAGATAGATGACTTGCTAAGCCGAATTTGGTTTTAAATATACGGGCACACTGCATATTGCTGGCCACTTCTGTTTTGTTAATTGACGACCACTTTGGTGTAATGGTCAAGATTTTGATTATTAACCAAGAGGTCGCGGGTTCGATCCCCGCACTGTACAAACATTTGTGTGCATAAACATGTCTGTTTCTACTAGTCTGGGCCACTGGTAATACCACTGTTGATTCTGATATCTGTAACCCGTTTTTTTTATTTGAAAGATAATTTAATCACAGTGGTTCCTAGCTCCCTCCCTCCCCTCCCTCCCTCCCTAGAAATCCCTCCACCCGTTTAAGCTTTAAAGATTTTCTCAAATTTTGTGTTTTGAATGCATATTCAAATTTCACATTTTTAATTTCCAGGTGACCTGCAATAAGTGGAGAGTTTACCTTTATTCTATAATTAGTTATAGTTTCTGAGTCAAGTGTAGTAAGAGCTATTATTGCGTGGCATATTTACAAGTTGTTTTAATTAATGTAACGTAGTTTTGTGCCATAGATAGAATTCAGATATGTATATTCGTCCATGAGTTATACATTAACTTTAGTATCAGTGCCTTCCCCTTAAATTAAGTTTTATTTTCTTACCTTATACCTAAGCTGGAATATATTCATATTCATTTATTTGCCAACTAAGTGTTGCATATAGCAGGTCTTATGCTAGACAATTGCACTTATAACTTAGTTACCCTTTCAGTTTGGGTATTACAAAAAATATTATTATTATTAGAGGACTATATCTAATTATTACAACCCACTTACAAGCATTGCATTTTGGACTTACAGTGGCTAAAGTTATGACATATTCGTATCTTTTTTCTTCTTTATTAATATTAATATTTATTAATTTAAACATATTTTGCAAGATTTGAGAATAAATATCTTGAAAAATATTGAAAAATGGCCTCCAAAAAATCAGTCATATTATATCGAAACTTATAAAAATTGGGGACTTAAAATCTAAATGAGTATACTCTATTATGTATACGTATGTGCTTTCAAAATTTTATTGTAAAATCAATGCATGAGTTACGAATGTATATGGCATGTTTATATTTTTGTTTTCAACATGTTAGATTTTATGATTATGACTTTTATGAATACCGTGCCATTATGATATAGGTAAGAAATGTTATATACAGGATGTCCCAAAAAGAGCGTGCCAAACTTATAGAGATGATAGACTATTGGATGAATGAATATTTTTACAAAAAAAATACTTTATTAAAAGTACCACCATTTAAAAGAATTTTTTTTCGTGTTTATTTTAAAATCTCCCATTTTGAGCCTACCTATTGTTGCTGTGTGTACAAGTAAGCAGATTTCTTATTCTCGTTGTCAAATATTCTCGAAGAATTGATCAATGCCAGGAAAGTTTTCTTAATTATTTAAGAGAAACTTGACAAAAAAACATTTGGCACGCTCTTTTTGGGACACCCTGTATAATGTATTAAAAATCGCTTCATTTGGCGGTGAAACATATGTATTCAATGCACATAATAACAAAATAACTCTTATGAACGAGAAAATATGTATATAGTTAATGAATTTAATCAAACTATGGCAGCATTTCACTAATAAAGCAAAAAAATAATTTTTAATTGATATGGTACAGTTATTCTGTATGATTTTGCATTTATATATATATTTTTTATCTTTTTATTATCTTTTGTTCGCAGTAATATTCATATGTCCTGTATCATTCATTTATTATGTAATGCTACTTGTCATTGCCTTCATAGATAGAATATAATCAAGATTGTTTCTTAAATAGAATAAACTTTCTATATTTAAATTTGCACACGATAATATGTTTTAATCTATGTGAAAAATATATATAAAATATCTATGTGATAAAAGATTTGTAAGTAAATATATACAGGGAGATCAGAGCTGCAATGTGTAGTGAGAAAAATATGGAGACACGGTAACAAAAAAGGTCGTCATACTACCTCCCATGGCAGTCTGATTTACTAGGTTGTACTGGGACTGAGCATCTTGTAAGAGACTGTGTGTGTGGCGACCTCTACCGTTCGCCATCACAAGCGGTGCAGACATGCCTAACTGTGGCAAGAACGACAACCAGCGCTGATACAGCTCCATAGGCCAGATGGCGCTGGTAGCGCACCTAGTACCGCACATGAACCGCGGCATATAAGATTTAGATCCAGAATAATATAGATAGCCAAATCAAGATGATGTCTATCGGACCTTGGTCCCCGACCATACCACCCGGTTGATAGGAAGCGGTTCCCTTTAGCTTCCTAACTCTAAATCTGTTGCGCCAAAATATGTATGTGTAAAGCACAGCCTACTCCATTGTGCGACGTATTGAAATATACAGGGTGACTAGAAAATATTAACCGCGGTATCAGCCCATTGCAGTATTGCGTCATTCACTAATAGGTGCTTATTTCAAAAAGTTTGGTATTAACTGCCTCTTGTGCTAGTGTCATTTTAAAAAATGTCAATGTCAAAAATAAAAATGCGACTTAAATATTTTTAATGGGAGCTGCTATTTAATGTGATATAATGCCTTATGGAATGAACAGGAATGAATTTAGGTTCAGTTATTTTTCAATGGTCAATCGATTAGACCACATTTATTAATAAAAAATAAAATTAATTATAAAATGTAGTATCTGTTAGGAAAGCACTATAAAACTTCATGTAAATGACTCTAGAACCGCACCAGCGCAAGGTAGTTGACACCACCAATCGTTCACGTGCTTTTTATTAACTGTAAAAACATTTTCTCTTTAGAGCTTGTAAAAATATAACAATATGACGTAATCGCGTGCGCTGCCGACTGAGTGACTATTTATCGATTTAAAATCAATTGAAAACCCAACATGTGTTTGTTTGTGAACTTCAGAAAAAGGCGGTATTAAATTATGAATAACTATCGGGTCGCGCGCGAACATTCGCGTCTCATTCATCAATCAACAATCTCCGTCGCAAGGAGAGGTGTATTTTTTTTTTGTTTAAACAAAAAAACAAAAAACAGTTCTTCTTTCCTAGTTTCATTTCCTACTGAGTACCATTAACGGTGTCGATTACACAATTAAAACTTTGTGAATCTTAGTAGCTCTTTATTAATATCAAGTCAAGTATACAATATGGGTGTTGAATTTTAAAATGTCACATTTTAATGGGTTATATCGCTGTAAGATACATTTTACATTAAAATATATATGACAATGTAATTTCAACCACTAACTGTATATAAAAAATTTTATCTTTACGCTTGGATGTGTAAAGTTGAAAATCCTTTGCAATTGTAATTTAGCTAAAATATGAAAGTTTCCTTGTCATTAGTAAAAATAAGTCATTTGCCTTTTATATATTGTGAGTTGAGATAATGTCACTTAATTATAGTGTTCAAATAAATGTTCTAATAAGAACACCCTGTATAAAAATAAAAAAGTCAAGTTTGGTGCATATTTGTCAGATTATAAAATGTTAATATAGCGTCTACTGTACAGTAAAGTATCACTGTAAAATAATATTGGTATTTGTATCTACCGTTAGTAACTACTTTTAAAATACTGACGTTTTTTAAATGAAAATTAATTTTACCAATATGAATAAACTTTAATCAAAAATCTCTAGATCAATTTTGTGTCGTATAGAATTTAATTCGTGATTTTTAAATGAAAATTGTGCACAATTTTAGTACACCCTATATTAGCAGTTGACGAGCTTACACCGTGTTAATGTTTGCAATTAGTGTAACCGATTAATGTAATAAAAATTATCTATGTTGATGTGTTTGTTTTATTATATTAACCACATATTCCTCGTATAGTCACCAGCTAAATTATGTTACACGCTGGTACAGACGGCTTAACATCAAGATCTTCATTTTCGTTGTAAGATCACGCTTATTAAGTTTAAGATACCGCAGTGATTAGCTTGACTTGTGGCCGTGCGTACCATGTCAAAATAAGAAAGTTAAAAAAAAATGAGAATATTCATTCGTATAACATGAACCGGTGTGTATGCCTATCTCTCTCACTCTCTCTCTTTCGCTCTTAGGCGGGCTAACTGTGCTCGAGTGGAAGGGACGCGTGCCTTTCACTTTTTATGTCTGTCTCACTCGCTCTTAGGCGGGCTAACCATGCCCGAGTCGAAGGGACGCGTGCCTCTCACTCGCTCTCATTGTGAGCGCATAACGTGAGCGGAGCGTAACGCAGTTTCTTGAAGTGTCACCCGGCAAACCAATTTATAAGACGTTGTCACGTCAAAAACAGACTTTTTAAAAATAAAAGCTTTGGGAAAAACAGCTCGAATTGTTGTATACAAAGTTAACAGATTATAAATATAGGAATATTGTAGATAAATAGTTAAATGAGTTTACGACATTTGAACATTTATAAAACATTTATTATTTAACAATGTATTAGATTACAAGTTTTCATACACACACTCGACTTACAGTGAAGTACGATACTTAATTTATTACTTACTAGCGGACCCTACAGACGTTGTCCTGCCAGTTGGTTTATTTTTAATTTTCTGATCATTTAAACCTTCCCTGGACTTCCACGAATATTTCAAGACTAAAATCATTTAAATCGGTTCAGCCGTTCTCGAGTTTTAGCGAGACTAACGAACAGCAATTCATTTTTATATATAAGACTAGTGGACCCGGCAGACGTTGTCCTGCCCGTTGCTTTTTTAAAATTTTCTTATCTTTTAAACCTTCCCTGGATTTCCACGAATATTTCAAGACTAAATTTATTCGAATCGGTTTAGCCGTTCTCGAGTTTTAGCGAGACTAACGAACAGCAATTCATTTTTATATATAAGAGAGATTTATAAGCTGTTTAAACTCTAATTTATTAATATAATATCTTAAAATACGAGAAGATATTTGCAATGCAAGCTAACAAAAATATATAAATGTTTTAACAGGTCGGTTAGACCTGTTAAAACATTTTAAAAGTCTTTACCATATAATATGCAGTTGCTATCCTACTTCTAATAAAATTACACCGCTTATGTACTACAAAAAACCGGCCAAGCGCGAGTTGGACTCGCCAACGAAGGGTTGGCGAGTTACAAAAACTTGTATCATGGTGATTGCTGCTATCAACATGATACAAGTTTTTGTTTTAATGAAGTATGAAGAAAACTACTGACCAGATCTCGTTCGAACCGAATTTAGATGGAAGTGCAGATAATAATAATAATAATAGTCCTCCTGGCCGATTTCGACCACGGCGGCCAATCTTAACAGAGATAAGCCAACTACGCAGGAGATATTATATTGCACAAGTGTGAGCGCAATACACAGGTTTTTGAGAAATTCATGACAGAAAATCTCAGAAACAATTTTTGGTTCGACCTGGGATTCGAACCCAGGACCTCTTGGATGTAGATAATAATGTACATCTAATACACATGTATATTTTTTTAGTTTTTATTCTCTTAATAAATCTAGTCAAAAATAAAGTCATTTTTCCACTTCAGTTTCGTTTGTTGTTGAAGTGTTTCATTTTCAGTTCGTTCAGTTTAGGAAAGAATGACATTAGAAACCTAAATATCATTTTTTTAAAGATAAAGATATTTTATTTGCAGAAACATGTGTAAGAATATAACATTTCATTCAGTAAATTCTTGATATTAAATAGTTAAAAGTGTCAACATGTCTGACCAATATTTGGCGTGCAAATTTTAAAGTGCTTGTCATTAACATAAATATACAGTGAAGTCAGAATTATTATAAGAAAATAAATTATTACATAATGAAAATAAAACAATGTCAAAATTTATCATTTAAAAAGTCATTTAAGCTATAGTAGCACTTGTAAAGTAGTAATTGTTTAAATTTCTTCTTAAAAATAGTGTCATTCAAGGATTTATAAGCCTGAGGAATTTTATTATATATTTTCGGAGCCATGCATATTACACTCTTTCTCATTAAAGCCGTTTTTGCCCGTTGTAAGCACAGTTTACTACCATCACGACGGTGACGACGGTTTTCAAGACCTATCCATAGATACCCCACACGTATCTATAGGTGTTAATCATCATGACAGTACAGTTAAAGTTTCGGAAAAAATTGGCTGTGACATACAGACAAAAAGACACGACAAATCCATGAGGGTTTCATATTTTGCCTTTTGGCTACGAAAGTGAATCCTAATTACCTAAAAAGTGATCTTAATTTGGTGTCGCGTCTTGTAAAAAGAACGCTGGAGGAGTTTGCGCATCGGAACAGCCCCCCTACTCTCTAAGCCGTTGTCCGTAGTTTCGGATGTGGCTATCCCTGTCACTCTTAAAAACTTGACCGTGCGAACGAACGCACTCGCTAGATTCGAAAATACGAATGAAACGTAGGGAGTACGGCCCTAGACTCGCTCGCACCTGCGTGTGAAATGCCCGCTCCCTTCCCGCTGCGTACAATAGGCATGATGACACCTATCTTAAATATTTCCAAGACAATGGCGTTTAAAAAACATGGCCCCTATGAAGTTAATACAACCAGTATACAGGGTGTCCAGGAATTAATGGATAACCCTTTAACTGCGGGTAGCTTGACCGATGCCCTACTGGTAAAAAAATTATGACCTTAGTAAAAGTGTCACGGTTTTCAAAATATCGCCCAGAGACAATTGTATGAAAGTGAGAAAATTTTTCACAATCTTTTTTTTGTATTTTTTTTTCTTATTCACAGGCACTGAAATAATGTACTCATTTTATGCGCCAGCTATTTAGATGTATTTAAAAAAAAACAGAACTCAAAAATGTTGCAATGGGAGATTTTTTTTCATACAATTGTCTCTGGGCGATATTTTGAAAACCGTGACACTTTTACTAAGGTCATAATTTTTTTACCAGTAGGGCATCGGTCAAGCTACCCGCAGTTAAAGGGTTATCCATTAATTCCTGGACACCCTGTATTTACAAAAAAGCTGTAGAAACCAATTATTAAACACACAAAACTCAATAAATATTCGGTCAATTGACGTCACGTTCTTGTATTCCCATACAAAATCTATGGATGCAGACCGTTTTGACAGATAATAAAAAGTACTTATGTCAACGATTGGTGGTGTCATCTAGCCTATTAGACCTATGTATCGTTAGCGCTCTTTATATATGACGCGACATATATTTATACTTATTCTATAATATACTTTTATACTTATTGTTATATAAGTAATTGTAAAAATCTACATTTTATTACATAAGTTTCTGACCTATTCAATTGACTAGGATTTAAACAATATGACTGTGTCAATATTATCTATCTATAATTTATCGCGTTTTATATAAAAATATACATAAAATGTACATATTTGGGAAAAAGTTCAATCAATTTCGATATCGTTATTAATGTGAAAAAGTCTCCAAAAATAGGCTTAGTTTAGAAATAAACATTAGATCAGGTTTCTATAACCCTAAGTGCTATGCCATATTAAAAGCATTGGATTTAAACATTTACTTATAAAATGACAATTACAGACGCTTACCCTCTGTCCTACGTGAGCTACGCGTGAGTGACGCGATTGACATTGACACAAGCCGTTTAAATTATTGGTGGCGTCGCGTCGCGTCGCACTTCTCGCGTTGCGGTGCTGAGGTAGGACAACGCCTTACTCACAAATATATAAATATACTACAAAATCACATACATTGATCTGACTCCGTGGTAAGTAACTTAAGCACTTGTGTTACAGATAATAATATTTGATAATGTAATAATAAAAAATATGGGAAAAGAAGACAGTCTATTAAATATTTGCAACAAGTTTGCGTCAACTTTTACCAGCGAGATTGACCTGATAAAACATTCGTGTTCTGAAAAATGTTTAGATAGGGATAGCTATGTTGATGGGCCTGTTGTGTGCATGAGATGGCAACCGGTTAGCAGCCGAGATGTGAAACGCGTTATTAACCAATTAGATAAAAAACAAGTCGCCTGGTAACGATTACGTGCGGATGTCAGATATAAAAACCGGTAAAGTGCGAGTTGGACTCGCGCACCGAGGGTTCCGTACAAACCTGTAGAAGGAATAGTAATTTAGTAGTAATTTAGGAATAGTAATAGGAATAGAAATTTTCAAAATTGTCAATAATATTTTTTTTTATATGATGAAACTGAAAATTTACGGTTTTCGTAATTTTTCCTATATCTGTACTATAAGACGTGACTTCGTACTAAATTTCAAGATTCTAAGTTTACGGGAAGTACTCTGTAGGTTTTGATTCACGTGCGAGTTTCGAAAATTTGCGGACTAAATAAATGGCTGTATCTTTTGATTGCGTTGGCTTAGAAGGTTGCTTTTTCTACAGCTTCCAGGGACAGTAGACCTAAGTATCATATAGAAATTTCAGTTTGATACCTCCACGCGTTCCTGAGAAAAATGGTCTTGACAGACGGTCGGACAACAAAGTGATCTTATAAGGGTTCCGTTTTTTTCTTTTGAGGTACGGAACCCTAAAAATAGCAGCTAATCTAGTTAGCCCTATTTTAGCAAGTTTAGTTAATCTGTCGGTTAGTCAACATAGGTTTCCGAATGGATTGAAGGAAGCCACAATTCGTCCTATTTATAAAAAGGGAGACCATAAGAACTATTCTAATTATAGACTGTAACATATAATATGTTAATACTCTTTCTCGATATAGGTTATTAAATAAATACAACTAGATAGGAGTAATATAGGTATAAAAATAAATAGAATATTAAAAATAAACTTAACCTAAATACTTATTAACTAGCTAACTTAACTTTATCTACATACTAATTATATATTTTTACCAAAAAGAAAAGTATTAAACGT
Source organism: Pyrausta despicata (assembly GCA_963921415.1). Lineage (NCBI taxonomy): Eukaryota > Metazoa > Arthropoda > Insecta > Lepidoptera > Crambidae > Pyrausta > Pyrausta despicata. The sequence continues at coordinate 6,946,214 of OY992874.1, forward strand.
TATAGTCCGTGCAAATCGAGAAATACGCTAGGGGCGAAGGGCGAGGGGAGTGACTACAGAGGCGCGGGCGCAGACCGCGGCCGTGCGCCAGCCACACACTCGATCAGAGCTCGCGTCACGACACCCGCGTACCGCTTTGCGCGCGCGTGACCTACTTCTCAGCTCGACTCGATATTTCGTATCACAAATAATTGCTACTTTTGTTCAAAAAAGGTTTTAACAGTGCAACTATATCTCTGTGTACCTAAATAAACATCATTATCCCGTATCTGGGTGAGTTGTGCGTATATTCTTGTTTATTTTACTGTTAGGGTATGCTTCATTGTGAATTTTGTAAGTAACGGTTTTTCCTTTAGTTATCTTCGTAGTGTAAGCTTATGCTAGAATTGATTACGTAGGTCGTAAGGTTGTAAATATTACTAGTGAACCCTATTTTATTTCTATAAAACAAATAATTCTTTGCCATCAGTTCTGTAACCGTCTCTGCTTATTATAAATTATGACTGCCACTGCATCCCAGTTAAAGATTGCCTAGACTTTCCCGATATTAGCTTGCTTACTGTGCTTTTCTGGCTTTAAATCATTCCTCATCCGAACTCTTCATGACTAGTGGCAATAAAACATCAATCCTTCCGTTTTGATTTACATCAATTGGTGTTTTGAACAGGAACTACCACCAGGCTAGATCACTAGCACCTCGTCGACAACACCTCGACGTTTTAAGGACTTATCTCAGTCCACGGGCCCGTCGCAGCCCAAGGACCTATCGCAGACCACGGACCAGTCAAAGGAGCAGCCGGAGGCAATTCAGGGGAGTCAGGCAGGATTCGTCGCACAGAACCATTTCGTCACCTACCCACGACCTTTGTAACTTTTTTTTTTAAAAGTAAATTTTCTTGTCCTTACTTAATTTTTGGCCGTTTTATTTATAATCCACAATAAAACGTGACAAATGGCGCCCAAGCTTATCGTTTAAAGGTTTCGGTTTTGGTTCTGTAGCGGCTTCCTCTTTTCTTTACTGTCTGGTGATGGCTGTGTGCATGTTATTTTCACTGTAAAACGATGATAGTATCCTACTACTATCTTCGGGCTATGTACCTGTTGTTTCTTTTCTAATTTAAGTGATAAATTCGTTTTGTATAGAATACTTTACCTACCCTGAACGAATGTAATTTTTGTTTGAATTATTACTAGCAAAGTTAAGGCATTATCTTACTTGTTAATCTAATTACGCTGAATTTTGTGACAGTACATAGCTCGGGGAATGTTTGTTTTTAAAAACTTTCATTTAGTTTCAATCGTTTCTGTTTCTTCTTAGTTAGTGCTTTTTATTTTTATTTGCCTTTTTTTTCTTCTTCTTACTACATCGTTCTAGATCAAAATTGATTATTGTGACAGAACGGAATAAACTGCTTTGGCATTTTTTTTTCTCTGTGTTGTAGTTAGTTTTCATTAATTATTTTCCGAATATTTGCACAACATACCTAGCTGCGTTAAACTTGCAATATGTCTTTTCCGATAAAATTTCTCCATCTTCAAAAGACTGAGTTACAATATGAGGTAAATATTAGGGGAGAGATACCAGCTAGTACTGTTTTGGAGCTAAGAAGACAAGTCTGTAAATTAACACAAACATACCCTTCTAATGACATCTCTTATTCCTGTCTGGAATTAGGTGATGATATGAAAGGCATTGCGGAATCACTTGTCAAATTAAATTCTAATTTGGAGGCCCTGTCTTCATCTATGGATGAAAGTCTAGTAGATCGTACTCGCTCGTTACACAACCATCTCTATCATAGATTTCGTCGTCTGGAGCATCCTGAATCGACATCAGAACTTTACCCAAAACTAAAAGCGTTAATAATGAAATTTCACGAATATAGTGCTTTTTTTTCAAAATTAACTGAACCTGAAGAATTTAAAGACTCTGAATCAAAACCCCTTGATAAAGATATCGTACCGAACCTCGAAAGTTTAAAAGTAACGGTTCAATGTGACCGTGGCCTATCCTCGGACATTTCTAGACTTAGATACGATGGCAAGTCTTGTGTTAGATCTTTTATTCAAAAACTAGAGGAATTTCGCCTAGCTAAAAATATTCCTGATGATAAACTTCTGTCTTACGCCTACGAAATATTTACGGGGGATGCTCTGCACTGGTTTCGCTCAATAAAAGATGATGTTGACCAGTGGGATACTTTAATAGTTAAACTTCGTCAGGATTTCGATATTTTTGATTATGATTATCGTATGATAACTGAGATTCGTAACCGTACCCAAGGGGAAACAGAAAACATTATAGTTTATTTAGCTATAATTAAGGGCATGTTTTCTCGTCTTAGTGCTCCGTTGTCTGAAAAGGACCAACTTGAAATTATACTCCATAATATTCGCCCATGTTACTCTAATGTACTCGCTAATTGCCCTAACGTTTCATCTATTCACCAATTGCAAACGCTTTGTAGAAACTACGAACAAGTAAAAGCCAGATCAGAAAATTTCAAAGAGCCCGTTGCATCTTCTTCTAGATCACTAGCTCCTGAATTTGGATATAATGGCACTCAAAAGGCTTATACAAAAACCTTTGGCAATTTTAAAAATTATACTAATAGATTACAAGCAGGCCCTAACAATGTTTTCGCTATTTCGCAATCTAAGTTTTGCTATCGTTGCCGCACTGATGCTCATAGCATGAAGGAATGCCCTGCTGAACGTGTTATTTTTTGTTTTAAATGTGGAAAAAAAGACGTACGGTCAACAGAATGTCCAGATTGTGCCAGTAGTAAAAATAACACAAATTCAAAAAACTAATAAGTGAAAATTGCGGCAAAACAGCAACAAATTTCTTCGATAGCTCGGATTGGGAAAGTTGGTTGCTGGTTGTTAGAAACTTTTTCTCTTCTTATAATGTTGCTTCAATTTTCACTTCTAAGCCGAGTAGTGACCCACGCCCTTACATTAAGATTCGCATTGGAGATAGCAGTGACCATAGCATGTATGGTTTGCTTGACTCGGGATCAGTAGTAAGCATTTTGGGCCAGAATTGTTACAAAACCATGTTGACGCTTGGTTATACCTTGAGAGATGACCTTAAGATATCTGTAAACGCCGCTGGTGGACAGAAACTTCACTCTTTAGGTTACATGCTTATACCTATTCGTTTTGAAAACCAAACTAAGATCGTTAAATTACATGTGATCCCCGAGGTTGATTCGATCTTAATTTTGGGGATAGATTTCTGGAATCAATTTCACATCCTGCCTAACTACCTTATTAAAAAGGACTATCTGTCCAATGACCCTGGTATTCTTAATATTGATATTGAACAGACAGATGTATTTCTTTATAATTATGACAATCTGAGTGTTTCTGAAAAGGTCACAGCTGACAACATTATTGCAGATTTTAAATCTATTTCATTTGAAGATAAGGGCCTCGGTAGAACTAATGTCATCACTCATAACATTGACACTGGTGATTCAGAGCCGATCAGGCAACGTTATTACCGTATGTCCCCGGAAAAACAAAAAATCGTTACAGAGCAGGTGGATGAAATGTTATCACTTGATGTGATCGAGTCATGTGAGAGTCCTTGGTCATCACCTGTGTTAGTGGTGGGCAAAAAAGACGGAAAGCCTCGATTCTGCTTGGATAGCAGAAAACTTAACTCTATTACTAAAAAAGATGCTTACTGTCTTCCTTACATATCAGAGATTTTAGACAATCTGAGAGATGCTAGGTACCTATCCAGCATCGATCTGTCAAAAGCTTTTTGGCAAATACCTATTAAAAAGGAGGATAAAGAGAAAACTGCTTTCTATGTCCCAGGTCGCGGAACCTTTCAGTTCAAAGTCACCGCTTTTGGTCTTACAAATGCACCAGCTACTCAGCAACGCTTAGTAGATATTCTCTTTGGTCCTGAGTTTGAGCTGAGAGTTTTTGCGTACTTGGATGACGTCATAATTGTGAGTAGGACCTTCGGGGAACATGTGTCCTTGCTACAAAGAGTCCTCGAAAAATTACGTATGGCCAACCTGACCATCAACTTAAGTAAGTGTCAATTTTTTCGGAGCCAATTGAAGTATCTTGGTTACATTGTCGATGCACAGGGCTTGCGCACCGACCCAGACAAAGTAGACTCTATCCTAAATTACCCAACTCCCGGGAACCGGAAAGATGTTAAACGTTTTTTGGGCACCGCTTCATGGTATAGGCGCTTCATCCCAAACTTTAGCACCATAGCGGGACCCCTAAATAAGTTGACATCCACAAAAAAAGATTCTCCACCTTTTGTATGGACAGATGAGGCGGACACTGCTTTTCGGGAACTAAAAGCCCTTCTCATTAACGCACCCATCCTTGCTTGTCCTAATTTTGAGTTTCCTTTTGACGTCCATACTGACGCCAGTAACTTTGGAGTAGGTGCAATGCTGTCCCAAACTATAAATGGCGTTGAACATCCAATTGCTTATATGAGTAGATCACTTTCTGGCCCAGAAAGGAATTACAGCGTCACAGAGCGTGAAACTCTTGCTGTTTTGATAGCATTGGAACACTGGAGATGCTATTTGGAAAGCGGCAAACTATTCTCTGTTTATACAGATCATTCCGCTATTAAATGGTTTCTTTCTCTCTCTAATCCGACTGGCCGGTTAGCTAGATGGGGCGTAAGACTATCAGCCTTTAACTTTGAAATTAAACATCGGCGTGGCAAAGACAACGTAATTCCGGACTCTCTTTCTAGGTTGACCACTCTTGCCACAATCTCTAACTCAACTTGTTCTACAACTCAGGATGCGTGGTATCTCAATATATTCAAGGGGTGCCAAGACTCTCCTACGAGCTTCCCCAACTATAGAGTCGAAAACGGTTCCTTGTACCGGTTCATGAAGAGTAAAAGCGTGCTTACATCAGAATTTGCATGGAAACTTGTTATCCCACAAGACCAGCGATCGGATATTTTAAAAGAGAACCATTCAGAACCGACATCGGGTCATTTTGGTATTTTCAAAACGTACAAAAGATTATTGCTTCGTTACTATTGGCCTAAAATGTATAGTGATGTAGTGGATTTTGTATCTAGTTGCGAGACTTGCTTAGCTTACAAACTTTCAACGCGAGGTACCTTAGGTACGATGGGAAGGCCTAAGGAATGTTGTAGACCCTTCCAATCAATTTCTATAGATTTGGTAGGGCCCTTGCCTGCATCGAGGAAGCAGCACTGCTATCTATTTGTAGTGACCTGTTGTTTTTCAAAATACTGCTTGATGTTTCCCTTACGTAGAGCCACTGCGGATCTTGTATGTAAGCACTTAGAAGACTATGTATTCATGGTTCATGGTATTCCGCAAACCATAATTTTGGACAACGGTGTGCAATTCACGAGTAAGGAAATGGAATCTCTGTTTAAGAAATATTCTATACCGAATATCCACTTTACTCCTAAGTACACCCCTCAAATTAACTTAGTTGAGAGGTATAATAAGACAATTATAACAGCAGTTTCAACGTTCGTAAATGATGACCATCGCTCTTGGGATGTTAATTTGCCAAAAATACAATTTGCAATAAATAATTCCGTGAATGAAACTACCGGTTACACTCCATCATTCCTCGTACATGGTCGCGAGCTAGTTACATGCGGGTCCCATTACGTAGATAATGATACCCAGGATGAACTGGTATTCCTGCCACGTGACTCATACGCAGAAAACTTAGGTAATTTGGCTAACATTTTCGATAAGGTACAATTTGCTCTCTGGCAGGCACACATAAAAAATACACACCGTTACAACTTAAGAAGAAAACACGCTGAAGTTGGAGTCGGGGACGTTGTATGGAAACGCTGCTATTTCCAAAGCGATAAAGACGCACGTTTCACTAAAAAACTTGCACCAAAATATCAAAAATGTCGAGTTAAGCAAAAGAAATCACCGTTAGTGTATGTTTTGGAAGATTTGAATGGACGTGATCTGGGAACGTGGCATATTAAGGACCTTAAGCTTGAAAACTTGAAAGTGGCATGAGTCATTACTAAGGCTAGTTTTTTTCAGATTTTACCAAGGTAAAATCTTTTCTCGGAGGAGGGGTACTGTAACATATAATATGTTAATACTCTTTCTCGATATAGGTTATTAAATAAATACAACTAGATAGGAGTAATATAGGTATAAAAATAAATAGAATATTAAAAATAAACTTAACCTAAATACTTATTAACTAGCTAACTTAACTTTATCTACATACTAATTATATATTTTTACCAAAAAGAAAAGTATTAAACGTTATAGTCCGTGCAAATCGAGAAATACGCTAGGGGCGAAGGGCGAGGGGAGTGACTACAGAGGCGCGGGCGCAGACCGCGGCCGTGCGCCAGCCACACACTCGATCAGAGCTCGCGTCACGACACCCGCGTACCGCTTTGCGCGCGCGTGACCTACTTCTCAGCTCGACTCGATATTTCGTATCACAAATAATTGCTACTTTTGTTCAAAAAAGGTTTTAACAGTGCAACTATATCTCTGTGTACCTAAATAAACATCATTATCCCGTATCTGGGTGAGTTGTGCGTATATTCTTGTTTATTTTACTGTTAGGGTATGCTTCATTGTGAATTTTGTAAGTAACGGTTTTTCCTTTAGTTATCTTCGTAGTGTAAGCTTATGCTAGAATTGATTACGTAGGTCGTAAGGTTGTAAATATTACTAGTGAACCCTATTTTATTTCTATAAAACAAATAATTCTTTGCCATCAGTTCTGTAACCGTCTCTGCTTATTATAAATTATGACTGCCACTGCATCCCAGTTAAAGATTGCCTAGACTTTCCCGATATTAGCTTGCTTACTGTGCTTTTCTGGCTTTAAATCATTCCTCATCCGAACTCTTCATGACTAGTGGCAATAAAACATCAATCCTTCCGTTTTGATTTACATCAATTGGTGTTTTGAACAGGAACTACCACCAGGCTAGATCACTAGCACCTCGTCGACAACACCTCGACGTTTTAAGGACTTATCTCAGTCCACGGGCCCGTCGCAGCCCAAGGACCTATCGCAGACCACGGACCAGTCAAAGGAGCAGCCGGAGGCAATTCAGGGGAGTCAGGCAGGATTCGTCGCACAGAACCATTTCGTCACCTACCCACGACCTTTGTAACTTTTTTTTTTAAAAGTAAATTTTCTTGTCCTTACTTAATTTTTGGCCGTTTTATTTATAATCCACAATAAAACGTGACAAGACCTATAGCAATATTATCAAGCATTGATAAAATTGTTGAAAAATGCATACTAAATCAACTCGGAAACTTTTTGCAACAGAATTATATAATAAGTGAATGTCAGCACGGCTTCCAGAAAAATAAAAGTACAAACACATTATTATCTAGATTCACAGATGAAGTTAACACATATTTAGAAAATAAAAACTTTGTTGTAGCTATTTTTAGGGTTCCGTACCTCAAAAGAAAAAAAAACGGAACCCTTATAAGATCACTTTGTTGTCCGTCCGTACGTCTGTCAAGACCGTTTTTCTCAGGAACGCGTGGAGGTATCAAACTGAAATTTCTATATGATACTTAGGTCTACTGTCCCTGGAGGCTGTAGAAAAATCAACCTTCTAAGCCAACGCAATCAAAAGATACAGCCATTTAGGCCGCAAATTTTAGAAACTCGCACGGGAATCAAAACCTACAGGGTACTTCCCGTAAACTTAGAATCTTGAAATTTAGTACGAAGTCACGTCTTATAGTACAGATATAGGAAAAATAATGAAATCCGTAAATTATAAGTTTCATCATATAAAAAAATTTTTTGAAAAATATATTTGACAATTTTGAAAATTTCAAAGTTACTACTCCTTATCTACAGGTTTGTACGGAACCCTCGGTGCGCGAGTCCAACTCGCACTTGACCGGTTTTTTTTTGTGATTATAAGAAAGCTTAGAATCAAAAACACTATTAAAAGCAATGGATGAGTGTGGCGTGGGGCAGCCGCTAAACCAGTGGTTTGGCGACTATCTTACACCGCGCTCATTTCGTGTAAGAGTGGGCGATGCGCTCAGCGAGTTGCAGGACGTCAGATGAGGGGTGCCGCAGGGTTCGGGGTGTGGGCCCCTCTGCTACTTATTACATGTTAATAGCTTATGCAAGGTGCTCAAATACAGTTCAGCCTATATGTTTGCGGATGACCTGTGCACACTGCGCGCCGGGACTGACCTCGCTGAGACATTCAGTCTAGTTATTATTATTATTATTGGGTTTATGGGCCTTCTTATCTCCAACTCGACCAAGTTTGATCTATTGTGGCAGCCCTTTGTATTTACAGTTCACTGCTTAGTCCCGTTGAGTCTATAAATTGCCAGACTCTTTGGAGCGTGACTTCTGTTATCTCATCCGGGCGCATGATGTGCCGCCCGAGATGGATACCTTCTTTTGCTCATAAGCGGGCCGCATGAGCAGAGAATATGCATGGCCGTTTCCTCCTCTGTGTGGCAGAATCTGCACAGAGCGTCTTCTGTCATATTCAATTATTCATGTTTGCCAAGTGTTCATTCAGTCTAGTACAGCACGATATATAGACGCGATAGTTAAATGGTCGCACGACAATGGTATTATTCTTAATTCAGAAAAAACTAAACTTCTTGTAATTAAATCACCTTATTTGCGTATGTCTGACCAGACTCCTAATTTGTATACACATAGCTATTCATGTTTTCATAAAAAATCTTATAAATTGCCAGTGTAAGCCTATTGAAAAAGTAAATTGTGTTACTTATCTCGGTGTTAAAGTTGACGCTGACTTCTCGTGGTCCCAACATGTAGATTATATATGTAATAAATTAGGGATACTACTCCTAGGTGAATTCCATCATTTAAGTTTTAAAGTTCCAACCACTACATTAAAATGTTTGTATTTCTCTCTAATAGATTCAGTGTTGGATTACGCTCTTGACAGTTATGGTATTACTTTCAAAACACTTATAGATAAGCTAGAAGCACTTCAAATTAGATTTTTAAAATTATTAGTAAATAAAAAAACTAAAGCTAAATGTAAAGGAGACTATACAAAATTATTTAACATATGTAAAATCCTTCCAGTTAGCCTTAAACATAAGTATCAGTTAGCAATCAATAGTCATGACTCATGACTCTTGGAAGCGTGACTTAACTCTAATTAAAAATTAACACTGTACAAGATCGATGTCTTCGGGTAAATTTGAAGTACCTACCAAAGGTTTGGAGATAGAAAATAGAAAAAATACTTTGGAGATAGAACCTTAAAGAAGCGAATACCTTACCTTCTTAATAGTTTGCCGGAAGACATTCGACGAGAAAGAGATAAGCATAAATTTAAACGTAATTTAAAAAAAAATATTACCTCAGCACATTGGATACATAAATATTACTTGTTAAACTTAAACTTTAAATGAGACTCACTTGATCCTACAGACAAACTGTGTAAATAGTTTTGTAGAACTTTGTTTATAAAATGTACACGTTGTTTTCATAATACATAATGTAATGTAATGAATCAACAGTAGCATTACAAATAAACTTAAATAAATACATATAACACCCAGACCAGTATAAATAGACATGTTCATGCTTACAAATGTTTGTACAGTGCGGGGATCGAACCCGCGACCTCTTGGTTAATAGTCAACTTCTTGACCATTACACCAAAGTGGTCGTCGTACTCATATATCAGTCTTAAGGGTATAAACCTACAAGTCTGTAAGTCCGTACGTGGCCTTCCTGCGGGGCTACAGACGATGGCGTGGAGGGATATTCAAGTGTAACTTTTTACATCAGACGCAGCCGCCATGCATCAGTTTTGGTTTAGTGTGTTCTTAGGTACAGACTTCAAAACGGACTGTTGCAGGTTCGAATCCCGCTAGGGGCAAATGTTGGTGTGATGAGCACGAGCATTTGTACAAGAGTTATCGGTGTTTGTAACCGTATTTAAGAATTTCTACCCGTTATCCTAGTCACCATAGCACAAGCTAACGCTTAATTTGGGGCTAAGTAATTGGTAGTATGTGCGTCGAAATAAAAAAAAATCGATCTCGCACAATGAACATCTGTAACCCCGTTTCTATGCATGGGGTCAAGGATTATTTATTTCGGCCTATAAGTTTAAATCTCAAATTGACATCCAAATGAATAATTGTAACATCGAACATTAAGATATTTAAATATTTTTTACATTGAAGGCTTTCAATTCTATCTGTGCAAGAAAAGCCATAGAGTTCATAACAAGTCATCATAATAGCGTATCTCGAATATTCGAGATTTATAGATACTGCCATCACAAGGGATTTTTATCATCTTCGTCATCAAAGCACGTCTGTGTCTCCGTAGAGTGAAAACTCAACATCACATCTGACTTTACATTGGATTTTAATTCAGCAGTTTGAGTCTCGGTTGAGGTCAAATTGATGCTACAGGGACTCGATGACACGTTTTCGAACAATCTATACGACGTTTTTGGTGAATCGTACAAACACACGCATGTTTGCGTCTCTTTGATACTCAAATCTGGGGATTGAGTTTCTGAAGTAATCGTCTCTTTGTTTGAACGACTCAAGCCGAACTCGAGAGGGAACGTTTGCGTTTGAATATCCGATAAAGATACTGTTTCTGAGAAAAATATTGACGACTCGTCTTCACTGTTTTGGGATTTGAGTGATAAGAGATCTTCGAATACCGTTTGTGTGGATATCTCATCGGTTTTCGCTTCGTCGCTTTTACCGGGGACAATCCAAGGCGGGAGGGAGACGTCGTTTTTGATGTTCTCTTCAGGCCGTAAAGTTTGAGTCGCAAATGACCTTTTTGGACTATCGCACATGTAAGTTTCAATCTTGTCCGATTCTATCCTAGCTTTCTTCGTCTCATTTTCGATTTTTGCCTTCCTCTTCTCAGCTTTGCGGTCAAGTTTGTATTGCTTATGCAATTCGGGGTGTCTACGCATGAGATGAACTAGCAATTTCTCATTTGTATCATAATCCATCGCGCACGCTGAACAAACGAACTTCATGTTACATGTTTTTAAATGCCTTTTAAATTCCGTAGCCGTTGCAAACCTTTGGACGCAGGTCTCACATCGGTACAATTTTTGTTTGTGCACTTTATTGATATGCTGGTTAAGAAATTTACGTCCCGAAAACCATTTATTTTTGTTCGAATCTACGTGGTACGAACATTTTTTTATGTGACAGTGATATCTTAGGTCTATTGAGAATGTGTTTTCAGTTATATCGTGATACTTTTCAAGATGGAGATGTAAGTCGGATTTCTTTAAAAACTTATCTGGACATTTGTAAGGACATGTAAGAAGTATTTTGGCATCTGGGTCGGCTGCTGTGATCATGACAATCAGCTGTTTGTCAAATAGAATGCAAGACATTGTGACAGGGTCATGTTCCTCCGGTTCTTGTATTTCTTCATGTTTATTTTCTGTTGGTTCAGTTTGATGATCAACTTGCCTTATTAGAACAGCTGATTCAGTTTCTATTGATTTTTTCTGAAACATAAATAGAACTTTGCTGATAGGATACCAGAATATTGTATGATTACTGATTAGTCTAGCTAGAAAATTATAAGATATATTGAAAGATTATGGATGGATTGTACTATATTCCTGAAATATGTACATTTTTACTAGGTTATTAAAGTGCCCGTCAACACTTGTCTTTTTCATGTGCCACTTTATAGGACTAAGTATGCTGGTAACACTTTTTGTTGCCAAAAAAACTCTTTTTTGCTTCGTCCTTGTCATAGCTGCTGTTGATCTCTTTAGTACTTAGTTTCCACTAAGTACTTAAGAGATCAACACCATCACATACCTTTGCTATATCTCTCAGTACTTCATCGGAGTTGCAGCACTGTTCCCGGAAATCCTTACATTTTCCCAGCAAGTCTTCGCATTTCATGCACAGTAGCAGAGATATGTCATCATCCTGACTGACCTAGAATATAACACATAAAGCTTGTATGTAGGGTGGCGCAGTGAAAACATTAACTGCCCTTTCTAACATCAGTATTTTACTTATTTAAACAAAAACTTTGCAAAAGGTGGACTATAATCATAAGGCTTATTCTACCAGTCATACCTCTAAAGGGATAGAAGCTAGACCCCAGGATCTTTACAACTAAAGCCTAGTGTCAAAGATGGATTTTTTTATTAGGTATGAATGTTGCAAAGATAAACAATAATAGTCCTCCTGGCCGATTTCGACCATGGCGGCCAATCTCAACAGAGATCAGCTAACTATGCAGGAGATATTATAGTGCAGAAGTGTGAGCACAATACACAGGTGCACTCACTGTTCCATCACTCTCAAGTTCGGTGAGACGGCAATCCAACATGACCAGAGTGTGATCAGGTGCAGGACCTGCGGCTTAACATGCTTTCCAAGGCACGGGGGTGTAACACTGCCACCGACTCCGAGCTGTATTGGAGAAATTCATTACAGAAAATCTCAGAATCAAGTATTGGCTCAACCTGGTATTCGAACCCAGGACCCCTCAGATATAAGGCAGAAACTTTGCTTCACACCAACGAGGCAGTCACCAAAGATGAACCATAAGTATCCCATTACTGAAATCTGATGTAGTACCTATGTGCGTGTAAGAAAAATATTTTTGCTTCTAACAGTGCAATGAAGTTGTGGAGTTATGTATATATATAACTTTCTATTAATAGTCTAAGCATTCTTAAGCTTACCTTAACCCCTGTATGCTTGAAGAATTCCTCAGTCAGGCCCCATTCCACCATGTTCTTCATAACACCAGACTCCGCAAGGCAGCCTCGACACATCAGGACGTAATCCTCCAACGGTTTCTCCAATTCTGCGTATGGTGCACTCATTTTGGAACTAGTTTACTTTCGATGACTTATGTTTACCAATATTACATAACATTACAGATTTTATTTTATTTTTTATTGATGTAATTAGAAAAATCGGGGATCAAAACAAGATTTCTTGTTTTGACAGCTGATATACTTGACAGTAAATCAATACTGAAAAAAAGTCAGAAAGCGTTTAGCTATTCAAATCGAGCCATTAAGTTACAAAATAGTTTCCATGTTGATCAGTTTTTTAAATGATTGAGGTTGGTTTATCAACAAAAACCTTTGATATTCAACATAACATTTTGTCAATTGAGCTCAGCAGTTAGCTTGTGCTAGAAACGTAGTTGTAAGAATATCTAAACGCAGACTTTCGTTCAAAAATTTTAAACATTGCAATGCAATCAAATTATTTACTTTTAATATATATAATTTTTTAATAATATAATTCTAAATATCTGAATGATTTATTGGTGCTAGAGTAATTATTACATAGATGTTTTAAATTAAGTCCTATAACGATTGATGACATTTATATTTGAAAAAGGCTGTCATTCAAACACCTTAAAAATTTAAACAAAGAACTACATAATCATTTTGACAACTTTATTTGGCTTGATTTGGCTCAGCAAAATTTACAAGAGTATGATTGTCGCTTAGAAAAGGTAAATATTTCTATAATAATCCCATATTTTCAGCAAAAAGCGCAAAATATCTTCAAAAATAAACACCGGCTCCGCCACATACATGAAGCTATCTGAATTTGGGAGTTCCATTGATTACTGCACGAACTTCAAAACGGTAGCCATTTGCGCCACGAAGGCTACGTTCGTCGTGTGTGTGGATTTGTGAAATTATAGGTTATAGTGTTGATTTAGGAAAATATAAGTGCGTCAAAACCGCCTAAACAGGGATAGGGTACAACCAAGTATCGTTGATTGCCCTAAAAGCGCGGAGAGAGCGTCAAATGAGTGAGTAAACTTTTCGTTACATTAGTTCATTGCAAGGGAATTGCTGGGCAGTTTGGACACGTGCTAGATTTATTTCAATTTCTAGCACGGTTTTGTTGTCCCTGTCCTCGGTAGTCACTGCCTATTGCGTGCCACTTGTGCTCTGTAACGTATCTTTGCATATCCGGTGGCCTGCGTTGTTGGGAAGTCATCGCGTTATTATTTTCGATTCTAGGTGATCTATTTTTATGCTTGGCCTATGCACTTGTTCCTATTTCAAATTTCGAAAATAAGTTTGTACGTGTACGGAAATAGTTCCGTTCGAAAATGACCAAAAGTTGAAAGTTAGCCCCATTATATTAGAAAGTTGAATACATAATTTAAATTGTATTGGGTGAAGAAGATTTTGTTGACATTCGATTTCATAATACATGAGTTTATTGTCTTATTATGTTTTGCCAGTGATTCATGTTATTTACTTTTCAATGTGATTAGTTTTCAAGGTTGTTTAAGTAAACAGACAGATCTGTACTGGCTATATTGGAGTGTAATATGGCCATAACTGTAACACTTTTAAAGCAATGTAACAATTAACTTATAGTTCACTGTTACATGAGCCTGAACTGTAGTCCATCCACATAAATCTAAAATATGGCCCACATTAAATTTTTCGTATCTTGTTAGCTATTACAAAACTTTTTGCAGTAACCAGCCAATTGCCTGCATCATTTTTATAATAAACTGGATTATGCAGAAGTTCACTTTGTTCAATGTTTATTTACCTACTCCAAGATAGATAAAACTGTTACAATAATTTTCTTAATCCAATACAGTCGCAAGGCATAGACTAAAATTCCATAACTACATAGTTGAAAACTAAGTTGCCCTGTCCCTGTATGTATGTTTATATACTTAGATCATTAACCCTTAATTGGTCGCACCTAAAAAGTTGCATAAAAGGTCGCGTGGGGTCTTTAGCACCCCAAATCAAAAGTAAAATAAAACACATAATACATGCAAAATTAGTATTTTATTATAACAAACATTAAGACTTATGTATTAATTAACTTTTAAACTTGTTTTTAATAAAATAAGATGAAAATTTATAACAAAAAATAACTCTTGATAAACACTCGTTTTCTTCATGACAATTTTTTCAGACTACAAACATATGATCATTGCACACATTTTTATGACACGTAGAGCATCCAGTCTTTGTTTTTCTAAACTTCCTTTTTGGACAAATATAGCACCTTTTGTATGATTGCGATCATCCTGTTTCAGAAACAGATTCGTGGTCCTCAATGTTATGACGCCTTTTTAGTGGTTGTGGCAATGTTGGTAGGCTTGCTCTTGACATTTCATGAGGTTTGACTAAATCGACAGCAAATCGCTTTAGAAACACTCTTCGAGAGTCAATTTTAGACTTATAAATTACATATGAATTGATACCTGTGATATTGAAAAGATGATAACATATCACCATGCACCCGCACCGCGCACACCTGATCGTTTGTATCTACTTCCCTTTAGATTTCTTGTAAAAATGAATGATTTCAGACTTTTTTTGGTCACCCTCAACATTATCATCATGATGCACTGTCGATAAAAGCAGAACTTTGCTTGGCTTGCTTTCGATACATATGAGCACATAGTCACATAGTCATATATTTTAGGAAACCAAACAAGCTAGAAGTCACTTGTCGTGTTTTAATTGGAAAAAAACAATTTAAAATAACAACATAACCTCAAAACTGTCATAAAACTTCTTATTTGCCAAAATAAAATGTTATATTGTATATATGTTATACGGAATTCGGACTACGTAAACAGTCACCTGGGGTGTCGAGCACCCCAGACACGCTCTTGGAGCCCAACCGACCACGACCTGGCGCCGCTCGCAACTGAATCGTGTACTATACACTTATTTACGAAGCTAGCTAATAAACCAGCGCGCTCAATTCAAATTTTAAAAAGTTATGAGGATGGAAACCTGCATCGGGGTGCGTGACACCCCACGCGACCAATTAAGGGTTAAAACCACTCAACAGATTTTAATGTATATTTATATATATGGAAAAAATGAGAAACAAGGAGGCAGGACAGTGTCTACCACATCCTATGAATGAATCTAAAAATGTGCCGACTCTCCATTAATTAATATTACATGTTTATTTGTTAGTTTTAGGACAGCCAACAAAGCATACACTTCACATTCACTTATAATTTTTTTTTAATAAACCGGATTTTAATAGTGATGCCTCAATTAAAGGCTGCCACAACATGCATACTTATAAAAGTTAGAAGCAAACAATAACATAGTTTGACAAAAATAAAATTAGTAAACAATTTGAGAAAGATAAAGATTTGTTTTGGATGACCTCAATTGTTAGTTTCCAAAGTACTGTCATCTTTGCGGTCCCAGGTTCCTAGAAAAACAAGGGGCTGTATTACAATTTGATTTTAAAAAATATATTATTTTGCATAAAGTAGTCAAACAAGTGTTTTGTCCTTTTATGAAAACATGTGTGTACATTAAGCATGCTGTGTTTGTCTGTAAATCTGTAGAACAATTATCATAAAGCCATATTAGTCGTAACATAAGGAAGCATTATTGTATCAACAGTTGACAAACCTTATAAATAAAAACAAAAAAAAGAAATAAAAAATTAAAAAAAAAAATATATATTTGGCTTTCTGCTATTGCAAAGCTTTTGTTGAGCCTATACAATATCACACCCTGTTCAAAAATATTTTTTTGTAAAATGTCTTGTCTGAATTTTTGTGGTACTTCCTATTGTGTTATTTTCTTTTAAATACTTACTTTGGGATCAGAGTCCACAGTTATAACATACTAGCTTTGGTCTAGTGGTCTGAGGTACAGACTCAAACCCCTGCTTTTGCAGGTTCGAATCCTGCTAGGGGCAAATATTTGTGTCATGGGTGGGTCATAAATGTATTTCAGTATTTTTATCCCTTATCCTAGTCACAAGCTATTGCTTGGTTTGGGGCTAGGTAATTGGTGTGTTAGTTGAAATAATATATTTATGATAAATAATCCGTTACATATTTTGCCAAATCGTGGCACCATCTCTTTCTAGGTCTTCCCCTTTGGCGAAAGCCGGAATTAACGGATTGGCAAACTCTGGCCTAAACAGGGATCGGTGGAGAAGTTTGGGAAAGGCCTTTGCCCAGCAGTAGGATGATGTAGGCTAACAAAAAAAAAAGATTAAAAAAAAAATATTTATTGTTTTGTTTTCTCAATGAAATTCCATTTTTCTGTTTTGAAAAGTTCAAAGAATAGCTTCTAAACCCAACACTTATACTATAATCGTTCTATTTCAGCAGCCAAGCTCACCAGAAATGCAGATTGACACCAATTTACACACATCACAAGATACGCATACTTCAAGTTCGGTCACTTCAACATTGGACGTCAAATTAAGTTTATAAGCAGACTATAATTATTATATGTAAGGCGAAATTGTGAGGAACCATGAAAATACCAGAAACATCGGCTAACGTCGGAGTTTACTATGGCAACGAGGAAAATAGCCAGTGGCAGGTAATACTGCAATTTAATTTTCTTATCAATCGCGCTTGCTGATATCGAAAGTTGTATTTCTCTGCGACCTTGTACTAAGAAAAGTGGTAAACTTTCTATGCGCACACAATTAAACACTGTTGTATGGTATGCTCTTGATAAAAGGGTGATTTTGACACAAAATGGGTCACGTATAATGTCCGTTTTACAGGTCTGTTTTAAATGTATTTATCATTTCTGCTTAGCTCAAAGGTTTGATTGGTAGAGAAGGTCCTACGGCGTTAAGTCCACCTTTTTTACATAGTTTTGTTGTGAATAAAGCTAAATTAATATACTGGTAACTTGGATGTATTCCTTAAAAAGAGAGAAAGAAGAGGTAATCAGCAACAAAAACGGTTTATTCAACTAGGGGTTGGTCCCAGGCTAGATCCCCGCACTGTACAAACATTGTGCATGAACATGTCTGTTTGTACTGGTCTGGGTGTTATATCAATGTATTTATTTAAGTTAATTTACAAAACCATTGTTGATACTGATATCTGTAACACAAGTGCTTAAGCTACTTACCACATGGTCAGATCAATGTATTTGATGTTGTTATATATTTATTTATAAGTCACACAGTGGGACACATTGTTGTTTTGGTTTAGGCGTTATCTATCTTCTTATATATAAAAATGAATTGTTGTTTATTAGTCTCGCTAAAACTCTAGAGCGGCTGGACGGATTTGACTAATTTTAGTCTTGAAATATTTGTGGAACCCCAGGCAAGGTTTAAAAGATAAGAAAAGAACGGGCTGGACAATATCTGCCGGGTCCGCTAGTAATATATAAAAAAATAATTCCTGTTCGTTAGTCTTGCTAAAACTCGGGAAAGGTTGAACCGATTGGAATTATTTTGGTTTTGAATTATTCGTAAAAGTTTAGGGTTGATGCGCGCATCATCATCATCTCGGCACCAGCCCACAAATTGACCCGAAGCTGTGCTAAGGTTTTATGGGACGTGTACAAGAGACTTGAATGTTTTTACCAGCTATCTTAACGCTCTCTCTATATCTCTCATAAGTTTCTAATAAGTACTTATGAAATGGTTTAGCTGAGCTAGTGAGTATATTAAATTAAATTAAATTAAAATTAAAATTATTTATTGCAGTAACCAAATTTTTACAATACATTAATAGTGATCGAAGACACCTTTAAAGCAAAGTTTTGCCTGTGTTAGGTGCCTTCGCTCTTCCATAGCTACAGTATATAAATCTTACTATCTAAATTAACATAATGTATAATATTAATATAATGTATAATATGGGGCTATTGTAGCCTGAAATAAGTAAATAAATAAATAAAGTAGTGGTAGGGTTTTATGGAATGTGTATTTTACCAGCTATCTTAACGCTCTCTCTCTATCTCTCTCCAGCCGAACGGCGTGCTGATAGACACGGGGGTCGGCGGCGGCGTGGTCGGCAGCGGCGACGCGGGCGCGCTCCGGCCGCCGCTGTACCCGCACATGCACATGCCGCGCCCACACATACCCGGTGAGTACCTGCACAGGCGGGTGTAGTGGCCAAGTTTCTGCCTTACACCCGAGAGGTCCAGGGTTCGAATCCCAGGTCGACCTAAAATTACTTCTCCATCCAGTACCACGAGTGCATCAAGAACAAAGGTGAGCAACATGAGTCTTTATTATTTTAAGATAAAGGTAAATGGGCGTTGGTGTACTGGCAAAGTTTCTGCCTTACATCCGAGATGTCCCGGGTTCGGATTTCAGGTCGAGACAAAAATTGTTTCTGAGATTTTCTGTCATGAATTTTTATGCAACAGCTCGGAGTCGGGAAGTTTGCGGTGTTACACCCCCGTGCCTCGTTAAGCCGTTGGTCCTGCGCCTGATCTCTCTACGGTCATGTCGGATTGCCGTCTCACCGAACTTTGAGAGTGATGTAACAGTGAGTGCACCTGTGTATTGCGCTCACACTTGTGCACTATAATATCTCCTGCGTAGTTGGCTAATCTCTGTTGAGATTGGCCGCCGTGGTCGAAATCGGCCAGGATTATTATTATTTTTCTTTTGTAAAAAAAAACTATTTATATTTTTTGATCGTCCGCAGCGGGCTACGTGATGGCGGGCGCGTACTACCCCCCCGCGGCGTACCCGGTCCCCGCGCCGCAGGACGACTTTGAGGACTACATGTGGATGGAGAACGAGGAGGAGTTCGATAAGCAGGTGCGTACGTGGTTACAACATCGTTGCAACAAACTAATTGGCCGAGTGAACATGCAATTCAATTCAACATGCAACTTATTGACTTAGTGATCGATCATACAACTTTGTTACTAGCCAATTGAACATGCAACTTAGAGCCCAAGTTAACATGCAAGTTTCCGGCCAAGTGAAAATATCACTTACTGACCAAGTGAACATGACACTCATTGGCCAAGTGAACATGTCACTCACTGGAAAAGTGAACATGTCACTCACTAGCCTAGTGAACATGTCACTCACTGGCCAAGTGAACATGACACTCACTGGCCAAGTGAACATGACACTCACTGGCGAAGTGAACATGACACTCACTGGCCAAGTGCACATGCCACTCACTGACCAAGTGAACATGACACTCACTGACCAAGTGAACATAACACTCACTGACCAAGTGAACATGACACTCACTGGCGAAGCAAACATGACACTGGCCAAGTAAACATGACACTCACTGGCCAAGCAAACATGACACTGGCCAAGTAAACATGAAACTCACTGTGAACACGACACTAACTGGCCGAGTGAAAATGCGAAACTAGCGGGCAGGACAGCGTCTGCTTGGACCACTTGTTAAGCCTACAACACAATGGTTGTGGTAGTAATAGAATAATTAGCTTTAGCATCATTAATAGGGATGTGGACTATTTTTGGGAAAGTGTTTAAAACCATGCATAAGTACCAAATAGAGCCCAAACTAGTTGTTATTATTTTTTTAATACAACTAATACCTTGAAAATAAAGTTAATTAAAATTCCATTCCAAATTTCGCGCCAAAACGTGGAAACCTGTCAAACACCCGCTGTAACGTCACTTGTTGGCAAACATTGTCGAAGTTGTATGTAGTAGAAAGTTATTTCGTAGTTTTGAGTTAATAAGATGGATTCTACATTTTATAAATGTTTTGCGGTGCCGTAGTGTGAAAGTACTACTATTAAAACACCTAAAACCTATCTATTCACGTTCCATGTACAAAAACGATGCGGAAAATGTGGCTTCAACTAGCCCGTACTTTTAATATTTAGGTACTTTTAATTATAAAGGAGCTGGCTTTCCAAAAAAATTCTCACAGTCAGCATCCTTGTATTTCAAGCACAGTTGGTCCATTAAACACATTATGACATAATCTTTGTAGAAATCTGACTGGTGTTTCAACAACTGAACATTTTTAATTGTTTTTAATTTCATTCCTTTTCACATGATGAATGCCACAGCATGTTTCCTTGAGAAGCAGCACAATCATGACACTCGGCACTCACTATTACACCGTTTTCTTTATCCACAACCATAGTGGCTGAATATGGTTTACTACAAATTTTATACTCCGGGCAAATTTTGCACTAAACTGTGCACAATTTTGCATCACGTCGAAGTTGTATATATCCCACAGCATCGTCTCCAATATGACTGCCTGCTGAGCAACTAAAAAGAATGAAACAATTTGTTAAAAAGACAGAACCTCAAAATCCTATTATTTTATATAACATTCAATTTTACTTTTGGAATTTATGAATACCTACGATTACTATTGTAGTGTATCCTGAGTAATACTGAGTATATTACTTACATAGAGGTCTTCACATTTCTAAAATCAGCAGAGCAGAAGTTACTATTTGTTGCGACGAAATTAGCCACCGTAAAGCAATAAATTCATGGCAAAATTGAACTATCTGCCTTAATATATCCGCTAACCATGATAGAAAAGCCTTTAAGAATTGATTCAATAAGATAATTGAACGGATTTCGAAGAAATTTCACGGGAATCAAAATAATAATATTGTCCAAATATCAACAAGTGACGTGTTTGGCAACAAGTGACGTTACGCATTTTGATTGGCGTTGATTGTCACGTGACTTGAGGGTGAAATATTTAATTACATTTTATTAAATAAAAAATTAATCCTTTGGTTTTTGAAGAAAATTTTGTGTTTTTTATTATTTTTATTATAGAAACTACCTTTTAATGGTAAAATTATAGACTTATTTGAGTACAGTCCACATCCCTATTAGCATGCTATTTCATCGTTAGCAATAATTAAATTATTTAACGTTGCGAAATTGTGTGATTGCTAAAATTCACGGGCAGCGACGTGTCGTAGCTTTCATAGATTCGCACGCACTGATTAGCAGGCTGCTACTGCTAATAGCATCCGCTAGGCTGCTATTAGCAGTAGCAGCCAATTGAAACTCGCGTTCGCGTGCTGTCGGGCGACAATCGGCTTTCCAGCGTTACCCGAGTAAAAGGCGAACAAAGAAAGAGAAGAGAATACTGCATCCTTGCATTTAGAGTCGTATTTTGCGTGCGGTTTATTGAACTGTTTATTTGAATGTAATTGTTTGTCATTTTCGTGACTTGATTGAATTATCTTACCGGTGCAGTTTTCATTTTAATGAAGTCAAATTTAATTTTAATCTTAATCACAACACTAAAATGTACGTTTCATACAATTTTTTATGTTCAATTTCGCAATTTAATATTATACGCTAACGCTATTTCTCGTTTTATATGAAATTTCATTTTAGCATAGCAATAGCGCGTAGCATGCTATGCTATGAAATTTAGCATGCTAATTAAATTAACAAAAAATAGCAATAATTCCCATTACTAGGTTGGGGTACTTCATAACCTTTTTGATTTATTTATTTATTTTTATGGCGTTGTTAGTTTCTATAAGACTAACAGCTTACAGCACCACCAAAGGCAAAAGCAAATAGATTCTATAAATGAAAAAGTTTGTTTAAAGGCACAGTTACAGTAGACGAACATTTTCTTATTATATAAAAACTAACACACTGCAGACATATTTTAGACTTACATCATGCTAATTCTCCACCGTTTTCATAAAGTTGGTTTCATTAAAAACCTCCAGTTTAATCCAATAATTAGTTTAGGCACACGGGCTGAAAACCCATGGAACCAGTTTAGGCACACGGGCTGAAAACCCATGGAACTCAGTTTAGGTACACAGGCTGGATTTCCATGGAATTCAGTTTAGGCACACGGGCTGAAAACCCATGGAACTCAGTTTAGGTACACAGGCTGGATTTCCATGGAATTCAGTTTAGGCACACGGGCTGAAAACCCATGGAAATCAGTTTAGGCACACGGGCTGGATTTCCATGGAACTCAGTTTAGGCACACGGGCTGAAAACCCATGGAACTCAGTTTAGGCACACGGGCTGGATATCCATGGAACTCAGTTTAGGCACACGGGCTGAAAACCCATGGAATTTAGTTTAGGCACACGGGCTGAAAACCCATGGAACTCAGTTTAGGCACACGGGCTGAAAACCCATGGAACTCAGTTTAAGCACACGGGCTGAAAACCCATGGAACTCAGTTTAGGCACACGGGCTGAAAACCCATGGTACTCAGTTTAAGCACACGGGCTGAAAACCGATGAAACTCAGTTTAGGCACACGGGCTGAAAACCCATGGAACTCAGTTTAGGCACACAGGCTGGATTTCCATAGAACTCAGTTTAGGCACACGGGCTGGATTTCCATGGTACTCAGTTTAGGCACACAGGCTGGATTTCCATAGAACTCAGTTTAGGCACACGGGCTGGATTTCCATGGTACTCAGTTTAGGCACACGGGCTGGATTTCCATGGTACTCAGTTTAGGCACACGGGCTGGATTTCCATGGAACTCAGTTTAGGCACACGGGCTGGATTTCCATGGAACTCAGTTTAGGCACACGGGCTGGATTTCCATGGAACTCAGTTTAGGCACACGGGCTGGATTTCCATGGACGCGGTATCGATCGCAGCCTCAGGCGGTTGATTTTTCTCACTGCAATAATATTATCGTAGTTTGCCACGATATATTTATAAATCTATACAACCACATACTTGCAGGTTATGCAGCAACTAGAAGAAGAAGCCCTGATGGAGCAGTGTATCGAGGCGATGTTGGAGGACGAACAGCGAGAAAGGCGCGTCAACGGCAGCGCGCAGTGCGCCGGGTGAGTGAATAACTATTTCTTTTTTCTTACTTCTATAAGGTGTGGTTGGGTTTGAGTTTATGAACTTATTTTTCGCAACTAATATTGGTACTTAGCTACTACCTCTATTTTTGTGTGTAAAAGTTTGTAATTTTCGTAACTTCCAATAGTTTCGAAAAGACATTACACTTAAAAAAATATTTTCGGCTCCGTACATCGGAGAGGATTCGAACCCCCGACCTTTGGATGTCCGGTCCCTAATGCTCTAACCAACTGGCCTACCGAGAACCTTAATGGAGTCGTTGAGTTATGTAAGTATTTTCTAACGCTTTGAGCCAGCGTATGTTTCATCAATGATTGTAGGAGACACCCTCAAACACCTGAGAGAAATATTTTAACAAATATTTAACAATCGGTTAAGATAAAACGGGATAAATTTTATTTATTAAGTATTTTTTAATAGTTTTCTTAAAGTTTCGCAACTAACAATGATGACTGCATTCAATGATGGATGCGGAATGTTAAGACCCGTGACTTTCCGGAGCTTAGACTCGTAAGGCCGAACCCTTTAAAAAAAATGTTACCTAATCAACCTTAATTTACATTAATTTAAGACCAACATTTTAAAGTCGTTCAGACCCATATTTTGATGACTAGAGATTTGAACATATAATAATTTTGACGTGACAACGTCTTATAAATTGGTTTGCCGGGTGACGCTTCAAGAAACTGCGTTACGCTCCGCTCACGTTCCGCGCTCACAATGAGAGCGAGTGAGAGGCACGCGTCCCTTCGACTCGGGCATGGTTAGCCCGCCTAAGAGCGAGTGAGACAGACATAAAAAGTGAAAGGCACGCGTCCCTTCCACTCGAGCACAGTTAACCCGCCTAAGAGCGAGAGAGACAGAGCGAGAGAGAGAGAGAGTGAGAGAGATAGGCATACACACCGGTTCATGTTATACGAATGAATCCTACTACTATTATAAAGGCGAAAGTTTGTAAGTATGGATGTATGGATGTATGGATGTATGGATGTTTGTTACTCTTTCACGTAAAAACTACTGAATGGATTTGAATGAAACTTTACCACAATATAGCTTATACATCAGAATAACATATAGGCTACAATTCATAAATAATTTTTAAGATAAAGGCTTTCCACGCGGACGAAGTCGCGGGCGGCCACTAGTATTCACATTAAAATTATTTTACCACTCAAAGTCGTTGTCACGTAAAACTTTCGCCCGTATACCGACTTTACAGGCAACCAATTTTTTTTATATATTTTTGGAGTGTATGTAAACAGTCCAAAACCCGAATCTACAAATAAAGTTAAAAATACAAAATTCTTTAAAAAAGTATTCTGGCTTAGGTATTTGTTACACTTAGGTACTTAGATCTTAATAAAAAGCCTCGGATACGTCGAAATACAATAATGGATGAAATATTATGTACTTATATTTAATATGATGTCTGGAAGAGATCGCTACAAGCGATAAGACCGCCTAAATTGTACATATTTTTTGTTAAAATTGTCTGTAATTTGAAAATTATGTTGTACAATAAAGTGTTAATCTATGTATATATCTATATAGAAGCAATAAAGTGTTAATCTATGTATAATCTCGACTCAATAAGAAGGTTAGTTAGAAGTGTACATTTTTTTTTCGTTACATTTCGATTAACTAGCATGTTAATTCAATTAATCACATAAAAAGTATGTGGGCGTTAAATTCAAGTGTAACATTCCAAGGTATGAATGACTGAATGACTACATATTTTATTACTAAATAAAAAAATCCGGGCCTCCCGAGGATAATTTTTTTTCTGGAATTTTCTCAAGTCTACTCTTCTCTCCAAACGTTTAATATTTTTTTTTCTTACATGTTCACCAGCACAAACAACGGCAACCCCCTGTCGCTGGAAGAGACCGTGTCGCGCTCCACGCTCAACCCGCTCGCGGCCGAGTTCGTGCCCACGCGCGCGCCCGCGCCGCACGCCGCCCCGCCCCAGCCTAACGGTAAGTCGTCACACCACGCACCCGACAACCTAGATTTATTTAATTTTGATAATTATATATATACACTTACATATATATACGTTATGTAACCATCTTAACAAACCTGTAGGACATGCAATCATACTTTTTTCACTTCATATCATTTTTGTGTAAAAAATCTAAATAATAATGTTACGTAATGTATCATCCTGTGCATAATGTTTACGTTTTCAACAATGCATTCCTTGACCTTGCCGCCTCTACGCGTGCCGCATCGTTAGCCAATCTAAGATAGTCCACGTGGACCGCTACCCAATCATGCGCTAGCGCAAATCCTTTGTGACGCCCACCCCTTTCTCTAAAGAATTATTACATTTCCGTGCGTAAAACTAGGTCAGTAGTGTCAGACAGCCGAGTCAATGACCCGCGCGCGTGCTCGTCACAGGATGTTTCGTACTAAATTGTGCTAATATTCTTTTTAATTTCTTAGGCTTTGAAATCTAATAATAATAACCAAGTTTTATTTTACGAATAGCAACTAGTTATTGGATACTTTAAGTAGCCTTCGGCTTTAAGACGGTTAAAAAAGCACGGTGTATAATGTAATTAACTTGATAATTGACACAAAAATTGGTCGCACCATACTTGTCGCGTTGCGTAGCTCGCCTAGGACTACTAGTACACCATTGCTTGACACAACTAGGCTATTTTTCACACTGCTTAACCACCGACGACACCCGTAGACAACTGTCTACACCGCTAGACCACTGTCTACACTGCTAGGCCACTGTTTACACCGCTAGGCCACGGTTTACACCGCTAGGCCACTGTAGACTACCGTCTATACCATTGGGCCACTGTCTACTCTTCCAGGCCACTGTCTACTCTTCCAGGTCACTGTCTACTCTTCCAGTCCATTTTCTGCATCGCTATTGTACTGTCTAAACAACTTAGTCACTTCCAACTACATAAGGCCGATGTGAATTAAAAACACTTAAAGAAAAGTGGACTTCCACAGGCTGGACTTGAACCCGCACCTCTCGCTAGGCGGGCGATTGCTCTCCCAATCGAGCTTTGCATTGTTAATGCAAAAAAAAAATTGGTTGCCTGTAAAGTCGGTATACGGGCGAAAGTTTTACGTGACAACGACTTTGAGTGGTAAAATAATTTTAATGTGAATATTCATTCGTATAACATGAACCGGTGTGTATGCCTATCTCTCTCACTCTCTCTCTCTCGCTCTGTCTCTCTCGCTCTTAGGCGGGTTAACTGTGCTCGAGTGGAAGGGACGCGTGCCTTTCACTTTTTATGTCTGTCTCACTCGCTCTTAGGCGGGCTAACCATGCCCGAGTCGAAGGGACGCGTGCCTCTCACTCGCTCTCATTGTGAGCGCGGAACGTGAGCGGAGCGTAACGCAGTTTCTTGAAGTGTCACCCGGCAAACCAATTTATAAGACGTTGTCACGTCAATAAAGTAAACATTAAGCCTTTTTCCACACCACCAGGCTCACTATCCACACCATAACACCACAGTTAAGACCGCCCTTTGTACTTTTAATGTGCAATAAAGTTTTAAATAAATAAATATCACATAAATCAAAAACCTTCCCATTTCTCACAGCAGCAGTGGAGAAGTCAGAAGCGCGACAGGAAGAGCCGCCGGCGCCGGGCGTGCGCGCGCGCAGCGAGCTGGCCGGCGGCGCCGCGCGGGAAGAGAAGACGGAAGTGGCGGAAGTTAGGACTGAAGGTTTGTTTTATAATATTTGACCAGCCGCCTGTCCCGGCTTCGCACGGATGGACAATCATTTTTTTACTAGCGGACCCCACAGACGTTATCTTTTAAACCTTCCCTGGACTTAATAATAATAAAGTTTTTTATTTCGTTATAAAGTTGCCTTAAAACTTGTACACTGGAGCCCCCATTTAAGCAAAATTTGCCTGTGTTTGGGGTCCCGCTCTTCTTTAACTATATTTTATTTTAAACGTGTTTCTTTCTTTACTTATTTTTTTATTCTTTTAATACTCTTACATAAGGTGACTTATTCTATGTGTGTGTGTGTGAGAGAGTGTGTCTGTGTGTGTGTGTGTGTGTGTCTGTGAGTGACTTTCACAAATATTTCAAGACTAAATTCATTGAAATCGGGTCAGGCGTTCTCGAGTTTTAGCGAGACTAACGAACAGTCATTCATTTTCTTCATTCATTTTATATACAACTAGCTGACCCGGCAAACTTCGTACCGCCTTAGCGTTGCAATGATTGAACAATGTCATCGAATGGCATTGACATTGGTTACGCGCGTTTTTTTTAAATATGCAAAATTAAATGTATACTTTTCAATATTTCTGAGAGAATTTCTTAATATTTTTTTTCCGTAAGAACCTTCTCCTAATAATAACAAAAAAAGAATTAGTGAAATCGGTCCAGCCATTCACGTGTGATGCCGTGACCAAGGAAAACGGGTTTCATTGCCTATTTACATCAGGGGTAATGTAGTATGGTAAAATATTTTATATTTAATCGATCGAATATTAGTTAAGCATAAGTTTTTTTAAATGTAAGTTTGTTTTCGTTTTGTCATCTGAATCGCCTATTTTTTTATTAGTTAAGAGACGATTTTGCACTTATTAATCTCATTTTTTTTCTTGCCAACAGTAACAGAATCCGCGCCGGAAGCGACACCAGCGGAAGTGACACCGGAAGTGAGCGCGGTAGAAGCGGACAAGAGGCCGAAGGAAGCAAGGAAAGAGACGAAGAGAGATACCAAGAAGGTAGCTGCGAAAGTTGTTGATACGAAGCCTAAGGTGAGGATTAGATCATACTATTGATTATACAAAGTTTTCACCCTGTATACAAATGTGTGTGTGAAAGCAGTGGATACTTTGTCCTTTATTATGATAGCATCGTAATATATTTCTATGTAATTTTTTTAGATTTTCCGTGATGAACATTTACGTTGATAAAGATAATATTTTTGCAGTAGATAAAATAAACTGTCTGAGCCGGGAGACGAACCCGCGTCGATGGGAATCTAGCCCGTGTGCCCATACCACTAGACCACCCAGACATTGGCAAAGTCGCAGGTCGCGTTCTCTTCATCACAGTTTGGAATTGCAAATCATATTATCTCTACGTAACTTGTCAAGTAGATCTTAACAAGTTAGGGCGCATTCACACGGGACACGTCACTGATGATTCCTCAAAAAACACGATACGTTATTCGATCAACTAGATACGATACGTGGGATAGATTCCCTCCTCAGACAGTTGATTTTTCGACGCCAACTGTTGAGCATGGGCCTCCCCAAGGAACTCCACCGCGATCGATCCTGAAAGCGCCCTTGCGTAGAATGAATTAAAAGAAAGAAAGAAATAATGTTTATTTGGCTTATAAACTACACTTAAAAATTGACACAGGACAAGGATAGGTATATACCTGTCCTTGTCCAATGTCAATTATAAATATTAATGATAATAATAATATACAACAACATCACATAAATTGATCTGACTCCGTGGTAAAGTATTAGCACTTGTGTTACAGATATCAGAATCAACAGTGGTATTATAAATAAACTTAAATAAATACATATAACTAAAATGAAAGAAAAGTCTAGGTATAACCAAATAGGCATGATAACACCTATCTTAAAAATTTTCAAGACCATGGCGTTTAAAAAACATAGCCCCTATGAAGTTAATACAACCAGTATATTTTCAAAAAGCTGTTGAAACCAATTTTTAAACACACATAATTCAATATATATTCGGTCAATTGATTCCGATTTCTGATACACTACACGATTTTGTACGTACATAATATAAGGAGGCAGACCGTTTTGACAGATAATAAAAAGTATGTCAACGATTGGCCGCCACTCAGCATTTCTCGTGTTTACAGGCGAAACCCCAACCGGCGAAGTCTGAGCCCAAGTTAGTGGCGAAGAAGGAGCCGCGTGCGCAGACAGAAGTCAGTGACGACACGACGCCTGCCGTGGAGTTGCCCAAGGTAAATAGAGAGATAGATAGATAATAGATATGTCGGAGATCGGGCTAGCGCCATCTACCATCAATAGTGGAAACACCGATACAGAACGCAAGTGTGACGTCACGCCGCGTCAAACTTTGATAATAATGGTCCATCTGTACCATCCTTATTATGTATACGTAATGATTTACGTCTATGATTTTTTATGTATTTTTATTTCATTTTATGTAAGTAATTAGTTTGTATGTTTATAAATTTATTTTGTACTTAAATAACTTCAGTTAAATTGTTTGTTTTTACCTTTTAGTTTATGTGCACCGCCTGAATTTTCTCTGCTTGGCCGTACGGTTGACTGGAAGAGAATGCCTTCGGCATTAAGTCCACCATTGTACACATGTTTGTGCAGAACTTAAATAAATAAATGGTCATAATTGGTTGAGCGCTTGCGCCGAGCGGACGTATCTGTCCACTGCTGCACACTGTACCATTAAATTAATTAAATTGTGATAAAAAAAAAACAATTCGTCGTTCGTCATTTGCTCGAGTTACTTACTGTGTCGGAACCCGAATGACTACGGAGGCCCACGAAGTGATGAAATCCCTCGTGCTACGACAGATAGATAATACATAAATTAACTATAATCTGTATGTACAGATGGCGCGCGAGTTGAATGCAGAGCTCAGGAATGCGATAGTGCTGTGACCTAATTAGAATTAATGATGACAATATGTCGATAAATTTTAAAAACGTTTTAAGTTTAACATTTTAAGTTTAGAAAAAAAAACAAGATGCTCGATCGTAATTATTATTTTAAGTAAATGCCAAATTGTTGTTCTGCCTTTCTTGACATGTCTAGAACATTTTTCGCCATTTCCCGTGCTTGGCGATGAATAAAAACTCGTTTTTTTATAACAGAACTTGATGAACTCGGATCAGTCATTATTAAAAAAGAAAATAACACGCGGCTGGCTGCAACTTGAACATAAACGCGATAACACAGTAAACATATGATAACTGTCAAGGAAAGCACAGCACTACACTGCATGCGTGCGAGACGCGGCGTCACGGCGGGGGAGATGCTCCCGCCCTTCGTCTCAGGCCCCGATTGCATTCAACTCGCGCGCTATCTGTATACCTTAAATTATTAATAATAATAAATATACAACAACATCACACACATTGATCTGACTCCGCGGTAATAGTCCAGTCAGTCAAGACAATCAATTCACCATACTTAATTCCAAAAGTTTTCAAATTTTGATGTAAGGTCGGGAATGGTATTAAAACAAACTATAAAATTTTGCAACCTGTTCTGCGGTCCGGAACATTGTTAAAAATGCAATAAATGATAATTTGCTCAGTTCTTGAGACCAAAATTCCAAAAGTTCTGCAAAGTTGGAGTGGTGTTAAATATATTATTTTACATCACGTGTCAAATTTGCAACCAATTTAAGTGTACGGAACATTTTTTGTAATTAAAAATTAATGTTTTTCTTTATTAAACTGAAGGAAAACGTTTAAAAGTTCTGCAAATTTGATATTAATTTTCAATAACAAAAAATGTTCCGAACACTTAGATTGGTTGCAAATTTAATACGTGATATGAAATATTATATCGAAAACTTCCCCAAGTTTGCAGAACTTTTGGAAATTTTTTCACGACCATACAGCAAAAATTAATTGCAATTTTAAATAATTGCAATTTTAACAATGTTCCGGACTGCGGACAAGGTTGCAAAATGAGATTTATTGTCGTCCCAATGTACCATTCACTTGACCGAAGTTTAAAAACTTTTGGAATTATAGTGAAATTTTCGATTTCGAATGTCTATAATGACTGGACTATAAGTAGCTGAGGTAAATATATGACTTTTTGAGTTAATGACGACAGTCAAGAGGTTGACTATTTGACTAAGAGGTCGCGGGTTCGATCCCCGCACTGTATAAACATTTGTTTGCATGAGCATGTCTGTTTGTACTGATCTGATTGTTATATGTATTTATTTAAGTTTATTTGTAATACCACTGTTGAATCTGATATCTGTAACACAAATGCTTTAGCTACTTACCACGGAGTCAGATCAATGTATGTGATCTTGTTGTATTTCCAGTGTAACTATTGAGTTGATGTAATAATTTTATTTTATTTCAAACTAGCTGACCCGGCGAACTTCGTACCGCCTTAGCGTTGCAACGATTGAACAATGTCATCGAATGACATTGACATTAGTTACGCGCGTTTTTTAAAATATGCAAAATTAAATGTATATTTTTCAATATTTCTGAGAGATTTTTTTAAAATTTTTTTTCGTAAGAACCTTTTCCTAATAATAACACATACAACAAAAAAAGAATTAGTGAAATCGGTCCAGCCATTCACGCGTGATGCCGTGAACAAGGAACACGGGTTTCATTTTTATATATATAGATATGTTAACTCGATTTGCATGCTGTGTACACTTGCTTTTGGAGCTGCAATCAAATCTGTATGTCTATATTGATGTCTATAATGTATAGTATAATATCTATGTTAATGTTAATACGGTAGTTGACACCACCAATCGTTGACGTACTTTTTATCAACTGTCAAAACGCTTTTCTTCATAGAGCTTGTATGGGAATAACACACTTTGACGTCACCGCGTGCAATGCCGACTGAGTGACTAATTATCATTTGAATTCCAATTAAAAATCAAATAATACGAACTGCAGAAAAATATTAGTGTAAAGGCATCTGAAATTATGAATTATTTTAGAGAAAATCAGTTTTTGAATATTTCTTTCATAGTGGAAACAAGCCTATTGTTACGATTGTGTCTCTGTTATGTTTATTTAACAAAATAAATAAATAACAATAAAAATATTAATTTAAAAAAAAAACTGTGAAACTCAAATATAT
This sequence comes from Pyrausta despicata, assembly GCA_963921415.1. Taxonomy (NCBI): domain Eukaryota; kingdom Metazoa; phylum Arthropoda; class Insecta; order Lepidoptera; family Crambidae; genus Pyrausta; species Pyrausta despicata. The sequence goes on from OY992874.1 coordinate 6,978,647, forward strand.
GACGGCAGCTTTGGTCTAGTGGTCTGAGGTCCAGACTACAAAACTGGCTGTCGCGGGTTCCAATCCTGCTAGGGGCAATTGTTTGTGTGATGAGCACGAGCATTTGTACCTGAGTCATGGGTGTTTATAAATGTATTTAAGTATTTTTATCCGTTATTCTAGCCACCATAGCACAAGCTTACGCTTAGTTTTGGGCAAGGTGATTGGTGTGTTCGTTGATCAATCAATCAATCATCAGCCTATATACGTCCGACTGCTGGGCACAGGCCTCACCTCAACTATGAGGTGGTGCGAGCCATACTCCACCACGCGGGCTCAGTGAGGTGCGGTGGAGGGGTGTGTGTAAGGTAGGTGACCAACCTTACTGTCAGATGTTATTAAGCCGCCCGAGGGCCTCTGACTTGGCTGAACGACTAATATCTATCGATATTAACCGGGACCAACAGCTCAACGTGACTTCCGAAGCACGGAGATGCTTGTAAATAGACGTCACTTATGGTCAGAGTGGTCACCCATCCCAAACATGACCGCGCCGTAGGTTGCTTAACTTTTGGTATCACTACCAAAGCGCTGCAACCACTGCGCCGCAAGCACCTCAACAACCGTTTGTGTCCGTTGAAACAATTTAAAAAAAAATGCCCAAGAAAGTAACATTTTTAGTAATAACAATTATGTCTGTCTCTATATAAGTAGATTTTCATTAATCCTACATTGTTCCAGCCCCAAGTACCACCTACAGAAGACACGACCCCCGTGTCTACCGGCCCCAAGCCCATAAACTATGCGGCCGCTGCGCGCGCAGCCAAGCCGAAACGCACCGCCCCCGCACCGGCCCCCACAATCGCCCCCACCACCGCCCCTGCCCCCACGAAGACAGACAAGAAACTCCCAGAGAAAACGGACAGGAAAGACAAGCCGAAATCCGAGAAGATCGCACCGAAATCCGACAAGCCGATCCAGAGGAAAAATTCAGCAAAGTGAGTTATATATATATAGTATATAGGTACTGTATATAGGTGTATGTGATAAAAAAATAATACAATTGCATTTTTTTTTTCGAAAAAAACATTTTCAATAAATATATGTAATAAGAATGATGGAAATTGTGTATAAAATAATGGTGAAAAAAAATGTTTCGTAATTTGAAAAACGTTTAAAAAAAATGGTAATGCTATGTGAATATTTTGTAAGTTTATCGATTATTTTTAATGGTTAAATTTTTGGTTTTTCTACTGATGGTTTATGACACTGTATAATAGTGCAATAATAACGAATTATATAGTCGTAAGTTACTTTCGGTAATATCAACCTTTATACTGCAAAAAAGGTATTATTATCCCTTGTAAAAAAAATATATCCAACCTATTTGAACGTATGCCTCCTTAAGTTTGTTATTTGCGCTGTCAGTCACTTTGAATTGTCCGGATTATATTTAAACAAGCGATGATTAATTTAATTTGTAAATTTATTAAATTTAAAGTATAAATTCTCAAATATAACAAATTTATTTTGTCAAAAAATTAAATATCATATTTAAATAAAACTTGAATTCAGTCAATATCCGTTTAGCAATATGCTAGTAAAATAACCGACACAAAAACTCGCTGCAAAGAAATAAAATTTCGGTGCAAATTTGTGCTATGACGCCTAAAATAATAATATATGAGATTAGCATAATATGTTCATCTAGAAATCCTCGTAAGTCAATTTCTCTTTATAACGTGCGAATTTAATCACGCACGCGGAATTGCCCCGCATGCGGGACACCCCGCAAATGTCCTTTGCTGACCAGAAGAACTCTGTTCCGCCTTAGAGGCAATAAATAAGTAGACTTTGGAATTTATTCAATTCTTTTTTTTTTAAACGGGCTTAAAAGTATATCCGTCTCCTGGTTCAAAGCATACCTCTCCATCAATTTTTTGCTAAATCGTTTCATCCGTTCTTGAGTTATAAATAGTGTAACTAACACCATTTTCGCGTAACGCACGCGGGTCGCGGGGTGTGATGCACTACTGTGCTTCTATGAAAATCAGGGAGCGTTTTACGTCGTCATGCGGGGTGTACGCTCGCAATATGTTTTCCGCGTGCGGTCCAATCCCGCGTGCGTGGTGAAATACGCACAATATTAAAAAACAACCTAAGTCTAGATATAAATCATCAGCTGAAGAACTGTTGTGCACTTTATAAGTAATAAGGTGATATTTAAATACATATATTCAACTGTGGCAACACTATACAAATAAAGTCTCTTACTAAGGCGTTGTCCTACCAGAGCAACGCGACGCGAACAATACTTGTGTTAATATTAAATGCGCTATGTCAAGTAGAACTCGAACATATGCGTACACACATTTAATATTGTCGCTTCGCGTCGCATTTATCGCATTGCGCCGCTCACTTTAGACGATGGCTAACACTGATATACCAATATAAAACTATTATAGTTGTACAAGCGATTTTGGATTAAGAAAACATTGATCTTTCAATAGCAAAATCCGACTTGTATATTAGAAGAGTACCTAAGGTATTTAAGGTGAAAGTAGGTATGTACTTGTAGCCCAGTTAGAGAGCTTTAAAATGTCTGAAGGCTTACTACGAAAAAGTTAATCCGTCAAAACGATGATAGTATTTTCGTTGTACGGTTTCCAGCACGGCACGGTATCATATGCACTTATGATACGAGCGATTTTGCAACAAAAAATCCTTTTCTTCGTAGTAGGCCTGCTTTGTCAATTATTTACTAAAATTTTTCCATGCAATTTTCTAATGAATACAGGTATTTTTTTACCATAGATAAAAACGCCTGTAGTAAACCTATTTGAATATCACCTTAACAAATAACGCCTAGCCTAAATAATATAAGGCTGTCCAATTAATATCCTATGTAGTTTTAATAATAAATATTATTGATTAAATAAAATAAATAAAAAAAAGTATTGTACATTATTGTCTATAAAAAAAATGTACATTAAAAAAAATTGCACACGTCAAGTGTTTATGGGTATTCAATAGATTTTAATAAATAAATGAGACGTCAATGTTTATGTGTAAAAATGTATAATGACAATATATTTGCATAGGTACCCTGTAATTTTGACGGATTTCTTGATGTTATACTTAAGAGGATAAGATTCACCATTTGACCTTGGGATTGCAGATACAAAAGATATTATTTTCGGAAAAAAATTGGTTGCCTGTAAAGTCGGTATACGCGCGAAAGTTTTACGTGACAACGACTCTGAGTGGTAAAATAATTTTAATGTGAATATTCATTCGTATAACATGAACCGGTGTGTATGCCTATCTCTCTCTCTCTCACGCTCTGTCTCTCTCGCGCGAAACGTGAGCGGAGCAGCGTAACGCAGTTTCTTGAGGTGTCACCCGGCAAACCAATTTATAAGACGTTGTCACGTCAAAATGACACCTATCTTAAATATTTTCAAGGCGTTTAAAAAACATAGCCCCTATGAAGTTAATACAACCAGTTTATTTCCAAAAAGCTGTAGAAACCAATTTTTTAACACAAAATTCAACAAATAATTGGTCAATTGACTCCGATTTCTGATACATGATCGTGCCGTCACGTTTTTGAATTCTCATACAAAATCTATAGTAGCAGACCGTTTTGTCTGTCTGTCTGTCTGTTACTCAATCACGCCTAAACTACTGTACCAATTTGCATGCATAAAATATTTTGATACCCGAGAAAGGACACAGGCTACTTTTTACCGCGGGAAAATGACGCATTCCCATGGGTAAATTCATGGGCGCCGATCGCTTTAACGCCTAAACTACTGTACAGATTTAAATGAAATTTGGTAAGTAGATAGTTACATACTTGAGAAAGGACATGAATTTCATTTGACCGCGGAAAACAACGCATTCGCATGGGAAAAATTACTCTCCGGTGAATCTGATTGCTTTCACTCCTAAATTACTAAAGATTTGAATTATATCTGGATAAAATTGGTATTACGGGAAAACGACGTATTTAAAAAAAAACTACCTGACGCGGACAAAGTCGCGGGTAAAAGCTAGTGATTGCATTGACGACCGCTTAGTGCAGTGGTTCACATGTCGGACTTCTAAACCAAGAGTCGCGGGTTCGATCCCCGCACAGTACAAGCATAAGTGTGCATGAACATGTGTGTTTGTACTGGTCTGGGTGTTTTCTGTATAATATGTATTTATTTACAAAAAAAAGTATTTAAGTATGTTTATCCGTTGTCTAGTACCCATAACACAAGCCTCGTAGCTTAATTTGGGACTAGAGAATTGGCGTGAGTGTTGTGAAAATATTAAATATATATTGCATAAATATCATCAACGTGAGTTTCAAAGCAAACATTGTCAAATTAAATTTAGCTTGCAAGATTGGATAACAGACAAACAGACAGGTGAAACTGAATTAAACCTAGTAAGAACTTCTGTAAACTAAAATAAATGTGAAGAAACGCATACAATATGTTTTGGCGTGACTCAACATTTTTTTGCACACAATTTTTTGTTCACAATTGTGTACACACGGCTACACATCAAGTTCATCACTGCGGTATCTTGTGCCAACGTGATGAGGGTGATTTTGTAACGAAAATGAGTCGCTTGATGTGGAGCCGTGTATACACTGCTGGTCTCAAAAATCACATTATGAGATTGATAATAGTCAAGTTTATTCAGATTAAATCTCATAATATGCCATTAATGAATATCAAAATTACATTTTTAAAGCTTAAAAGAAACCTGCTGTGGGCTTATCTTGAAAAAAATATTGAGAATAAAAAATAACGGTGTTTTCTTCTTTACCGCAAAGATTCGTTGAGTGCCGTAGTGATTATATATGTACTGCCTCGTTGGTGTAGTGGCAAAGTTTCTGCCTTACATCCGAGAGGTCCTGGGTTTGAGTCCCAGGTCGAGCCAAAAATTGTGTCTGAGATTTTCTGTAATGAATTTCTCAAAAACAGCTCGGAGTCAGGAAGTTGGCGGTGTAACAACCCCGTGCCTCGGAAAGCACGTTAAGCCGTTGGTCCTGCGCCTGATCTCTCTCCGGTCATGTCGGATTGCCGTCTCACCGAACTTTGAGGGTGATGGAACAGTGAGTGCACCTGTGTATTGCGCTCACACTTGTGCACTATAATATCTCCTGCGCAGTTGGCTGATCTCTGTTGAGATTGGCCGCCGTGGTTGAAATCGGACAGGAGGACTTTTATTATATATGTACATATGTTTTCTCTATTTCTCCAATCATATACATGTTAAATATGTATGTATGTTCGTTTAAACAGTGCGGGCACTGTTTAAACTTAACAGGAAACACTTTTGTCACGGACTTTAAAAAAATCAATTAAATATTTTTTGATGACTTATCATACGAAATTGGGATGAAGACACCTATCTTAAATATTTTCAAGATCATGGCGTTTAAAAAACATAGCCCCTATGAAGTTAATACAATCAATATATTTCTAAAAATCTGTAGAAACCAATTTTTAAACACACAAAACGCAATAAATATTCTGTCAATTGACTCCGATTTCTGATACATGACCGTGACGTCACGATCATCTATTCCCATACAAAATCTATGGAGGCAGACCGTTTTGACAGATAATAAAAAGTATGTTAACGATTGGTGGTGTCAGCTAGCCAATTATTACTACATTTTTACACTTAAACGTGGACAAATAAATACATGTATAGAGTTTAGAATGTTATATTTGATTTTTCGTCACACCAGCGTCGAGAAATTCTACCTTGATAGGTATAAAATGGTTTGTTTTTTTTTCTTTTTAGATTATCTCAACTCATATTATCGCTATTTGATTTTATTATTTTAATGATAATATTACGTAGTTTAAGATTAGGCAATCCTTTTAATTGTACTGTAGGAAGATTATTTTCTTTTTTAGTTTTTACAAGTTTATTGGTGTTGTCACAGGCTATGTAAATGGCAATAAAGCGAATTGGTTTTATTGAGGTAGATATAGGTTCTATGATTTGGTCTAGCTGTTAAATGGAAAAAGTGTCCAATTGGAATTTTTGTTGATATAATAATACTACAACTTTAATGTGTAAAAACTAGTTGTTTGATTTAGTTGCAAAAAATCGTTAAAGTCGGTTTACTGACGATAGTTGAACGTGACAACGTCTATGTCACGTTGCCTCTTTGTTGCTCGTTCCGCGCTCTCGCTTGCACTTAAAAGCCTTGAATGGAACGCCTCAGAGCGAGGTAACGCCGCATGCGACATGTTTTTTGGTGCGTGCAGCCGGCTCCATCGAATTATAAAACGTTGTCACGTCAAAAACTTTTTAATATTTGTATTGATTATTCAATAAGTTGTGTTTGAGCGCTAGAATAACCCGGTTTTGGATCTGACATGGTACAGACGAGAGCACACTGAGCTACATAATTTTGTTGCAAAATAGCCTTTTTAACATCTGCGTAAGATGCCACGGTGTGTACGTCAATGTGCTGTTCATATATTTAAAAAAATATTTGACCACATATATGATTAAATCAAAAGTCCCCACTGGCACTTGCCCTCGCTTATAGATATGTATATTGTTGGAAAATTTGTCCTGTATATAAAAGATTACAAGTTTTATATAGTCTGTGACTTAACTTGACGCGTTTTGCTCATAAATACCCAATCTAAATTGGCATGATGACACCTATCTCAAATATTTCCAAGACCATGACGTTTAAAAAACATAGCCCCTATAATGTTAATACAACCAATATATTTCCTAAAAACTGTAGAATTCAATTTATAAACACACAAAACTCAATAAATATTCGGTCAATTGACTCCGATTTCTGATACATGACCGTGACGTCACGTTCATGTATTTCTATACAAAATCTATGGAGGTAGACCGTTTTGACAGATAATAAAAAGTATGTCAACGATTGGTGGTGTCATCTAGCCTATTATAACATACTGTACTTTTGGTCACAATTGTTATTAAAATAGCTATTGCAGTGTTGACCTTTTATGTTTGACGCTAAAATATTTTAAAAGTTTAGCTTTGCGCGTAAAACTGGACACATATTGTTATTATTTTATATTGCAGTGTACGCTACAAGTGGTAGCCTATAATATATGATGTTATAATTCAGAAATTGAACTCTCATTGTTTATATTAATTTTTATACAGTCACTCGAAAATGTATTTATACGTCGCGTCATATAAAAAATCGGTTGTCTGTAAAGTCGGTTTACTGACGATAGTTGAATGAACGTGACAACGTCTTTGTCACGTTGCCTCTTTGTCGCTCGTTCCGCGCTCTCGCTTGCACTTCAAGCCTTGAATGGAACGCCTCAGAGCGAGGTAACGCCGCATGCGTCATGTTTTTTGGTGCGTGCAGCGGCTTCATCGAATTATAAGACGAAAAAAAGAATGCTACAGGTGACTACCTGCGCACTAGACCAGGGGTCGGCAGACTTACCAATCAGATGAGCCCAAAATCCAGTGTGTAGATTTTGCCATTCTTTCAAAGAGCCGCCGGACATGCCGGGCGGCGTGGTAACTGAGTGCGAGCGCGCAAGTTAAAGATGAATTCTGTTGTTTTATATTGTTTAGGTGTTTTTTTTTGTGCTAAAGCGGTACAGTTAGGCAGTGAGTGAGTGTAAGAAGAGCCATATTAATACTATGGAAGAGCCGCAGTCTGTGATCCCTGCACTAGACGATACACGGGTCAAATTGGTGGTCCGAAGTGGGGGGAGCGGGCATTTCACGTTGTAAGCGTGCGATACAGCAACCGCTCCCATGCGCTAGGCCTGGAACTGTGTGAAGCGGGGTCCCGCGCGGGTTCATACAAAAGTAGACCGTCGCGGGGAGGCGCCACCGCGCGCGCGCAACGGAGCCCCTTTTTTGTAGCGTTGCCAGGTCGCCAAACCTAATAGCCGGACACACCAGCCAGTTTGGCCGGACATTCGGTTAAAAAAGACAAACACCCTATATTATTGAGGATTTTGTCTTAGTATGAATAGGTACGACAAAAAAAAATCGGTTCGGTAGTCGTCGCCTACGTTCGGCCACACTCGGCGCGCGGCGGCAGTGCTCGCTTGTTTGCGAAATGTAAAAAGCATAATAAAAGCCGGACAAGACGGACACCGTTTATTTTGGCCGGACATGCAATCAAAACGCCTATGTCCGGCTTTATCCGGACGCCTGGCAACGCTAGTCGCGGGGGCACCGCCGGGATAACGCGCTAATTTGTGCTATTCTTCGTTTCGCTAGGTAATACTATATTAAGTTCTCCATCGAGTCGACTGTTCATGCACACGGTTAAAATTAAACTGAAGACACTGAGTCGGGCGAGTCACTGCGACGGGTACCACCGCGTGCCCACGGAGCCCGTAAGCGTGTCCACGCGCGTGCTCGCGCGACTTGAGCCCGTCGCGGGCGCCCGCTTCGCACTGTTTCGGCCCTAACTCTCCAGTGCTCTTTTTACGTGTCGCGACTTATTCGAGTAATTATCAGTTTTTAAAATTAGTACAATATGATGCACCCCAATCTTTGGTATGTGTATAGATTAAATTTTTGTGTAATTCTTGTGGTGTCCCGTAGATATTTGTTGGCAGTTTCTCTAGTTACTGATATTATCTATATCCATATGCAATTTTTTCATGTAGGATTGCGAAACTTTTCAAGTTTTGGCTTCATTTATTCGGACTTCGGATATTGGCATATAAAATCGTTAGATTCAATCGCTAGTATTAGTCTAAACATTAGTCGGTACTATTGATCATAAATGCTGAAAATGGCTTCACTACTCCATTTCGAAAAACGTTTCGTCGAATTCTCATCAGGCTGATGAGAATTCGATATATACGTCCCACTGCTGTGCACAGGCCTCACCTCAACTAAGAGGTGGTCCAAGCCATACTCCACCACGCGGGCTCAGTGCGGATTGGTGGAGGGGTGTCTGTAAGGTAAGTGACCAACCTTACTGTCAGATGTTATTAAGCCGCCCGAGGGCCTCTGACCAGGCTTAACGACTAATATCTGTCGATATTAACCGGGACCAACAGCTTAACGTGCTTTCCGAAGCACGGAGATGCTTGTAAATAGACGTCACTTAAATGGTCAGAATGGTCACCCATCCCAAACATGACCGCGCCCGTAGGTTGCTTAACTTTGGGTATCACTGCCAAAGCGCTGCAACCACTGCGCCACAAGCACCTCTCGTCGAATTACAATTCATCGATGACAACAAGTCGATTATTTGTTTGAACTATGCGTTGTACCCGAAAGACGTTATTATTATTATTGGGTTTATGGGCCTTCTTACCGCCAACTCGACCAAGTTTGATCTATTGTGGCAGCCCTTTGTATTTACAGTTCACTGCTTAGTCCCGTTGAGTCTATAAATTGCCAGACTCTTTGGAGCGTGACTTCTGTTATCTCATCCGGGCGCATGATGTGCCGTCCGAGATGGATACTTCTTTTGCTCATAAGCGGGCCGCATGAGCAGAGACGTTACATCGATGGTTCATTTCATCGAATGCTAAAAGACATTCGATTAAATATATTTCGAAATGGAGTAGTGAACCCCCTTAAATCTATTGGTAAATGTAATACATATACAGGGTGTAAAAAAAACCTTAACGAAGCCGAATACCACATATTCTACCAATTGTTACGATCATTTTCTTCCTTTACACCATGCCTGGGAAGTTAACGGTTACTGAGATATTGATGGTTAAAGTTTGAAAAAAAAATTGATGATTTTTACAGAAATGACTTCTGTCCGTTATAACTGAACGTTTTTCCAAAGAAACATGATACAAATTTTCACTAGTTCTTTCATAAAAAGCCTCTAAGTGGCACACTCCGCAATGAACAGCGCACACTCGAACCGAACCGCGTTGCGGCGGCGTAAAGCAACACGCTCCGCGGTGACTTTTTCGCGTGCGCGCTGTACATTGCGGGCTAGAATAAAATTATTTTTTTTGATGTCAAAAAATAAAAGTTGTTTCCGAGCCAAAATTTATTTTTCATACGATTTGGTTTGATGTACTGAACGCGTGGTTCACGGCTACGTTAAGGTTTTTTTTACACCCTGTATGTCCTGTGAGATTTTACCAATAATTTCTTGTAGTACTATTTTATCATAGCTTATGTATGATCATTATAATATATGATATATAGTTCAAACATTTGTATAGGTAGAGCATTCGTAAGGAGCAGAAATCATTTTCAAATTTCGCTTCACCGTGTGAAATGTAATGTATATAGTCACATGAATCGCATTTTGTTTTGTATGTTTTATGTTTAGTTTGCAATATATCACCGATTTCGACACTGCCAACTCTAAATTATTCCATTGACTACACCTTTCCAAAAGTGCCTAAAAATAAAAAATAAAAAAAATGGTTTGTAAAAAAAATAAGATTGGTTTTTGTCATCAGCTTTTAAATTTAAATATTGACTTTTGTTATAATTAGATTTTAGAGTAATTAGTTTGTAAAATTCGTACCGTGTTTTACCGTTCATATAGCAATATCCCTACCGTTTGTATCAATAGGGAAATACAAAATGGCGGAATTTTTTACACTTGGGACAAAAAATGGACAAAAAATGTCGCATGATTTGAGAATATGGATCAAGGTTTCTCGTCAGCGTATTTTAGTGGGGATTCAAAGAAATCGTAATAAATGAATCCAATTTAATTTGAGGTTCTCTATTTTACGATCGCGAAAGCATCATTTGGTGCAAAAATAAATGGCTGTCCTAATTTTTTGTCCGCGAGTGTAACGTTAACTGGTAAATATATAAAAATAGTGCACTTCGCGGTAGATTTCATTTGTTGTTATGTGTTTTACGTTTTTAGATAAGGAAATGTTATTGCGAATTTTAGTTTAGGTATAGAATAGTTGTATCTTACGTCCGCCATTTTGTATTTTCATATTACATCTCTGTAAACTTTAAACAAGTAAATAATGTATGATAGTGTAATATTTCTAAAAATATACAGGGTGTAAAAAAAAACCTTAACGAAGCCGAATACCACATATTCTACCAATTGTTACGATCATTTTCTTCCTTTACACCATGCCTGGGAAGTTAACGGTTACTGAGATATTGATGGTTAAAGTTTGAAAAAAAAAATTGATGATTTTTACAGAAATGACTTCTGTCCGTTATAACTGAACTTTTTTTCCAAAGAAACATGATACAAATTTTCACTAGTTCTTTCATAAAAAGCTTCTAAATGGCACACTCCGCAATGAACAGCGCACACTCGAACCGAACCGCGTCGCGGCGGCGTAAAGCAACACGCCCCGCGGTGACTTTTTCGCGTGCGCGCTGTACATTGCGGGCTAGAATAAAATTATTTTTTTTGATGTCAAAAAATAAAAGTTGTTTCCCAGACAAAATTTCTTTTTCATACGATTTGGTTTGATGTACTGAACGCGTAGTTGACGGCTTCGTTAAGGTTTTTTTTACACCCTGTATATATCAATACATTATCTAAACAAATTAAATATATTTAAGAAAATGTATAGGGTGAACAATTGACATCGAAATAAGATGCACTTAAATTTACGTTTTTTATAATGCTGTTTTATAAAACAAAATAGCTTTCCCAAATTTTGATTGACGTAACGTAAAATAAATATGCTAACACCCTGAATTTGCTAACGTTTACATAGAATCGTAAGTTACCGTAATATGTTTTTATATATTTTTACTTCGTATAATGTACAGTCTTTTAACAATTTTAGACATAATTCCTCGATACCCCAAAAATGATTAGAAATTTGTATGAGTAAAAAAATAATCTGTATATATCGCAAGTAATAAACATATAATACAGTATAATTAAGAATAATATAATATATTAGGGCTTTGTGTTTAGAATTTAGACTCAAAAAGCCCTTGAGTATAAATTTAACCCGTAGTTTCGTTTAGGGCACGTTTCGTTATTTCAACCACAGATTCAGCGTGAAATCTGACGCTAAAACAAATCTGTTACTGTAATACTGTTACTGTGATATTGTTACTGTAACACTGTTACTGTAATATTGTTACTGTAACACTGTTACTGTAATACTGTTACTGTAATACTGTTACTGTAATATTGTTACTGTAACACTGTTACTGTAATACTGTTACTGTAACACTGTTACTGTAATACTGTTACTGTAACACTGTTACTGTAATACTGTTACTGTAATACTGTTACTGTAACACTGTTACTGTAACACTATTACTGTAACACTGTTACTGTAATACTGTTACTATAATACTGTTACTGTAATACTGTTTTAAAATTGGTGGATTTGGTCCACTTGAAGCATTATCCCGCTGTAAAATAGTTACCTATATGCCCATTTGCATATTCTAACGTTATTTTAACTCGAGCTAAAATTGCATTCGGTTACGTTTCAAATTTTAACTCGTGAGTAAACATAACCCAGGGTTACGCATTTGGGCTTTAGTTATGTTATATGAACTGTAAAACATGTAAAGTGGAATGTATATTGTTTGTAAAGTATAATTAAAAGTCGCATGTTATAGTATGCTAGAGGTTTATTATATCACAAAATAATAAAATAATATGTTTAGTAAAATTAAACAATTATGGTATGAGAAAAACACGAGTGGTTTTATTTATGGATCATGGTTGGTTACCAGTGCCCAGCTGTGGGACGTTTATAGGCAGATGAGATGAGTGAGAAAAATGGGATGATAACACCACCAAATAGTAGTCTATCATTTGTCAAAAAAGGTCTTAATAGATTTTGTGAAGTCATTTATGTGTGACAGAATTCGGGTTAATTTGATTATTATTATATTAATTATATTATCCATACTACAGACAGATAATATGGGGATACATTTTGAAAATGACGCATTCCCATGGGAAAAATCATGTGGGCCGATCGCTTTTTTATACAGGGTGTAAAAAAACCTTAACGAAGCACGCGTTCAGTACATCAAACCAAATCGTATAAAAAAGAAATTTTGGCTGGGAAACAACTTTTTTTTTCACATTAAAAAAAATAATTTAATTCTAACCCGCAATGTACAGCGCGCACGCGGAAAAGTCACCGCGGGGCGTGTTGCTTTACGCCGCCGCGACGCGGTTCGGTTCGAGTGTGCGCTGTTCATTGCGGAGTGTTCCATTTAGAGGCTTTTTATGAAAGAACTAGTGAAAATTTGAATCATGTTTCTTTGGAAAAAAGTTCAGTTTTAACGGACAGAAGTCATTTCTGTAAAAATCATCAATTTTTTTTTCAAACTTTAACCATCAATATCTCAGTAATCGTTAACTTCCCAGGTATGGTGTAAAGGAAAAAAATGATCGTAACAATTGGTACAATATGTGGTATTCGGCTTCGTTAAGGTTTTTTTTACACCCTGTATATAAAAACGAATTGCTGTTCGTAAGTCTCACTAAAACTCGAGAACGGCTGAACCGATATCAATAATTTTAGCCTTGAAATATTTGTGGAAGTCCAGGGAAGGTGTAAACGATGAGAAAATATTGATAAATTGCAATAACAGCGGGCAGGACAGCGTCTGCCGCGGGGCCACTAGTTATTAATACACCGTGCTTTTTTAACTGTCTTAAAGCCGAAGGCTACCTACTTAAAATATCCAATAACTACTTGCTATTCAAGTTCAAAATATATGATTATATTATGTATTATTAATATTTTAATTATATTATTATTAATATATTTAATATATTAATATTAAAATATTTATTTTTATATTTTATTTACTATCGGATCTATCAGTGTCACTTTCCGGATATTAATTCCGATTGCTTAAAATGTCACCACAAGTTATGTTTATCACCAACATACATCCTGTATTAACAGAGCAGGTAGGTAGGTACAGTCGGCGACAGATTCATCGAGGCACAATGTCCAAAATGACCTGAAGGGCTAGCACGAACAACTATCGTAATGTATTCGTATCGTTCGCTGATTAGTCGTTACTTGTCAATTTGTATGGAAAACTGTCGAATCTCTGACGTTTTGACAATACGAATAATTACTTGCTTACTCCGCTGGCACAGCAAATCAAAGTGGATCTTAGCGTCCGACACAATTGGCGCCACTGCTATATCTTATACGAATACGTTACGATATTGTTCGTGCTGGGCCTACTGACGAGCAGTTAATTCATGTTACTCTTCGCGTTTAAACTAGTCATAATATCTTGGCAATCGAAGTTGCAATTTTATACAGATCACATGCGTTACGAAGGTTGCGTGCTAGGCCTACGGATAATTTTGTATACGTTAGGGGCCTCAATGAATCTGACACTGACTGTACACCAACTGTACACTGTAGAATTTGGTCGTATTTTCACTGAAACTGTCACGAAATCGTTGTGCAATTAAATGCAATAATCCGCTGCAGTGTTACAATAAAACGATATTCATTTATTACTAGCTGACCCGGCGAACTTCGTACCGCCATAACGTTGCAATGATTGAACATTGCCATCGAATGACATTGACATTAATATAATTAATAGTATCAGGCGTTACTTTGCGGAAATCCATAATTAGTATTAACATTGAAAAATTACTTAGCTTTAGATTTCCGCTCAGTTGCGCCGGCATAAGTACCCAACTACACTACCTGTGACCACCGACTATGTTAGAGAACAAGCACATGCAAATCCCGAAAAATCCCATTTCGCGAAACACCTTTTAGACACAGGACATAGAATTCCTGATAATCACACATTTTCAATTTTACACACATGCGAAAAAAGTTTAAAACTATCCGTTTTAGAACAATTAGAAATAATTAAACATAATAAAGATAATTCGCTTACACTGCTGAATGAGCAGGTCAGTTACACAACGTCCCCACTATTAAATATTTTTTCAAATTTTTCTAACCGTCAAAATAGTAATAATATCATTAGTAATAATAGGACCGGATCGGTCGCTAGTACGTCACGACAATAGTGGGGGCAAAGTATAAAAGGCCTGCTCGCCAGTGTTCACAGGTTAGTCGTCGGAGCGCAGCCGAGGCGACAACATCTCCTCCTGAAGATGCCGCGTGAGGCGGCGAAACGCGTTGAGGTTTTCTTTTGCACGTCGGTGTTGGTACTAATTATTGCATTATCTGTTTTGCATGCGATTTGTGGGAGGGCGGGCGGTGCTTTTTGCATGTGCTTGTTCTCTAACATAGTCGGTGGTCACAGGTAGTGTAGTTGGGTACTTATGCCGGCGCAACTGAGCGGAAATCTAAAGCTAAGTAATTTTTCAATGTTAATACTGACATTGACATTAGTTACGCGCGAATTTTAATATGCAAAATTAAACGTATATTTTTCAATATTTCTGAGAGATTTTCTTAATATTTTTTTCCGTAAGAACCTTCTCCTAATAATAACAAATACAACAAAAAAAGAATTAGTGAAATCGGTCCAGCCATTCACGCGTGATGCCGTGACCAAGGAAAACGGGTTTTATTTATATAAATATATATAGATGTGGTCACGAAATGGCAGAATTCATTTAGCTAGATTCTAGGCCTAGAAGTATCCTACTTGTCCTATTTATCATAAGCCGTTCGAAGCCCACTGCTGAGAATAGGCTTCCCAAATGAACTCCACCGCGAGACAGCAATCGACGTTGACGTTGACGACGAGACGTTGTTCTGCCCGAAATTTTTTTTCTTACCTTTTAAACCTTCCCTGGACTTTCACGAATATTTTGAGACAAAAATGATTTAAATCCGTTCAGCCGTTTTCAAGTTTTAGCGAGACTAACGAACAGCAATTAATTTTTATATATATAAAATGGTGGCGGTTTTTTTTATATCTGGCGCTGTTTTTACTAAGCTCAATGCAAATGATAACATTTCTTAATGCAGTGTATTTCCGCTCAACTGCAGCGCTTCTTAGTAGCTACTTATTCATTTGTATTTATTTTCTGGGAAAAGGAGCTCTGTGTATTATTTATTCATCCAGATCACCAGAAGGGTTACATCATAAGATACGCATGCAAGAAAGCAGGCAAACATGGCGGCAAGAGAGCAGTCAAAACAAGCACGCAAGAAAGTTTTCATCCCATCTATTCGAAAAAGACGATTTTGGTCGCCTTTAAGTGCGCCCAAAGGTGATGCTTCTAAGCGACATAGGTACTAAGTATTACTCTACTCTTTGCCACAGACTGTCCAGCGGGCAGAAATGAGATTTTGGTCCTCTTTATTGAAATAAGTGCGACCAAAAATTCTTTTGCTCGCACTTATTGAATTTGGAACATCTTAGAGTTTCCCGCCGAACGCAAGAGACTGGCTGGTTAGACGGCACGTCCGTCGACCATCGCCCCGCCGCCGCCGCGCCGCCGCGCCGCTGGCAACTGAGTAAAAAAAAAAAAACGCGCGAACTACGGCCCGCGTTTTCATAAATTTTCACATTCAAGTTCTTGGTTTTGATAAATTATATTCTCATAGAGGGTGATGAAAAGTAGAGTGTATCATTTGGACGCAAATATATTTTTGGCTCGGGTGACGTACTTTGAATCCCTCGCTTCGTTCAGGAGGATTCAAAAAAGCGCCCTCGCCGTAAAAATATTATTTTGCTTCCTCATGATACAATCTACTAAACCATGCAGGTAAACAAGCAAGCATACAAGGCGGCAAACATGCAGGCAAACGTGCAAGCAAGTGAGCAGGCAGACTTGCAAGCTAACTGCACGTAAACAAGTAAGTATTCAGGCTAACATGACAACAAGCATGCAAAGAAAACGTGCAAGCAATCATGCAAGCAAACGTGCAAGGTAGCACGCAAGCAGCTCGCTAGCGCTCACTGTTCATCATCTTATTTATTAGGAACTTAGGTACTAAACTACATACAAACAATTGTCTACATGTTTTACTTTAAGTAGATCGCGCCTCTCGAAATTGTTATTTTTCTTTTATTATACCTCTCATTATCTTGTTATTAAGTTCTCATGTAAGTGAAATGTAATTGTTTATTTTGGGAATAAATGTTCTTTAACCCCAAGCATGCAGGCAAGGTTGTTAAGGTGCATTCCTGTTAGCACATTCTACACCTATACATATTTATTTGTGGCACATACCAATGCAATATTCAATTGGTCATACAAGCTTCCAATGAGACAATCATCCAGCCTCACTGGTAATTTGAACTGAGTTAAACCGATGAGTAACGGTCACACATGCAGCGAGTAACGAGACATCTTTAAAGGACATGCAAGTAAAAAACTTCGTGACATTGCTTAAGGTCTACCACCATAAGATCATAAGCGAAAAGCGACGCCTTAATAACATGTGATAACAATTTGGTATATGTAAAAGTTTTGTTGGTGGTGCCATCTCTAAACCTCAATGGTACCCACAGAATACCGGCGCCTTCCTTCGCTTGCTATGGCAATAATGCTGAGTGGGGACCAATAATTGGGTTATACCTACACATTTCTTTCATTTTAGTTTGATAATATACTTAGTCCTAGTTCTATGTCAATTTTCAAGTGTAGTTTATAAGACAAACATTTTTTCTTTCTTGCTTTCCAAAAGGTACTTATTGCTCCCCTTTATCTAAATTGGTCGTTCCGGTCTATATTGGTCGTGAAAACATTGAAATTTTTTTTTCTTTCTTCCTAGTACAAAAAAATAGAATTTAATGTAACTTTTAGGTTATTTCCTGTTCAAAACGCTGCATACGAAGACCCAAGTTTATTAAGCTATCGATTTTGCTTACTGCGCATCGCGAGCAACTTCACTACAGTGGCATACGTTGCTATTACGTTGTTCAAGGCGCTCGCTCCGTCGCGGAATATCGAATCGACCGTTCTAAAGCATTTGAGTGCCAAAAAAGAAAAAAAAAAACAATATACGGGGCACACTGTGAATTTCTTTACTTATCAAATAACAATGTTGGCGGCAATTGCCCCGTAATTCGCGTGTTTCCCGCGCGTAACAAAGTGTGAAATTGACATTCCATTTTTTTACACTGAAAAAGGTTTTAAAAGATATTACAACGGCGTCCACACGAGGGTCTAGATATAAAAAACAAATGCATTATACGGCTGACGCCGTATGTACACTTGAAAGAGACGACGTTAAGTTAGGTTCAACGGAATCCGAGGATCATTTTACGAAGTCAGCGAGATCACTACCAGCCCCTCCTGACATCTTACGGCGATGTCTTTACCACGAGAGTTTATTTTCAACCAGGTAAGTGTAGTTTCTAATTTAATCTACAGGAAATATAAGGTGCAGCAATCCTGAGCAAAGATAAGATAGCTAACGTCACGAGTGCACCGTTAGGGTTTTAGTGGGTAGGCGGGTTCTCTCTGAGGCCTGGAGTCCCACATAACCCCCTGCTGCCCCCACGACATGGGTGGGTGGGTATGCGTAACAGCATTTCCCTGACGTTAAAAAAAATATCCTACAAAGCACTATACTGCTCCGTCCACAGGAGCGAAATAGTAAACTGTGAAAACCAATAGGCAACTAAATCTCCGGTCCTGCTCTACAGTGCAAGCGTACTTCGTAATTCGTAAATATTTCTCTGTTTCTGCGCTACGGTGGTCATGCAGTCTGAAATCGAGTCTTATTTAGGTCAATGTAATGCAATGACCTAGCTTTACAAAGCGTCGCATTGTTATGTAGGTAATACTATTAACTTTTGCATAGTGTGGGACATTTATCATTTTTTCTCATCAATCGTTAATCCGTTTAAAAAAGTTCGTTATACTGAATTGGCATTTCTTGTACGAAGATTTGAAAGAAGACTAAAACGTTTAGCAGCTAATTTGCTAAGTCATAAGATTTTTCCTAATCCTCGACAAAAAAGTGGTATGTTATAATAAGATTGACATCTATTCTGATTGTGTGTATGTCTGTCTGTGGCAGAGTAAACGGATGGACCGAATTCAGTGCGGTTTTTGCAACGTCTTATAAATCGATGGAGCCGGCTGCACGCACCAAAAAACATGACGCATGCGGCGTTACCTCGCTCTGAGGCGTTCCATTCAAGGCTTGGAGTGCAAGCGAGAGCGCGCGGAACGAGCGACAAAGAGTCAACGTGACAAAGACGTTGTCACGTTCAACTATCGTCAGTAAACCGACTTTGAAATGATACACATTTTACGGATTATTTCGCAATTTATTTACATTTTGTTTTAACCTGACGTTTCGGACCCTTTTCAGCGTCCGTGGTCACAGGTAGACTAAGGTGTTAGTTGTCATTACATAGTAAACCGACTTTACAGACAACCGATTTTTTTATTCTAGCTGTGGCTGGTCAAAATCCGTCTAGTGGTCCGCTAATCAGCTGTTTTCCTGACTCATTTCGAGGGTTTATTTAGGGTTCCGTACCCGAGTTGCCGCCGCGTTGTCGTACGGAGCAGACGCCTACAATAAATTTTCAAAAAATCATTAAACTATTACAAGTGAATTCTTATTGTATTGCGAAAGGATAAAACTCCAAATTGTGTGAACACTGATTGTTAGTTGAGACCATATACTCCTGCGCAGCGACTAAGCGGACCCCCGGTGCAACACCGGCGAGACGACCTCACCCCCGCAAGACACGTACGATTGCTATTTTTCAACTCGCTCACTCACTGCGCGCTGCACTTGTGTGCCGCTGAGATGAGCGTTCAGAGGTCGCCAACCGGTGGGTCACAGCCAGACTTATCGAAAATGAGTGGTTCTAATTTGGAATCGTCAATAACTTTTCGGAAACGAAAAGTGCCTAGCGATATTGAATGCTCATGCTCAGACGACATAAGAGAAATGCGCTCAGAAATGTCACGTATAAGTTCTTTGCTAGAAAAGTATGTCGAGTCTAACGAACACATTTTGAAAACCATGCAAAACAATATAACTGATATAAAGAATCAAATTACTCAAATGAAATCCTCAAATGAGCAAATACATAAATCAATACAAACCAAGATAGAATCGCTTGAATCAGACATAAATAAAATTAAAATGAGTGAAATTGCACCTAAAACATCAGAAAATGACATCGTCCTTGGTGAAAAAATAATACAAGAAATACAGCTGCGCCATAACAGAGAAAAAAATGTTGTGCTTGTTGGTTTACCTGAACAAACTGTGTCCACGCCTGAAGAACGATCAACGAAAGACGAAACTGATGTATTCAGAATTATTTCTTTGCTGAGCCCAGGGATTCCTAAACCATCCAAAGTTTTTAGGATCGGTAAACTCCAACCTGGCAAGAACCGTAGTATAAAAATGTGCTTCGAAACAACAGGACCCGCCAAAAAACTCCTCCTAAACAGAAATATGCTGCAGGATGGTTTAAAACTATTCTCAGACCAGACTCCAACTCAGCAAAACTATATGAAGAGACTAAGAGAGGAGCTAAAGCAACGACAAGATAAAGGTGAGACTAACCTCACAATTAAATATATCAATGGAACCCCGTCAATCATTAAAACATCAAAAAACTACCTACAATAAGCACAACAAGCAACACACCTGAAAATAGTAATTCCTATGAAATTCGAAATAACTATCTAAATTTTTCTCTGAACAAGTCACGATTTACCTTCCTTTACCTTAACGCTCGTAGCATACGCAAGCATGGAAAACTCGATGAACTCAAATGCATACTACAAGCAATACCAAACACCGTGAACATTATCTTAGTAACTGAAACTTGGATCCGCAGCGAAGAGGAAGCACTGCATCTTCAAATACCGAATTACTTTCATTATTATAACTACAGAACAGATAGTGATGGAGGCGGGGTATCTGCATACGTCCATAATAATCTGAAACACAGATTAACCGAATCGGTGTACATAGGAGGCAACAACTACTTATGGATACAACTTGAAAATTATGCACTTGAAGTAGGAGTCGTCTACAATCCTGGAAATACAAATTTCAAACAGTTTCTAGAGATATATGAGTCGCAATTACAAGAAAGAAAAAGGTCAATCGTTTTTGGTGATTTCAACGTTGACCTGCTCAGGAAGGAAACGAAAGTAGCGCAATACAAACAACTTTTAAAGCAAACGGGACACAAAATAATTAATAAAATCTCTAAGAAATATTTCACCAGACCAGGACTAACTCGAAACAAAGATAACTTTCATATGGTATATATCAATTCATCTCTCTCTGATCATAGGCAACTATACGTCCAAATCAAGAAAATAAAACCACCTTCAAGATCACATCACCAATATGAAGCCATCGATTACAATAAACTTACAACGATTATGAAGGAAACAGTGATGAAAGAATCATACAGCGACTTTACACAGCTGGAAAACTCGATAAAAATATGCACATTTGCGAGTATAGTTAAGAAAACTAAGATTGTCAATGAACCACAGAAAGAATGGATCAACAGAAAGATTATTACAGAAATCAATGAGAGAAACCTTCTATATGAACAAATGAAGAAGAATCCGAAAGATGAAAACCTGAAAGAAAGATTTAACACAAAACGAAATCACGTAACTAAATTGATCCGAGAAGCAAAGAAGTCATACTATTATAATGAATTTAACAAGAACAGTGGAAAGCCGAAATAACTATGGACATTACTTAATACTTTAACCAACAACAAGTTAAAACCAAACTATGTTCCCTTAAAACTTATTGCCAACTCAGTAGAGGTTACAGATCCTTACGAAATATGCAAAATATTCAACAGCTTTTTTGCCACAACAGGACCATGTTTAGCTGAGAAAATACCTGTAGATTTTCATGTTAATTACACTCTTGCACTCCCAAAGCCACTTTCACGAAAGTCACAAATTACAAGTCTGGATCCATGTACCGAAAAAGAGATAGTTGATATTATCAACAATCTGGATTCCAATGCTAGTGTCGGTCTAGATGGCATCAGCACAAAAGTTATCAAGTGCATAAAAGACTTAGTAAAAACTCAACTAACTAACTGCTTTAATAAACTCTTAGAAGCTGGATCATTCCCTGACACACTTAAAATAGCTAAAATAACACCAATTTACAAGTCAGGAACAAAAACAGAGCCTGGAAACTATCGTCCTATCTCTGTATTGCCAGTTTTATCGAAAATACTTGAAAAAATCTTGCATACACGACTACAAAACTACCTTGACTCAATTAATTTCTTTTTTGAACGGCAGTACGGGTTTCGAACAAAAAGTAACACACTGACAGCAACAATAGATCTCGTCACCAAAATTAAACACAACATTGATAAAAGAAACATTGTACTAGGAATATTCATTGATTTAAAAAAGGCCTTTGATACTGTCAGCCACAATTTGCTTCTCAAAAAATTGGAGGTCATTGGTCTTGCTGGCAGTGCCTTAAAAATGTTTGAATCTTACCTCTCGAATAGATCACAGATAGTAAAGATAGACAGTACCATTCAAAGCCCTCCGCACATAATATCTTGTGGAGTACCACAAGGATCGATACTAGGACCTCTGCTCTTCCTAGTTTACATTAATAACATGCACGAATTGGGCTTAAATGGCCATATAACATTATATGCTGACGATACATGTCTTTTTTACTTCGGTTCGTCAATTGACGATTTGGTATCTCAAGCCCAGCACGACCTCGACACTTTGCACGACTGGTTCCAGTACAATTTGCTAACAATCAACGTCTCTAAAACTAGCTATGTAATTTTCAAGGCCAAAAACAAACCAATACCCACCTATTTACCACTCATAATTAATAATATACCATTAAAAGAAAAAACACAAGAAAAATATCTTGGACTTTACATGGATACACACTTAACATGGAATGCACACATTAAACAGTTGACAACCAGGCTAATATCACTCCGAGCTTCCCTCCGGTTTAATATTAGATGCATACCACGTAAACTACTTTATACAATTTACAATAGTTTAGTTAAATCTCATTTCTTATATCTTATTGAAATCTGGGGAAGCGCTGCCAAAACGAGCATAAATCGATTGCAAGTCCTACAAAATAAAATTATTAAAACAATTTTTAACTATAATTTTCGAACATCAACCGCAAAAGTATATAGCGAAACTAATCTAATGAACATAAGGCAATTATATAGATACAATACATGCATATTCATATATAAAACTATTAACAAAAAATTCACACAGAACTACAATTTAATAGACGTCCGAAGGTTGGACGCCCCTGCACCCGACGCGCGAGCTTCATTGTTTTGCCCAAAACCCGAACAAGATATGGCCAAACCACAGTTACATACGAAGGTGCGCGACTATTTAACCAGCTACCCTCTAGTATTAAACATATTGAGTCGTTCAATTTGTTCAAAAAGCGGCTTACAAATTACATTTTGAATAATAACTAATTCATACCTGCTCATATATGAAATTGATATGCATTTTTGGATCTGTATCCACTATAGGTTTGTTTTGTTGTGATGACGTTATGTCGTGTGCACCACAATTAGTATAAATGCAATGTACGACAACCACTTTGTTTACTTCTGTTCACTCATATTCTCATGTAAGTGATATTAATGTATGTCTTTATGAGAATAAATGTCTTTAAACCTTAAACCTTAAAGAAAAAAACGTAACCCTTTTAAGATCACTTTGTTGCCCGTCCGTCCGTCCTTCCGTCTTTCAAGACCGTTTTTCTCAGGAACGCGTGGAGGTATCAAACTGACAATTCTATATGATACTTAGGTCTACTGTCCCTGGAAGCTGTAGAAAAATCTACCTTCTAAGCCAACGCCATCAAAAGATACAGCCATTTAGGCCGCAAATTTTCGAAACTCGCACGGGAATCAAAACCTATAGGGTACTTCCCGTAAATATAGGATCTTGAAATTTAAGATGTACGAAGTCACGCCTTATAGTATAGATGTAGGAAAAATTACGAAAACCGTAAATTTTCAGTTTCATCATATAAAAAAAATATTTTTGAAAAATATTTTTGTCAATTTTGAAAATTTCAAGGTTACTACTCCTAATCTCATGAACGCGTTGAGATATTAAATTAAAATTTATACTAAATACTTAAGTCTATAATACCCGTGATGGGTGAACTTTTACTTATATGCCTACAGGTTTGTACGGAACCCTCGGTGCGCGAGTCCAACTCGCACTTGACCGGTTTTTACTGAAAAGTTATTGTTTAGAAAATTCTTATTGATTTACTAGTCTGTCTAGTGGTTCATGTTCTCCTAGAATATGAAGTACAAACCGGGTTCCAACCCTGGATAGAGGTAAAAATACTTCCAGATTTGCACTGGAAGCCAAGTTACAACTTTGCTTCCAAACCTATTTACAAGCCATTTAATTTCGTGACGAGTTCAAAGTCTATTTTCTCATGAGACTGTTGGAAATACTCGTGAAAAATGAAAAATACTATGGAGATTTCAGCAGATTTTAGATGACACCACCCACTGAGCAAGTAATCAGTACCACCACTCGTTGACGTACTCTTTATAATCTGGCAAAACGGTCTGACTCCATAGATTTTGTATGGGGAATACAAAAACGTCACGGTCATGTATCAGAAATCGGAGTGAATTGACCGAATATTTATTGAGTTTTGTGTGTTTAAAAATTGATTTCTACAGCTTTTTGGATATATAATGGTCGTATTAACTTAAAAGGGGCTATGTTCTTTAAACGCTATGGTCTTGAAAATATTTAGGATAGGTGTCATGATATGAGATGACAAAATAACCTTTGTTAACAATAGAAAGGGAACTATTTTTTTTATTTAAGCTTTATTGCGCAACAAAACTTTGTACCAAATGTGTACTTAACGCCGTAGGGCATTCTCTAACAGTCATACCTTTTGGGCTAAGCAGAAATGATTAGTGGGCCGTGCGACAAAATAAATAAAAGAGAAAACACAAAAATAATAATACCAATAATATGACATATGAGATTAAATATAAAATATATTATCAATTTATTTAAGATGACATATTAAAAAAATACACATTATAAATACTAATATACACTATCTCTATATATATACAAAAATGAAACCCGTTTTCCTTGGTCACGGCATCACGGCTGGACCGATTTCACCAATTCTTTTTTGTTGTATTTGTTATTATTAGGAGAAGGTTCTTACGGAAAAAAATATTAAGAAAATCTCTCAGAAATATTGAAAAATGTACATTTTATTTTGCATATTTTAAAAAACGCGCGTCGTAACTAATGTCAATGTCATTCGATGACATTGTTCAATCATTGCAATTGCAACGCTAAGGCGGTACGAAGTTCGCCGGGTCAGCTAGTAAATAAATAAATTTGACGAACTGTTAAAGAACGATCTAATATGACGGTTGCGATAAAGTAAGTATAACTATTCGATCCCCGCACAGTACATGCATAAGTGTGCATGAACATGTGTGTTTGTACTGGTCTGGGTGTTTTCTATGTATATTATGTATTTATTTACAAAATAAAGTATTTAAGTATGTTTATCCGTTGTCTAGTACCCATAACACAAGCCTCGTAGCTTAATTTGGGACTAAAGAATTGGTGTGATTGTTGTGAAATATTATATTATATTATATTATATTATATTATATTATATATATTATAATGTATTATATTCCTTGGAAATACTTTGCCTAACAGGGTTAGTCACACCGCCCATACTTCGTCACAACAACAAAACACTTATTTCAGTGAGTCAGACCCTTTGGCCTTGGTTCACCCCCGCCCACAAACTAATTTGTTGCATGCATGTTCTTTCATTCATGAGTTTCTTGTTTCGTTATGTTTTCCACCATAGTATGGGGTTGTTAACGGCGTAAGCTACCTACCTCAATGGGAACTATGAGGCTAATTATGCTATTTCCTTTTTTACACAACCAACTTTGTACATTTAAAAGTCCTCCTGGCCGATTTCGACCACGGCGGCCAATCTCAACAGAGATCAGCCAACTACGCAGGAGATATTATAGTGCACAAGTGTAAGCGCGATACACAGGTGCACTCACTGTTCCATCACTCTCAAAGTTCGGTGAGACGGCAATCCGACATGACCGGAGAGAGATCAGGCGCAGGACCAGCGGCTTTACGTGCTCTCCGAGGCACGGGGGTGTAACACCGCCAACTTCCCGACTCCGAGCTGTTTTTGAAAATTCATGACAGAAAATCTCAATAACAATTTTGGCTCGACCTGGGATTCGAACCCAGGACCTCTCGGATGTAAGGCATTTAATTTTCATTTATTTTATTATTTATTTGAGATAGGTTTGCTCTCGACCAAAGACTAAGCCCAACGAGGCAAAGACTGAGTCTACGATGGAGCGAGCTCACTTAGAAGATGCCTGTTTACTCTAGCTTTGAAGATTCCTGGGTTGTAATTGCAGGGAAACACTGACGCAGGTAGTGAGTTCCACTCTTTTGCAGTGCGCATCAGGAATGTAGATTTAAGTTTGCTATACATTTTTGTATACGATTTTAAAATTTCGCGTTGCATTGTAACACTTATTATTGAGTCAGCTCGTGACCACGGCTGTTTGCAATCCAGCCGAAACGTCGAGTGAGTACCTAATACCTCATTAAAATATATCCCGTTTAGACCCAAATACAAGTAATTAGTATTTAAGTTTGCTTCCGAGCAATCTATGGTGGAAAAAAAGTCCGGAATAAACAGTCTACATGAGAAGAGTATATAAGTAGGTACTTAGGTACGTCCTGCTAGTTGTCCCTATAAGGATTCGTTATTCCAGATTCAAGTTTATCTAAGTCAATCTCTGTAATTTTTAGAAAATTAAATTTATTAGATATGTATGTGTATGCTGTCGTCGGGCGGCACTCTCTCGTTTCTCTTGCAGGCATCCACGGAAGACCAGCGCCAACGGATCCTCGATTTGGTGGCATTTGCTGAGTGGATGCCCATTGATAAAATGGGTTTCACTAAATGTAATTAAAAAAATAAATATTTCACAACAATCACACCAATTCTCTAGTCACAAATTAAGCTACGAGGCTTGTGTTATGGGTACTAGACAACGGATAAACATACTTAACTTACATACATGAATACATATTATAGATAGAAACACCCAGATCAGTACAAACACACATGTTCGTGCACACATATGCTTGTGCTGTGCGGGGATCCTTAGTTTTAGAAGTCCGACATGTAGACCACTGCAACATTCGGTATATCAAATGCACTCACTAATTGTAATAATGATTTTATAAATAAAAACTTTTCTATTTCTATTTTTTTTAAAGAGAATAAGTTTGTTATTTTTTTTACTGTGAATCTAAGTGGCGGTAAAAGGAAATTTTATTGGCAAAGGGGGTTTTCATTAATCAACTTGTAATAATCTTGAATACTCTTGAAGTATGCTAAGGATTGAGTACATACATACATTTTCTGCTCGTATTTTGACCCCTCTATTGATATTTTTCGTCTGAACTCATTCTTTAAGAATAAGATTAGTTTAGAGAGTCGTTATCTCGTTGTAAGATCAAGTCATTGCTTTCTTTTCTAGTCACAATTTCATCTCAAAAATCGGTAGGTAGTCTGTAAAGTCGGTTTACTGACGATAGTTGAACCGTTGAACGTGACAACCTCTTGCCTCTTTGTCTCGTTGACTCTTTGTCGCTCGTTCCGCGCTCTCGCTTGCACTTCGAACCTTGAATGGAACGCCTCAGAGCGAGGTAACGCCGCATGCGTCATGTTTTTTGGTGCGTGCAGCCGGCTCCATCGAATTATAAGACGTTGTCACGTCAAAAAAAACTTTTAAAAAAAAACTAAACCGGCTGTCGCGCGTTCGAATCCTACTAGGGGCAAATGTTTGTGTGATGAGCACAAGCATTTTACCTGAGTCATGGGTGTTTATAAGTACATTTAATTAAGTATTTCTATCCGTTATCTTAGCCACCATAGCACAAGCTAACGCTTAGTTTGGGGCTAGGTAATTGGTGTGTTCGTTGAAACAATTTATTTTATGTATTTTTTTATCTACACTGTTTACTATCCGTTCTAGTCAAAATCTTAATTCAGTCTAGACTCTAGACACTGTAGTTTGGCTGCAGAAAACGCTATCGATCCACTTCCGCACCGTGCCAGGCGGTGCGACGACCTTAGCCAGACCGACTGGAACAATCGATGTTTCATGTCGTGTAGACGTTATTTTAAGATGGCCGCTGTTAACATTTGACAGCTGTGCAGGGTAGTTAAAAGTTATATAAACTAAAATGCTGAGTTACCTGTATAGCAGTTATATTTTAGGATATTAACTCCTTGTTATATATTCACTCCTAGGAACCTTGATCTCTCATTAAACCCTGTTTTTGTGTGTCAATGACCCTTTTTGTCTCTAACAAACCTACTTACATACTACTACTTATTACTTCATTGGACCTTTGATAAAATAAGTATTATTATTATTATTGGGTTTATGGGCCTTCTTATCGCCAACTCGACCAAGTTTGATCTATTGTGGCAGCCCTTTGTATTTACAGTTCACTGCTTAGTCCCGTTGAGTCTATAAATTGCCAGACTCTTTGGAGCGTGACTTCTGTTATCTCACCCGGGCGCATGATGTGCCGCCCGAGATGGATACTTCTTTTGCTCATAAACGGGCCGCATGAGCAGAGAATATGCATGGCCGTTTCCTCCTCTGTGTGGCAGAATCTGCACAGAGCGTCTTCTGTCATATTCATGTTTGCCATGTGTTATATAAAATAAGTAAGTAGTTACGTTAATTTAAACGAACCAAGCTACATATTGATTATGAAATTGTTCAGTATTAGGTAATTTTCCGTAGTATTTCCTTCGTAACTAACCGTCACATGCAACTTTAGAATACGAATGTGTCAAATGCGAATTCCTGAATGCCGCCAGTCGCTGCGACAGTGTACTGCAAGTGTGCCCTGGGGTGGCTCTGGGCCTAGTAGATAAAGCAATAGGCTAGATGACACCACCA
Organism: Pyrausta despicata; assembly: GCA_963921415.1. Taxonomy (NCBI): domain Eukaryota; kingdom Metazoa; phylum Arthropoda; class Insecta; order Lepidoptera; family Crambidae; genus Pyrausta; species Pyrausta despicata. The sequence continues at coordinate 7,007,522 of OY992874.1, forward strand.
ATCGTTCACATACTCTTTATTATCTGTCAAAACGGTCTGCCTCCATAAATTTTGTATGGGAAAACAAAAACGTGACGATCATGTATCAGAAATCGGAGTCAATTATTGACCGAATATTTATTGAGTTTTGTGTGATTAAAAAAAATCGGTTCTCTGTAAAGTCGGTTTACTGACGAAAGTTGAACGTGACAACGTCTTTGACACGTTGCCTCTTTGTCGCTCGTTCCGCGCTCTCGCTTGCACTTCAAGCCTTGAATGGAACGCCTCAGAGCGAGGTAACGCCGCATGCCTCATGTTTTTTTGGAAATATACTGTGTGTATAAACTTCAAAGGGGCTATGTTAGATGGGTGTCATCATGCCTTTTATCCTACGCTCAGTAGTTGGTTACCCTGTATACGTCATTAATGTAATATTCAGTAGAGAGTTACATGGGATTGATACAGTAACGTAGGTACCTACTGTCGTGAAACAGAAAAAGACCTAGCTTGTCGTGGAGCGACAAGGAAGGGAAAAGGGAAACGAAAAGAACTGAGAAATTACAAACAAATTATATTAAAAGGAAAACAAGGAAAAAAAAATAAATATACAGATTACTTTTTAAAAAAAAAAACCTAGACGAGTGAGAAGTATGTATGAGTGTATGTGAGCGAGTGTAGTGAGAGGAGTGGGCGTGGGTAGGTGTCCTCTCAAGAATAGGCAGGTCCGGAGGCGCCGAAATGAAGCGAAGCGTTCTTGGAGTCAGGTCCTCGCAATTCCTCGGGCTTAGGAGAGGTTAGTCCCACACAGTCCCTCCTAGGGCTAGGAGGGGTCAGTACCTCGCAGGCCCTCCTCAGGCTAGGAGGGTTCAGTCCCTCGCAGTCCCTCCTCAGGCTAGGAGGGTTCAGTTCCTCGCAGTCCCTCCTCAGGCTAGGAGGGTTCAGTCCTTCGCAGTCCTTCCTCTGGCAAGGAGGGGTCAGTCCTCAGAGACGCAGAGGGTGAGGGCCTTCCGGAGGTAGAGAAGTCCTGGTCTTCCTGTAGTACTTCTTGAAGTGTCGTATAGTAAAGAGTTTACTGTTGTAGAACCGAAGCCAGGAATAGAATACCAAAGATGTGGATGGTCTGGGCTTGTATAGGGGCCCGGGCCGTTCAAATTTAGAGCGTGGATAGAACGCGAAAAACTCGTGCTTTGCAGAATTTGAAATGGAAATTGTATTGAAACTTTGCTAAAAGTTGTCAATTTTCAGAAAAAAATAATAAGACTCCCGTCACTCAAAATGTCAATCACAGTGTCAAAAAGTACAAAATTCGGAAAAATACTAATAAATCGTGTTCACAATAAGAAATAATAATGCTGAGAAGGAGAGGAAAACCATTTAAAAGTTAGTTATAACCCTTTTCCCCTATTTTACAGCGGAATATCACATTTATAGGTGATACAAACTTTGACGTTTATGAACACGTAATTAGAAATTCCTTATTTTTTCAGTAAAAAGCGAACGAAAACAGATTCCACGGTAAAGAATAATAATACACGCAAAATGCATATATTGTGAGAATGAAAATGACTGGAAACCCAAACCGGGAACAAATTATTAACAGTATACCAAGTGAGTATGTACGTCGGTACACTACATGTAGAGGTATATAGGAACATTATGGAAGGCCCACGGTTGAGTTGTCAGCCTCGTCCTTGATTTAAACATGGGTATATTGATCGGCTTACAAAGGTCGGTTCTAAGTGATTATCTTTGAAAGCTGAATTTAAGTACGATGATAATTTAATGGTTATTGATCCATGTTCTTTACCTTACCTTCTTTCTTTGGTAGTACTGATCGGAGATATCTGTACCATGCCTCCGAATTACTTTAGCCAAGAGGGGAAACTAACCTTTGACTCGACCTCCTTTTTTTTGTAAATAAATACATATTATACATAGAAAACACCCAGACCAGTACAAACACACATGTTCATGCACACATATGCTTGTACTGTGCGGGGATCGAACCCGCGACCCTTGGTTTACTGCTTTAAATACTGCTTTGCTTTTCGTTATGCACTGACTGTTCCTTGATTTGTGAGCCATGAATAGTAATAATAATAAGCCTTTATTTCCCAAACATTTACATATGGTTACAAATCATTTTCCTTCATTTGCATAATTAAAATTAAAAAATTTGATCAATTTCAAATAACATAATTTAAATTAATAGAGTTGATTATAAATTAAAGCATAAAGCCATTAATTAATAAATAAACATTTTACCAGTAAGTACCTACCAGAAAGATATGAAGTATTTATACCTAAGAAGGAATTTGACCGAATATAGCAAAAGACTACTGTTAAGAATGTCTGGTAAGAACGAAGACCTTCACTGTGGCGGCGAAGCGATAATTATTTTTATTAATTTTTTATTATTATTTTTGTATATTTTTATTTATTTTATTTATTGATATTATATCGATATATAATGTTTATTTATTTTTGCGTTTTTAACCACAATTTACCTTTCTCATTTTATTTTTACTGCAACCATTGCATTCTTTCTGCATTACCTTGAGGTTGACTGGCAGAAAATGCTTTTAGCATTAAGTCCACCCTTTGTACATTTCTTGTGCAATAAAGTTTTAAATAAATAAATAAGAACAAGACAGCCTGAGCTGTTGAAACCTTGTCCAAAAGATGAATGCCCCTGTCGTGACGTAGTTCCTTTGGCAAACTGCCCACCCGGCCTTCCATTCAAGGATGGCCTTATAACCTAACTGCTACATAAAACAAGTATGATGATTAGCAAAACTATTATACAGGCTTTCTTGTCCGACGACCACTTTGGTGTAATGGACAAGAAGTTAACTATTAACCAAGAGGTCGCGGCTTCGATCCCCGCACTGTACAAACATTTGTGTGCATGAACATGTCTGTTTGTACTGGTCTGTGGGGTGAGCACGAAAAACTCACATTACGTATTCGTAGCGTTTACCTACAGTTAATCTGTTAATTTGTATAAGGAGATTGTCTGTTTCCTGACGTTTGGACGACACGAATACGTTACGAAAATGTTCGTGCTTACCCCACTGGGTGTTATATGTATTTATTTAAGTATATTTGCAATACCACTGTTGATTCTGATATCTGTAACACAAGTGCTTTAGCTACTTACCACGGAGTCAGATCAATGTATGTCAGTCGTTACCATTTATGTGACGTCTATTTATTTGCATCTCCGTGCTTCGGAAGGCACGTTAAGCGGTTGGTCCCGGTTAATATCGATAGATATTAGTCGTTAAGCCTGGTCGGAGGCCCTCGGGCGGCTTAATAACGTCTGACAGTGAGGTTGGTCACTTACCTTACAAACCACCACCCCTCCATCGCACCGCACAGCCCGCGTTAAGGTGAGGCCTGTGCCCAGCAGTGGGACGTTAGCCTGATGAGAAGAAGCAGAAGAAGTAAGTAAGCGCAAATAGCTAAAAACTGATGATTGGTAGAGTGGAGAAGTGAGGGAGACAATTTCATCAAAAGCGCAAATGTCAATTGAAGCATTGGGTGCAACAAGGGCGTTCGGTGCAAAATGCCTGTTTTCTTATTGCACGCAATTATTAACAGTCCATCTAGTTTCGTGTACCAAAAATTCGTTTTGTTTTGTCTTACCTAGATGCCGCTATTCGTTGAAATGCATACTATAGTTATACGCCATTGAAAGGTCTTTTTATTTAATGAACAGTTTAACTTTAAATTGAAATATATCAAAACTCAATTTTTGGCCTAAAGCCCTTGTTGCACCCAATGCTTCAATTAGCAATATATACAGATGATCTTGTGATGATCCCTGAATTGGAATGGATGCATGTGGCATGTAACGGGTTTATTTTGGGATAGAAATAATTGAAAATAAAGAAATACTATAGAGGGGATTGTTATGATGGCAAATACTCGTAGATCATTGAAGAGAGCATCAATAACTGTAAAAATAACTGCTGAACCGAACTGTCCACTCTCTCTTTACTGGTCAATTTAGAAATATTCCCTACATACCCTGGTGCGGTGAACAGTACGTCAGGTTACCCATGTCAACTAAGAAAGTAGTTTTTATTGCGAAGGGAAGGCTTATAATCTTTTATTTAGGCTTTATAATCTTTTATTGATCGAGCGAAGCGTGCGACCAAGCTTTTTGACTTTAAGACCGTTAAATGGCCGCCTAATTTTAGTGCAGGAATAAGTTTTTCAATGAGCTTACCATGGGCAAGTTATACATAAATAAATAAATATTTCTCAACAAGCACACCAATTCTCTAGTCCCAAAGTAAGCTACGAGGCTTGTGTTATGGGTACTAGATAACGGATATACATACTTAAATACTTTTTTTTTGTAAATAAATACATATTATAAATAGAAAACACCCAGACCAGTACAAACACACATGTTCATGCACACATATGCTTGTACTGTACGGGAATCGAACCCGCGACCCTTGGTTTAGAAGTCCGACATGCGGACCACTGCACCAAGCGGTCGTCAAACATATTTCAAAACATATTTCAGTATTATGTCTGAGGTTGCACATGAGAGGCTATGTCTTTTTTGCTAGCTGCCATATTCATTCGCTAGCGGGCATGGAGAGGCGCAGTTTTAAGACTAATTCCACAATATACGTCGTACTGTTGATGGAATCAGGCGTTACTTTGCGGAAATCCCTGACTAAAGCTGAAAAAGAGCTCTTTTTCATACGTCGTATTATTATATGGTTAATCGCAGATCGTTTATATCGCAAAATAAATGCATATTTTGATATTAGCGTTTACCCGCGACTTCGTCCGCATTCGGTAGGTCTTTTTGGAACGCGTTGTTTTCCCGCGGTCAAAAGTAACTCATGTCCTTTCTTAAGTCTAAAACTATCTCCTTACCAAATTTCATTTATATCTGTTCTGTAGTTTAGGCGTAAAAGCGATCGGCCCACTTGAATTTTCCCATGGGAATGCGTTATTTTCCCGCGGTAAAAAGTAGCCTATGTCCTTTCTCGGGTATCAAAATATCTCCATACCAAATTTCATGCAAATTGGTTCAGTAGTTTAGGTGTGATTGAATAACGCACATACATGCATATTATGCAGACAGAGTTACTGTCGCATTTATAATATTATTATGGAGTTGTAATTAAGCATCTGTAAGCTTTCGCGGCTGCAAGTAAGACGCCCGCTACCGCATGCAGCCCGCGGACTGCTTTCCGACCCCTGGCCCCTGGCATAGATAATGCATGTCTTCGACCTATCGATTGTCTATTTCTGTCAACGTAATTGGCTAGACGACACCACCAATCGTTGACATACTTTTTATTATCTGTCAAAACGGTCTGTCTCCATAGATTTCGTATGGTAATAAATGATTGTGACGTCACGGTCATGTGTCAGAAATCGGAGTCAATTGACCGAATATTTATTGCGTTTTGTGTGTTTAAAAATTGGTTTCTACAGCTTTTTTGAAATATATTGGTTGTATTAACTTCATAGGGGCTATGTTTTTAAACACCATGTTCTTGACAATATTTAAGATAGGTGTCATCATCCCAATTTTCTTTAAGTGATTCATATATGAATGTTTGATATTGACGTGACAGGTTAGGAGGTAAGATAGGTGATATTCAAGAGAATCAAGGGTAAAGGGTTGATATCTGAGGTTAATATTCAGCCTAACGTAAGGCAAGGTTAAAATTATTGAAGGTACTTATTGCCTCGTTGGTGTTGAGGCAAATTTTCCGCATTACATCCGAGAGGATTTAAATCGCAGGTCGAGACGAAAATTGTTTGATTTCCTTTCATGTATTTCTAAGAGCTCGGAGTGTGTTTATTTAAAATTTAAATTTCTCAATTTAATTATTTTATTATTTTGATTCTCAATGAAAATCAGTGTCGTGTGTCAATGCTATCCATGACTGCTGCCACGACGAATACTGACTGAGTGAGGACCGTTTTAGGCACTAACATTGATATTTTAATCTAATTCTAATATGAAACGAGGCATTGGAAATTGACGTCATAGAGTGACTTGGCAAGTATGTAGGACATACAGACTACGTTATGCAAGTGGAGAATGTTCAGTTAAAATAAAATGCAACCACCCACATAGGGCTTCAGTAGAATAGCCATTCAGTAGAATAAGGTAAAAAAAAAACAAGAAAACAGCTTAAACGGTTGGACGGATTTTAACCAGCCATAACTAATTTACTTTGATGATAGAACATTAATAATAAGTACATATATATGCAATGTACGACAACCAGTTTGTTTACTTCTGTTCACTCATATTCTTATGTTAAGTGATATTAATGTATGTCTTTATGAGAATAAATGCCTTCAAACCTAAACCTAACATTAATGGAACGGTTACCAAACCTATTGAATAGTTTTCCCGGGGATATAACACGGGAACAAGAAAAAAAATGACAAACGCCAGATTAGGAGCTTGTTCATTGACTTAAGTATGTGGTCATTTAGGTACATACTTTAATTCCTCCAGTTGGCCATTAGAAAACTCATTCGTATAACATGAACCGGTGTGTATGCCTATCTCTCTCACTCTCTCTCTCTCGCTCTGTCTCTCTCGCTCTTAGGCGGGTTAACTGTGCTCGAGTGGAAGGGACGCGTGCCTTTCACTTTTTATGTCTGTCTCACTCGCTCTTAGGCGGGCTAACCATGCCCGAGTCGAAGGGACGCGTGCCTCTCACTCGCTCTCATTGTGAGCGCGGAACGTGAGCGGAGCAGCGTAACGCAGTTTCTTGAGGTGTCACCCGGCAAACCAATTTATAAGACGTTGTCACGTCAAAAAAAATGTTTTTAAAAGAAAACTTAAAAACTATTTTCTTGCTTACTTAACTTAGTATTTCAGTTTTGATTTGATATCTTAGAGACTCGTGATCCCAGAGACAAACTATGTAAATAGTTTTGTGGGACTATTGTCATTTCACTGTAAAACTTTGTTTGTTTAATAAATAAATAATAATAAATAATAACCACCTTGATTAAATTATCTTTAGAACAAAAAAAAACTCTTTGAAATCGGTCGATCGGGAGCCGCGTTTCCTGTAACAGATACATACAAAGACACATTTTATACACACACACAAAAAGACATAGGATTCAAACATATACACCACTCTTTTTCGTCGGTAAAATCAAAAATAAATGTAAGCCACACTTGCTCACGAAATAATTCTTCGTATCACAAAACGATATGAAGGCAATTGACAAATAAGTTAAGTTTTCACTATAGCCCACCAACTTCCTGCGCGTTACGCTTGAGAGGTGGGTAGTGGTGGAGGTGGTGTGTCAATCGTAATACTCGCCTTGAGATGCTTGTGGCGTAGTGGTGGAAGGGCTTTGGTAGTGATACCAAAAAATAAGTTGGTAAACTAAGGCGCGGTCATGTTCGCGATGAGTGAGCATTCTGGCCATATAAGTGACGTTTATTTACAAGCATCTCCGTGTTTCGAAAGGCACGCTAAGCTGTTTGTGTCGCTAAAATCTATAGCCTCGGGCGGCTTAATCTGATAGTAAGGTTGGTCACTTACCTTAACAACACCCCTCCATAGCACCGCACTGAGCCCGCGTGGTGGAATATGGCTCGTCACACCAGGAGCTTCTCTCTCTGCAGCCTTAACTGCCGGTAGCTTGAGCCCTGCCCCGCTGCGGGCAGTTTGCTAGGGTTAGGTTTTCATAATATTTTTATGATTTATATAATTTTATATTTTACTTTTATAATTATATTGTAAAAACCATACCTAAGATAAATTTTAAATAAAGTGAGTAATAAATTGTTTCAACGAACACACCAATTACCTAGCCCCAAACTAAGCGTCAGCTTGCTAGGTGGCTATCTATGGTGGCTAGAATAACGGATAGAAATACTTAAATACATTTAAAAACACCAATGACTCAGGTACAAATGTTCGTGCTCATCACGCAAACATTTGCCTCTAGTAGGATTCGAACCTGCGACAGCCGGTTTTGTAGTCTGGACCTCAGACCAAAGCTGTCGTCACCTCATTGTTGAGGTGAGGCCTGTGCCCAGCAATGGGACGTAAAGGCTAATGAAAATATTCGCGTTGTCTGACGAGAGATCAGCCTCTCACATAATACCACATCAGTTGACACTTTGGTGTAATGGTCAAAGAAGCTGACTTCGAGTATTAACCAAGAGGTCGCGGGTTCGATCCCCGCATTGCACAAACATTTGTGTACATGAACATGTCTGTTTGTACTGGTCTGGGTGTTATATGTATTTTATTTAAGTTTTTTTGTAATACCACTATTGATTCTGATATCTGTAACACAAGTGCTTAAGCTACTTACCGCGGAGTCAGATCAATGTATCTGATGTTGTTGTATGTTTATAAAATGGTGATCAAGTTATTTTGAACTTTGTATTCAAGTCAAGTGCTTTTTTTTTCCAGGAGTTGTCGAAGCTGGACGGAGAACTCCTCGGCACGTCAGCACCGCCCTCGTCAGCTCCACTGTCATGCTCCATCGATTTGCCTACCGAGGCAATTGCAGAGGTATGTAGCTTTGCTGTGGTAATCCATCAAAGACTGACAAGCCGTCAGAACTCAGATAAGCAACTTAGTGATAATGAAAGGCACAAAACTCGGAAAAAAACAACCCGAAAAGAAATGTCATACCTTGCCTCAAGGTTGTGAAACATTGTCCACGTAATCGAGCTGTAACGCTTTTTAACAGACTGCCAAAGAAATTAAAATGAAAGACTAGGTTTAGCGTTTTTTGAAAATTAAATTAAATAAATTTCTATTGGAAAGGTGTCTGTATAGCGTGGAAGATTTTTAGTTATAAGTTTGCATGTATATGTCTTATAATTATTAAGTATAATGATAATGAAATGTAAAGAAGAAGTGTGACACCTGAAGACCTGGCACAAGAGTGTGCGCTATTCGCTATACTACTCCGTAGTAAGTAGCTTGAGCACTTGTGTTACAGATATCATAATCAACAGTGGCATTACAAATAAACTTAAATAAATACATATAACACCCTGACCAGTACAAACAGACATGTTCATGCACACAAATGTTTGTACAATGCGGGGATAAATGTATGAGATGTTTTGTGTATATTTATTTATTTAACGATGTTCAAATGAACCCTTTTCTTGCTTTTCACCAGGCCACCCTGTCCCCTGACAAAGCGGGCTCCCTGCTGTCTGTCCAGTCGGCGCCTCCAGAGCCCCGCGAGCGACCCGCCAGCTTGCTGCTAGAACTGCCGCTTGCTACCGTAAGTAGAAAATGATAGTGAACCTCTTGGCGTGTCGATGGTAAAGCTATGTAAATTTGCCGTGCCCGAAATCGTGTGACTCGAATCGCCATGTCGTTGGCTCGCATAAGCAATAGACAGCAAGAGTAATGACTTGTAGAATCAAGCTACGTAGTAGTATAAAATTCTAGGGCTACAGCTATAAATACAACATGGAAAAGTCATTTGCTACCCAGAAAAGGGCCATTCGTGCCATGGTTCGTATCCCACCTTGGGAATCATGCGTCGACTATTTTAAGAAGCTCAGCAACATGACGGTTCCCAGTCTCTATTTAAGTATATATTTTGCCGAAATGCATGAAAGGCACAATACTCGGGAAAAAAAACCTGAAAAGAAATGTCATACCTTGCCTCAAGGTTGTGAAACATTGTCCACGTTATCTAGCTGTAACGCTTTTTAACAAACTGCCAGAGGAATTAAAACTAGAGACTAGGTGTAGCGTTTTTAAAATGAAATTAAAGAAATTTCTATTGGAATGGTGTCTGTATAGCGTAAAAGATTTTTAGTTATAAGTTTGCACGCTTAACTGTTATATTTGTTATGTAAAAAAATTCAAACACAATGCATATTGTTTATTGAATAAATGAAATGAAAACTCAGGACAAGACAAAAGATGGTCCATGTCTTGTGGGGTGAGGCCGCAATCGCAAGATAGGTCGGTTCATGAGCGCAAAGTTATGCGACTCGAATCGCCATCTCGTTTGCATACACAGTCTTCTAGACAGCAGGAGTCAGGACACTCAGGACAAGACAAAAGATGTGCCATGCTTGTGGGTTGAGGCCCAAACGCGGGATAGGTTGGTTCCGTCGTCAAAGCCCCACCTGAACATAGTGGCCTTACGCCTACCCACGTGGGTCTGGCGTCAATAAAGCGACTTGCACGTGGTCCAAAGCAATTTCTGTCCCGATGGGGGATGATGATGATTTCGATCACGGCGGTCAATCTCAACAGAGATCACCCAACTACGCATGAGACATTAGATATAGTGCACAAGTGTGTGCGCAATACATAGGTGCACTCACTTTTTCTTCACTTTCAAAGTTTGGTGAGACGTAATTCGACATGACCGGAGAGAGATCAAGTGCAGGACCAACGGGTTACCGCAGTTTTTTTATCTGAATTTTCTTTAATCCAACAGCAAGTCGGAGCGTACCTGTCAGCCATGTCGCCAACGGAGCAGGAGGAGGACTCCTTACTAACCCTCTCGTCCGTCACCGCGCGCCCCCTGCTGGCTGCGTCGAGACAACTCCGGGCGCCGGCTGACTCTACCGAGTGAGTTTCTGATCTTTTAGCGCTGAGGCGTTGGCGTTCTTAAGTATCAATCAATGAACTAATACGAGTAGTACGAGTACGAAATTTTACGTTATATGGTTGTAATAAGGTCTATAATTATGTGAATGAACTACAATGAACTAATAGTACTAGAAGACCGAACTAGTTTCTTTGAACGACTGTACTAGTTCGGAGCGTTCCTTTTAATGACCGAAATGGAATAAGCCTAGTCGGTACATCAGTTTCTTCATCAGTCGAATCAAATATCGCATACAAACACTTGCAATATCACTTTTTTCTCTTTGCAACGCAAAAACGAGTTTTAACCTGTTTGTTCTGCTTGGACAGACTAGCGGAGAGTGAAGTTCGTGCAAATGGCGCTGTCGCCGCTCCGAACACGATTACTATTCACGCACACAAGCTTTCTTCCCGTGCTGCCCCGAACTTCATCTTGCCCCGGTCTCCCTACGTAGTTCGTACATCTCCTTTTAGATAATGGATAAAGAATAACCACAAATTTTTACCACCAGTTCGTGCAGTACCAGTCCCCCCGACGGCGGCTACGGCTGGGTGGTCGTCTTCGGCGCCTTCATGGTGCAGTTCTGGGTGGCTGGCCTGTTCAAATCCTACGGTGTTCTCTACGTGGAGATCATGGAGACGTTCCCAGATTCCTCGGAGTCAGTGGCCTCATGGATACCTGCTGCGCTGTCGACTCTTTGCTTGGCTTTGGGTGAGGAGACTTTTAATTTCATCATCATCATCATTATCAGCCAAAGCACGTCCACTGCTGAACAAAGGCCTTCCCAGTTTTCCACATCGACCGATCACAAGCGGTCCGCATCCAGTGTGATCCTGCGATCTTTACAAAATCGTCTGTACATCTTGTCAGTGGACGTCCTACGCTGCGACTTTGAATTTAATTTTATTTTATTTAAAAAGCTCCTGTACAAACTTGTGTACAGTGGCGTACTTAATGCTGGAGGCATTCTCTACCAGTCAACCGCAAGTCCAAGCAGAGAACATACAGGCGGTGCACATACAGAGAAGAAGAAAATGAAAGTAAAATGGTCAGGTACTTTTATATTTGTTTCTTCGGTTTATGCAAGGAAACGTCGTTTTCTCCCTCGTATGCTCCGTGAGGCCATTGCAATTAGAAGTCACCCTAATTTTAATAGAGAACATTGGAAAATTCCATCAGCTTGGGATCCTGTTTTAGCCAAGACTCCAGCTAGACCCCGCACTGCAAGACCTCAAGATACCGATAGATCTTTTTGTGTAGATAGGAATGTTACTTTATATTTTTTGATTGATGGTAGTTCCCAATTTTTTTCAAACACAAGTGCTTTAGCTACTTACCACGGAGTCAGATTAATGTAATGTGATGTTGTTGTATATTTTTTTATTTAAATGATCATGATGACTTTGTCTTCCAGCTCCCCTCTCTTCAGCGCTGTGCGAGAAGTACTCCTGCCGTCTGGTCGTGTTCATCGGAGGGCTGTTCTGCGCCACCGGACTGGCGTTGTCGTTCTTCAGCACTGGATTGCTGCATTTGCTGCTTAGCTTCGGCGTTATGACTGGTGAGAGTTTTTACTTTTTTTTATTATTATTATTTTATTTAACATTGGACAACCTTCCGGGTGCCGGCCGGTGGGGCGTCCAAGATATCGCTGGAAGGACGAGGTCGCCAAAGACCTGAAAGAGCTAAAAGTGTCCGACTGGTCAGATTTGCAGAGGTGCTTGTGGCACAGAGATTGGTATGCAACGCTTTGGCAGTGATACCAAAATTTAAGCAACCTACGGCGCGGTCATGTTTGGGATGGGTGACCATTTTGACCATACAAGTGACGTCTATTTACAAGCATCTCCGTGCTTCGGAAGGCACGTTAAGCTGTTGGTCCCGGTTAATATCAATAGATATTAGTCGTAAAGCCTGGTCGGAGGCCCTCGGGCGGCTTAATAACATCTGACAGTATGGTTGGTCACTAATCTTACACACACCCCTCTACCAATCCGCACTGAGCCCGCGTGGTGGAGTATGGCTCGCACCACCTCATAGTTGAGGTGAGGCCTATGCCCAGCAGTGGGACGTATATAGGCTGATGATGATGATGATGGTCAGATTTGGCACAGAATAGGGCAGAAAGGCGCACTTTAATGTCGCAGGTCAAGATCCACTTCGGGTCGCTGAGCCAGCGAAGTAAGTAAGTATTATTTTATTTGTGAAGTATTTTTTGCGTTCACAACGCTATTTTTAATTTCGAAAAGACATAACACTAAAAAAAATCTTTTCGGCTCCGGTCATCGAGAAGGATTCGAACCCCCGACCTTTGGAAGTCCGGTCCAATGCTCTGACCACAGAGCTACCGAGAACCTTAATGGAGTCGTTGAATTTTGCAAGTACTGGACGCTTTGAGCCAGCGTATGTTTCATCAATGATTGTGGGAGAAATCACCCGAGATAAATATTTTTACAAATATTTAACAATCGGTTAAGATGAAACAGTTATTATTATTATTTTTTAAATGAAAAAAGTTTATTTCAATACATGTAGAAACATACAATCGATAGTGGTTGGGACCAACCTTTTAAAAATATTAAAGCTTGTGTCAGGAGGTCCCGCTCTTTCTTGGTGGTAAAGTTTTTACATGCTATTTTTAAATGTTATATTAATTAAGTAATATAAAGTTTTAATGTTTTTATTTTATTTATAAGGCACGTCAGCAACAGTTACAATTTATCAAACAAAAGACTGGTTGATTGAGCGGATGTATAATTGCTGATCAATAACTATGACCATCTTCAGTGTACCTTAACCAAACGCAAATAAAGATTTCATTTCTTAATTGAGAAAATTTAAAAGCTCACTACGTCAATGGCTACTAGAAAATTCATTTTATTCTGTGGAGGAATTCCGGAGACATAAATAATAAAATTAATGGTAGATGCAAATTGTAATCTAATTTGATTTATAATGACAATTAAATTATATATTAATGATACTTGTTTTAAGACGCACACATTTGCATGCTGTAGTGTAACGGCTAAATAGGCATAAGTGACTCCAAATACCATGACCAACTTTATGTAAACTATTTATTGCAAATAATAATAATAATAATAAATATTTATTGTCCCTTCACAAAATGGCCACTTACTATCTAATGTGAAAACATAAAATAAAAATTAAAAAACATGATGCAAGATGTAGCCAAGATAGTGAGGGCTGTCGCCTGAAATAAGCTTCGGAAAGAAGCCTGTGCTACTGGTCACCAGGCCACACCATCGGTGGCAAATAAATATATGATTATGATTATGATTAAACTAACTGTCTTTGACGATCAACGGCTTAGAGTGAAGAGGGGCAGGTTGTGAAGAATGGTGTAGTATAGTAGTAGGATTGAGTAGGGGTGAAGCTTTGACGATAGCTTTGGTCTAGTGGTCTAAAGTCCATACTACAAAACCAGCTGTCGCAGGTTCGAATCCTGCTAGGGGCAAGTGTTTGTGTGATGAGCACGAGCATTTGTACCTGAGTCATGGGTGTTTATAAACGTATTTAATCGTTATTCTAGCCACCATAGCACAAGCTTACGCTTTGTTTGGGGCTAGGTAATTGGTGTGTTTGTTGAAACAATAACAATATTTATAAGACGTAGAGAGAAAGAAAGTTTTCCAACGGAAAAATTAACTTCAGGTCCGCTTAAACTAAATGGCGTTGACGATCAAGGGTATCACTGCTAGATGAAGCACTCATCAATCTCCGAACTTCTATATGGATATCTATTTGCATTTTGACAGGAATCGGTGGTGGATTATCAACTACACCTGGGATCGTAATCGTATCACAGTACTTCGATAAACACAGGTAAGCATTTGAGGCTTCCACCCTTTGTATCTTTGAATGGAATAGAAATAGAAAATCATTTATTCAAACATGTAGCAGGTCCACAAATACAAAGAAGAACACAAAACATTACAGATTTGTACCTACTTAGACATGCATGAAATGGAATCTACTCAGCAATGCCGCAGAATCTAATGATCCGGTGGCGCTGGTCTTCCGTAGAATACAGAAAAAAACCGGTCAAGTGCGAGTTGGACTCGCGCACCGAGGGTTCCGTACAATCCTGTAGATAAGGAGTAGTAACTTTGAAATTTTCAAAATGTGAAAAATATTTTTCAAAAATATTTTTTTTTAATATGATGAAACTGAAAACTTACGGTTTTCGTAATTTTTCCTATATCTGTACTATAAGACGTGACTTCGTACTAAATTTCAAGATTCTAAGTTTACGGGAAGTACCCTGTAGGTTTTGATTCCCATGCGAGTTTCGAAAATTTGCGGCCTAAATGGCTGTATCTTTTGATTGCGTTGGCTTAAAAGGTTGACTTTTCTACAGCTTCCAGGGACAGTAGACCTAAGTATCATATATAAATTTCAGTTTGATACCTCCACGTGTTCCTGAGAAAAACGGTCTTGACAGACGGACGGACGGACGGACGGACAACAAAGTGATCTTATAAGGGTTCCGTTTTTTTCTTTTGAGGTACGGAACCCTAAAAAGAAAAGAAACAGAGAGCACTGCTGCACATATAGTTAATGGAGTCAGGCGTTACTTTGCGGAAATCCATGACTTAAGCTGAAAAAGAGAATAATTTTGCTTTAAATTTCCAGTAAACGACGCCAGCGCAGGAACCCAAATACATCCAAATGTAACCACTTGAAAACACTAGAGCTGGAAGTCGCAGGACTTACAATACAACTCACAACGTGACACAGAAGATGCATCTGGAAACACAACACTGACACGAACAAAACACTTGCCCGTCGCAAAGATTCCTGCGCTGGCGTCGTTTAGTGGAAATTTGAAGCAAAATAATTATCTATTTCAGCTTTAGGTTTCGATTGTGGACAAATGTCTGATGATTAAAAAAAAATTTTAATCTTCTTGAAAAGTATTTTCCATTTGAAATTTGTAATGCAAACTTTATCTTTGCCGATCAGTGGCATTAATTAGTTTGTTCGCAAAATTACTTCAAGTCTATACGAGTATATAACATTTTCACATAGAAACATACAATATTAAAAGTGATTCCATCCTTTTCAGAGCCTTAGCCAACGGTATATGTGTGAGCGGGACGGCTGCTGGTAGCTTCGTGTTTCCTATGCTGATTGAGAAGCTGGTTGACATGTACGGACTTCATGGCACTGTTCTACTACTCGGTAAGTGTGTTGTTGCCTTACCGTTGACTGCCTCGTTGGTGTAGTGGCAAAGGACTGAGAGGTCCTGGGTTCGAATCCCAGGTCGAGCCAAAATTGTTTCTGAGATTTTCTGTCATGAATTTCTCAAAAAACAGTTCGGAGTCGGGAAGTTGGCGGTGTTACACCCCCGTGCCTCGGTGCGCACGTTAAGCTGTTGGTCCTACGCCTGATCTCTCTCCGGTCATGTCGGATTGCCGTCTCACCGAACTTTGGGAGTGATGGAGCAGTAAGTGCACCTGTGTATTGCGCTCACACTTGTGCACTCTAATATCTCCTGCGTAGTTTGCTGATCTCTGTTGAGATTGGTCGCCGTGGTCGAAATCGGCCAGGAGGACTTTTAATATTAATAAGTGTACCTATTGTGTTACATTACTGCAAAATTTTGTTATTCATTAAAAAGCCTTCTCATAATTCTAGGCTAGAGTCTAGACCAATAACATTTGGGTTTATGTTTAAACGATACATCGCTGGTAACGTATATTTATTTATTTATTATAAAGACACAAAACAGGTTACAATCAGGTTAGGTTATTAAACATGATGAAACAAGAAATCTGAGCAACTGCAGCAAAGGTGTTAACTGACAAACATGGATACATTTCAGGAAATGATACATTTTTGAAAAACTATTTACACTGATACGTTTGGATGTAAGGTGTTATCAAAAGATAATAATATGCCTTTAGTTCACTACTTCTTCAATTTATTTTAGCTTTCGATGAATTGGACCATCGATGTAACGTACTTCGTGTAGGTATATCGCATCTATCGAACAAATAATCGACTTATTGTCATCGATGAATTGAAATTCGATGAAACGTATTCTGAAATGGTGTAGTGAACCCAGTGAGTTGTGTTGTAAGAATTGCGACTTCGGCTCTAAATTTTTCTAGTGGTTACAGATAATTAACGCTTGTGGGGTGAGCACGAACAACTATAGTAACGTAATCATAGCGTTAACCTATCGTTAACCTTGTCAATTTGTATGGGAAAACTGACAGTTTCCGACGTTTGGACGACACGATTAACGTTACGAGAATGTTCGTGCTCACCCCACTGATTTCATCCACTACACCTATTTCTTTCACCCAAACAACCCTATTATTTCTCACGCACTATATTTTTGAACGCTCTATATCTTGCATAATTTCAAACTGAATCCTTGAGGTGTTTGTGGCGCAGTGGTTGCAGCGCTTTGGTAGTGATACCAAAAGTTAAGCAACCTACGGCGCGGTTATGTTTGGGATGGGTGACCATTCTGACCATACAAATGACGTATATTTGCAAGCATCTCCGTGCTTCGGAAGGCACGTTAAGCTGTTGGTCCCGGTAAAATCGATAGATATTAGTCGTTACGCCTGGTCGGAGGCCCTCGGGCGGCTTAATAATATCTGATAGTAAGGTTGGTCACTTACCTTACACACACCCCTCCAACGCGGGGCATAGAGCCCGCGTGGTGGAGTATGGCTCGCACCACCTCATAGTTGTGGCCTGTGCCCAGCAGTGGAACGTATATAGGCTGATGATGATATTCTTGAACAGGAGGAGGAATGCTCCACGTGTGCGTGTCGGCGACGCTGTACCGCGCGCCCCCCGCGCCCCGCGAGCGGAGCCACACCCCCGCCACTACGACCACCACTGAGAATACCACGCTACTGCATGACATAACGGAATGTAAGTCTAGAATAAAAGTCTTCTGTCTTCGAAAAGACATTACACTTAAAATAAATAATAGTTTAAAAAACTAAAATAACACGCTTTTATTGCTTTTATCTATTGACGACCACTTTGGTGTAATGGGTTCGATCCCCGCACTGTACAAACATTTGTGTGCATGAACATCTCTGTTTGTACTGGTCTGGGTGTTATATGTATTTATTTTAAGTTTATTTGTAATACCACTGTTGATCCTGATATCTGTAACACAAGTGCTTAAGCTACTTACCACGGAGTCAGATCAATGTATGTGATGTTGTTTTATATATTTATATTTATTTATATTATTTATATATTGCTAACTAAAAAAGAGAAAATAATTTTTCAGTACACGGAATTAATTTTTCAGTACACGGAATTTATATTACAGTAGAGTAAAAAGCGTGGGGTGCTTGGTATACTAGTAACTGTATGTGAAAATCATCCTATTATTGGCAACAATAAAAAGAGAAGTATGAAAACGTCATAAAGTGCACCCCACGCTTTTTACTCTACTGTAATATAAATTCCGTGTACTCAGAAATGATTTCCCCTTTATTAGTAAGCAATAAAAGCGTGTTTTTTAGTTTTTTAAACTTTTATTTATTTATTATTATTATTTGATTTTTTTAAATATTCTAAATACTATCTTGACTCCTTCTCGCCACTGCAAAGCCTGTTCGATTTTTAGTCACAACAAACTTTGTGTGATGTATCAAAAAAACAACACTTAAAAAAATATTTTCGGCTCCGGTCATCGGGGAGGAATCGAACCCCCGACCTTTGGAAGTCCGGTCCAATGCTCTGACCACTGAGATACCGAGAACCTTAATGGAGTCGTTGAATTTTGTAAGTGCTTTTTAACGCTTTGAGCCAGCGTATGTTTCATCAATGATTGTGGGAGACACCCTCAAATCACCCGAGAGAAATATTTTTACAAATATTTAACAATCGGTTAAGATGAAACAGCGGACCTAAAAAGGCCGCTTCGTGCAATTCTCCTTGGATTCATATTATGATTCAGATTTCAAATCATAAAATGGTCACTTTTCGGCAATTCACAATATGATTCAGATATGATTCATATTCAGCAATTAATTCATTTGACAGTTTTGTATGAGAAACCGTAAAATGGGCCGCGAAATAGGAATTGCTTGGGACAAGAAATGTGTCAAATAGCAGATTCATAAGAAGTTACTCAAGAGCAACATTTCACAATTCTGCTTTCTTATATTTCGGAATAAAATACGTTTTCAATGCAAATTTAGGCCTAAATAATTTATTTCTCCTCAATGCTCTTGTTTAAAAACCCTTTTTAATACCGTCGGTACAGTATGAAGTATTTTAACCGGTCGAACTTGAAGATCACAGACACAGTCAATGTTTCATTGATACGCCAGCGGGATTCGGTCGAACGGGGCAAAATAGGGTAGTAACCTACACATCAACATCTTTACCAAAAGTGGAACTAGGCTAGGTGCCTTATTCAAAGCAAAGTATGCAAGATATACGAGTATATATACACATTTAATTTAATTACACTGGACTTCATCAAAACTTGTAGGAATGGGAATTAAGACTCGTTAATACCACAAAACAATTTTATTTTTAAAAAAATTAACAAGTTATCACATATCAAGAAGTACTCGTTGTGTAGTAGTATTTCTATGCTATGCTTCACCGAAGTAACAATGATTTATTTGTTCTCAGCTCGGCTTGTTGTTGTAGTTCCTTGTATTCCGCGCCATCATCTTAGTTTTGTTGTTCACTTATTAGGTTCACTGCAAAAAAGCTCCAACGACTTATCAAGGGTTTAAAACAAATCTTCGGTTTAAATCTTAGTCCATAACAAACCCACTTTGTTGTGATCTCAATGTATCGAGAGACTTATGATGCGTAGACGCAATTTTGTATGTCGATATTTGTTCTTCCAATTTTATGTCAAAACCACTTGGAATGCAGCTAAGCACACAAAACGACGATTTATTTATTGAATCGCGTATAAACTCTGGTTTTATAGCGAAGATGTTTACTTATCTACTTTTTTTCTTCGATTGACACGACACTGAACTTGTTGCCATTCGTGAAAACTATTTGTGGTTCTATTTTCAACTTACACATTTCACCTATTAATGTTGAAATTTAATTGATTTTGAGTTACTAACATAAATTTGAGATAAATAACAATGTATTTTATTTCATATTTCCTTCTTAAACTATTATTTTTACATAGAAATGATGACCGGTATAAGAACCGGTTCTCATTATTTACATGTGGCAACCAAGATATCAAATATGAATCAGCAGATGAATTGAATTGCCGCGATTCTGCTAAAATCTGCAACCATTTTACAAATTTAAGAGGAGATGCTTAGGATCTGCAAGGAATTCAGGAAATGAATTCATTTTAGCAATGTTGCATGAAGCGGCCTTTTTAGACCCGCAGGCTATAATTTTATTTGTTAAGTATTTTTTCGCGTTAACAACGCTATTTTTTAATTTCGAAAAGACATCACTTAAAAAATTCTTTACGGCTCCGGTGATCGGGGAGGAATCGAACCCCGACCTTTGGAAGTCCGGTCCAATGCTCTGACCACTGAGCTACCGAGAACCTTGTGGTTTACTTGTACTGAGTAAGTTAGTTAAGTGTTTTGTTACAGTTATTTACATGATATTAAAGGAAAAAAAAAACAAATACCTCTATATAAAGCATACAATAATCGGCATGATTTCGATGATTCACCAGTGAATTTGACTTCTTTCTTATTCTTAAGTTATTGTCAGTAGTTCTTGTTTTGTTATTGCTTGATTGTTGAGTTAATTAAGACAAAGATAATGGAAAAAGGGAAGATTGTCAATGTATAGGAAACCTGATTTAACTCCCCTTAATCTTCAAAAGATGGCGTTACCGGTCACTGAAGAAACGCCAAGTAACGAAAAATCTCTAAAACACACGAAATTACGCATAAACTTGTTACTTATCATTCAATGTTTTCATAAGATTAATATTCATGCACGTATTTATTACTTTTCGCACAAAACAAGCTATATTTAAATAATGTATTTAAATTTCAATATTTTCACCTTAAACCTATTGCTTAAAACTAAAGCATGCCAAATAGCGAGCGATTTTCACTTGCTAGAACCGCTAGATGGCGCAGACTCACATTACAATCATGTTATTTTACCTTCAAACTCAGTTTTAGTTTAAGATAACCGAATCTCTAGAAAATAATAAATAAACACGTAAAAAGTAAAAAAAACCCTCCTTCGGCAGTTGGGTAACAGAAAGCATTTTTTAACATAGATTAGCGGGATTCGAAGTTGGAACCTGTGGCCATACATACTCCCCAAACGTTCGTATTTCCGAATCTAGCCAGCGCGTTTGCTCGCACGGAGACGCTTGTAAGAGTGACAGGGACATCAGCAGGCTACATCCGAAACTACGGAAAACGGCTTAAGTGATGTAGGTGAGTAGGCTCGTCACCGCGCCGTGTCGCCACCCTCACACTATCAAAATACCTACACACAGATGTATAATCATCACATCAATCACAAACCGTCAAACAAAGCAGCCTTATATAACTTTTGAGTCGACAAACAAACAATCTTGATTTCATATTAAAGATTTCGACACCGGGCTTGTCGCTCCGCGCAGTCCGCGCGTTAGGCCGTGCGTAGTAGGTATCTGACCGGCCGGACTACGGCTGAGCGCCGGCGCCGCGGCGCGGCGACTTCTGCCACGGTAATATTATCTATAATATTACCGTGCTTCTGCCGAGGAGTTCCAAGCGCCCGCGAACTGTGGAATGTGCGCGCGTGCGACAGTTAGACCTATGCCTTATAGATTTAGGTTCTTGAAAACAGCGAATCGCGCACGGCTAATATTATAGCGGAATTAGTTAATGTTTTGTTTTCTTCGTATGCCATCCCGTTTGTCCTACTCCTTCATTTTTAGTTGTGTGTGTTGTAAGACTTCCCGTGACGTTTGTGAAATAATCAACTGTAACATAAATATCGTGTTTCGTGATTTAATCAATTCCGTGTGGTCACACACATACATTCCACAAAATAACACTTTATTTAGTTAAAAAAAAATTCAAGTAAACCTGTTGTCAAACAAAAATTAACCATACAATTTTTGCTACCATTTTAACCACTTTAGATAAGGGTTATTTAATTTTTAGAATTCCTAAGTAACGTCATTCTTTATCTATCAGTGATAGGAATAGGTAGTGCTTTTTGCCTCAACTTCGAAGGCGGAACAAAAAAACGGAGACTTCTTTCGGACATTTTTTTTCCGGGACATTAATATACATTTAAATTGCTACCCGAAATTTTGGGATAGCCATTAAATGCATTAAGTAATTATGTCAATCGAAATAAGTAATTAGTGACATGACACAGACATTACAATAATAACCAAATAATAATAAAATACGTTAGAAAGTGTTAAATTTACATAAATAAAGGCGTGATTTATATTTATTTCGCCGTTTACGTGCGTTTTGGCGTAGTACCCGACACAATTTATATGATGAACCTTTAGGTGTTATATTTGTATTACCTACCTTAATTTTTTTAATAGTCAAAAAAAAAAGATATATTGGCATTATTTTTAACATGCAATTTGAAAAAATAATAGTAGAATAGAATAGAATAATATATTTGCTTTAGAATAGGGTACACTGAAGTTATTACAAATTTTCAAAAGTAGAAATAACTAAAAAAACACACTTTTATTGCTAATTAAAAATAGAAAATAATTTCTGAGTACACGGAATTTATATTACAGTAGAGTAAAAAGCGTGGGGTGCACTTTATAACGTAAAAGTGTAAAAGTACTAGTTGTTAGCCTACTTACAGAAATAAATGGATTTTATTGGATTTTTTATTAACGTTTTGATACTTTTCTTTTATACGTGTCAATAATAGGTTGATTTTCACATACTACTATACCAAAGACCCCACGCTTTTTTTTTAACTTAGACTAAGTTGAATTTTCGCTTATCGAAAATGAATGCTAGGAGAATAGTGTTTGAAATAGTGTTGACCTTTTATTCATTTTTGAATAATTTGATTAAGCTAAGAAAATAAGCTAAATCCATAAGCATAAAAATAAAATAAAAAAATGTATTTTTTTTTGCAAATTTGTTCCTCTGCATAGAAAGTTGTACAGAAACGGTTCAATCTGTCCTGGACATCTTTAATCTAAGCTTCACTATCGCTTGCACGTTTTTTTTTTTGGATTTACATAAAAAAAATAGAAAAAAAGAAAAACGGAAAAAATCACACATCCTGTGTGTTTGGTTTACCAATATAGGTTATTTAACACAACAAAAATCCAACGGTATAAAAACTTATCTTTATAAGCAATTAAAGTTATGAATTTCTCCATACAAAAAGCAATTACATTAATTAAATTAAAACTTAATTTTTTAAAACAAAAAGTCATGCAAGGGGTAGCATTGCCTTGCTTATAAAGGCTCAAAACACTTTCTACCGTTTCTGTAGCACTAATGACACCATGGAACAATTTTTTTTCAGTTTTCCACGCTTGCGGTCGTAGCCCAAACCTGGCTAATTCAAATTATATAAAACAATTAATATGCATGTTTTTAAACAATTTACCCCAAGCTTTAATTTAAGACAAAGTTGATTTTAAACTCTTACCCAGTCCAAAGATATTCAAGTGCAAAGTAAAAACAGCAATTTCATAGGTAAAGACCTTTCTTAATTGTATTCTCAACAATTATTTTGTCACTATGAAATGTCATTTAAAAATTATTGAAAAAATAAATTAAGGCAATCACTTTTAGTTTAAAAAAATAATAAATCCTCTATTACAATCCAAAATACTTACATACGTATAATGTTCAAATAGATCAACTAGCTATTAACTAAAAAATATTCCAAAAATAAAATAGAATATTTAATTTTGATGGTTGTAACGAATGTTATGTTTTGTCTTATAAAAATTAAGGTAAGATTATTATTCCATTTAAAATAATCACTTTATGCATTCAATAGCTGTCCCAAATTTTCGGGTAGTAATTAAAAATATTATTGTCCCGGACAAAAGTTGTCGTAAAGAAGTCTCCATTTTTTTTCGTTCCGTCTTTGAAGTTTAGGCAAATAAGCATACCTATTCCTATCACTGTTCATTATTTTTCAACAAAGGAGCTAAATAACATTTTTATGAATTAAAATTTAAATGATACTTAACCTATTCATTCAACTCAAACTGCAACACCGACCGACACCAATTATTGACGCATCCGTGACTGTAAGCCTTTGTCATAGTCATGTCATAGTTCCGAACTAAGCTACCTCTTTCATACATGCCAGCTTCACCGTGCGAGAGAGCAGGACGAAGAGACTTTAAAGTTTGGACAGAGTAAGGGTTTTGTCTGTCCGCGGATGCATCGCGATCGTGTTGGTGGTTCAAAATATTCGATTCTTTTCAATCTTGAATAAATTGGTATATTTGTATAAGTGATGGATGATTTTACGCACGGCCGCACGTCAAGTTTATCACTGCGGTATCTATGCTTACATGTAATAAGGGTGACTTTGCAATGAAAATTAGTAGCTAGATATGGAGCAGTGTGTACGCATCGCAGTGCATTCGCGATCGTGTTGCCGGTTCACAACATTCGATTCTATTCAATGTTGAATAAATTCGTATATTTGTATGAGTGATGGATCAAGTTAATCACTGCGGTATCTTATACTTACGTAATAAGGGTGATTTTGCAATGAAAATGAGTAGCTAGATGTGGAACCGTGTGTACGCACGGTCACGCATCAAGTTAATCACTGCGGTATCTCATGCCTACGTAATACTAATAATGGTGATTTTGCAAATAAAACGAGTATCTTGATGTGGAGCCGTGTGTACAACATACCCAGACTTCACTGCGATCGTTGTCGTAACCGCGTGATTTTGTTGTTAATTTCCGCCGGTCGTGTATGGTAATATTTTGATGTGTTGGTTTGGACTTTGAACCTCGAGAAGCTTTAAGATAACGTTCAGCAAACATTAGCTTGTCTGGAGACAAACGAAAACGACATAAAATGCATGTTCAGAGCTTTCTATAAACTTCTTAGGGTGGCTTGAGCTACATTTGGTCTAAACAAAATATAGTTAAATGCGTTTATCTTGCTAAATATGTTTAGCCTGAATACAATTAAAAAGGTCTTGCTCACGTCCGTTAGGATGGTAATTTAACTAATTGTAATTAGGAAGTCGGTAAATCAGTTTCTTGCGTTCCTTTTTACGTTTTGACGTGACAACGTCTTAAATTAGGTTGTGGCTCGTAGTCACTCATGAAAAAGTGTAACGCCCGCTCACGTCTGTTACGATGAGTCACCGAACGAGAGAGAGGCCCCCCGGACCGGCGAATGCCTTGCGTCTCTCTCCCGCTCAAACATGATCGGTGTCACGTAAAATCTTCGCCCGTAAAACCGACTTTACAGGCAACCATTTTTTTTTGTGCGTTGTACACTTCACTTAAGCAAAATGGTTGCTGTCACATCAAGTCAACCGAGCTGTCAAGGCACACAAATTATGTTGTAATGATTTGTGAACCGAATTTTTCTTTACAGTCTTGTTTTAAATACCTACCTATGAGTAAGATTTCTATAACCTCAAAATGATGACGCGCGATTGCTACTAAACGTATTTCGTGACGCTAAATAGCCACCTTTGGGTTTTTAACTTTGACAGTTCGTTAAAAGTGATTAGTGCTTATATTTTTGATGTGCAAGATGCTAATTTTAATTAGCTGACTGAATGTATTTACGTCGCTCTTAAACTGTATTTAACCACGATGCCCAAGCAAGCCGCCCTTAGTTTGTTTCATTTATGAACACGAACAAACGATGACTACCTTCCTACATAGTTATTTAAAAACTACTGAGTGAGCTAGACACCGATAGAAATAATAACACCGGCCTAGTAAATGCATAACACATGAAATCTAAGCCAGTTTATAAAATAACAAGAATACCTGGTAAATGTACTAACTTATTATATGATTATTATACGAGTATTTTTAATATAAAAGAAAATGTAAAGTGAGTTAGCGTAACTGCCTTCCAAACTCCTTTTCTAATTTAATAACAATAACATTACCTAATCTTCATTCTTAACAAGCGAATTTGTAAAAAAAACAAGGTAAAACTTGACAACAAGGTTAAAAAAACTTTTATCAAAAACCCTAAATTTAAGTATCAACTTAATTCCTAGTTCCCACGTCTCGACCATTAGACCAGCACACGCTTAAAAAAGGGATTCGAATTTGTAGCTTTCTAGTAAGTAGTTCTAGTAGCATATCTTTATAGCTTTTATAGTAGTTTCTTTGTCGTTCGAGTTGAACGCCATCTCGTGAGACGTAGCCGCGTAACAGAGAAAATTTTATGCAGATGAGTCAACAACAGTGACATAGATGGCAGTAAGTTTCAGCCCGTTGTTAAAGCAGAGTAATGCCAGCTATATGTCATAAGTCGGTATTGCAAACTAAGTACCGGTGAACGTTGTAAGTTTTCGCCAAGGTAAGCAATTTGTTCTACATTGACAAGGTTACGATGGAACTGACATACTCTGTAAAAGTCCCTAAATTAATAAAGAAGAAAATAGCACAGGAGCTACACACTAGCTCTACAGGTCGGACTTCTAAAACCAAGGGTCGCAGGTTCGATTCCCGCACAGTACAAACATAAGTGTGCATGAACATGTGTGTTTGTACTGGTCTGGGTGTTTTCTATCTATAATATGTATTTATTTACAAAAAAATAGTATTTAAGTATGTTTATCCGTTGTCTAGTACCCATAACGCAAGCCTCGCAGCTTAATTTGGGACTAGAGAATTGGTGTGATTGTTGTGAAATATTTATTTATTTATAGCATATAATAATACAATTTAACCATTAAACTTGCAGGTAAACCAGAAACCAAAGAGAATCGACTTCAGCATCTATTCGAACCTGACTCCGAAACAGCTCTGAACCACAAAAACGCACTGCTGTCTGAAGAAGCAAAACGCACCAACCTCATCACTGAGATCATGCATCCTAGCCTTATTGAGGTGAGCAGCAGAATCATAACAAATTCAAATTCAAATTTCTTTATTTGCTTATAAATAGGGTACATTACATAAGAATGTGGTCGTAAATACATAAAATAGAGTTTTGCTCTATTTAGCCATATAAAATTGTATGCAATAGTTTAAAATAGTATCTACATTAATGGAAAAAATATTGATTAATTGATTTATTTAAATGTCAAGAGTAGAAATTATATTTGTACGTCAACTCTCTCACAAAGTTGTTACAATATAAGATTTTATTAAATTAAATTTTGCATCGACTATATTAAGTTTCATTATGTTTTACAAATTCCTAAATTGAGTAGAAAGAATGCTTTGTTTATCAACCATGAACGCAACGAGATTTTAAATTTATTAAGAGGTAATTCTTTAAAGTGGTCGGGAATTTTATTAAAGATTGTTATGCACATGGAATAACAATTTTTGTGAAACACCAACATGACTGCCTCATTGGTGTAGTAGCGAATATTCAGCCTCACCGTACATCCTGGTTTTGAAGCCCAGGTCGAGCTAAAATTGTTTCGGAGATTTTCCGTCATGAGTTTCTCAGAAATAGCTCGGAGTCGGTAAGTTGGTATTGTTACACCCCCGTGCGTCGAATAGCACGTTAGTCCGTTGGTCTTGTGCCTGATCTCTCTCCGGTCATGTCGGATTGCCGTCTCACCGAACTTTGAGAGTGATGGAACAGTGAGTGCACCTGTGTATTGCGCTCACATTTGTGCACTATAATATCTACTGCGCAGGTGGCTGATCTCTGTTAGGGTTGTAGGCCGCTGTGGTCGAAATTGGCAAGCAGACAATAAAATAAAAAAGCACCATCATCATTACCAGCCGATTGATGTCCATTGCTAAAATTGCTGAATTCTTCTAGAATTATAGCACGGCCATCATTACGCGATGTTGCCACTCCTCGCAATCGCAGGCAACGTCGCGTCTCTGTTCGTTAGTTAGAATAAGAAAGCGCTCCGGCCCGCGCCGGAGTAGCAACGGCGTGCGCAACCCGCCGCAGACGGCAGTATTTAGTATGTCAGTCCCTCTCGGCCGAGCATAAAGAACGCACGCACGCGTTCCCCTACCGTCGCGAGTCTTCGACACGGACGCGACGCGCCCCGCGTGCTTTAATTATAATTTGCTCTTCTCAGTTTGTACCTAGGACCAAGAATGAATGGACTAGACACGACTAATAACAATATGTTGTGCAAACGAGATCACTACATATAGAACACTCTAAGTGCGACAGAGATAAAACCATTTTTTTTTGTCTTTGTCAGAGTCTCACTTGTTTTTGTTGGGCACAGTGGTGACTGTGCCAGACAAAGTTAATTGTGCCTTATGAATTTTTCCGAAATATTGTAAATATTTGAAGATTTTGTGCAGTGAACTGTTATAAAACGAAGTGATACGTTTGGAGTGACGTAAATAAAATGGTGTATTGTTGTGTAATTGGCTGTAAAAGCCGCAGTGAGAGAAAATTGGAAAACATAACCTTTCATACGTAAGTACCATTATCCAGCCTTTCTACTTTTAATTCTGGAAAGTTAAAGTATTATACCAATAAAATAGCAGTAACTACGTATTCAAATTGCATAAAAACAATGAAATTTGGTATTTTAAATATCTTGTTTTATTCGTATAAGTAATCAATTTCAGTAGTAAGTTCAGTAAAGTATATGCGTGAAAATTCTCGTAGGTCCGCCATTTTCGATGACTTTTTAATTTGGCTGGGTAATATGTGTTTTGAGGTTGCCAGCTTAAATGTTGGTAAATTACCCATAGTTAATGGAATTATGGATTTATGATACTTTTATGTCTTAGGTTCCCAAAAAATGACGTGGCAGTGCGAACTTTGTGGATTCGCGCAACTGGCCGACAAAGTTGGGCACCAACTAAATTCAGTCGCATTTGTTCCCGACATTTCGAGAGAAATTGTTTCCGAAAAACACAACATATGACTTACCTCAATCCTTTTTCTGTTCCAACATTACATCTTGTTGAGCAGGTGAGTTACCTTTCCTGTAACTACTAATTTTCAAATTTATATTCAAGTATTTTTTTCCTGCAGGGCCCATAGCATAATATTACTGAGTTCATTACAATAATTCATACAATAAGTTCATTTCGTATGGAATCATTTTATTAGTTTATGATACCAGCATTAGAAAACCCTTCCATATATCTACTGAAAAACATGTGATATATATGAATATTGACTAGGGTCAATATTCATATATATCACTTGTAAGTATTATTTAAGCAAAATATGTTTTTTGTTTTCAGAATCAAATACCAACAGCGGGAATTCCTTCCACGCCTTCAATAGAAATGGATATTGATACGAAACCTGTAAGTAAACTTGCTTGAGCAAAATGAGATAAATAAAACAAAACTTTAAGTACCTATCGGTCATTTAAAGAGAAGTAATGACATTTTTCCATTCCAGGAACAGATACCATTAACGGAAAAGCCTTCCACATCTACAGAGGGAATAAATATTGATACAAGACCTGTGAGTATTAGTTTCTTAATCAAAATCAGCCAAATATGTTAATAATATAAGTATCATTTTATATTGGTAAAAAATTAAATGAAATTATTCGTTCTAATCAGTAAGTTTTTTATTCCGTTCCAGAATCAGATAACAACAACGGAAAGTCCTCTCGAAGCTATAGAAGACATGGATATTGATAGAGGATCTGTAAGTTTATTTTTTCAGCAATTAAAAAACCAAAATTATAATATTCATAAAAAATAAACAATACTTTATTTAGAAGTACAAAATTATGTATTTTTTTTAACAGAAATGTCTACTTAATGATGACATTCAGGTTTTGGTTTGATGAGTCAATTCTTGTTTTGTTTTTAATTTCATGTTATAACTGGAACTTTAGTTTAATCAATGATATTTTTTCTTGGTTTTAGGCTGAAAACCTGATGCCTGTTGAACAAGGAAAATCTGCTACCGCTGAATTAGTAACACCGCGAAAACGGAAACTAATCAAACAATTAAATCGAAAAACACTTATAGCTGAGACGCGTAAAAAAAAACTAATGGCACTGAGGTCCAAATATAGACGGCTTGAGAAAAAAAATGCTGAACTGTCTGCTGTCATTGAACAGTTGCAAACAAAACGTTATATTAATCAAGAAGCTGCTGATTTACTGTCCTCTATAAATCCCAAAAATTCGCAATATTTAAAATCAAACAAAAGTAAATTCTCTCCTGAAGTTCGAGCATTTGCATTAAATTTGCATTTCATTAGTCCAAATGCTTATAATTATGTAAGAAAATCATTCAACACTTGTCTCCCACATACTCGCACACTTGCGCGTTGGTACCAGACTGTAGAAGGTGAGCCCGGCTTTTCGACGGAGTCACTTGCAGCACTTAAGCTTTTAGCTAAAAACAGTAATAAGAAATTGATATGCGGAATAAGTTTTGATGAGATGGCCATTCGAAAAGCCGTTGAATGGAATGGAAAAAAATATTTCGGGTTTGTTAACTACGGTAACTATATGGAAACCAATGCTCTGTCTGTCGCTAAAGAAGTTTTAGTGTTCATGGTGACGTGTCTT
Organism: Pyrausta despicata; assembly: GCA_963921415.1. Taxonomy (NCBI): domain Eukaryota; kingdom Metazoa; phylum Arthropoda; class Insecta; order Lepidoptera; family Crambidae; genus Pyrausta; species Pyrausta despicata. The sequence continues at coordinate 7,037,728 of OY992874.1, forward strand.
AATGGTAGTTGGAAGCTCCCCGTAGGCTATTTTCTCACAAACGGAGTAACTGCGGAACAGAAAGCATCAATGTTAAAATTATGTGTTGATTTAATAACCGAATGCGGACTTGACGTGTTCTCAGTTACATTCGATGGGTGCCCAGCTAATTTCTCTATGGCAAAGCTTTTGGGTTGTCAATTAGATGGTGAAGAAGTCAATCCTGAGTTTTCCCACAAAGGAAAAAAAATGGTTGTATTTCCTGACCCATCTCATATGTTAAAATTGGTACGAAATACACTAGGTGAAAAATCTTTGTTAACGAATGCCGAAGGTCAGACTATATCTTGGAAATACATAAAGCTGCTAGTAGATCTTCAGGAAAATGAAGGATTCCACCTAGCAAATAAAGTAAGGGATGCGCACGTTAATTATAAAAAACAGATTATGAAAGTTAAACTTGCATCTCAATTATTTAGTGCGTCTGTTGCAGATGCACTCGAGTTTTGTAACAAAGATCTGGAAATAGAACTCTTTAAACATTCTGAAGCGACAGTAGAGTTTATAAGAAAATTCAATACATTATTTGATGTAATGAATTCACGTAATCTTAATGCGTATGGTTATAAAAAACCAATAAAAGTGGACAACTTCGAAAATGTGAAGACAGTACTTGACGGCATGTTTGATTACATAAAATGTTTAAAAGTAGGGTCTAATAATATTTTACAAACAAATAGGAAAACAGGGTTTTTAGGTTTCATGTTGTGTATAAAAAGTCTATCATTTTTATACCACGAATGTGTCAAAACCAGTAAAATAGATTTTTTATGCACTTACAAAATGAGCCAAGACCACTTAGAAATATTTTTTAGTTCAATCAGGGCAAAAGGTGGTTTTAATAACAACCCAACCGCTACACAATTTAAATCGGCTTATAAGCGAATGCTAGTCCATGGTGAAATCAAACATCTGGCTTCAGGCAATTGTGTGCCTTTGAGTGACATACATATTTTAACGTGTACTACTGCACCTGAAATCGTTATTAATATAACGACTGAACGAAATAGGTTATTAAAAAATAATAGCGAAATTCAACAATCATTAAACAATGAAGTAGTCATATCAAAAGATCACGATTATTTGGCCGACCCGTCAAAGTTGACGGAATTTGCTCACCATGTTATAGTATACATAGCAGGGTTTGTCATAAAAGCTTTGGAAAGACAAATAAAATGTGAGCAGTGCTTGTCCTCGTTATATTCGACAGAAAAGTTGGAAAAAACTTTACAGTATAGAAAAGATAAAGGTGGTCTCTGCTATCCCTCTAAAGGTATTGTACGTCTTTGTGAAATAGCAGAAGGTGTTTATAGAAAAAATAAAATCACAAATAAAAAGGACCCGATGAATTACCTTTTACAGGAATGTGTAAAAAAATGTGTTGGGCTCGAATTGTTTACGTGTCATGATTTTTCAGACCGATCTGTTTTTGACAGTCATTATTATCTATTAATTAAAGCTGTTTGCAAAAAATACTTAAATGTGAGAATTCATTATGCAACTAAAACTATGTTTAATAGAGAAGAGAAGGTCCGGTCACAATATACTAAATTGATATTGTTCAAAGGACAGTAAAATATTCAGTAAATATATAATTTGTTTTATTTTACATACCTTAACCTCACCTATTCCAGAGAGCATTTCATTAATCTACGTACATTTATGAAGAAGGTAGATTAATAAAAGAGAATAGGTATCTAATATCAAATTCTTATAGTACCTACTGATTATCTTATATGCAGGTTAAGATGAACTTGGGGTGGAGAAATGCTTCCGTCTAAGTAATGTTGTTACGAATGCTTAATCTACACCCAATAAAAATAATACTTCATCTTATTCTGCTTTTAATATATGCACTTAATAAGTAACTAAGTAACACTAAGTAAAATTGTAAAAGTAAAAATGTAAAAGTAAATTCGTAAATTTTTTAAAAATTCTATTACAGTGTATAAAATCGGAACTATAATGTTAACCAACGAGGGAACGAGCGAGTTATTCCCAATACAAGTGTCTCAGACTACTTACCGGGAAAACTCAGTAACATAATGTATATGTGTACAATGTAAAAAAAAAATACTTTTAGAAATAAACGAATTTACTTAATAAATAAATAAATATTACTCGACAATCACAACACATAGCAGCTTAATTTAGTTTTACAGTTTATTGTTGAAGAGTGGGGTAATATTTGGTAAAACCGGGTAACACTGCATAAGCCATCTGCCTTATTGCTGTCCCTTACGGTGATACGCGCTTGGCGACTCTAGTCATCCTATCTCTTTGGTTTGTACTAATCGCTCACGAAACCCTATTTATAATGAAAATAGTAAACAGGTTATATGCTAGACAAGTGTTTTATTATTTAACACTCGACGATAGAATTAAAAATTTAATGCAAGCGTCTTTTGATCGAAAATAAGCTTATCTAACATTCACTGTCTAGGGCATTTTACTTATAAAATTTACATGGTTACTAAATCCGTCCATAAGTTATTAAAAGTTACTTTTCTTTCCTCATTCGATTTAGTGAAACACAGAGCTCTTTACTGTTTTCTAGCACACCAAATTATACTATATACAACAACATCACATACATTGATCTGACTCCGTGGTAAGTAGCTTAAACACTCTTGATACAGATAACAGGTTCAACAATGGTATTACAAATAAACTTAAATAAATACATACAAGGTGTAAAAAAACCTTAACGAAGCCGAATACCACATATTTTACTAATTGTTACAATCATTTTTTTCCTTTACACCATACCTGGGAAGGTAACGGTTACTGAGGTATTGATGGTTAAAGGTTGAAAAAAAATTGAGGCTTTTTACTGAAAATCTTCTGTCCGTTATAACTTAACTTTTTCCAAAGAAACATGACACAAATTTTCACTAGTTATTTCATAAAAAGCCTCTAAATGGCACACTCCGCAATGAACAGCGCACACTCGAACCGAATCGCGTCGCAACAACACGCCCCGCGGTCACTTCCCCGCGTGCGCGCTGTACATTGCGGGTTAGATTTAAATCGTTTTCTTTTTGATGTCAAAAAATAAAAGTTGTTTCCCAGCCAAAATTTCTTTTTCATACGATTTGGTTTGATGTACCTACTGAACGCGAGTGCATGGAACGAACCCGCGACCTCTTGGTTAACAGTCAACTTTTTAACCATTACACCAAAGTGGTCGTCAAACTTTTGTGCTTATTTAGATTTACTCATTCGTTTTGCAGGTGGCCCGTCCCCCGCTGCCCCTGCCGGCCCATATGCAAACCCAGCAATCGGATTCTGAGGACTCGGAAGTCATGGACGTCTTGGGTGTTGTTGGTAAGTGGTTTTGAAGAAAGAAATATATTTTACTATCCCCCCCCCCGACTTCGTCCGCGTGGAATACCTTTGTTTTCGAAATCGCTGTCGAACGGGATAAAAAGTGTATCATATGCCCGTTTCCTGGTTTTAAGCTCCACCATTTTTCAGCCAAATGGGTTTATCCGTTCTTGAGTTATGACTAGTGTAACTAACACCACTTTCTTTTACATGTATATAGATTTATTCATTTATATTTCAAACATGCATCTATTTTTACAGAATACATTCCAATGCGATACCTAGGTGCACGCCAGAATAAATTAATCAATTAAAAATATAACATTAATTACAAATGAAATCAATTCAAAATAATGAATGAATGAATGAAATATTAATTTGCACAAAACATGGTTAAAAAAGTAACATCACAAATATATACTCGTCTTGTCGTCATGCAAATATTAATAGATGTTGTTTACAATTAGATTATAAGATAGATTAATTGGTTAATTAATTAATGCAGTGGTCCACAGGTCGGACTTCTAAAAAACCAAGGGTCGCGGGTTCGATCCCCGCACAGTACAAGCATAAGTGTGCATGAACATGTGTGTTTGTACTGGTCTGGGTGTTTTCTATGTATAATATGTAGGTATTTATTTACAAAAAAAAGTATTTAAGTATGTTCATCCGTTGTCTAGTACCCATAACACAAGCCTCGTAGCTTAATTTGGGACTAGAGAATTGGTGTAATTGTCGTGAAATATTTATTTATTTATTTTAATTAAATATTTCGGAAAATTACAATTCATATCCAATATTTTTAATGTCAATCTCACATTGATTACAATTATAATGAATTCAGTAGTTTAAAAATAATGTGAAACAAATTACAAATTAACAAATTCATTAACTGTATAAAAACATTTATCTACAAGCCATTGGTATATTTTTTTCTTAAATTGATTTAATGGTAGATCAGTTATCAATGTTGGTATTTTATATAAATTCTTATGGCCATAGGGTAACAATTGGCTAGACGACACCACCAATCGTTGACATACTTTTTATTATCTGTCAAAACGGTCTGCCTCTATAGATATTGTATGGGAATACATGAACGTGACGTCACGGTCATATAGAAATCGGAGTCAATTGACCAAATATTTATTGAGTTTTGTGTGTTCAAAAATTGGTTTCGACAGCTTTTTGGAAATAAACTGGTTATAATTACTTCATAGGGGCTATGTTTTTTAAACACCATGGTCTTGAAAATATTTAAGATAGCTGTCATCATGCCAATTCTTTCTGAACAATTCCGTTTTCATAATCCGAAATTTAATTATTTCAGGATGTCGTCTACTGTATAACTGATTGTCTTCAAGCTTTGTAAAGAAATGAGAATGTTTTTAACAAACGATGCAACTTCGTAAATATATAGGCATAGTGTCAATAAATTCAGTTCATAATGAAATACATTCTTTAAAAAAAATAATAGGTAAAGGACTTTCACACATCCGCGATTGGCATTGGAAGCCATTGAGAATTTCGGATTTCTCCGGGGCTAAATTTAAGATGCTGGAAGTACATTTTAAATCATAGTCTCAGTGGGGTGAGCACGAACAACTATCGTAACGTATTCGTATCGTTAACGTTACAATAAAGTTCGTGCTCAGCCCACTTGTCAATTTGTATGGGGAAACTGTCAGTTACTAACGTTTGGACTGTACGATTACGTTACAATACAGTTCGTGCTCAGCCCACTTGTCAATTTGTATGGGGAAACTGTCAGTTACTGACGTTTGGACTATACGATTACGTTACAGTAAAGTTCGTGCTCACCCCACTTGTCAATTTGTATGGGGAAACTGTCAGTTACTGACGTTTTGACTGTACGATTACGTTGCAATAAAGTTCGTGCTCAGCCCACTTGTCAATTTGTATGGGGAAACTGTCAGTTACTGACGTTTGGACTGTACGATTACGTTACAATAAAGTTCGTGCTCAGCCCACTTGTCAATTTGTATGGGGAAACTGTCAGTTACTGACGTTTGGACTGTACGATTACGTTACAATAAAGTTCGTGCTCAGCCCACTTGTCAATTTGTATGGGGAAACTGTCAGTTACTGACGTTTGGACTGTACGATTACGTTACAATAAAGTTGGTGCTCACCCCACTGGCCACACCGACTCGCTTCTGACAGCGAGTCAATCAATAGCTGATGGTTGCGACTGGTTGTCATTGAATCCAAACTGTGTTACGTGTAAATTGGTAAATTAACGCAGCTTTGGTAAACAGCTTTAAAAGATTCTGGCTAGTCACGAGTTTTCTAGGAATTTTCCAAGTAACTGGTTATACAGGGAGACTGGTAATTAGAAGCGGAGTCGTTAGGGGGAGGTAGTATAGGCCCTAGACTCTACTTAGCTATTCTGACAGATATCTAGCTAACTTCCTTATTTAACCCTTATCAATATATTCCTACATAGGTACTAGCGGACCCGGCAAACGTTGTTTTGCTATATAAATTATTTCTCTCATCACTAAGAGGTATGAAAAACAAGTGTTGGCCGATTCTCAGACCTATACTCAATATGCATACAAAATTTCATAAGAATCGGTTAAGCCGTTTCGGAGGAGTACGGGAACGAACATTGTGACATGAGAATTTTATATATAATATAGAGTAGAGATGAAGAGTGTGACCAAAAAACAATTCTTTTCGGCTGCGGCCATCCGGTCATCATTTTTTAAGTGTTGTCTTTTCGAAATTAAAAAAAAAATAGCGCAGTAAACGCAAAAAAAATATTTAACAAATAAAATGAACATGTCTGTTTGTACTGGTCTGGGTGTTATAATGTATTTAGTGAAGTTTATTTGTAATACGACTGTTGATTCTGATATCTGTGACACAAGTGCTTAAGCTACTTACCACGGAGTCAGATCAATGCATGTGATGTTGTTGTATACTCATATGTTAGGACGTGTAAAAGTGCTCTTTGTAAGTCTATTTACAAAAAAAAATTGATGTTATTGACTTCAGTATGAAATACCCTGTATATTCTCTGAACTCAATTATTTCTGTGTGTCCAGGCCTACCCAGGGATGTTGCAAAACTTCGACTCAGACCAACAAGGTCCTCATCCATCCTCCACTCGGTAGAAGACCTGTCAACCGACAGTACCTGCGTTTACAAAGCGAGCAGGAGAAAGATAAGCAGGTTGGTAACATGGCTCTCTTCTCGTAAGGTACAGAAGGTAAATAAGGCCCACAATTAATGATTTTAAAGTATAGAAGAACTATAAGGGAAACACACTTTACATTTATCTTCAATTAGCTTTTACCCGCGACTTCGTCCACGTAAGGTAGTTTTTTTGGAATGCGTTGTTTTCCCGTAATACCAATTTTATTCAAATATTATTCAAATCTTTGGTAATTATGGAGTGAAAGCGATCAGATTCCCCGAAAATAATTTTTTTCCATGCGAAATGCGAATGCGTGGTTTTCCCGCAGTCAAAAGTAACTCATGTCCTTTCTTAAGTCTCAAACTATCTCTTTACCAAATTACATTTAAATCTGTTCAGTATCATGGGAATGCGTCATTTCACCGCGGTAAAAAGTAGCCCTTGTCCTTTGCCGGGTATCAAAATATGTCCATACCAAATTTTATGCAAATTGGTTCAGTAGTTTGAGCGTGATTGAGTTACAGACAGACAGAGTTACTTTCGCATTTATTAAGTATGGATTATATTACTTAATAAAAACATCCAAATACAGTAAAATACGTCAAGAATAATGACTTAACGCTATACGTATAATAAGGCCACCACGGAATAAATATTTTCAGAGATTTAAGATGTTCTAAGCATTTCAAATTATGCAAATAAATATAAAAAAAAACTAAAAAAAACGAATGCTATCCATGTTAATCTCATCTCATCTCATCAGCCTATATAACGTCCCACTGCTGGGCACAGGCCTCACCTCAACAATGAGGTGGTCCGAGCCATACTCCACCACGCGGGCTCAGTGCGGATTGGTGGAGGGGTGTTTGTAAGGTAAGTGACCAACCTTACAGTCAGATGTTATTAAGCCGCCCGAGGGCCTCTGACCAGGCTTAACGACTAATATCTGTCGATATTAACCATCCTACTATCCATGTTGCCATCTTACTATAATTGTCATTTCTATATGTGCGTGAAATGTAGAACTTATATCCCTCCACTACCTTATACGGGGTCACTGGTAACTTGACGTATTCCTTCAAAAGACTTATAGTAAAGGTGATTTCCTACAAACAACGAAGGGTAGGGTAGCAGTCGAAAAATTACAAAACATTGCACTTTAAGCCCCTATAACATGAAATTTCGCAATCTTAAAAGCACGATATCTTAAAAATCAATAGCGTCTAACCCCTAGTCGATGGAACTTTTTTGTTGCTGATCACCTCTTCTTCGTACCAGTAACCCTGTGTATTAAGTATTAAGCTTCATCGTTAATTTTTCCTGCCCCGTCGTGTCTGACGTCAGCCGTGAGACAGGAATAAAGTGCCCTCACGCATTATTAAGCAGCCAGGTCGCTGCGGCCAACTGATTCTTCCGTGACAAGAGTCGCGCAACTTGCCACATTAAATGAAACCAACCAGAGGTTTAAAACCAAATTCACTTCCAGGTCCCTGTACATCAAGCCGCCGCTGCCGAGCCGTCTGATCCAGAACAAGCTGTCGGAGCCGGTCATCATCAAACCTGAACAGGAGGTCAAGGAGGAGGTGGTGCAGCCGAAGAAAGCGAAGAGAGGGTGCATTGAGAAGATTTCCAGGTGCGTTAACGGATTGTCCTCTTTTTTAACACGCTTTTATTAGATCGGGGTGTATGAATGAATGTATGTAACGGAATTTTTGAGCTCAATTTTCACCAACTTCCAGAAATCGGATTAATTTGAAACTTTGCACACGTATTAAGTACCGATGACAATGCAATAATTTGATAAGAGTTTTTGATTATCCTTATTAACTAAAAAAAATAGTTTAAAATACTAAAAAAACACGCCTTTATTGCTAACTAAAAATTTGATTGTATATTTGTGTAACTAACGTCTTGGAATGTACAACCAGGCACAAGGGCCATTTGGCCGCAGGTCGGATGGTATCGAATAATAATGAATAAAAATTTAAAAAAAAAACAATTTTTATTTATTAATCTCGATTAAATTTAATTTAATTTTATATATTGTATGAAAAAATCTTTTTGAATGCTACTTCAATCTTTCTGTGCATGCATGAATTGGAATATAATTTAGTTTTCATAAAATACTAGTGGCCCCCCGCGACTTCGTCCGCGTGGAATCCCTTTGTCATCAAAATCGCCAAATCGGGTCATCCGTTCTTGAGTTATAAATAGTGTAACTAACACCACTTTCTTTTATATACGAGTATATATATTGTATGTAAACAAATTATTCACAAATTGAATTGGCATGATGACAGCTATCTTAAATATTTTCAAGACCATGGCGTTTAAAAAACATAGCCCCTATGATATGAAGTAATTATAACCAGTTTATTTCCAAAAAGCTGTCGAAACCAATTTTTAAACACACAAAACTCAATAAATATTCGGTCAATTGACTCCGATTTCTAATATATGACCGTGACGTCACGTTCATTTATTCCCATACAAAATCTATGGAGGCAAATCGTTTTGACAGATAATAAAAAGTATTGGTGGTGTCATCTAGCCAATTGGAATATAATTTAGTATTCATAAAATATTGTATGTAAAGAAATTATTCACAAATTGAATTCTGTGCTGTGTGCCTTATAAATAAAATTAAATAAAATATCGTCACGGTTGCTAGCAAAGAATGAATGGAGGAAACGACAAGGACACTTGAAAATCTCTAGAGGAGGCCTTTACAAATTTTGACGTGACAACGTCTTATAAATTTGTTTGCCGGGTGACACTTCAAGAAACTGCGTTACGCTGCTCCGCTCACGTTCCGCGCTCACAATGAGAGCGAGTGAGAGGCACGCGTCCCTTCGACTCGGGCATGGTTAGCCCGCCTAAGAGCGAGTGAGACAGACATAAAAAGTGAAAGGCACGCGTCCCTTCCACTCGAGCACAGTTAACCCGCCTAAGAGCGAGAGAGACAGAGCGAGAGAGAGAGAGTGAGAGAGATAGGCATACACACCGGTTCATGTTATACGAATGAATATTCACATTAAAATTATTTTACCACTCAAAGTCGTTGTCACGTAAAACTTTCGCCCCTAGGACCAAGAATGAATGGACTAGACACGACTAATAACAATATGTTGTGCAAACGAGATCACTACATATAGAACACTCTAAGTGCGACAGAGATAAAACCATTTTTTTTTGTCTTTGTCAGAGTCTCACTTGTTTTTGTTGGGCACAGTGGTGACTGTGCCAGACAAAGTTAATTGTGCCTTATGAATTTTTCCGAAATATTGTAAATATTTGAAGATTTTGTGCAGTGAACTGTTATAAAACGAAGTGATACGTTTGGAGTGACGTAAATAAAATGGTGTATTGTTGTGTAATTGGCTGTAAAAGCCGCAGTGAGAGAAAATTGGAAAACATAACCTTTCATACGTAAGTACCATTATCCAGCCTTTCTACTTTTAATTCTGGAAAGTTAAAGTATTATACCAATAAAATAGCAGTAACTACGTATTCAAATTGCATAAAAACAATGAAATTTGGTATTTTAAATATCTTGTTTTATTCGTATAAGTAATCAATTTCAGTAGTAAGTTCAGTAAAGTATATGCGTGAAAATTCTCGTAGGTCCGCCATTTTCGATGACTTTTTAATTTGGCTGGGTAATATGTGTTTTGAGGTTGCCAGCTTAAATGTTGGTAAATTACCCATAGTTAATGGAATTATGGATTTATGATACTTTTATGTCTTAGGTTCCCAAAAAATGACGTGGCAGTGCGAACTTTGTGGATTCGCGCAACTGGCCGACAAAGTTGGGCACCAACTAAATTCAGTCGCATTTGTTCCCGACATTTCGAGAGAAATTGTTTCCGAAAAACACAACATATGACTTACCTCAATCCTTTTTCTGTTCCAACATTACATCTTGTTGAGCAGGTGAGTTACCTTTCCTGTAACTACTAATTTTCAAATTTATATTCAAGTATTTTTTTCCTGCAGGGCCCATAGCATAATATTACTGAGTTCATTACAATAATTCATACAATAAGTTCATTTCGTATGGAATCATTTTATTAGTTTATGATACCAGCATTAGAAAACCCTTCCATATATCTACTGAAAAACATGTGATATATATGAATATTGACTAGGGTCAATATTCATATATATCACTTGTAAGTATTATTTAAGCAAAATATGTTTTTTGTTTTCAGAATCAAATACCAACAGCGGGAATTCCTTCCACGCCTTCAATAGAAATGGATATTGATACGAAACCTGTAAGTAAACTTGCTTGAGCAAAATGAGATAAATAAAACAAAACTTTAAGTACCTATCGGTCATTTAAAGAGAAGTAATGACATTTTTCCATTCCAGGAACAGATACCATTAACGGAAAAGCCTTCCACATCTACAGAGGGAATAAATATTGATACAAGACCTGTGAGTATTAGTTTCTTAATCAAAATCAGCCAAATATGTTAATAATATAAGTATCATTTTATATTGGTAAAAAATTAAATGAAATTATTCGTTCTAATCAGTAAGTTTTTTATTCCGTTCCAGAATCAGATAACAACAACGGAAAGTCCTCTCGAAGCTATAGAAGACATGGATATTGATAGAGGATCTGTAAGTTTATTTTTTCAGCAATTAAAAAACCAAAATTATAATATTCATAAAAAATAAACAATACTTTATTTAGAAGTACAAAATTATGTATTTTTTTTAACAGAAATGTCTACTTAATGATGACATTCAGGTTTTGGTTTGATGAGTCAATTCTTGTTTTGTTTTTAATTTCATGTTATAACTGGAACTTTAGTTTAATCAATGATATTTTTTCTTGGTTTTAGGCTGAAAACCTGATGCCTGTTGAACAAGGAAAATCTGCTACCGCTGAATTAGTAACACCGCGAAAACGGAAACTAATCAAACAATTAAATCGAAAAACACTTATAGCTGAGACGCGTAAAAAAAAACTAATGGCACTGAGGTCCAAATATAGACGGCTTGAGAAAAAAAATGCTGAACTGTCTGCTGTCATTGAACAGTTGCAAACAAAACGTTATATTAATCAAGAAGCTGCTGATTTACTGTCCTCTATAAATCCCAAAAATTCGCAATATTTAAAATCAAACAAAAGTAAATTCTCTCCTGAAGTTCGAGCATTTGCATTAAATTTGCATTTCATTAGTCCAAATGCTTATAATTATGTAAGAAAATCATTCAACACTTGTCTCCCACATACTCGCACACTTGCGCGTTGGTACCAGACTGTAGAAGGTGAGCCCGGCTTTTCGACGGAGTCACTTGCAGCACTTAAGCTTTTAGCTAAAAACAGTAATAAGAAATTGATATGCGGAATAAGTTTTGATGAGATGGCCATTCGAAAAGCCGTTGAATGGAATGGAAAAAAATATTTCGGGTTTGTTAACTACGGTAACTATATGGAAACCAATGCTCTGTCTGTCGCTAAAGAAGTTTTAGTGTTCATGGTGACGTGTCTTAATGGTAGTTGGAAGCTCCCCGTAGGCTATTTTCTCACAAACGGAGTAACTGCGGAACAGAAAGCATCAATGTTAAAATTATGTGTTGATTTAATAACCGAATGCGGACTTGACGTGTTCTCAGTTACATTCGATGGGTGCCCAGCTAATTTCTCTATGGCAAAGCTTTTGGGTTGTCAATTAGATGGTGAAGAAGTCAATCCTGAGTTTTCCCACAAAGGAAAAAAAATGGTTGTATTTCCTGACCCATCTCATATGTTAAAATTGGTACGAAATACACTAGGTGAAAAATCTTTGTTAACGAATGCCGAAGGTCAGACTATATCTTGGAAATACATAAAGCTGCTAGTAGATCTTCAGGAAAATGAAGGATTCCACCTAGCAAATAAAGTAAGGGATGCGCACGTTAATTATAAAAAACAGATTATGAAAGTTAAACTTGCATCTCAATTATTTAGTGCGTCTGTTGCAGATGCACTCGAGTTTTGTAACAAAGATCTGGAAATAGAACTCTTTAAACATTCTGAAGCGACAGTAGAGTTTATAAGAAAATTCAATACATTATTTGATGTAATGAATTCACGTAATCTTAATGCGTATGGTTATAAAAAACCAATAAAAGTGGACAACTTCGAAAATGTGAAGACAGTACTTGACGGCATGTTTGATTACATAAAATGTTTAAAAGTAGGGTCTAATAATATTTTACAAACAAATAGGAAAACAGGGTTTTTAGGTTTCATGTTGTGTATAAAAAGTCTATCATTTTTATACCACGAATGTGTCAAAACCAGTAAAATAGATTTTTTATGCACTTACAAAATGAGCCAAGACCACTTAGAAATATTTTTTAGTTCAATCAGGGCAAAAGGTGGTTTTAATAACAACCCAACCGCTACACAATTTAAATCGGCTTATAAGCGAATGCTAGTCCATGGTGAAATCAAACATCTGGCTTCAGGCAATTGTGTGCCTTTGAGTGACATACATATTTTAACGTGTACTACTGCACCTGAAATCGTTATTAATATAACGACTGAACGAAATAGGTTATTAAAAAATAATAGCGAAATTCAACAATCATTAAACAATGAAGTAGTCATATCAAAAGATCACGATTATTTGGCCGACCCGTCAAAGTTGACGGAATTTGCTCACCATGTTATAGTATACATAGCAGGGTTTGTCATAAAAGCTTTGGAAAGACAAATAAAATGTGAGCAGTGCTTGTCCTCGTTATATTCGACAGAAAAGTTGGAAAAAACTTTACAGTATAGAAAAGATAAAGGTGGTCTCTGCTATCCCTCTAAAGGTATTGTACGTCTTTGTGAAATAGCAGAAGGTGTTTATAGAAAAAATAAAATCACAAATAAAAAGGACCCGATGAATTACCTTTTACAGGAATGTGTAAAAAAATGTGTTGGGCTCGAATTGTTTACGTGTCATGATTTTTCAGACCGATCTGTTTTTGACAGTCATTATTATCTATTAATTAAAGCTGTTTGCAAAAAATACTTAAATGTGAGAATTCATTATGCAACTAAAACTATGTTTAATAGAGAAGAGAAGGTCCGGTCACAATATACTAAATTGATATTGTTCAAAGGACAGTAAAATATTCAGTAAATATATAATTTGTTTTATTTTACATACCTTAACCTCACCTATTCCAGAGAGCATTTCATTAATCTACGTACATTTATGAAGAAGGTAGATTAATAAAAGAGAATAGGTATCTAATATCAAATTCTTATAGTACCTACTGATTATCTTATATGCAGGTTAAGATGAACTTGGGGTGGAGAAATGCTTCCGTCTAAGTAATGTTGTTACGAATGCTTAATCTACACCCAATAAAAATAATACTTCATCTTATTCTGCTTTTAATATATGCACTTAATAAGTAACTAAGTAACACTAAGTAAAATTGTAAAAGTAAAAATGTAAAAGTAAATTCGTAAATTTTTTAAAAATTCTATTACAGTGTATAAAATCGGAACTATAATGTTAACCAACGAGGGAACGAGCGAGTTATTCCCAATACAAGTGTCTCAGACTACTTACCGGGAAAACTCAGTAACATAATGTATATGTGTACAATGTAAAAAAAAAATACTTTTAGAAATAAACGAATTTACTTAATAAATAAATAAATATTACTCGACAATCACAACACATAGCAGCTTAATTTAGTTTTACAGTTTATTGTTGAAGAGTGGGGTAATATTTGGTAAAACCGGGTAACACTGCATAAGCCATCTGCCTTATTGCTGTCCCTTACGGTGATACGCGCTTGGCGACTCTAGTCATCCTATCTCTTTGTTTCGCCCGTATACCGACTTTACAGGCAACCAATTTTTTTAATTCAATCAATAATATTTAATGTGCATTTTGGAATAATATGACATTTGTATCGAAATTAATACTTAAACTTTTGACAATTAAATTATTTATTTAATGTAATATGAGTATATGGGTGTAATTTACTTGAAAATAAAGATTTATTTATCGTAGGGGCGTTCGCTACGTTCTCCGGTGCAGAGTCGGTGTCGTCATCCTGACGATAGGATTTCCAAAATAAATACTCCAGCGTCTTCTCGATATCGATTTTATCAATCACACTCACTTAACAATTAAAATAACACACGTATAGCGCAATGGAATACGGTAGTTGACACCACCAATCGTTGACGTACTTTTTATCAACTGTCAAAACGCTTTTCTTCATAGAGCTTGTATGGGAATAACACACTTTGACGTCACCGCGTGCAATGCCGACTGAGTGACTAATTATCATTTGAATTCCAATTAAAAATCAAATAATACGAACTGCAGAAAAATATTAGTGTAAAGGCATCTGAAATTATGAATTATTTTAGAGAAAATCAGTTTTTGAATATTTCTTTCATAGTGGAAACAAGCCTATTGGATTTAGTTTTATTTCGTGAAAGTGTGTGTTCGTCCTTGCCGGAAACGGAAGTGCGCCCAGACGTCCCGGCGGAAGGAGGTAGCCCGATCCTAGCTTGACGTTTGCCACTGTGACAGATGACGTTTAACGTCACGCTACACGTCACGTCTGATCATCGATATGGAACAGACGTGACGTGTAGCTTGACGTTAATATCGATGCGTCTGATAGTGCCGCGCCGACATATTATTATTATTTTACGTTCGAAAACGGGGGTTCTTACTTAAATAGTCTTATGAAAAATAGCATTCTTTTTGTCTTTAAATTAAAATTTCCAGGTGCGTTTCATGAGAGTTCCCCTTTTTTTTGGTTGTCGATATTATAATTTTATGATCGACGACCACCTTGGTGTAATGGTCAAGAAGTTGACTACTAACCAAAAGGTCGCGGGTTCGATCCCCGCACTGTACAAACGTTTGTGTGCATTAACATGTCTGTTTGTATATGTATTAATTAAGGTTTATTTTTAATAATATATGTAAACACCACTGTTGATTCTGATATCTGTAACACAAGTGCTTTAGCTACTTACCACGGAGTCAGATCAATGTATGTGATGTTGTTGTAAGTATATTAATTTATTAGACACACGATGGTTCTTAGCTGGGTAAAATCCGTCCAGTTGTTTCAGCTCACCACTTACTCGGAGGTTATCAACTGGAAAGTTAGTTAGTTGGTTAGAGCATTGGACCGGACTGCCAAAGGTCGGGGGTTCGAATCCTCCCTGATGACCGGAGCCGAAAAAGATTTTTTTAAAGTTGCCCACACGCTGGGCATATTTATTATATTAAGTAAAATAAGTTCTTGTTTTTTACTAACGTAGTTATAATTTGGTTTTACTAACACAAAATGGATCTATGTTATCTTAAATAAATAAAAAAAATAAAAAAAATAAAAAAAGTGTTTTTTCGAATTTGGAAAGTTACTTTTATTTTTTTATTTCATTTTATTTATTTATTTCAAGCTACAATAGACCCATATTATAAATACCTAACAGACTAACATACATACAAATATGACTTATAAAAATAAAACAAAACAATACACTATTATTATTTATCAAAATCAAAACTTATTCTAATTTACAAGGATTCCTACTCTAAAAAACCTCAAGTGGGTTTATCTCGCAGTAGTATTAGTATTATGTATATCCCCGCAGGTATCTAGACGTCTCTCTTCTGAAGTCCTGGCGGTTTGGTCTCCTTTGCGGGTCGGTGGCGCTCATGTCCTGCGGGTCGCCCTACGCCCTGTACTACCTGCCTGCATACACCGTTGCTAAGGGGCACAGCAAGTCTGCTGCAGGTAAGCATCCCATCAGCCTATATACGTCCCACTGCTGGGCACAGGCCTCACCTCAACTATGAGGTGGTCCGAGCCATACTCCACCACGCGGGCTCAGTGCGGTGCGGTGGAGGGGTATTTGTAAGGTAAGTGACCAACCTTACTATCAGATGTTATTAAGCTGCCCGAGGGCCTCTGACCAGGCTTAACGACTAATATCTATCGATATTTACCGGGACCAACAGCTTAACGTGCCTTCCGAAGCACGGAGATGCGGTCAGAATGGTCACCCATCTCAAACATGACCGCGCCCGAGGTTGCTTAACTTTAAGTATCACTACCAAAGCGCTACAACCACTGCGCCACAAGCACCTCTCACCAAGCAGATGAGCATAATTATATTTTATTAAAAAGTAAACGTTCTGGAGCAGAAAATACATTAGGAGTTTCACAGCTTCGGATCTCCACTTTAAAAGATGCTTCGCAGATTATACTTCAATTTACGACCACTTTGGTGTAATGGTCAAGAAGTAGCCTCTTAACAAAGAGGTAGCGGGCTTGATCCCCGCACTGTTCTATGCATGACCATGTCTGTTTGTCCTGTTCTGGGTGTTTTATGTTTTTATTTAGGTTTATTTGTAATACCACTGTTGATTCTGATATCTGTAACACAAGTGCTTAAGCTACTTACCACGGAGTCAGATCCATGTATGTGATGTTGTTGTATATTTATTGAAAAAAAATGAAAAACAATTTTGAGGTTAATATACTAGTTTATGGGGTGGCCTTCATTTAGCTATGGACAGCTGATTATTAAAATAATATTATCGCAAATACTCAATGGTTTATACTCCTAATTCAGGTTATATTATAATTTGACGACGGCTTTGGTATAGAGGGAGGTTCAGACTAAAAAACTGGTTGTCGCGGGTTCGAATCCTGCTAGGGGCATATAATAATATTAATATCACAACAATCACACCAATTCTCTAGTCCCAAATTAAGCTACGAGGCTTGTTATGGGTACTATACAACGTATAAACATACTTAAATACTTTTTTTTGTAAATAAATACATATTACACATGGAAAACACCCAGACCAGTACAAACACACATGTTCTTGCACACTTATGCTTGTACTGTGCGGGGATCGAAACCGCGACCCTTGTTTTAGAAGTCCGACCTGTGGACCACTGCACCAAGCGGTCGTCAAACTGTATGTAGTTCAAGGGATATATCATAAAATCAAATACATATTATATGTTGATTAGTGAAGTCATGATTTATTAATTTAAAATTACAGTGAGTAGATATTGCTGGCAGCGCGTTGCGGTCATGTTTGATCTAGTTTTAAGACCTCAAATTAAACCGAGTAACTCGGCCGAGTACTCGGTACTCGGCAAAACCACTACTCGGCCCATCTCTAATTAATTTTGTGGTTATTAATAAAGGTCCATATTTACAGGTCATTTGGTAGCAATTAGTGCAGTTCTGGATTTATGCGGACGTCTCGGCCTGGGCTACCTGTGCGACCTGCATCTCTTTTGCAGACGGAAGGCTTACATTGTCAGGTAAAACAAATTTATTTTTATTTAATTATGTGAGTGGTGTGGCGTTCAGTACCTTTGCCTAGTCATTTTTTAACAGGCTTTTATTGGCTTGGGCTGTATGTATGTAACGGAATCTTTGAGCTCAATTTTCACCAACTTCCAGCAATCGGATTAATTTAAAACTTTGCACACGTATCAAGTACCAATGACGATGCAATAATTTGATAAGAGTTTCCCATTATCCTTGTAAACAAAAAAAAAAATAAAAATTAATAAAACTTAAAAAAAAAACTAATAAAACACGCTTTTATTGGAAACTAAAAAAGAGAAAATCATTTCTGAGTACAAAGAATTTGTATTACAGTATAGTAAAAAGTGTGGGGTGCTTGGTATAGTATAGGTATATTAAAATAATTATATTATTGGCAACTATAAAAAGAAAACTATGAAAACGACATAAAGTGCACCCCACGCTTTTAACTCAATTATTTTCTCTTTTTAGCAATAAAAGCATGTCTTTTTTAGTTTTTTATATTATTATTTTTGTCTAGTCTGCTGATTCATTCCAAAATAATTTAGTTCAGAAGCGTTTTAGTTGTATACATTTTAACCAATGTTCAAAATTCACCGTGTGAGCGCATTCGCCCGCCTATACCTAGGTGCAGGTTCGAGACCCGCCTGTGGCAGTCAGTTTTTTTTTCTTGAAAAAAGAAAAGAAAGAAATAAACAAATAAAGAAATTTGCAAAGAAATAAGTAAATTAAACAAAGAAATTTATAAAGAAATTTTCATTGTTAATGCTAGAATATTGTATTTCATGTAAAAAAATATTTCAAGGTGTTTCCATTAGTTTTCATTTAAGTTAAGTTTAGTATTAAGTAGTTAGTATGCCAATAGTGTTATCATCAAATCAAATTTTAACTTTTCATATTTTTAAAGACTCAAATACTTATTTGGGGCCTTGTTGGGGTAAGACTGAGGAGCTCAAATTGAGTACCTATTTATCTTGTTTTTCAGTATTCTTGTAGCTGGCATTGCAGTGCTTACTCTACCTAGCTTCACATCCTGGTGGGCATTAGCCGTTGCATCAGGTAAATATTATTAAAATTAGCACTGCCCAGCTGTATAACCATCAACTTTATCAGAGATGCGATTTATTTAAAATACTTCCATTTAAAATGCAAAATAGGTACCTATTTTTTATTTTGCATTTGAATGCCTATTAGTAAAAAAAACATTCTGTATTTTATTTGAATAATTTTCGAGATGAATTTTGCATTTTTAATATGCGTTTTAAATGCAAAATACTTTGTGACTAAGTTTTGTCAACATTACCAGTCAAACAAAATGAAATGAACGAATGACGCTTATAATGCCGCCGAGGGTGCGTTTGCATCATGAAGCAAAAACAAAGAGGAGCTGGCCTAAGCAACTGTGCACTGTGATTTTCAACTAGGTCCTGACGTCATCATTGTGGGCGGGGCCTAGCTTAGTTTGTTGTCAGCGTTCGTCAGATGCACACGTAACGAGACTCGCATTGTAAGTGTGTTTTTTGCGTTTTAACAAAAAAAAGGATGAAGTGTTGTGTTTTACAATGTCAAAGTTACTCAGACAGACGTTCTGATAATATGGATGACATCACATTTCATTTGTAAGTAATTTTAATCGTAAATTAAAAATAAAAAGTCTATAACATTCTCAGCTTTCAGCTTCAGTTCAGTTCAAATTATTCTATTTGACACTAGATGGCGACAGTTTTGGGAAGTAAAAACATAAGTTTACGTATCATTTTGCAGTAGTATATTGTAAATACTCATTCGTTTAAACTGAAAACTGTTATAAACTTAGTATTAAATACCTTTTAGTAGCTAAAACAGTACTTTTATAGCTTTTATTATTATATTACTAACGGGCCGCTATCTGTCGTCGTCTAGAATAACTATTTTAAATATAACAAATATCCAGGGCCGTATTAAGAATTAAATGATCCTGTGAAAAAATATTTATTTTTATATGTTCGTTTCAGATTTCCATCTGACCAAAATTTAAAATAGCAATGGATTTCAAAACTTAATAGACCGGATTGGACACCAACAAAATATACAAAGATTTGTTCTGGCCATTTCATTGACGTGGACTTCATAGTGACAAAAAAGGGCCTTAAAAAATTGAAAAAGGGCATTTTACCTACTTTAAAACTGGATTTATCGGTTTGTTTAAATGATATTTGCGTGACCGAGTTTAATTAATTTAAAAAAAATAACTAGTTAATTTTATTTTTTTATATTACAGCTTAAAAGAAAATTACCAGAGCCTGTAAAATCATCTGTAGACCCTACCACAAGTGATTTAAATGAATTTCTGATACTAAATGATTTGCCTAGAAAAAAGAAGCTAAAGCAAGAAATAGGACAACTTCGATCTAAAGAAAAAAGGGCTGGATTAAAAATCAGAAGACTACAAATGCAAGTTAAGCGCTTGAAAAAGTAGGTAAATGAGGTAAATGAAGGCAAAGAGTTATATGCTGATAATTATAATGATAGTGACCTGGATTTGATAAATACATAAAATAAGGGTGGTCTTGTTTTGCCATCTAGAGATGTCATAAAAATATGTATTCGGACCGAATGCAGTATTCGTTCTGTTAAATCGCAATCTTTGAATACTCCTAACTTTCGTAAACATACCATTGTATCGTATACATTACAATCTCTTATTGGACAAGATTGTTTCAAACCATCGGCCAATCATATGTTTGACCAATCACCTACAGCTAATCATATTGTACTCTGATGAAATCGATTGCAGAAAAATATATTGATATTCGTTTTAAGCACTTTGCAACAATACAAAACGAACGGGCAACTAACCGACAACAACTAACCAAAACTATTATTTTTACTGGTAATTGATTTTTGTAAACAAAGTTATGTTTGGAATAAAATTTTGTCTATTATTTTTAAATCTACTCTAAATATTTTAAAATAAAGTTTACTCGGTCAAAATGCCAAACCATCTCTTATTTAGGCCCAAGGATCGGTCTTAGGGCCCCTACACTTTCTTTCATATGTCAACGACATGAACAATTACAATAAAAATAGTAAATGCTATCAGTTTGCCGATGACACCTGCCTAGTGGCTGCCCATAGTGGCCCTAATGAAGCATGGGCTATGCTGCAATCGGTCTTTAACGCTCTTTTGATGTAGTGTCACGATGTAGGACAAGTTGTCAACGCTTCAAAAACAAATTTACTGCCGATTAAATCACCTTATATTAAAAGCGTTCCCTTAAAGGGCATTCTGGCTCATGACCATAAATACTTTCACTCATCTGTTTCGCTTAATTGTATGTGTACTCCCGTAGAAATAGTAGATTGCCAAACATGTTTAGGTCTACAGATTGACAATAAATTTAACTGGTACAATCATAATGTAAATGTGTGTAATAAGTTGAGATAGGTTTTGGCAAACATAATTATTCTTAAAAACCGGATCCCGTACAAGGTGAGGATGATGCTGTATAATTCTCTAGCGGAATCGTACATCCAATACGGTTTATGCAGCTATGGACGCACCTTTAAACTTAAACAAAATATACGATCTTCAAGTAAGAATACCAAAGAATATAGTACCAAAAGGAATCAGGCAACAATATAGTGATGACTATTCCGGCCTTTTTGAATATTGTAAAGTAATCAACCTGTTCAAATCCAAGTTAAATTCATTTTGCTAAATAATCTGTTCTTCAAGACGTGTAAAAATCAGCCACAAACAAACAACCCTGTATACACACGATCGGTAGCTTGGCGTGAGTTGAGGTGCAGCTCGACTCGCGTAAATAATGACTACGGTAAGCGAACTTCAGATTTTATTGTGCCTCGGCTCATAAATAAACTATCAAGAGAATTACGAGATAATTTATCTTTTAAAAATATTAAATTAAAGTTTAACTTTCTTGGTTTTCTTTCCTGTAATTAGCAATAATTCAAATATTAACCAAACGGCTTACATATATTATTTGTCCAATTCTTGTTTTTCTGTATTTATTAACTTTATTTGTAACCCTTAGTATAATTATTACAAACCCAAGTGGTTCACTTGTACTAAGTATGTTAATTAAGTGTTTTGAAATGTAACGGTTTTTTACATGATAATAAAGAGAAAAAAAAAATACATATTACATTTTTTTAAGCTTAAAGTTCTGAGTACGTCCCACCATATTCAAGACTATCGACATCTAGTGTGAGATAGCTGAACTAGTAGTAACATCAACATACACCTAAACTAGTAGTTTTGCTATTAGCCGATAGATTAAATATTGCGAAGTGGGCGGAGCCACGGGCAGAGCTGAACACCCCCGCACCCCGCAAAATATCACGCGTCGTTTCATAAAGAAATTTGACTGTTACGACTCCTCTTTGTTTTTGCTTCATGGTTTGCATCATGAACAAACGTTAATTCACCAGAGTCCCTTGAGTGAGATAGAGTCTGGTACATCGACGCCATAACTTGTCAAATGTCTATCTTCTTAATGAGAACGAGAGATACATTTGGCAAGTTATGGCGAGAGATACCGTCTCTTGCCAATGTATTTTAAATGCTGACAGCGATCAGCCACTCAGACACGTGACAACATGTAACGGACACTATCTTGAGGGACTCTATATTGCACGCGCAGGCGCTTCGAGTGACGTAAAGTGTATTAAACAAAAATTTTATTTTTTATTAATCTTTCTTTTTCTTTTCTTTTGTGAGTCTAGTTTTTTTTACATTTTTAAGTGAGTTTTATTATTATTATTTATAACAATAGAATTTATTGATACACATACTCAAAAATATGACCAAAATGACACGCATAAAGTGCTATTTGGCTCGGCATTGTATCTCTATTCTATTTCTCATGATAAATTAAAATATCATTAAATTTGGTCAAAAGGTATTTTATTTTCAGAAAGTATTTACCTATTTTTTAGAAAATACCTATTTTGTTTTAAGCATTTGAAATACAAAACGTAAAACTATTTGGTATTTTGCATTTTAAATAGGAAATCTTAAAAGTATTTTGCATCTTTTATTCAAATGCTTTTTTAAAACTATTTTGTACATCCCTGAACTTTATTGCACCGAAATTGATACAAATGGCGCACGTTACATTGCCAAAAAGCATTATCTACCAGTTAACCGAGTGGAAATGTAGAAAGTTAATTGATTTTAATTGATTCGAATGCATTTTTTTAAAAGAAAGACTACCTAATTACTTGTTTTATTCTAGCATTTTTTTTTTACTGAATATCTGTGACTAAACTGACTGTTAGTATATGAAGTATCTGACTGCCTCGTTGGTGTAGTGGCAAAAGTTTCTGCCTTACATCAGAGAAGTCCTGGGTTCGAATCCCAGGTCAAGACAAAATTGTTTCTGAGATTTTCTGTCATTAATTTCTCTGCAACAACTCGGAGTCGGGAAGCCGTTAAGCGCACGTTAAGCCGTTGGTCCTGCGCCTGATCTCTCTCCGGTCATGTCGGATTGCCGTCTCACCGAACTTTGAGAGTGAAGGAACAGTGAGTGCACCTGTGTATTGCGCTCACACTTGTGCACTATAATATCTCCTGCGTAGTTGGCTGAACTCTGTTGAGATTGGCGCCCTGTTCGAAGGACTATTCTGCCAGAAGGACTATTATTATGAAGTATCTATCTCTAATATAAACCTCATTTTCAGCGGCATACGGCCTATGCCTCGGCTGTTGGTTCCTGCTCGTCCCTGTGCTATTAGCGGACGCATTCGGCACCGCTCGCATCGCATCTTCATATGGACTGGTTAGAATGTTCCAGAGCGTTGCTGCCGTCTCCGTACCTCCCACTGCAGGTAAGGGTTTTGAAACGAGACGCTTTTTACGTATTATTTCGCGATTTACATAAATAAACATTAATACAACAACATCAAATACATTGATCTTCGTGGTAAGTAGCTTAAGCACTTATGTTACAGATATCAGAATCAACAGCGGTATTACAAATAAACGTAGATAAATACAATTCACACAGACATGTTCACGCACACAAATGTTTGTACAGTGCGGGGATCGAACCTCTTGGTTAATCGTCAACTTCTTGACTATTACACCAAAGTGGTTGTCTTGTACTTGTATTATGAAACGAAACAACTAATACATCGTTTTGTCGGATTTAATTTTTCTTATTAAGGCCTCTATTTTTCTCAAATTATAACTCTATCGTTTTCTTTCAGGTTTGATCAGAGATGTGACCGGTGGTTACTCTTGGTGTTTCTACGGCATGGGCTCCTGCATGGTGCTCGGTTCGATTCCCGTCATAGCCTTCCATTTGACAGCCAAGAACGAAGATTCCGACTCGTCGGTCGATTGAAGAGATAAAGTCAAATATTTTATTGATGTTCGAAGTGTTTTTAGAGTTTCTCTAAATATATGGTGTTTTACAACTTTTCTACACACGCTGTTTAAATTAAATTTAGTGAGGGGAATGTGTCGATAGTTTTGTTGATGTCGATAAATTCATCTTAAAATTGTTTATGGTTTAGAAAACAACACAAAAAGTTGTTAATACTATCGATGTCTTACAATATGTACCGATGAAATATTTTAAGATGCAATCGATAGTGTCTGTATTAATTTTTTAACTGAAGGACAAGGAAATACAGGGTAAAATAATCCTAAAATTATACATTTTTGTATTTTAATGTAACTGTCTAAATGATATTGAACTCAACATGAAAAGTGATTATGAAGTCATGTATTTCCTTCAAAATAAAGCCAACAACATTAAAGGACTTGACAATATCGAATATGCATAATTTAAAAAAAACAGTAAGTAAACAAGATGGACTTAAATCAAATTAATTAATGAATTTCAAAGACGGTTCGTGAGCGTTTATATGTATAATTATAACTTTTATGAGTCGTGCGTATATGAAAGGTTACATTACACAATGAAAAGAAAATAATGCATATTCGTTAGTGATTGGAATATTCGACGATACTGAAAACTAGCAAAGATAAATAAACAATGAAACTTAAACTTTACCCGACAAAATATATTGGAAGAAAACTCATAAATGTGTAGAAAAGTTGCTAAACGACATCTGTTACTAAAGGTAAGACTCTTCAAGGAGCTTTGGGGGGTAAACCCGTTTGTGGAAAGATTTTTTTACCCTAATTTAAACTTTACTTTAAAGCGCTATTGATTTAAAGCACACTTAGGTCTAGTTTCTATACAAGTCGTGTATGAGTTAATTTACAAATATACAATTATGTACTATGAAAAAATGATGAAAGCAATCGTTTGTGATCTTTTAATTAGTTGATGTTAATAACTTTGGAATAAGTTACTTTTGTGTAAATTAAGCTATTCTTGTAAACTTTGATATGATTTTGTTCACTTGAAATGCTGCTGGTAATCTTATTTTGTTTAATATACTTTTTTTAAAGCAGCAAACTAATAATGTTATCCTTCCTATATCATCTCAATTCAATGATCATAAAATTGTAATATTATACTCTTTAAATAGTAATATTATAGATTTCCACACAATATACACTACATGTGTTTCTGTATGTGTAAAATACTACCATCATCATTGTACTAACTCATTCTTTATCGAAAAATAGTCTGAATATCATGTCATAGTTTGTCATAAACACATAATCAGTGAAACTGAATATTTTCGGCATAAATGGGATTGTGTTAAGGCTAAACAATAATCGTGTCTTGTTTAGCCTCCATGTAAAGTTAGCGCTATATCAACCACTTTGAATTGTTATATTACCAAATTGACTATGTTCTTGTGAAGTTAAATTCAATATTTGTTTGGCTGTAGGTTGTAATACCAATATACCAATGTTTGTGTAGGTATTCTAAACATTGATCTCTCGATTTCACCATTCTTAAAGCTACTCCAATTCATATCGTAAAAATTGCAGTTCCTTTAAAGAAACAATGACACCAACTTATTTTAACCCATAAGTAGGCTACCTAAATTTTAATTGACATATTTTTTTTTTATTAAGAACAAAACGTGATAAAACAGCACACTTATATTGATAGCAAGAATAATGTCTAAATTAGCTAAGACTTAATAGTAAAGTAAACGGCATACACACTAAAATGCAATTCACTAGCTTGATTTTGGCGAAAAAAACCTATGTTTTCAACATACAATTATAAAAAAATTCAGATATACATATTTGAAAAAAAAAACAGTATCACAATTTGAGTAACTGGTGATGTCTATTGCAATTGTTATAATCATAGTAGCAGTTAACGAACCCTACGCATTAGAATCGTCTTTTTTTGGTGTTTAATTACTTGTAGGTATGTCCACAAATCGCTCATAGTTAAAAAAAACATTAAACGAAAATGTAATTAAAATGCACTTTGTACTTATTTATAGTCGTATCGTATCATGCTGAATTAATGTGTCAAGGAACACTTGTTAAACAAATGTATAGAAGCTAGCTTTTCTAACTGTCTGTAATGTACTAAACTTTTACTATGGACAGCAAGGCTCAAAGCTACTCCAAAAAAGTCGAACAATTAAAAAAAAACATGTTTTTCAAAAGTGTTTTCTTTTTTTTCGGCCAATAAGTATGCTGATACTAACGAAAAACTTAGATTTTTGTCTGAAATTCCAATGTTATTTTGCTCACAAAAATATTAGTGGCCTCCATAAAAGTAAGTGAAATATGTATTGAGACAAGTTTTGTAAAATGCTTGGGTGAAAACTCAAACTCAAACGTTTATTTGCCAATTTCATTTCGTAGCTGGAAACTCTATTTAAATGTTTTTATTCATGTAATTGTTAGCCCTTCTTTCGTAGAATAATGAGAAGTGTTAGTGGTTAGAATTTATTCTAAAGTATTCAACAATCCGTTTCATAACATCGTTATAGGAAACTTTCGTGGAGTTGTGGCGTGTGAGTTCGGTGGCTTGTTTTTTGTGTTGTGGTTTCTTCTAGATTAACAGGATTCCGCTTCGAATCCTGTTATTTATGTTTTTTTAGTTTCTATACTTGCCCATTCTATTAAATGGAAGGGTACAAAATTATTCATTAGTTATCCATCTATGAAGTTTTTCGTCATCCATTCCTCATTATACTGGGCGCTATGACGATCTTGGGCTTCTTTTTGTGAAAGAAATAAAGATTTATTATTATTATTTGCTAACCGCTCATTAGAAGCGCTAAAAATCAAAATCAGTCCCTGATCAAAAATAGTCCCTGATTTTAGAACAAACGACAACACCAAAATACATATGATTTTTTGGAACTATTTTAAATTAAAAAAATATGCTAATTGATGTGTTCAATTTTGTACAGGTATCTCCTTCTTGCGTCTGATGGTGTGGTAGTAGAAGATAATTACTTACTTACGAATTCCCACGTACAAAAACCAAACGCATTTTAATTTTAAACTAATTGTATAAGTTCAATGGTAGTTTCTTAAACGTAATTTTATTTTAAAATGGTAGTTGATTGAATTTAGGTACTATTTTGAGCCTATCAAATCATGTTGAAATTGTCGTAAAATTATTGATATAATTGTAACTTTCAGCTCTTTGCCAGTAAACTAGGGCACAACACAATCGATACGAGGCGTACCTTTTAAGTTCTGTCGTTTGGATATTTCCCGCCAATTTTGAATTTAGAACCATACAGCGTTCGAGTCTTTGAGAATTTATAAGCTGAAAACAATTGAAATATGTGTAATTTATGCAATTGTTTAGTCTCAGCGCCATTTTGAAGTTGTCTAGTCGCATATGAAAATGAATTTCTCGAAGGAAAACTTTCGCGCAGTAATTTTTTACAACTTTCGAAGGGGATTAACGCGACTTCAATGTTTTGAGGAGCTGACTTCTGTTTTCAACGATGAAGCCCCATGTCTAAGAACCGTCGAACGCTGGTATTTAGAATTCTAGCGTGGGTATACCAGCTTTAGTGACAGATCTCGCGAAGGACGTCCAAAAACCGCCTTCACCGAAGAAAACATCGTTGCTGTGAGAAATCTGATAACCGAAGATCGTCACGTGACTTATCGTGAGATTGAAGCTTCTTTAGGCATTTCAGGGACAACAATTCAAAAGATCTTACATGAAGCCCTTGGTGTAAGAAAACTGGTTTCCCGTTGGATCCCGCATTTGCTCTCCGACGAGCACAAGGCAGCTCGGGTCAGATGGTGTAAGAAAACTCTGCAACGATTTAGCCGAGGAGAATCAAATCACGTCTACGATATCGTCAGTGGTGATGAATCTTGGATTTACGCGAATGATCCTGATTCAAAGCAGCAATCGACAGTTTGGGTCTTTCAAGATGAACCTAAACCGACAAAAGTGGTGCGCTCGCGAAGCACTTCAAAGAAAATGGTGGCTACGTTTGTGGCGAAATCTGGTCATGTTGCCACGATTGAACTAGAAGATCGTAGAACGGTCACTGCAGAATGGTACACCACTGTTTGTTTACCACAGGTCATTGCGGAGCTTCGCAAATCTAACCCAAACCAACGCATCATCCTGCACCATGACAACGCTAGCTCGCACACCGCTGGCCGAACAAGAGAGTATTTGAAGGACCAAAACGTGGAAATTCTGGACCATCCTCCGTACAGTCCCGACTTAAGCCCCAACGATTTTTATACGTTTCCCAAAATTAAAAAAAATCTTCGGGGTCACCGGTTCCAGTCGAGTGAAGAGGCAGTGGAAGCTTACAAAGAAGCGATTTTGAACACACCTACTTCAGAGTGGAACGAATGCTTTAAAAAGTGGTTCGAGCTTATGAAAAAGTGCATAAAATATCGCGGTGAATACTTTGAAAAACAATAAAATAGATTGTATGTTCCAGTTGTTTATTTTTTATTCAAACGACAGAACTTAAAAGGCACGCCTCGTATTATGCGTAAAGTGAGTAATTCTCTTTAAAAATAAAAAAATAAAAATGTTGGTTAAGCAACATTCATAATATGAATTACACCATTTTCAATGCCAAAACGAATGTTTTGCATTTACATATTTATTGTATTAATAAATAATCAGACTGTATTGTTTCAAACTTTTGCAATAATATCTCTTTATCGAGTGATTATATCGATATGTGGTCATCACTATTCTTTAGTATGACTGAATTTTTTAATTTGAGCTATAATTATTCGTCCTCTGGCCATTGAAAATGGTATTTTTGTTGCCAAGCGGGTGTGTAGGGATTGTTAAAATTTTACAAAAAAAAATGTGATGTATGTAATTGTTTGAAATTGATGAGATGTATCCAAGCATGGCTTTTAGATATTACGCTTCTTGAAACTTTATGTAATGCGACATACCTCTTAAGCAGGGTCTCCTTTACCAAAATAAAAACATAAAAAATGTTTTGTTTTTTTTTTCAAAAAGAAAGGAGACCCTGCACAAGAGTAAAAAAATAACTTCAAAATCGTCGCGATTTCACTCTTTAGAGTTGTAACAATACTAACTTAGCAATGGTCTTGTTTAGACATGCGCAAAATCGTTCACTGAACTGAAAGGAGTGATATAGTTCAGTGGGAGCTAGGGATATGTATCACTCATCTAGTTCAATTAGTTCATTTAGTTCAGTAGATCTATAAGGGCTTTTCTTACGTTCCATTGAACTAAATAATGAAGTAGTGATATAATTGCGTTGCGTAATTATATATTGTGAACGGTTTTTGACTATTCTAAGGACTATTGGTTTTTTATAAGATTCCGGCAGCAAAGAATTGAAATAATAAAACGTATTAATTAAAAAGCCGTAAATGTTACATAGAAAACTGATTTTCCTTCATACTTATCACAGGCTTAGGACTGTCAACCTAGAATTTAGTCACATTGATTAATTACACTAGGTTGGCGTATTTAAAAATCAATTTCTATGTACAATGATTAAAATGTAAATGCAACTGGCAAATTTCAAAACAAAATTAAAAAGCATCCAAAAACCATCTATCATTGTCAATGAAAAATAACATCTATACTTGGCAGGTACTCAAGCAATACTAAGTCTTATTCTAGACATGTTAAAGAATATTTACGCTTACATTGCCTAAAACATTAAGGAGTCTGATTAGGCGCGAAAATGGAATCTTTTACTGGACGTATAATCCTAACAACTAAAATAGCCAATTACTTGTATCAAAACTTTGACAGTTTATGAACATTGAAAACAGTCGTGTTATTTTACACGGCTAGTTTAAGTTGGTAATTTTTTACCTAAGGATTGATACAAGTGAACAGCTATTTTAATTAGTTGGGTTCGGTTCAGCCCTACTAGGCAGGAATTTGCCCGTATTTTCGAGTCTTATCGTCTTTCTTGCTCAAGGTGGAAGCGGGCCTGTGTGAGTGAGATGACAAGCGTCGAAAGTACGTATATATTAAGACAGCAGAGTACGGCCTCTGGGCCGTGCAACTGTCTCACTCCTCTGTACTAACAAAATATATCCGTACGTTTTACTCTCATATCACTGAGTTATTGGACGGAACTACATTGAACTAAATGAACTAAAGGAACTAAAGGAACTGCTTTGAACGTAAGTGAGTGAGTGATATATGTGGACTACATAGGTGAAGTACTTCTTTTGTGTCATTCATTCAGGAACTACCCATGTCTAGTCTTGTTGTTTTCTTTCATAAAATCTTGGTACTCATAAGAATATCATTAATGCATTAGCAAAGAAAACATCAATTCTAATTTATTAAATAAACAATCCTAAAGGATTTCCTTGACTGTACACTTTACATGATGTTAAACGTGGTGTATTTAATATTTAATGTATGAGAATGGATTATATTTGAGTGAAAATGTACGACGTATGACTTCTTATGTCTGTTGCGTTTCTTAAATTAGCGAGTTCTTTTGAAAATTCTTTTAATTAAAAATTTGGACAGGTTTTAAGCTAAGACCAAAATATGAGATAATCTACATTCTACTTAAATAAATAAGTTGTACCAACGAAAACACCAATTACCCAGCGTTTCTTTCCTACAAATAATTGAATACTTGACGACCACTATAGTGAATGGTCAAGAAGTTGACTATTAACCAAGAGGTTGCGGGTTCGATTCCCGCATTGTACATACATTTGTGTGCATGAACATGTCTGTTTTTACTGGTCTGGGTGTTATACATATTTATTTAAATTTGTTTGTTATACGGACCACTGTTGATTCTGATATCTGTAACACGAGTGCTTCAGCTACTTACGACGGAGTCAGATCAGTGTATGTTATATTGTTGTATATTTATTAAAATAAATTCATTACGACCCATGACTCAGGTACAAATACTCGTGTTCAACACACAAACATTTGCCCCTAGCAGGATCCGAACCCACAACAGCTGGTTTTGTAGTCCGCACCACAGACCACAAGAACAAAGCTGTTGTCAACATACATTGTTCGATTATTTATATCTTTATTGTACGTATAATATGCGGCCTTTAAAGATAGGATCATTTTTTATTTTTTACAACAGATCAGATTTTAGATCAGTCTTGCTTTTAATTAATGGGGGTCATAGTGGGGTCATAGTGGACTGGTTTTTAAATACCTTTCAAAAAATAAAATACCTACGTGGCTCATACAAGGAACGTGATAGACATAAGTGAATTTATTTTAGGTACAAAAGGCAAAGTAAAATTGATTTTATAGCTAAATAAAATGTATTTTAATTTCTTTACAAAATCAAGTACGGTGGCCAGCGCGTCACGGTAAGCACTGCGGTATATTATGCGCTTAACTGCCTCGTTGGTGTAGTGGCAAAGTTTCTGCCTTACATCCGAGAGGTCCTGGGTTCGAATCCCAGGTCGAGACAAAATTGTTTCTGAGATTTTCTGTCTTGAATTTCTCAAAAACAGCTCGGAGTCGGGATGTTGGCGTAGTTACACCGGAACGCACGTTGAGCCGTTGGTTCTGCGCCTGATCTCTCACCGATCATGTCGGATTGCCATCTCACCAAACTTTGAAAGTGATGGAACAGTGAGTGCACCTGTGTATTGCGCTCACACTTGTGCACTATATTATCTCCTGCGTAGTTGGCTGATCTCTGTTGAGACTGGCCGCCGTGGTCGAAATCGGCCAGGAGGACTATTATAAAAAGTGTCCATAATAACTCAAGGTGTTTGAGTAAAGATTTTCGTAAGATTTGATGTGAATAACTAACAGCGTTGGTTCCAGTTAATATCGATAGATATTGGTCGTTGAGCCTGGTCAGAGGCCCTCGGGCGGCTTAATAACATCTGACAGTAAGGTTGGTCGCTTACCTTAAACACATCCCTCCACCGCACCGCACTGAGCCCGCGTGGTGGAGTATTGCTTGGACCACCTCATAGTTGAGGTGAGTGAGGCCTATGCCCAGCAGTGGGACGTATATAGGCTGATGATGCTGAACTAACAGCTTATCTGCTCTTAACTATCAGCTTGTATCTGACAATACAAAAATATGGTCTAATATTGAATCTTGTCTTAAACCTTGAGTAACTTTTGTTTTGACAAGTTGGTTAGGGCCCAATTCTATGACATTTATTTATTACTTACTAACTTTTACCCGCGACTTCGTCCGCATTCGGGAGTTTTTTTGGAATGCGTTGTTTTCCCGTTATACCAATTTTATCAAAACAAAATTAAAATCGTTGGTAATTTAAAAGTGAAAGCGAGCAGATTCCCCGAAAAGTAATTTTTCCCATGGGAATGCGTTGTTATTCCGCAGTCAAAAGTAACTCGTGTCCTTTCTAAGTCTTAAACTATCTCCTCAAATGGACTGTGTCTGAAAATAAAAACTTTTTGATTTGATTTTGCACAGAGAATCAGTCTCAAATGAATTATTAAAAATTGACGAGGGAGTTAACAATTGAAATAAAAACATATACATGTAAACAGTTGTTTTATTTATCTTTAAGCTTTCCTGAAATTAACTAAATTTCTATTAGCATTCAATCAAATGAACCATCGATGTAACGTCTTCCGGGTATGTAACGCATCGTTCAAACAAATAATCGACTTATCGTCATCGATACATCGATTGTAATTCGACGAAACGTATTTCGAAATGGAGTAGTGAGTGAACCCGAAATTAACATACACCTTAGATCAAACCAAAAATAGGCAGATACTGTATAAACTTGTCGCGGACCACCCTACTAAACCAAGTCCAATGGACATGCTCCGCTCCTAGTCGTCGTCAGCACTGCGAGTTGTTTACACGTTCGTACGTGTGTGGTGTGTGTGCGTAAGCGGCCCATTTATAAGTTGACGATTGTAAGGACGTACCGTATTTTCCTCTGTTTGGTTTTATCTGAGAAATACACTCGCACAATTATTATTTTCCGTATACAATTTTATTTTGGGAGAAATCTTCAAAGACAAGTTAATAAAAAGGCGTAAACATTTTTTTACGATTTTTATTAAAGCAATTGAAAAAGTTTTGTTAGCTTAATGCTGGTTAACAAAAAAAATACATTCAAGTAAGTATTATAAAATAAATATTGCCAGTAGGTACGGTACCTAGTCAATAAATCGATAATAAACACCCCTATACTCGTATTAAGATTATATTTTACATTTCCCATAAAAGTGAACACTGTATTATATTCTGTAAATTAAACATTTTAGACCAGTTTTAGACCCAACATTTTAAAGCGTTTAAAATAAATAAATAAACATTTCAAATAACGACGTTATTCAAAATAACGCCGTTATTTAAAATAACGAACCGGTTTTGATATAAAAAATATCACAATTTGGAATCAAACACAATTTCAGCCTTTAAACTTTACAGCAAGGTTTCTTTTGCTCCTTCCTACAACAAGTATCCTTCTCCGCCGCGTCACCCGTGTCCCTCCTGCGTCCCTTTCCCGCGATAGGTCTGTCTCGCTCGTCCCACACGACAACACCGTCGCATGCGCAGATCCGCTTCGGGTTTTGGAATATGCCGGCGGAGCGCGCTATTATGCCGCATGCTATACTGGAATGGGATGAATGTATTTTAATTTGATTTCTTTTTTTGCTTAATAAAATAAAACATATAATGGCGCATCCACACATGCCGCCGGGTTTGCTGCCGGCTTTGGAGAGACCTCCCATCTGCTTTCTATTTACTTTGCAGCTAGGTTTGATGGCCTAACGTGAACCGTAATCCAGTGTCTCACGAACGGCCCGTCAAACCTATCTGCAACAGTTCGTAAGATGCTGTTGGGGCTGCCGTGCACCCGTCTCCATAGAGATGCCACTCGTTTGCGCATCAGTGCGTAAAATTCATCTGCTTCTGCGAACATTCCAGAAGCACTGCAGTGGCGCGGCAACCCCCTTGTCGGACGCTGTAGGCCTTTTTTGAATACTCGACCCACAGGCTGCATGTATAGAATGCCTGGCAGAAGGCTCGGAATAGCGTCACTTTCACTTCTTTAGTACCTACATTTAAAACGGAGAAAGGATGCATGTACTGGTGGTATGGCGTGTTGGCCGCCGGCCGCCGTGCCGCCGGGTATGTGTAGATGCACCATAAGTTTGCTATTTGCGGCATGCGTGTATGATGGCGCATCCTTTCATGCGCGGTGGTACGTTTGTCGGCCATGCCGCCGGCAGATGCATTCTTTATCTGCGGCACGCGCGGCTTTCGGTTGCCGGCGGCAGTTTGCTTGCGCATTCGATACGGATTGTTGGAGTTGTCGTATTAATATAAAGAAATAACCTGGTTTCATTAACTTAACACAAGTCAACTTGTGTCGAAATTTACCGATCGTATGTGGGCGTGGATTCGCATGACAGTTGCGAATGTCGTGTTATGCATGGTTACGTCATCATGCTATTTAAACGATAGGAAGTACGGTGTGTCGCCTGCAGCATTAGTAAATACTAGAGATGGGCTGAGTAGTGGTTAAACCGAGTGCCGAAAATTACTCGGTTTAAAGCTTGCCGAGTACCGAGTACTCGGCCGAGGTACTCGGATTAATTTGAGATCCTTAAACAAAATCAAACATGACCTTAACGCGCTGCCAGTAATACCTACTCACTGTAATTTTGAATTTATAAATCATGACTTCACAAATCAACATAATATGTATTTGATTTTATGATATATCCCTTGAACTACATACAGTTTGTCGATCCGCAGCGGCCTGGCTGTCCTATAATTAACCAATAGGAACTGACAAACGCCTGATTAGGGGCTTGTTCATTGACTTAAGTATGTGGTCATTTAGGTACATACTTTAATTCCTCCAGTTAGCCACTAGCAAACTTATTCCAGACATGCTGTTTATAAAATTTACATAACCGAGTACTCGTCACTTGAACAGAGTTATTCGGCGGAGTACGAGTATTAAAAAAACCACCGAGTATGCCGAGTACCGAGTACTCGGCCCATCTCTAATAGGAAGTATAGTGTGTGGCCAAGTAAGGTAATACTCACGGAGTGCCACTGTCCCCGTCGATCTTAGAGGTCGGCGAACTGCCTCGGCCGAGGTCATCCTGCTTCTCCGACACAGCTACCGACCTGCCCACAATGTCCCACACCTGTAATGAATTTGAATAGGCATGATGACACCTAGGTATCTTAAATATTTTCAAGACCATGGCGTTTAAAAAACATAACCCCTGTGAAGTTAATACAATGAGTATATTTCAAGAGTATATTAAAAGCTGTACAAAAACCAATTTTTAAACACACAAAACTCAATAAATATTCGGTCAATTGACACCGATTTTAGATACATGACCGTGACGTTACGTTCATGTATTCCCATACAAAATCTATGGAGGCATACCGTTTTGACAGATAATAAAAAGTATATCAACGATTGGTGATGTCATCTAGCCTGTTTAAAGGTATTAATATTGACTCTAAGCTTTTCTTTGATATGTATGTAATGGTTTGACTTTTTATAATTGTGTTTTAACTTTATTAGAAATTTGAAATGTATTTCGTTTGCCATTCATGGCGCATCATGGTGTTCCTGTATTCTATTTTGTTAGCTTTGTTTACCTGTGGTGACGAATAAATGAATTTTCAAATTTGAATTTTGAACCTGTTGCGGTGATTAAATTGTGGGAATGTCTCACGCTAACGAAAGTGATGGCACGACAGGCGTGCCCTACGCCATGAGTCGGTTAATCAGCGCCACACACCCTCAGATAGAGGTGTTGATTACTATAAAAATCCCACCATACCTTACCACCACAATACCCAAACACATAAATAGACAAAAACAGATAACTGGTCAAACTTAACACCCCTATTTTTCGTAGTGCAAAAATACCACCATACCTTGAGCACGTTGTCCAATATCCTAAACGTAGCCCTGCCGTGCTCGTCTGCCACGATGTTGCCCAGGTCCCCCGCGTGGCGCATCTCTATGGGGTCCTCGGAGGCCCTGTGGGGGCTCCCGTAAGGGTTGTAGTGGCCCCCGATGGAGTGTAAGCTAAACGATTCATGGCAATATCGCACGACAGGCGTGTTCTCGACATGAGTCGGTTAATCGGTGCCCTACGCTTAAGGGTGGGCATGACAGGCGTGCCCTCCACCATGAGTCAGTTAATCAGCGGCACACGCGAACGAAAATGATGGCATGACACGCGTGCCCTTCGCCATGAGTCGGTTAATCAACGACACACGCTTAAGCGATGGCACGACAAGCGTGCCCTCCACCATGATTCAGTTAATCAGCGCCACTCGCTACCATTGATTAAAAAATGACACGGCTATCGTGCTCGACGCCAAACGCTAAATATAGTGATGACACGACAGGCGTGCCCTCCACCGTGAGTCGGTTAATAAGTTATAGGCGGTGATAACTATAAAAACCCAAACACATACACAGATTAGTGGCCAAACTTAACACCTCTTTTTGGTGTCGGGTAAAAATCCCACCATACCTTGAGCACGTTGTCCAATATCCTAAACGTAGCCCTGCCGTGCTCGTCTGCCACGATGTTGCCCAGGTCCCCCGCGTGCCGCATCTCTATGGGGTCGTCGGGGGCCCCGTGGGGGCTCTCGTAAGGGTTGTAGTGGCCCCCGATGGAGGAGCAGCCCTGGGACAAAAATTTTACAAGTATAGTTGTACACAGAATTGGAAAGCTGAACTTTACAGTACATATTTTTTTTGGGATAGGTTTGCTCTTGACCCAAGAATAAGCCCAACGAGGCAAAGACTGAGTCTACGATGGTGCGAGCTCGCCTAAAATATGCCTGTTCACTCTAGCTTTGAAAATTCCTAGGTTGTTACTGCAGGGAAACACTGACACAGGTAGTGAGTTCCACTCTTTTGTAGTGCGCATCAGGAATGTAGATGATCGGCAAGCAGGCGACCTTGCGACGATAAGCCTAGGTTTTTAGGTTCGTGTATTTGAGCAGACATTTGACTGGCTCGTTGGTGTAGTGGCAAAGATTTTGCCTTACATCCGAGAGGTCCCGGATTCGAATACCAGGTCGACCCGAAAATTGTTTCTGAGATTTTCTGTCATGAATTTCTCAAAAACATCTCGGAATTGAGAAGTTGGCGGTGTTACACCCCCGTGCCTTGGTGCGCACGTTAAGCCGTTGGTCCTGCGCCTGATCTCTCTCCGGTCATGTCAGATTGCCGTCTCACCGAACTTTGAGAGTGATGGAAAAGTGAGTGCACCTGTGTATTGCGCTCACACTTGTGCACTATAATATCTCCTGCGCAGTTGGCTGATCTCTGTTGAGATTGGCTGCCGTGGTCGAAATCGGCCAGAAGGACTATTATCATTATTTGAGCAGACACCTGCTTATTCTTCTTACTTGGCTCAAATCACCGACATCATGCACATGTAATCCGTGTAGACTCGATGGGTTTAATCCGTCTATGCTTCCGTCAGCCACTAGAGGACCTTCGGCTGTTTGTTGAAACCGAATCACCCCCATCACGTTAGCCTTGCAGCAGTTTTGACTTGATATCATTGCCACTGCTGACTGGGTTTCTATAAAAAAAAAATCGGTTGTCTGTAAATTCGGTTTACTGACGATAGTTGAACGTGACAACGTCTTTGTCACGTTGCCTCTTTGTCGCTTGTTCCGCGCTCTCGCTTGCACTTCCATCCTTGAATGGAACGCCTCAGAGCGAGGTAACGCCGCGTGCGTCTTGTTTTTTGGTGCGTGCAGCCGGCTCCATCGAATTATAAGACATTGCACGTCATAAAATATATATGTATATGTATATATATTTATTAGCGTAAATAGGGTAAGTACATATGGTTTACATTTGATTAGTTGGTCATGCTACAATAGGCTTGTTTCCACTATGAAAGAAATATTGAAAAACTGTTTTTCTATAAAATATTGACGACCACTTTGGTGTAATGGTTAAGAAGTCGATTATTAACCAAGAGGTTGCGGGTTCGATCCCCGCACTGTACATTTGTGTGCATGAACATGTCTGGGTGTGATACGTATTTATTTAAGTTAATTTGCCTAAGCCACTTATCACGAAGTCAGATCAACGTATGTGATGTTGTTGTATACATATATTTCTTTAAATTCATAATTACGGATTCCCCTTTCATTAATATTGTTCTGCAGTTCATGAAAATTGATTTTTAATTGACATTCAATCGATAAATAGTCACTCAGTCGGCATTGCACTCGATGACGTGAAAGTGTGTTATTTCCATACAAACTCTATGGAGAAAAGCGTTTTGACGGTTGATAAAAAGTACGTCAACGATTGGTGGTGTCAACTACCCTTTTTAGCTTTGCTACTGGTAGCTTTGCCAC
Organism: Pyrausta despicata; assembly: GCA_963921415.1. Taxonomy (NCBI): domain Eukaryota; kingdom Metazoa; phylum Arthropoda; class Insecta; order Lepidoptera; family Crambidae; genus Pyrausta; species Pyrausta despicata. The sequence continues at coordinate 7,076,319 of OY992874.1, forward strand.
CAAAATGGGTACCCTAACCTGATGTGCTGTACCTTTGATTATTGCCCTGTTTCAGTTTTAAGTCATAAAACTTATTAAAACCGGTCAAGTGCGAGTTGGACTCGCGCACCGAGGGTTCCGTACAAACCTGTAGGTATAAAGGTAAAAGTTCACCCATCACGACAATCGAGTCATAGTTATGGTATTTTAATTTCAAAATGAAATTTATAACATCAAAATATGGAAAGCTGGAGGATCATAAATTAATGACAAAGGTATCTTTATCAGAGGAAATTTTTCTGTTATATGTGCGATATAACATTGCTTCATGCCGAATTTCGAGATTCCAAATCGACTTGAAGTACCCTATAGGTGTTGATTCCCTCGCAAGTAGTCGCGAGAAAATATGCGGCTTCAATTGTTATTATTTCTTTCGATTGCGTTGACATAAAAGTTTGATTTTGTTACAGTTTAAAGGTATTATAGACTTAAGTATTTAACATAAATTTTAATTTAATATCTCAACGCGATCATGAGGTAAGGAGTAGTAACTTTGAAATTTTCAAAATTGTCTAAAATATTTTTTATTTTTTATATGATGAAACTGAAAATTTACGGTTTTCGTATTTTTTCCTATATCTGTACTATAAGACGTGACTTCGTACTAAATTTCAAGATTCTAAGTTTACGGGAAGTACCCTGTAGGTTTTGATTCCCGTGCGAGTTTCGAAAATTTGCGGCCTAAATGGCTGTATCTTTTGATTGCGTTGGCTTAGAAGGTTGATTTTTCTACAGCTTCCAGGGACAGTAGACCTAAGTATCATATAGAAATTTCAGTTTGATACCGCCACGCGTTCCTTAAAAAACGGTCTTGACAGACGGACGGACGGGCGGACGGACGGACGGGCAATAAAGTGATCTTATAAGGGTTCCGTTTTTTTTCTTTTGAGGTACGGTACCCTAAAAATATATTAACATATTGTGAGTATTTAAATTGTCAGTGCCTTATATTACAGTAACATGAGGGTAATTATAACACTGGTCTACAGTGGTTTTGTTGCCCTAGATATGAAAATGATTTTGGGTCTATTTTTGCACACAATTCATGAAACTATCAATGATTTTGTAAGATTTGCTCTCTTTTTTTTTAAATCTTCATTTTCATTTTACATTACAAAAATAGAAAAACAAAATACAAATTAACAGATATATATATTTATACTGTTAGTTCTGTTGTGAGAAATTAGGATAAGTACATCAAAGTAAATAAAGAGGAAAATATCGGAAATATGTTTTATATTTCCATAAAAGCGCAGTTCCGCAGAAGTCTTAATCATGACTGAAGAACTTAATTTTATTTCTAAGAAGCCGATAATTGTTTAAAACATAAGACATGCAAAAATCTTAATAATACGAGCACATTGAGAACTTTCACGAATATATTCGAAATCTGGACACTTGTAAACATAAAAATTCGCGATGATATCCAGGGCAACAAAAAAATATTTTTTTTTTGTAGAGCTGTGTAATCATTTATTTCTCACCAAAATACATAGATACCAAGAACATAAATAAATTGTTTCTTTTTTATTTGGGATAGGTTTGCTCTTGACCCAAGACAGCCCAACGAGGCAAATATTGAGTAGCTTTGAAAATTCCAAGGTTGTTAGTTACTGCTGAGAATAAATGACGCAGTTAAAGAGTTAGTTTGAAAACTAACCTAGTAGGACTTACCTCCAAATCCTTGCAACACAGCTCTCTTTCCCGAGGCCTTTGAGATAGTATCCAAGACATCAGCGCTTGGTAGTGACGTTTCTACCACTATGGCTCCATCTTTGAACACAGCCTTAAAAAAAGGTAATTGATTGTTGATTATTTAATGTAAAATCAATTCATTTCTGTATTACTCACTACGGGCTCTTATACATGTCAACATATAAATTAACCCTCGTAGCACTGATTTGGGACAGTTTCAGCTAGTGCTGAGAAGAAGCAGCCCAACAGACTCGATAACTATTTGTAATACCACTGTTGATTCTGTGCTTAAGCTACTTACTATGGAGTCAGATCAAGTTATGTGATGTTGTTGTATATATATTATATTTATTTATTTTATTATCATTGCTCTGATTCCAAAGTAGATTAATTAAAAATATTAAAGCAGAAACAAAATGGTACCCTTGATAGATATACCTCAGCTATAGAAAATCTGTAATTTTTTGTTTCCAAGCTCTAGTAGGGAGAATAGCAAAAAGACATGTGGCGATAATCTAAAAATATGTGATATGGGTATTTATTATGCAGCACTGGACACAGGTACAGCTGGCAAAGGAGACCACAATCAACTTTAACCCATATATTTTGACACTAACCTAGTTTATAAGTTGTGAACTTGTTACTTACCTTTTAAACTTTTATGCCCTATGCAGAAATAAAACTATTTTTTATTTTTTTTATTTTATTAAATCCAGGCCTCTAAGAGGTTCAGGTAAAAAACTACCTAAATTGAATATCTTTATTTTAAAACCTACCTGCCTATGTTTTTTGAGATGTAAAATCAAGAATTATCTATTTAGTAACACTTTTCCAGCCAAATAAGTGCTGAGAACGTTTAAAATGTAAAGAGTTTTCAAAAGCTTGGTTATTAAAGTCAACATTACATCAGATGTAGACAGTTTCCCAGCAATAATGCGCAAGAAAGCTGGGTCACTTTAACGGGGAGTATGCAGCAGCCACAACAATAGTGTTATTGAATCAAGTTGTAGGTCGTCAAACTTAAAACATAAACTTTACCTCTTGTACACCGTCTTTCAACTTAAGTTCGCTCAATGTTTTGTGCAACAGCTGGGGATCCGGTTTCTCCCCAAAATCCACAAGGACTTCCAACTGAAATATATCATTTCAACATAAACCAAGTATTATATTTATACAATACTTATATACAAATAGGTTAGCACAATGGGTTATTTGAAGTTTAGTTCATAGATAGATTTAAGAAAGAAATTGGATACTTTTACATTACTACACTAAGTTTAAAAGGATCATGTTTATTAATTTATTCAAAACTTTATTGCAAGAAATGTAAAAAAGGGTGGACTTAATGCTAAAAGCATTTTCTACCAGTTAACCTCAAGGTCATCCAGAAAGAAGGCAATGGGTGCAGTGAACATTAAATGAGAAAGGTAAATTCTGTATCTATGTATTGGAGCAAAGGTTAAAAGATGAAATTAAGCTTAAAAATTAAAATAATCAGGCATAGTTTTTAATATTTGTTACGAACCAATGGATAGTGAAATGAATAAGCAGATATTCTGTCCATGATAAGTGTTTAATTTTTGCTGTATCATGATAATACGGCTACTAAATATAGGACGAGTTTGCATGCCAAATTTCCATGGTTATATTTTTAAGAGCGAAAAGGACAATACATTACCTTGGATGCTAGCATGTTTGCTTTTAAATTAAGATTTTTACTGCAGTTATCCACTTGATTATGTTTTATCGGTATTTTTTTCTAGAATGCGTAAATGAAAACAACACTGCGTGATTGCGTGATTTTGACATTGACAATTTTAAACAAGCAGCTGATTGACTATGACATTATTGACATTTATGATTGTCCGATCAACTTTTGGATCGTTCCGAGATGGTTTTATCTTTTAATTCTATTCGAAAATTCTACATGTCAATATTTAAAAAAAAAAAACATTTTTAATAAGCAAAACCACTATTTTATTAAGTTGATCATGAAGCAGCTACAATTTGGCAAAAGAAAATATTTTGATTTTACTAAAAAAGTATTTCGGACCGCGTTGACCTACATTGAAGCACAGCATATTATCTGGCGCCATTTTAAAAAAAAGTAATGAGGGTTGAACTTTGAAAAGGAAGCACCCTGCCTAAAGCCTAATAGGCCAAGGTCACAGTAGGTCAAAGAAGGATAGAGTACAAGAACGGTTAGGTACATACTTTATCTATGTTATAATTATAGGATCAAAAGCTAAGTAAAAGGCGTTTAATAGGAAGAGGGAGATGGACTACGTAAGAACTTGTAAATAGCTCATTAGAACCGATTGGCTACAATATATCGGCCAAATCTATTATTTATCTGTAGGTCAAATTAGAAGTAAAAATCTTTGTTCATCAGTAGACGTTTTGCGATGAAAATATAACAAAAAATACATTTCGAACGATTTATTTAATCAAACAAAAGACTTACAATAAAGTTTACAGTAGAAAAACGGTTAATAAATAAAATAACATAGAACATAATTGATGGATGAATGAATACAAACAAAGAAATGGTTACTATAACGCTTCATCATAAATACCTATCAACCAAATTTTTACAATCATACGACGAAAATTACTGTAAATTTTAGTTAGAGAACTTTATTAATATTGATTCTATGACACAGTTGGTATACAGAACAATAAGGTTCGCTTACGCATAAAATGAACAAAGAATACTCGGCCTAACTTGCACTATCCAGGGTTAGTTTACAAACTTAGAGCTAAAAGTTAAAACATTCTGCTCTAACTCGAGACACTTTCAGTTAGAGAATGCCATTTTAACCAAGAGACTGATTTTGGACTGTGCAAGTGTGGGACATACCTATATAGATAATATTTTGAATTTTGGATCAGATTAGGGAACCTAGGTAAAGTAACATTGTCTATTTGATGATGAAAACCGCGACGCCATCCGTTATTAAATACAGGGTTACTAGTAACTCGAGGTAATCAGCAACAAAAAGGTTCCATCGACTAGGGGTTAGAAGCAATTGATTTTTAAGATGCAATATATCTTTTGAGATTGCGCCACTTCTTGTTAAAGGGGCTTAAAGTGCAATATTTTGTAATTTTTCGACCCCAACCCTACCCTTCGTTGATGGGACCTTTTTTGTTGGAAATCACCTTTAGTATAACTCTTTTGAAGGAATACGTCGAGTTACCAGTAACCCTGTGTATGTAAGTGACAGAAATGAGTCACGTGACTTATAGATGTCAATTTCAAACATTTTAACAAAAGATAGCGGCTGTGTTATTATGTTATGTCGGATTTTGTGTAGTCTTTTGTTTTAGGCGTTTAACTAATATTTTATTCATTTTAAATTTTAAATTAAATAAAAGAACCGTATAAACGCTACACTACACACACGACAATGGCGGAACAGTGAGCTCATGGTGGCAAGCTTAAGTTCACTCACCAAAAAAAAGTGAACAAGAAGAAGAAGATAGCGAAGTCAGTGATATCTATTAACAACGATGATGCAATGTTACTTTGTCTAGGGACTGTTGTCTTTCTCAACAGAGATAGTTACTTAATATGTTTGCAATTTGGCACCTTATTTTTTGCAATAAGGTGTAATTGGTCGACATATTAATGTATTAGGTTGTCAGACTTAGAACCAGGGCACAAATGCGATATATTGTCGCCGCGACTGTAATTTTAACCGCGGTGATTTCTGTACACGCGACTCGCGGCGACAGTATAATTAGCATGTGTGTCGGCTTTTACAATCAAATAAAGAAGATACAAAAGATGTTCTACTGCTACCCGCAGGTGGGTGGCTGGTCCTAGACGGGTTAAGGGTGGACTTGTTGAGGGTAGGTCAGACGCTCAGCACACGGCGTCATGGAGCGGCATTTCTGGAACATTAGATATTAAGATGAATCTGCTAATTTATTAAGTTTCTATATTCTTGGCATTAACAATGCAAATTTCTTTACTATGTGAAATAAAAATTCATCTTAACCGATAAGGAAACAGCTATAAAGATGTTTCATTCGGATGTTGTAGGTATATTACCACAAAATTGATGAATCATGGCTGCCTGCAGCCTAAGGAGCACTTAAAGAAATTCGGACCGATGAGTAAGTGTCACGGTAGCTCAATTGGGAGAGCAATCGCCCGGCTTGCGAGAGGTGCGGGTTCAAGCCCCGCCTGTGGCCGTCAGTTTTTTTTAAGTGTGTTTTAATTTCACATAGTAAATAAATTTGCATTGTTAATGCTAAGAATATAAAAACAGCATGTAACTAATACGAGTATAATCGTAGCTGGCAGTTAACGTGTTAACTGACAAAAACTGATATTCACCATCCCTAATTCACGTAACAACATCTGATTTCATACATTTTGCAAATAAAACTCGAAAGCCATTTGCGTCATAGCATAGACTATACGATGTACTATGGTCTAGGGGCATATTCTATTTATTATTGGGGGACATGCAGCTCAGCCTGAGCAAAAGTCTGTGATAATTATGTAACTTTGTCTAAGGATCCTGGTCCATACTAACTATGGACGTCACGCGATTTAGCGTCAACTAATGTCAATTTCAAACAGCTAACAAACGAAAATCGATAGCGATTATCGTCATAGACTATGTGATGTAACATGGTGTATAATAAGAATAATCTTGTTGGCAATAAAAATATTTGTATATTTGTATGATCCTTAGTTCGCCTAACAAAACTGGGCCACTAGACATAGCATAGTTGTTGAGGAAAATCATGAGGTATAGAATTTGCTTGTTAACACATTAAGTTCCAACTACGAGTATACTCGTAGTTGGCAGTTAACGTGTTAACTGTATAAAAACTGACATTCGCCATCCCTGATTCAAGTGACTTCCTACTGTCAATTTCATACATTTTGCAAATAAAAATCGTTAGCGATTATCGTCATAGACTATGCGCTGTAACATGGTCTAAGGCCTATTCGTGTATACTGACCTCTCTATAGTCAGCCTCGGCTATAACAGGTGTTCGCATCTCCACCCTTTTAGGCGGCTCCTGCTCCATGTTGTGTATTAGTTTGTACACATCAGAGTGTTGGAGGTGGTCCAGAGACACGGGTGGCTTTTCGTATTTCATGAAGTTGATCCTGCCATAGATAAAGCGGTTAGAAATGGCAAGTCATGCTGGTTACACGCTTTACTTCTTTTCGTCCAATTCGCATGACGCAACCGATTGGATCAGTTGGGACTGTTTAACTATCATGCAAATCTTGGTCCACATACGATTCTGACTGATCCAATCATGCTAATTGAACGATGGTAAGTATGGTGTGTGGCCAGCTAAAGAGTCAACGCTCATACAGCAAAGCATACGGTCGGCGTGCCTCGCTTCTAAACGTGTCTAAAGGTGTCCGTACACTAAAGCAGAGCGTAGCGGAGTTTCTTTCTGTATTTCTCAGTATGCGAAAGCGAACAAGTAGCAACGCACGCAGGCACGCAGTACGCAACTCCCCGTCCACTGAAGAGGAGCGGAGATTTTGTGCTATTCTATTGGTAATTATTTCCCCGTTTCTCCGCTCCGCAGTCACACTCCGCGCCGGTGGACAGGCACCCAAATCACGGCATAAGTCGCAATCAGTCGCGAGTCGCCGCGACAATATGCCGCATGTGTGCGCTGGTTCTATATTTTGACAATTTCGTGTGCAACGTGACAGCAAAGGACCTTGTCGAGAAACAAAACTTGTCACATTTCTTGATAGTTGATAGTGAATATTGAAATGAGACACTTTTTACGGAATATTTCGCGATTTATTTACATTTTATTTTTACAATGTCTACTGTTCGCGTAAACCAATGAAACAAAAATGATAGTGAAGAGATATTTTTAACACTTAATGTGTTTGAGAATAATTACAAATAAATAATTAAGCTATTTGTTAGATTACACTAATGTGGCAATTTAATGTATTGTTTCGTTATGTCGCATTTAGCAGTAACGTCGTTATTGTAAATACTTATGTAGCAACTAGAAACGAGAAATTAACGATCTCTATCAACTATAAGACAACGTTTTTCAATAAAGTAAATTTTTGGAACACCATTGAATATAGTAAATACTTATGCTGGCCACACACTATACTTCTTATAGCCCAATTGGCATGACGCAACCGATTGGACCGATATGGGCGTGGATTCGCATGAATCCTATGAATACGATCAGTCAGTTCTAACTGGTCCAATCGGTTGCCTCATGCCAATTAGACGATAAGAAGAATGGTGTGTGGCCAGCTTTAGGTTTTTGTATTTTCTAGTCGCCTTTAAGATTTGACGATTGATGGGTCTCGCATTGAAATTTATTCAATGTTTTGATGCTAGATGCTTTTTCATTTTTATAATTATTATGAAAATTAATGAGAATAATTAATAAATAAGTAAAAACATGATGATACCTCGTGATTGTGAAAAAAAAACTCTTTTTTTCATGCAAAACTCACTTCAATGATTTTATTGTAATTCACAACATATACGTCGCGCAGATTATGAAAATCCACTAGGTGGCAGTTAGATTCTCTGGAATAGTATTTTAATCATTTCAGAAAGTGTTTCTGTGTTTAAAAACGAAACAATGTTCATGTTGTTTGTTCCGAAAAAAAAAACAGTGGGCTGTATTTCAATTTACACCTAACTTTTAGTTTTAAATAAATTAAATTGTAATAAAAAATCATCATCTTCCAGCCATCTATTTGTCATTTAAAAGGAATTCTCCTTTAATGGAATGGGCCAAACTTTCCTTTACGATGACAGCCGTCTTAAAAGTTAATTTCCTTTTAATGTTTTTGCATCTAGTGCAATGAGAATGGCTGAAATTGCCCCTATAGAATTTATTGGTCTGTCCTTGGTAAATCAATTTTTTGTAACAAATAATATTTTTGTATAGAATAATAATAAAAGTACATACCTATACTGTCTATTATAAGATTTCTCGTTCCCCCACGGCCAAATCTCGTTCCACACCTCTATCTGCCACCGCGGACAAACATGCAAACAAGCAAACAAGGTACATGACAAACAAGCAAAGCGAAACACGCTAATCGATGATGTTGAGTACGTTTTTGAGCAGCCAAAATCTCTACTACAGATCTATAAATGTTACTTTGAACGAGTTTAACAGTATTTAAACTTAGAAATACTACAGCGATTTGACAGATGTATAATGCACATATGTCAAAATAAAACCACCTTACACGAAGCGGTACGAAAAGTATTTTTAAAATTTAAAATATTTTTGTAAAAGTAAAAAGACGGATTTTTTTTGATTTTATGTCTTTTTTATTATTTTTTATTTGAGATAGGTTTGTTTTTAACCCAAGACTAAGCCCAAAGAGGCAAAGACTGAGTCTACGATGGAGCGAGCTCGCCTAGATGATCCCTGTTTAGCTTTGTGTGTAGCTTTGAAAATACCTAGGTTGAAATTGCAGGGAAACACTGACGCAGGTAGTGAGTTCCACTCTTTTCCTTGTTTATAGGCCAAGCTCAATCGGTTTTAATATCTACGCTAAGATGTAAAATCGATAGGAATTAAATAGAGAACTTAATAGAGATTGGCTGTTGCGAAGTGAACAAACATTTATAGAAATTGATTATATCCAACATCAGTTTACAATTTATCATTGCAAGACTCAACCACAATTAATTGCACGTACAAATGTATAAACACTTATCATACATTTTACAATGAAATGCAACTAGACAAATAAACTATCGATAATCTTCTTTTTATCATATCGTCGCCTTAGTGCTTGAATGTTCTATCTACCATTGATGACTTTTTCAGGTAGACGAGTTTTATACTTTGTTTTAAAAAAGAAGCTATTATTTTTAGATTTGAAAGTCTTTCATTTTACATGGGTTACTTTTAAATAGATTTTATAACTTTCATCTATGGATGGTTATCAGATATTCCTCATTTTACAGTTTTTATTTGGAGATAGAACAAACATGCACAGTTATAATTACGAATGTGGAGTTAGAACATTTCCTCATTGGATATGGGTCAAAGTGAGTTTTCTAATTTTGCGTGCTTATTTGCTCGATGTCCCAAAAGTATTAAAATAATATATACAGGGTGTGTTGTTTTTTTATATTCCTTGAATCATTATTATTTCAATGTTTATATTAAAAATATAATTTAAAGGAAAAAAATGCCTTGTGTTAAATATCTTAAAAGATCAATGCTTTATTATCAAGCATATTCATCAGTGTAAGACGGTAAACTTAGTGAATGTAAGTATTAATTTAAATATTGGATTTAGACAAAGAGAGATGCCTAGATAGTATAAAAAAATACTCAGACACGAAGCCAAGAGATATAGACACAAGAGTTATCCTCTATAGCGAATCAAACCCGGAACCTTTGGATTAGATGGGAAGGCAAATACCATCTGAGCTAGTAGTTTGTTACTTTTATTAGATATCGTACCTGTCATAATAAATAGAAGGTTAGTTTTTGTTCTCGGAAAAAGTGAGTCAATTTCTATCATTTGGTTTATATTAATCAATTGGTTAATTGCCGTAATAACTAATGCAATGGGGTCATATTATTAACCGTCAGAGTTGTAGGAATATGACATAAACTGAACATATCAAAATAGGAATTGTATTCTCCTGCGTCTAGGATAAATGACATATAGTGTTAAACGAAGATAAATATTCTTGATGCATTTTTCATAGTTATTCTCAGTTATAAAAACAGCACCCTGTTTCAAATTCATAACGGAATCGAGTGTAAATCAAAAAGCTCAGTTTGGGGCTGCGTCATCTTGTTTTTAGTTTTCCAACAAGTTGTAGACATAACTAATTACTTGCTAAAACAATTCCGAAACAAACACAAAACTATTTACACGTATTTTGTATTTTTTCCGGAGCGATTAAGTGATTCCCATAATGACTTCTGACGCAATAATTAATGCAAGAAAATGGCGGACATGGCGTCGCGGTCTGTGATTGGTCAATTGCGTGGACATAGAACACTCAAGCACATAACTTCTATTACAAGGTAGGACATAAAACAAACATCGGACTTAGAACACTTAAGCACAAAATTTGCTGTTTATTGTTTTGACACAAGTAAAATTAAAACTATTTTATTTTTATTTTAGAACCAAAAAGTTTTAAATCTTTCTTCACCAAAAAGACTGAAATTTGAGCCTCAACAAATCTACATTCAAAGGTTATTTTCGGTGAATTTGGCTGTTAGAACAAATAAGCACTGAAGCGACGATATAATGAGATACATATTTGAATGAATAACAAACAATACACATGAATACTTTCTGTCAATGAACAAATATGTAGATACAAGTAAGAGAAAATTATGGTGAAGATTCTAACTTTGGTTAGATTTGGCTATTTCTGATTTTTTAATAAATACATCGCTCTTCTCATACTTTCAATATCTAGTACGACAGCCAAAGTTCTTATTTTAATCTTGGTACCTAATCAAATTCTTATTAAAATGATATCCTTATATCAAAGGAAATAAGGCAAAAATTATTACGCAATGTAAACAAGTATACTTATTTTCCAAAAGGAGATGAAGAACAATTTTCGTGTGTTTGTCGATAATAATGTTACAATGTTGATAACATTGTGACTTGCGAAACTTTGAATGACTTGAATTACAGCGACGACAAAAAGAATCGCATAACCGAAAATAAGAAAGCCATGATATTTTGCTCAATCTTCATGCTAAGAATGGACTGTACATAATTATGAAATTCGTAAAGCAATGACATAACGCACGATAATATATCAAGATTATCAAGGGCCCTATCAAAATCTTGCTTTGCCTTAACAGACGCTCTGCTATAGCGCCGTAAATAGTATTTTCTAATTTATTAAGTTTTTTTGCGTTAACAACACTATTTTTAAATTCGAAAATCCTCCTCATCCTCCCTGATGACCGGACCCGAAAAGAATTTTTAAGTATTTTTTTTTCTAATTTTTTGAAATAAGAACTGAGAAATAATTGCCAGTGAGCGCCAAGCAAAATTTTAATACGGCCCAAGTAATTATTTGAACTTTTTACATGAGTATAATAACATTATGCAACACTATCAACTACATAATATGTACACGGCACTTACAAAGTAGGTATAAAAGAAAATGCATAAATATATGTTTATTATGAACATGTATTTATCATGGCATGCATTTGAGCAAGTGTGTGTGACCAACCTCTCATCGTATGGCAGTTTGTCGCTTTCGTATGACAACCTACAACATGACAAATGCATGTGAACGATGTGAACATATAACTGTGAAGTTAGAATGTTCCTGCTACGAGGAACGATGTCTGTCAAAATGATGACGTATACACACGACAGCACATCATCCGCTTAAGATGCCACAGTTTTTATCTTGACATGCTGTCATGTGTATTTGTGTCAAAAAACGAAAAAACAAGTATTGTTTTGACAGATTGCGTTTTTCGTAGTAAGGCCTCAGAAACGGACCGCAGACCGCAAACTGCAACTGAGGCCGCAAGCAAAACAATTATAATAATATTAGAAGCTTAAAATGATACATTTTTATACGGATTATTTCGCGAATTTATTATTAATAGAGAAGATGGTTGGAAAATTCCACTAGCTTGGGATCCTGTTTTAGCTAAAACTCAAGTTAGACCCCGCAATGCAAGACCTCAAGATACTGTTGGCTCATTTTGTGTAGATTGGAACGTAACGTAATATTTTTGAGTGATGGTAGTTTACAATTTTTCAACTAACACCTAAACTGTGACCAGAGACGCTGAAAAGGGTCCGAAACGTCAGATTAAAATAAAATGTAAATAATCCGTAAAAAAGCGTATCATTTTAATTTCTACTGTTCGTGTCAATCGAAGAAACAAATACAAATCTTGCAAGCTAAATTTTACCAACTCTCCAGTGTCCGATTGTACAAGCACACGTATAGTTTTGATGACACATTTTTTTTAATTTAAAAAAATGAAAGAAAAAAAACGTTATTTTACATTCAATTGCAGTTGCAGAGTCACAGGTTGGGGCCTGCTGTTTATACTCGTATTTGACATAAACTTCGCATGTTAAACATGAAATTATAAGTTCTCTACGTAAGAGAAAAACAAAAATGAATTTGAATCTGAAGTGGTAATTCAAATACCTATTCTAAGTACCATAATAAAGGTTAACGCTTTCAGTGATCGCATTTAAGGCAAATACCTTAAGTGACTAGAAAATCCAAATGAATTATTATGAAATTAAATGATCAATGAATCTAAACGATTAACATAAAAATTTAAAAATATCTAAAGTTTATGAAAACAATATTAGCAAATTTCACTTTTCGAAATCTAAGCACTATTGACACAAATAATAATATTATAAGAAGTATCACGTCGAAAGACAAATAGACTACAAATTAGAAAAATCTTAATAAAGTAGCCATCACAAAAAGTTTAAACATATATTCTTAACGAATAAAATATAAAGAGTACTCGTACTTAGCAATCAATATCTGTCTTTCAACGCATGTATATGGTACGGTGGCTAGCACGTCACGGTAAGCACTACATTGTCTTATTCGCTTGTCTGATCAGCCTATTATACGTCCCACTGCTGGGCACAAGCCTCACCTTAACTATGAGGTGGTCCAAGCCATATTCCACCACGCGGGCTCAGTGCGGATTGGTGGAGAGGTGTTTGTAAGGTAAGTGTAACCGACCTTACTGTCAGATTTTATTAAGCCGCCCGAAGGACTCTGACCAGGCTTAACGACTAATATCTATCGATATTAACCGGGACTAACAGCTTAACATGCCTTCCGAAGCACGGAGATGCTTGTAAATAGACGTCACTTAAATGGTCAGAATGGTCACCCATCCGAACAAGACCGCGCTTTAGGTTGCTTAACTTTTGGTATCACTACCAAAGCGCTGTAACCACTGCGCTACAAGCACCTCACTTTACTTTTATTCGCTTGTAATACGGGAAAAATTACAACAAAAATGAATAACCTGATGTGCTAGCCACAGAACCCTAAAGATAATATTTCTGCTGCAGAAAAATTCCCGACTCAGGCAGTTTATCTTTTCTGCTCCATAAATATTATCCTTATTTGAAACGTGAAGCTTATCACCATAAATCATAAAACTATAAAGTACCCCATGGCTTTCCCTTGTATAAGCTCCGCTTGGGCGCTCAATGTCTCCGCTATGAACGCCTCGTTGTACGCATCAGCAGGTTTTCGCCACTTCCTTCCACCAGGCAGGACCAAAGGCCTGACCTGGGGCTCCGCGGGCCCAAAGACAGGCTTCGGCTTGCCCACGCGGGGGGTAGACCGCTGCTTCACTTGACGAGATTCTTGTTCTAGCCTCATTTGTTCCATTTCCTGGGTTCGATTGAGGGTTGGAGTCAAAGATTAAAGTTAAAAACTAAGTCTAAAAGAGTAAGCGATACATAAAAATACTTGTGGCTCATATTATTTAGGCAATACACCAGGTCAATAAGTTCAAGTTGCAAGTAAAGCTGTTGACAAAATATTAGGTAAATGGAATATTAGAACACACATTCCTTCCATTTTTCTTCTTCCAAAACACGAGTAATGTGCAATTTTTGTACAGATTAGACTTCTTTATATTCAAATCTTGGTATTTTTCAATATATTTTTAAGCCAAGCTAATATTTAAAGCAAGCTTATTTGTAGCAACAATTTCATATTTTGCAGAAAAGCGTATTTTCATATTTTTAATGGAGACTTGGTATGCAAATAATTGGTAGTATGACACCTACCTTCTTTTGTTTCTCAACTCTTCTCTGCTCTTCCAGCATCTCCTCTTCTTCTCTTCTCAATTTCTCCATCGCTTCTTGGGTGAGACTCGGTTTAGTTTCTTCTACTACCTCCACAATAGTTGGCTTTTCGTATTCTTCTCCATTTATGTTGGAATCTTCTTGGAGTTGGTTGGATTCTTCTTGAAACGAATCGTCATTGTTTTGAGTGACTGCAAAATATATTGAAAATAAAATAAAATAAAAGAAAACCATTTTATTTCAGTCCATAATAATAATAAGTGAAATGTCAATTGAAATTAGGTAATTAAAACAAAATTTAATTTAAATTCAAATTCAGATCACATAAGTAATTATAAAAATACAAAATTATTTAACAATTCTAAAATGATTTATCAAATATACAATAAAAAAAAAATTAACATTTACAAAACTATTTTAAGATTAAATCAAGTACCGGCCTGGGGCGAGTGCACCGGATTATTAAGATATTGACGAAAACATTCTGCCTACTTTTATTCAGTTAAGATTTCTTTTTAAGAACCATAAAAGGTTATAAATGAATAAGGCCAGTTATGTGAAGGGACAATAAATATTTCTTATCTTATCTTAATTAAAATAAAATGCAATATGAAGTTTTTGAAGCAACTTAAACACAGACCTTCATATTCTTCAGTCTCTGATTGCATTCCATTAACTGCCTTCGATTGAATCTCCGAGACCGTAGTTATTTGTTGCGTATCCTGAAAGAATTTAAAAATTAACTAGTTTGTCAATTAAAAAATATGAGTGACTAGCTGTGCCCTAGCTACCCACATACATTTAACCCGTTTTCTAAGGTATTTCACAGGAACCGTGAAGTTTTACGGGATAAAAAGTACCGTATGTGTTATTCCAGATTGTTTAGCTTCCAAATTGCAGATAAATCGATCCAGTAGTTTTGGTGTGAAAGAGTAATCAAACATCCATACATACTAAAACCTTTTTCTTTTATAGTATTAAGTAAGATGATTTCCGAAACAACCCAATGTTGGTCAGTATCTGGGGACACGGTAGTGCCCCCGCCAAGACGAGCCAAGCGAAGCGCACGGGCACTACCTACCTTTTCTCGAAGCGCTTCGTCGTTTTTTTGAACCCTCATAACTTGGGTTTGGATTATGCTAGATCAACAAAATTTTCGGGATATATTGTCAATAGCGGACTTATTGAACATATTAAGTTTTAATTACATTAGCTTTTATACTTCAGATTTTATTTATATCTAAAAAACGCTGATTTCGTCACTGACTCACTGATGATCATCAAAATTATTAAGGTATTTCCTAATGTCCTAGAAAGCTAAAATTTTGTATGTAAGCTAGTATTAGCACACAAACAACAAAAAAATTATAAAACTTGTAACTTTCATCCCCCAATCCCTTAAACTAGGGGATGGGAGTTTGTATGAGACCAGGGGGCTGAGACAAAGTATCAATTTAAAAACAAAAAAGGCAAAGATAGAGAGTGGGCTATAAAAAAGGCGTCTCTGATGTGCAAGAAATACACCCCAAAAAGGAAGAAAAAAATAAAAAAAAATTTATTACAAACAACTTACAAAAAGAGCCAAAGCCACAAATATGTGGCTTGGCCGTGCGTTACTACAAGAACTATTATATAACACAAAAGTAATGAACAGTGAATTGATTTTTCACCTTAAGCCAATGTGAATGTAGCGAAATGGCCAAGCCACATATTTGGACTAAGGTGTAGAGTTTGTGAAGTTAGGCCTTGTAGAGTTAGGGCGTGTAGTGTTAGAAGTTTGGCTCTACATGAGATCTGATAACTTTTTGACAGTGCGAGTCATATGGGCTCGTCTTGGCAACATTTTACATGAAAATGTTTTTGGTGGGTCCTTTCTTCGCGAAAGGTTTTAAAAACGAAAAGGCGAAACTCTTAAGTGTTATATATTTTTGCTCAGATTTGGATGTTATAGAAAACTGTAACTTGCATTTACCAAGTTTTTCATGTTCCTTCAATTTATTGAAATTAAAAAAAAACATTCCGTTAGTTAAATAAATACATATTTCTGACAGAAGCTACGATAGTCGCTACAAAATACGAATAAAGCTAATCCATACTAATATTATAAATACGAAAGTAACTCTGTCTGTCTGTTTGTAACTCAATCACGCTTAAACATCTGAACCAATTTTGCATGAAATTTGGTAATAAATATTTTGATACCCGAGAAAGGACATAGGCTACTTTTTACCGCGGAAAAATGACGCATTCCCATGGGAAAATTCAAGTGAGCCGATCGCTTATACGCCTTAACTACAGTACAGATTTAAATAAAATTAGGTAAGGAGATCGTTTGAGACTTAAGAAAGGACTTGAGTTTCTTTTGACTGCGGTAAAACAAGGCAATCCCATGGGAAAAAAATTCTTTCCAGGGAATCTGATCGCTTTTAATCCGAAAATTACCAAAGATTTCAAATATGTTTGGATAATATTGGTATTACGGGAAAACAACGCATTCGTAAAAACTTCTCTAATGCGGACGAAGTCGCGAGTAAAAGCTAGTGAGCTTTTAAGTAAACGAATAACACGATGTTGGGATTTGAGGCCTGACTTAAAAGAAATTCGTAAATGAATAGACAATGCAGGACTGGTTTTTCGTAAGGTATTATATATTATGGTGCACAAGTGTGAGCGCAATACACAGGTGCACTCACTGTTCCATCACTCTCAAAGTTCGGTGAGACGGCAATCCGACATGACCGGAGAGAGATCAGGCGCAGGAGTCCGCAGGACCAACGGCTTAACGTGTTTTCCGAGGCACGGGCGTGTAGCACCGCCAACTTCCCGACTCTGAGCTATTTTTGAGAAATTCATGACAGAAAATCTCAGAAACAATTTTGGTTCGACCTGGGATTCGAACACAGGACCTCTCGGATGTAAGGCAGAAACTTTGCCACTACACCAACGAGGCAGTCAACAAGAGTTGAGGCAACAACTGCCTCGTTGGTGAAGTGGCAAAGTTTCGGCCTTATGTGTATTGCGCTCACACATGTGCACTGTAATATCTCCTGCGCTGTTGGCTGATCTCTGTTGAGATTGGCCGCCGTGGTCGAAATCGGCCAGGAGGACTATTATACGATTACTTGTGACATACTTGCTGACTAAGCTGGCTAAGCTGCCGCGTCACCAAGTCTAGGGTCTGCTGGATGACGCCCGGCAGCTGCGCCAGCGCCGCCACCTGCGCGCGCATCTGCGCTAACTGCTGTTCAATGCTGGCGTTTGGATCTGGAATCATAAAAATCAACTTATTTCTGTAAAAAGACCCACAAAGGGTACTTTTACACGTCCTGACATAGTGTGGCGACCACAATATCGCGACGTCAATTATTTACTGAATTCTATGCAAAAAAATTGGTTGCCTGTAAAGTCGGTATACGGGCGAAAGTTTTACGTGACAACGACTTTGAGTGGTAAAATAATTTTAATGAGAATATTCATTCGTATAACATGAACCGGTGTGTATGCCTATCTCTCTCACTCTCTCTCTCTCGCTCTATCTCTCTCGCTCTTAGGCGGGTTAACTGTGCTCGAGTGGAAGGGACGCGTGCCTTTCACTTTTTATGTCTGTCTCACTCGCTCTTAGGCGGGCTAACCATGCCCGAGTCGAAGGGACGCGTGCCTCTCACTCGCTCTCATTGTGAGCGCGGAACGTGAGCGGAGCGTAACGCAGTTTCTAGAAGTGTCACCCGGCAAACCAATTTATAAGACGTTGTCACGTCAAAAAAAATGGTTTCCACAGCTTTTTGGAAATAAATTGGTTGTGTACTAGCTTCATAGAGGTTACGTTTTTAAAAAACCACGGTCTTGAAAATATTTACGATACGTGTCATCATGCCTATTGTACAGTAGGTCAAACTTTAGTTTCATTAGATGATTTACTAGATGGAGCAGTCTGTATTTTAGTTCACGCTGAGGTATTCGGATTGTGAAACTCGTAGGTGTGTGGGTCAGTTCAAAACAGTTCAATAAGCAGTGCAAACCCTTAACTGGGTTTAGCGAGTAAAGTGAGTTATATTTACGTGCGTACGTTGGTCTTTACTGCACTGGTTTGACGAACAAACCAGTGCAGTAAAGACCAACGTAGTGGAAGAAACTCAAATTAAATACAGTGGCAGGGTTAATTTACACAGGGTGGCGAACAGTCAGGGTTGGCTATTATCAAGATAATTATTTTCTCTGATAATTATCCGATAATTATCCGATAATTATCCGATAATTATCTGATAATTATCTGATAATTATCCAACTATGAAATCAAATAACGTCTATATAAATGAAAGTTTTTTTTTCTATATTTAGATATTACTTTTAGTTTTACCTGGGACTACTTTTGTTAAAAAAAACTATTAATTTTGATATGTGTACGACTAAATTATTGTAATTTTTGAGTGCCATTTACTAATGTTTTAATTAAATATAATGCAATTTTAAATTCATTAATATATATTTTTTGTAAAGCTAGAAAAAAAAGGCATTTTTTACATTTTTATTTATTTAAGATAAAGATAATTAATTATCTATAATATTTTCAAACAAAAAATGTTCTTGTTCTTATACTTGTTCTCATTATTATTATTAATAAAATCACATTTAAATCACATACATCATTATTTTTATTTCTAATTTTTAGCTAATAAATTCAATGGGATATCATCCTCCTTATCAACGATAATTATCAACACGTAATTATCATGATAATTATCAACGATAATTATCAAGATAATTATCACGATAATTATCCAGGCCAACCCTGCGAACAGTAAAAGTAAAACAGTTAGAACAGTTAAAGTAAATTACTCAAAAGATCAGCGAACTCACCAACCATACTCTGCACGCCCATCATCAGCTGTTCAGCCAGTCGGTTCTGCTCCATCTCCTCAACTATCTGGTGGGTCTCTTCCACCACAGCCTCGAGGTCCAGTTCCTCTCCCTCTTCGACTTCCGGTTGCTCTTCGGGCTGGTCGTCCGGTTCCGGACTCGGTTCCTTTTCCGGTGTGGGCAGGGGTAATGGGATTCCTGTGACAGGGTTATAAGATAAGTTAGAGTAGGTACAAAAAGATTTGTTCCCTGCGGTTAGGGGAGTAGAATACTGCCGAGGTATCCCTGCCTGTCGTAAGAGGCGACTAAAAGGGCCCTTGGGGTCGCGAGGCGCACGCGGGGGGGCCTGCTTGTGCTTCGGTTTGCGATCCCGAGGAAGACGGTAACGCGTGTCTTCGGACACAGTGGTCTGTGTTATCGTGCACTGGAGTTGAGCTTTGCTCCTCCCGAGGCTGGCTGCGAGGCGGCCTTGCGCACGGAAGGGTCCCGTGAAGAGTCCCTTGTCGGGGATCCCGGTTCCCTTCCATACTGCGCCGAAGATGACCACCGTCAGGTTTTAGTGGGTAGGAGTCTCCGTTTTCCCATGAGTTCCGAATCCCACATATCCCAGGTGTCCCGAACCCAGGGCCTTGGGAATGCGTAACTGCATTTCCTGACGCAAAAAAAAAAAGATTTGGGTAGATTTTGTACTAAAAAATATATAGTCATCCTGGCCGACTTCGACCACGGCGGCCAATCCCAACAGAGACCAGCCAACTACGCAGGATATATTATAGTGCACATGTGTGAGCGGAATACACAGGAGCACTCAGTGTTCCATCACTCTCAAAATTTGGTGAGACGGGAATCCGACATGACCGGAGAGAGATCAGGCGCAGGCCAACGGCTCAACGTGCGCACCGAGGCACGGGGGTGTAGCACCGTCAGCTTCCCGACTCCGAGCTGTTTTTGAGAAATTCATGTCAGAAAATCTCAGAAACGATTTTGGCTCGACCTGGGGTTCGAACCTAGGATCTCTCGGATGTAAAGCAGAAACTTTGCCACTACACCAACGAGGCAGATGTTTGAAGCCTTTATAGTTAATAAGAAATAATAGCTTCAAGGTCTCTTAACGAGCTACATAGAGAACTGTATAAGGAGCTAGCGGACACGGCAGACGCTGTTCTTTCCGTTGCTTCTTTTTTAATTTTCTTATCTTTTCAATCTTTCCTGTACTTCCACGAATATTTCGAGACTAAAATTATTCAAATCGGTTCAGCCGTTCTCGAGTTTTTTTAACGAACAGTAATTCATTTTTATATATAGACTAGCGGACCCGGCAGACGTTGTCCTGCCCGTTGCTTTTTTTAAATTTCTGATCTTTTAAACCTTCCCTGGACTTCCACTAATATTTCGAGACTAAAATTATTCAAATCGGTTCAGCCGTTCTCAAGTTTTAGCGAGACTAACGAACAGCAATTCATTTTTATATATAAGTTTTAAATATAGGTGCACCTACATACATCAACAACATCACATACATTGATCTGACTCCGCGGTAAGTAGCTGAAGCACTTGTGTTACAGATATCAGAATCAACAGTAGTATTACAAATAAACTTAAATAAATTCAGTTAACACCGAAACCAAAACAAACAGACATGTTCATGCACACAAATGTTTGTACAGTGCGGGAATCGAACCCGCGACCTCCTTGTTAATAAACAACTTCTTGACCATTACACCAAAGTGGTCGTCACGAAAGAAAATGATGTGTTAAAATGTCATTGGAGGCAAGCCACTATCAACCAGGAAAAGATCTATGTTCAGCAAGGTATTGTCCCTATGTATGGTCGGATACATTAATAACAACCACTGTCTAAACTTTATGTTGGCTCATTGGCTGTACCAAATTTATTTAATACTACATTTTATAAAAAGAATATCAATTTTGATGTTCTCGCTCTTCTCATTTATTTATAATAATAATAATAATAATAAATATTTCACAACAATCACACTAACTCTCTAGTCCCAAATTAAGCTACGAGGCTTGTGTTATGGGTACTGGACAACGGATAAACATACTTAAATACTTTTTTTTTGTAAATAAATACATATTATACATAGAAAACACCCAGACCAGTACAAACAAACATGTCCATGCACACTTATTGCGTACTGTGCGGGAATCGAACCCGCGACCCTTGGTTTTAGAAGTCCGACCTGTGGACCACTGCATCAAGCGGTCGTCACGTATTTATGAATTTAAACTTTATTGCACAACAAAACTTTGTACAAAAGGTGGGCTTAACGCCGTAGGGCATCTACCAGTCTTATCTCTCACCTGTCCCTTCTAAATCGGGCACCTCGCTCTCTGGTAACGGGTCTACCGCTTCCAGGAACTCCGGTTCCTCCTCAGGGACGAGGATCGGGTCCTCTGGTTCGACAGGCGGAGGGGGAGGCTCGTTGAGTGCTCGCTCCTCCCACGGTAGGGGTCCGGTGTTGAAGTCCTGGAGATTAGGTATGTTGGTATAGCTTGGAAAGTATGACTCCAGAATTTCTATGGTCAGGCCTTTTACAAATTGGATCAACGATGATGAAAATCGCAGGAAGGCGCTGGATGCGGTAAGTTCACGACAGATCGCGGTGGAGATACTTGGGGGAGGCATATGCTTAAAAGTGGACGTCGAATAGCTGATATGATGATCATAAAGAAATAGTTATTTTACCTTTATCATCAGCCTATATACGTCGCACTTCTGAGCACAGGCCTCACCTCAACTATGAGGTGGTGCGAGCCATACTCCACCACGCGGGCTCAGTGCGGATTGGTGGAGGGGTGTGCGTAAGTGACCAACCTTACTGTCAGATGTTATTAAGCCGCCTGAAGGCCTCCGCCGAGGCTTAACGACTAATATCTATCGATATTAGCCAGGTCCAACAGCTTAACGTGCCTTCCGAAGCATGGAGATGCTTGTAAATAGACGTCACTTTGTAAACACACCTCACGGTCAGAATGGTCACCCATACCGAACATGACCGCGCTGTAGGTTGCTTAACTTTTGATATCACTGCCAAAGCGCTGCAACCACTGCGCCACGAGCACCTTGATCTGACTCCGTGGTAAGTAGCTTAAGCACTTGTGTTACGGATATCAGAATCAACAGTGGTATTACAAATAAACTTAACATTTATAACACCCAGACCAGTACAAACAGACATATCCATGCACACAATTGTTTGTACAGTGCGGGGATCGAACCCGCGACCTCTTGGTCAATAGTCGACTTCTTGACCATTACACAAAAGTGGTCGTCTATCATGGCGAACTTGTCTCTACGGACCTGGCAGATGACAGAACCAATGCAGATGATTGTATTTTTAATGTAAGAAGATTTAGTTTAGGTACCTTAGGTTTGTAGTCTGGCGCTACTTTCGGCTTGGGTTGTTTCACAATCTTCACTTTGTATGGTGTCTGTAACAAAATAAAAAATAAGAAACTGTATTTAAAAGTAACACTTCCTCGCACTACCTAGCACGACTTTCTGAAAAAGTAAGCGCGATTGGTAGCAACCGGGGAAAGCTACGCTAGGATTCTTCAAATCTTGTGTTCTTTTTTTAGTATCACATAATTATTTTATTAAATAGAAAAAATAGATTGAAGACCTAGTGTCCGAACCTAACATTATTGGAGACGAAAGCAGCCAGGCTTCGATGGCTCGGACACGTAGAGAGAATGGGAGAGGATCGTGCCGTGAAGCAAGCGTACCTGGGACAACCTAATGGGAAACGCCCGGTTGGACGTCCTAGGTACCGCTGGAAAGACGCTGTTGCTAAAGATCTGCGCAACCTCGGCCATAGCTATTGGCTCTTGCCAATAGCTATGGCCGAGGTTGCGCAGATCTTTTACTGTCGCAAGACCGAGATGCATGGCGTGATCTGGTGTCGGAGGCCAAGACTCACTTTGGGTCATTGAGTCACCCTAGTAAGTAAGTAAGTAAATAGAAAAACACATTCAAAATCACATACACCAGATACTGAAAAGGTGGGTCACTCAGCATGTGTAGTAGCATCTCAGGAATGCCACGACGCTGGTCTTCCGTGGACACCCAGTTTAAATCTGCCTTATTTTGAACTCAATGAGAATCAATTAATTTGCAAAAACGGCGTTTAGGAAGGTAGAGGACGAAAGATTAAACCTACATATTAAAAACACTTAAAATGGAATGTTTTATCGACAAATACAATGTAATTTTCACAAAAAAATATTTACTAATAAACTTAGTAGGTATACCGTTGTGGGTATAAGTAGAAGCAGTAAGTGGTAATTGCTTAGTAAGGTTATTTAGTATTTTGGGGTATATTATTTGAGGAGCTTTATTTAATTTTAAGAATTTTATTTATTTAAGTTATGCACAAACATGTGTACAATGGTGGACTTAATGCCGAAGGCATTCTCTACCAGTCAACCATAGGGCCAAGCAGAGAAAACTCAGGCGGTGCACATAAAGTAAAAGGGAAAAACTAACTATTTAATTGAAGTTATTTACGTACAAAATAAATTTATATACATACAAACTAATTACTTACATAAAATGAATTAAAAATACATAACAAATGCCAACCTTCGATCTGTATATTGTGACTATTTTGTGCCCTAAAGGCTTAATCCAACTCAACCGTCTTATCAGAAAAAGTTTGACAAACACACAAAAAAATATTTACCAATCAGTCACCGCTTGCCACTAAGTCACTTCGTGTACTGAATTTTATTTAATTCCATCTTGGTTTCTTTTGCCAATTCCAATTTTGTTTTTGTTGAAACCAAGCCAAATAATTGAAGGTGTATCATTAATATCATAAATGTTGCTATGTCAAACGTCAATACAGATATAATTTGAAACGCACATGAAGGTTACTTCCGAACTCGTTTTAATGTCACAGTTGGCCTACGTTACGGCACATTAATAGCTACGTAACACCTACATAGGAAACTAACAAAAGTAAATAAGGAAGATACAAATCAATCAATCAAGAAATCAAGACTAAATTAGATCAAGATCATGCGTTGGAGTAAGTAGAGAGATAAGACTTTAAGTAGTTTCGTTAACGATTAAACAATTAAGTCCAAAAGCCAGCACACATACAGGATGTCCCAAAAAGAGCGTGCCAAACTTATGGAGCTAATAAACTATGACCATTTATACAAAAAAAAAACACTTTAGTAAAAGAAACACCATTTCAGAGATAAAATAATAAGAATGAGAAAAATATCTGCTCATTGGTACACACAACAACAGGTAGGGTCAAATTTGGTGATTTTAAAATAAACATGAAAAAAATCGTATCTCTGAAATGGTCGTACTTTTACAAAAGTGATTGTTTTTTTAAAAAATGGTTATCCAACATAAGTTTCCATCCTCTTTTAGGAACATACAGGATATCGCCTCGGTGTTTGCGGCATGAAATGTGCGCTGGCTGTTGGTCTCATGCATACATAAAATATTCCTTTTCATGGTGTCAAATCTAACATTACAAATGAGAGATTTTAGGTTTTATAAGTTAATATTACAAAGATTGATTTGCTTTTTGGTACAAATTTTGCTTAATGGTTGGGTATAATGTAAAATGTTAATAAAATAAAACTCTTTCTCACCTCAACTTTAACTTCTTCTTCTACATAACCAGCATACCCAAACTTGACTTTTGGCACTGGCCTTCTCGGTTTCTGCAGAAATGTCGTCCACTTCTTTTCTTCCTCTCTCTTTTTCTCTTCTGCCGTCCTTATCAGCTCCTCATTCAAGGCCTTCAGCACTTCAGAGTCTTTCAAAGACTCAATGATCGGCTTGATCTTCTTGAAGTCCACGCTGGAATCATCAGAGGCCCGATGCATGTGCGACTTGATCACGCGGGAGAGGCTGTTCCAACCATTTCGTGTTTAGTGTTGCGTTATGTCAATAGAGGGCGCTGTGTGTTGTTTTAATCGCGTGATGTTGAAATCGCGATGGTCTATTTATATTTTTTACTGATTACTGAGAAAGATTACATGACCTTCAAAAATAATTTCTAAGACTAAACTGTTATTAAGAAATTGTAAATCTTGCATTAAATATTTTTCCATCGTCTTGTACCATAATTACTAGTTTGCCTTAAAAAATATGAGTGGCACTAAGGACCTAGATTCAATTCCAACTTCAGGCAAAGGTTTTTATCACACCTAATTAGTAACGAGCTGTAATCAATAATGAAATCACAACTTAGCAAATCTGAATAATGTTCATGACTAAGGTTTACCTTTCTTACTCAACATTTTAGAAAATATGACATTTCAGAAGGTATGGCTGCGATATGGTAAATTCTGTGAAAGATGTCCGTGAATTAAATGCAAATTAATCAATTCGAGCATTTAAAACTAACAATGCAATCGAGTTATGATTTTTTTAGGTATTACCTACATAAATTCCTATTTACTCGTACGTAGGTATTCATGTGGTGATGAATGTATGCAAGATGTGAAGTAAGTACTTACAAGTGAACACAAAATGGTTGAAAATGCGACAAGATATATATATGCAAGAGTTTTTTTTAAGAACAACCAGGAACCATATTACGATTTTGCATTAGCTTTCCTCTTACTAACAGCGTTCTTATTAAAAAAAACTTAGAACAAATCGAGCCTGAATAAACAAGATCGTGATAGAGCCTCTAGGCCTGACATGCTCTCTAACACGGAGAATGTATGCCGTACGAGTGGCCTGGCCTGAGTTTACCGACTTTTTAAACAAATGATTCAACGTCTTAAGTGATATAAAGGTGGGTACGCACTATGTGCGCGAACCTCGCGCTTCGCATGGTGAATCATGGAGCGCGAACGCATTTACTATGGGGAGCGAGAGGTTCGCGAACTATAAAATACTTTTTATATTATAATAACAAAAACCGGTCAAGTGCGAGTTGGACTCGCGCACCGAGGGTTCCGTACAAACCTGTAGATAAGGAGTAGTAACTTTGAAATTTTCAAAATTGTCAAAAATATTTTTCAAAAATATTTTTTTATATATGATGAAACTGAAAATTTACGGTTTTCGTAATTTTTCCTATATCTGTACTATAAGACGTGACTTCGTACTAAATTTCAAGATTCTAAGTTTACGGGAAGTACCCTGTAGGTTTTGATACCCGTGCGAGTTTCGAAAATTTGCGGAAACTTGCGGCCTAAATGGCTGTATCTTTTGATTGCGTTGGCTTAGAAGGTTGATTTTTCTACAGCTTACAGGGACAGTAGACCTAAGTATCATATAGAAATTTCAGTTTGATACCTCCACGCGTTCTTGAGAAGAACGGTCTTGACAGACTTATAAGGGTTCCGTTTTTTTTCTTTTGAGGTACGGAACCCTAAAAAAGCTAAACATGTAAAAATGTGACTCTAAGAGTCCTCTTAAATTGTATCTTTATCATCTATTATGTATCCAATTGTATTAAATAAAACAAGCATTTGTTTTACGTACCAATGAAACATATAGCGATATGATGCGTATATTTGACCTAGAATTAGACTAATTCTCTGATTTGGTGCATATTCCAGCAAAATGAGAATTTTTTTTCATACTTAAAAATTCATAATTAATAAGCCTTTAATTTGTAAATCCAAAATTATAGGTTATTGTACCGACTGATGTTAAAGTTACAGGCTTCTGAAATAAAAAGCCATGAAGGTAATGAATTGTAATCTGATCGTTAAAAAAGCACTTACAAAATTCAACGACTCCATTAAGGTTCTCGGTAGCTCAGTGGTCAGAGCATTGGACCGGACTTCCAAAGGTCGGGGGTTCGATTCCTCCCCGATGACTGAGCCGAAAAGAATTTTTTAGTGTTGTCTTTTCGAAATTAAAAAATAGCGTTGTAAACGCGAAAAATACATAACAAATAAAATTCCAAAATCCCAAAATTTTTTCGTTGTTTAAGTGCATTCCATAATTATGTCATATAATAAAGTAATATTATCCACACCCAATTTGATTCAATTGTAAAAAAAAACTACATATGTCAATCCCATATTGCCGAGATTTTTTCAATTCAAAAGCACATTCCATATTAGCCAACACCTCAACTTAAGGTAACTATGCATCCAATTATCAGATCACTGATTATGACGTTTCCATCTTGAAAAAAATGGAGTGAATCAAAACTTCAGTCGAGGACACTGATGGTAGTGAGATTGTGATATATAGTCACGATATATGAAAGTAATCGTAACTTTTTCGTCTTTTGACTTACAAGTATTAAACTTGTGGGGCACCTGTTCAAATATAACAGTTAATACAGGGTTACTGGTAACTCAACGTATTCCTTCAAAAGAGTTATAGTGAAGGTCCCATGAACAAAGGGTAGGGGGTCAAAAAATTACAAAATATTGCACTTTAAGCCCTTTTACCAAAAAATTCGGCAATCTTGAAAAAGCACGATATCTTAAAAATTAATAGCTTCTAACCCCTAGTCGATGGAACCTTTTTTGTTGCTGATTACCTCTTCTTTGGCTCCTTTTAAGGAATACGTCGAGTTACCAGTAACCCTGTATAGGTATATATATATTTTTTAACGATAGAAATTTTATAGGCGCGCGCATGATACCTGCACCAAATCAGAGAATTAGAAATACCACTACAATGTATGAATAATAAATGACTGTAACATGTCGAATTGATGAACTTAACACATTAATTACCTAATTCAATATCAAAAAAATTATTACAAGATGCCTTGACCTCAAATTCCATCTTAATTTTACAAAAAACTGAAATTTTATCGGCAATGCGTTAACCTTATTAAATAAATAAGCCTTTGTCCTACGTGAGCGGAAAACGCGACAAGTGCGATGCGACGCGACAATATCAAATCTATGTATGTACGTTGATACGATACACTGTTTTACGGATCAAAATAAGTGTATCGTTTCAATGTCTACTGTTCGCGTTAACCGAAGAAACAAATATAATATGTACTGTCGCGGTCAGTGCCGCATGAACACCTTTAAGGCGAAAATCATTTGCACATCGCGCGCAATCCCGCTTGCTAATTGCTCCGCGCGTGTCGAAGTGCATGCAAACAATTTTCGTTAGAAAGTGGTCACGCGTCGCTGACCGCCACCCTTCATACATTGAAATGATACACTTTTTTACGGATTAAAAAAAATGTATCATTTCAATGTCTACTGTTCGCGAAAACCGACGAAACAAATATATGTACATACGTCTATGCGCTTATTCACATCGGATGCGCGGGCGCGACATTTCAAACATATGATATGACATACATATTGTATTAACACACGAAACGCACGTGCGGTTTTAGTAAGTAGCGAGTTCGCACCCGCGCTTGCGCCTGCGCATCCGATGTGAACAAGCGCTGACAGTATCATATGTGACGAAGCGCAATATTGGCGTGGACACAAGAATAGGCATGATGACACCTATCTTTAATATTTTCAAGACCATGGCGTTTAAAAAACAGCCCCTATGAAGTTAATACAACTAGTATATTTCCAAAAAGTTGTAGAAACCAATTTTTAAACACACAAAATTCAATAATATATTCGGCCAATTGACTCTGATTTCTGATACAAAATCGTGACATGACGATTTATGGACCTATAGGAGGCAGACCGTTTTGACGGATAATAAAGAGTATGTCAACGATTGGAGCATATTTTTTGCATCGCTTCGCTTCGCCACGCACTTGTGGCGTCCCGACACTTACTCACGAACGCCTCATTAGTTGCGTCCTTGGTTTAAGTTTCAAATTTCAAAGTTAAACCATTAGTAAAGTTGCAACAGTGCATCATCCGAATCTCTATACCCTAGATTACTAAATCCTTTCTAGCTTACTTACCCCATAACGTGTGCCTCTCTCAGCATTTCAGCTTCGCCTGAAATCAGTTCTGCTATCTTCTGTTCTGTCATTCCAGGCTTGCCCAGTTCCTCTGTAAAGAAAAATCCATGAAGCCATATGTTAATTTTATTTTTATTTTTATTTGGGATAGATTTGCTCTCAACCCAAGACTAAACCCAACGAGGCAAAGACTGAGTCTAGGGTGAAGCGAGCTCGCTTAGAAAATGGCTGTTCACTTTAGCTTTAAAACGCGGCCTACGCGTTAGGAAAGCAGTAGCAAATTTCAACAGGCATTGCTAATGTCTGGGTGGCCGAGTGGTATAGGCACACGAATAGAATCCCATGAACGCGGGTACGATTCCCGTCTCCGACTGTTTATTTTTTCTACTGCAAAAATATTATCTTTAGTTTGCAACGTGAATGCTAACGACGAAAAATCATTAAACTATTTGAACGTCTTTAAAAATTGATACCAAAATGAAAAGCAAGCAAACTTTTTGAGTGAAACTCCTGGAAGATCAGTGTCAAAAGTGTAAGTTTATATTTTCTTGGGTGTAAGTCATACTCGTAAGTCATTTTCATTTATTCCATTTATAACAAAATACTTTGTGTCGGAAATTAAAAGTGAGTTAAATAAAAATAAGAAAGAACAATAGAAGGATTTACATTCATGCAATACTACTCTAACAAAGATCGAAATTAAAAAAAAACTGTATGACAATATTGTCAAACTTACTGGCAACCTCCTCGTCAACCACCGCCTCCTCCAAACCATCCACAATACCCTGGTGGGTGCCAAGCGGCTCACCGGTGCTGGTCACATAGCCTGGCGACTGCGCTCGCTGGTACGGTTCCTGGCAAAGTTTACAGGGTAGGGAGTTAGAAAGAACGATTGCCTTAAAGTGGTTGAAGAAAAACTGGATTGTGAGTAATTTTCAGCAAGAGTATTGTTAGAGGCACGCTTTGGATGGGTTGACATAAGTTTAATGGCAAAGTCTGCAGTGTGTGAACATGCATTAGACTTCATACGCTTTGACCAAACGAAAGTCCTCGCAAGAGAACGTCGTTTTCTTCCTCGTATGCTACGTGAGGCCATTGAAATTAGAAGACACCCTAATTTTAATTGAGAAGATGGTTGAAAAATTTCACCAGCCTGGGATCCTGTTTTAGCCAAGACTCAAGCTAGACGTGCACTGCAAGACCTCAAGATACTGTTACCTTATTTTGTGTATCTTAAAAGATTTTGTATTTTAAAAAACTAACTCCTTAGTCCACCTGTGACCTAGGACGCTGAAGAGGGTCCGAAATGTTAGCATAAAAAAATGTAAATAAATTGTGAAATAATCCGTAAAAATGCGTATGATTTCAACGTCTACTGTTCGCGTAAACCGAAGAAACGAATATTTAATAGGTTTGTTACGAGTAACTTACTCTCGAGACTTCTGGATTTAGGTAAACTATTTTTGGCTAATCAAACCAGAGAGCGTTGTAAATGTAGCTTTTATAACATTAAGTGAAAATAAAAGTCACTTATTACTAAAAATGTCAAACATTTCTCCAGCAAATACGGGGCGTATACGGGCAGACCTACCTTCCCTTTATTAGGTTATGTTATGCGACATACGAACGATGCTGAACGTAAAGCCTCACGAATTCTTCGAATTGAAGGGTTGAACCAATTACCTTGAATCCAGTTTCTTCATGCAAGACTGCCGCATTGTTAACAGTAAAGATATACGTAATAAACTCAATTCTCTCACCTGAACACTCAAATGGATACTCTGCAGCCCTATCCTTGCCGCCTGCAACTCCTCAGGGTTGAACTGCACCGGTTTGTACCCCTCCATCGGGTCTTTCTTCGCCTCAATAATAAATGCTGCAGATACATCTCCTGGTTTCTCCACTTTAGCTGCATCTTCTAAAGCTTTTATACTGTATCTGCCGACCTCTTCTAACGCCTTGGGTTCAGCAGGATTATGAACTTCTTCTGATTTAAGAAAACCATTGGTAACTTCCCGATATGGTGTAGATTCAACACCATTATCAAGACCAGTTTTCGGTGCTGATTTTTCAGACATGGATATTCCGTTAGTTAATTCTTGATATGGTGTAGATTTGACACCATTGGTAAGACCATCAAAAGCTTTAGGTATGCCATTAGTGATCTGTTTTGGAGCTGTTCCATTTATTGCTTCTTGAATTGAAGGTTCTATGCCATTCGTAGCTGCTTTCCAAGAGTTGGATAGTCCATTAGAAATATTCTCGGAGAATGTAGATTGCACCCCGTTAGAGGTACTTTTATAAGATGTATTGATTTCTGTTTTCTGTGCTTCAGCTGCGTAAGAATTGTTCATCTCCATAGATTCGAATTTAACTGTATTCTTTACTGATTTATCCATAGTTTTTTCTGGTTCAAATACTGGCTTTGGTTCAGTGTCTTTGTGAGTATTTTCGTCTTTAATTACTTGTTTGATTGATGAATCTCCTGATGTAACAATATCAGATTCTACACCATTTGTAGTATCGCTTTCACAGCCGTTTATATTTATATTTGCTTCGCTTAAGCCGTTAGCTATTTGAACAATTTTTTTAGTCGTATCTTTAACTTGCTCATCAATTTTGTTCCATTCTTCATCTATTTTACTGTCAACGTTATTGTATACTTTAGTTTCTACTTTTGCATAACCGTTATAAATTATTGGTTGATCAACAATTTTTACTTCTTTCTTAGACGAAGTCTGTTCTTCAATAGATTTCGATCTTTTTTCTACTTTTATTTCTTCTTTAACTGATTGTTTATCGATGCCCACTTCTTCTTTGTATTCTTCTATGCTTTTGATGGTTTCGTCGATGGCTGAAGCAAGGAGGGATGATGTTCGTTCGATTTCTAGAATTTCCTCCTGTATAAATTGGAGACAGTAAAAGTTAGAAGCTTGAATTGTTTTTACTATTAATGATGAAATTCTAAGAATGTATCATTTTCGAAACTATGTCAAAAAAATGAAAATTCCCTTTGATCCTAAAAACAAACAATCGAAACATTAAATCGTCAAATTATCAGTTTTCTCTAAAGCCCAGGCCCTATGAAAACATTGAAAAAGGTTTTTCACATAATCTCGTCTGGGGATCGAACCCGAGGTGATGCGTGCGAACGCAACTCGATCGGAGACACTTACGATTTCGGATGATGGAAAATTAATGGATATACTACAAAATAACTAGGCAGTGTTTAACGCTTGTTTAAATAAAAAGCTGGCATATTCAAAGTAATTGACAGCACAAATTACATAACATAAAGGAGACATTTCAAATTAGTTGGATATTAGGTTATTGTGCGCTAAACACTGCCTAGTGCTTTTGTGGTAAGCCTTTTAGTTTTTGCAATGAATGCACACAATTTTCTATTATTTTAATACTCACTCTACTAGTCGGGAGTTTAAAAAACCTCGATGGAACATCCTCTGAGATCCACCTTTCAAACCTGGTTTGGTATAAACGGGTGACTGCACTTTATCTGCAGGGGGAGTTGGTAACGGGGGATCATATATCACAGGGGATTCTAGGGTCGTGTCAATGTAAGGTATCAGCTTCTTTTTGACGATATTAGGGTCCTCATCCTCAGGTGTTGGCGTACAATCTCTCGGGACTTCTAATCCTGAAGTTTTCGGCAGTAGAATGCGAAGTTTGAACACGTATTCGTCAGTTAAAGGAGTGGGGGGAACGGTTGAGGGGGTGGGGGTGTCGATTGTACTTGGTATACTTGATGATGACCTTTCGGACTGGAGTTTTCGTTCCTCTGACAGGTCTAACGTCATGCTCTGCTTCTGATGGGCAAGAGATCCAGTGAAGGATGATTCTTGGGTTTTTGATAAGTCTAATGTCATGCTTTGCTTCTGGTGAGCTAGCGACCCAGTAAAGGACGATTCTTGGACTATTTCTTCCGATTTGTAACTCTCCATTTGGCTTTTCTGTACTTGGGAATACTGGCTTTCAGTAGCTGATATTTCTGTATGCTTGCTTATGTTAAGTTCGGATTCTTCAGCGAGTTTTAATACTTGTTCCGTTTCGATTATTTCTTCTTTGACTATCTTCAAAGCAGCTGAGCCTTCTTCCAATGCAGGCGTGACCTTTACAGTTTTTGGCAGTTTTAATTGAACGGTTGCAACAGGAATAGGGGCTTCAATTTCTTTGAATTGAACTTCAATAGCTTTTTCTTCAGCTAATTCTACGATTGCTTCTTCGAATTTGACAGCAGCTTGTTTTTCTTGCTTCATTTCTTGGATGTCAAGAGATTCGTGCATTTCAGAAATTTTAACTTCTGATTTCTCACTTACTGCCATAATTTGTTCTTCTTCCTTAATTTGGACTTCTTGCATTTCCTCTTTAACCTGAAGATATTTCTCTTCTTGTACTTCTTCTATGATGGCCTTAGATTCTGTAATTTCTTCAGCCATTTGGACCATTTCTTTTTGGGCACTAACAACGCTTAGCTCGCTAGCTTTTTCTATTACTGTCTCGGCTAGCTCTTTTTTGAATTCCTTACTCTCCATACATACTTTCTCAGTAGCTAATGTCTCACTAGCTTGCAAAGCAACGTTAATTTCCTCAGCACTTTGTACTGAACATGTTTCAGAAAGCTCAGATGCCATCTCCTCAAATATAGCATCTTTATTTGTAAAACAATGAGACTCGACAATGGCGACATACATTTGCTTTCCTTCTTTGGAATTTGATGACTCCTCTCGTCTTTCATTGGATTCCACGCGTTTCTTTTCAACAGATTCAGAACTGCTGCTAAAAGATTTGGATTCAGTTTTAATTTTGCTTATTTCTTGGGTTTTCGATTGGTCAACTTTAGATAGCCATTCTAAAGGATCGCTCTCTTTCGCTACTTCTTCTTCGATCTGGCTTCGACTTCTAGATCTTTGTCTGACCACTTCCGTGTCTTCTATGCCAGCTTTGTTTTGGAATTCGGAAATGACAGCACCCATTTTACTTGTCAGTTCTGCTGATTTTCTTTCCTGCATTTGAGCCATTTGAGCACCGGAAAGCTTTTGTTTTTCAATTATTTCTTCCACTTCAATATTAGCTTGGATATCTTCAACATACTGTTTGATCCTTTCAAAGATAGATGAATCTGAAATTTTGTCAGCAATAGCTTTCTCTACTTTATCAGCGACAATAGAAGCTTCCTGTTTTTGCACTTCTTCAAAGACCTGAACTTTTTCTTCCTTCTTGCTCTGACATAATTCTTCTTTTGCTTTTTTTACGATCGCTGCTTCATATGCTACCTTATTTTCTGTGCTATCGTCAACAGAAGTTTCTTCACTAATGTATTCTTCTCTGCATTCATAAGCAGATTTCTGTGTCATAACATCTTGAACTTCCTGCCTTTCTTCAGTCTTATCAAAAACAGGTTCTGTCAAAATAAATCTAGATAGCGCAACCATGACGTCAGTCAAATGGATGAAGAATGTCTTCAATAGAAGATTGTAATTATGCGAAGAGTGAATGGTACCTTTTATGTTAGGAATAGTTTTTAATCCAATAGTGTACGCTTTTTGTTCAGCAACACGTCTAGCAGTATTTGTCTTGGCATCGGATGACTTGGTTTCGGACTTCTGTGAACTAACTACTTCTTTTTTGACATCGGATATTTTTCGAGCACTTTGACTGATTGTTTCAGCTTTTACAGATTCTTTTCGAGCTTCTTTAGCTTCTGTAACTTTAGCCTGATCAATGGTTTTAGCTTTGTCAACTTTTGACTCTGCCGATTTGCTTTCTTTTATCTTTGCTTGTTCAACAGTTTTGATTTTTTCAACTTCTGTAGTTTTGACGTCCAGATTCTTATCAAAGGCTTCAGATTTTCTTCTCACACTGCCAACTTCAATCACTTCTTCGATCTCTTGTTTAGTTGATAGTTTTCTCTCATCCACAATCTTCTCTTTCTGGTCAATCGTTTGTAACTTTTCTACCTCCTCACTAACACTAACTTCGGCTTTATGCCCATTGTATGAGATTATTTCTTCTGTAGTTTTGTCTATTAAAGATACAAGTTCACTCTTCTCTTTGCTAGCTTTAACAGATTTTGTCGATTCTTGTACTGACACTGAACTCTTTTCCATAGATGTCTCACTAGATGCCATTACAGATGCAATACCTACGGAAGTTTTAGTTGATTTTTTTATTTCAACATTAGCCGTTGATTCGTGCAATTCAACATCAATTTCTTTCTTAATCTCATCGGTAACCGACACAGCTCGCTCTATACTTTCGTCAACCAAACCGGCAGCTGTCATTTCAATCGTATCCAAATCAATTTCTTTCTTCATTTTTTCCATGTACATCTTTTCTTCTAACGCCGATTTTATCTTAAGTTCTTCAGAGAATTTACCCTCTTTGTCACCAGTTGTAAGGCTTTCAGCAGCAAATTTAACACCTTTCACCTCACTGGCTGATCTCTGTCTTTTCTTTTTCGTCCCATCAGGGTCATACTGCTCTGAGATTGGTAGCTTAAACCTGGTCTCCGGTAGTCCTCTAAACTCGTCATCTTGATCATCAAGTTTACCAAAAGGATCCTTGTAATTGGGGTTTAGTATAATCGGGTCTTCTAAAGGAGGTATTTCGGGTAGAGGTTCCGTCGAAAAAGGCCTGTAAGGTTTTGTTGGGAGAAGGAAAGGGGAGGCCGTCAAAGACCGGGATAGGTCACCATTGGTAAAGCCATTAGTTAAATTAAGTCCAGGTTCAATGTCCTTAAGTTCTGAGGTTTCTCGCGATAATTGGAGTTGTTTAGGGTCCTGGAACTGCTGGATCGAAAAGGGGTCTACCTCAGTCGGTTGCGATGGTTGGTCGAAATCTTCCTGGTCTATGGTCTCGTAGATCGGCTCGTAGTCGTCCAGCACCGGGTCGTAGAGACCGCTGGAAAGAAGAAAAAGATATTCAGTGACTTTATTTTTTAAAGGCCATTTTAGAGCAGTTACCCCGCAATACCCGAGAGAGATATATCTGGCCCAACACAGAAATGCTTGGAGAGCTTTGACACGTGGCGATGGCTAGCGTCACGCGGTAACCAGGCTATGGTGGTGCTTGTGGTGCAGTGGTTGCAGCGCTCTGGTAGTGATACCAAAAGTTAAGCAACCTACGGCGCGGTCATGTTTGGAATGGGTGACCATTCTTACCATAAAATTGACGTCTATTTACAAGCATCCGTGCTTCGGAAGGCACGTTAAGCTGTTGTTCCCGGTTAATATCGATAGATATTAGTCGTTAAGCCTGGTCGGAGGCCCTCGGGCGGCTTTATAACATCTGACAGTAAGGTTGGTCACTTAAATTACATACACCCTTCCACCAATCCGCACTGAGCCCGCGTGGTGGAGTATGGCTCGCACCACCTCATAGTTGAGGTGAGGCCTGTGCCCTGCAGTGGGACTTATATAGGCTGATGATGAACCACGCTATGGGGGTAGCTATGATGGACGTAAAATTCAAACACTCTAAAAGAAATATTCTGACTGCCATGCCATAGGTAAGACATGAAGCCACAACCTTTCGCAAGCTGGGCCATAGTTCTAACCATTGAGCTACAGTGACACTGACTCATCGGCCACATTTATTAAAGTGGTTTAAGCTGCATATCCTTGCAGAAAATAATGAATTATATAGTAGTAAGGTTTTTTTAACAGCAACATCACACACATTGATCTGACTCTGTGGTAAGAACCTTAAGCGCACTTGTGTTACAGGTATCAGAGTCAACAGTGGTAATACAAATAAACTTAAATAAATACATATAACATCCAGACCAGTAAAAACAGTGTTCATGCACACGAATGATTGTACAGTTACTGAGACCTGATTTCACCAAAATGTAGTAAAAAAAAAGTAAACTGTCATAAAAAGTCACCTAGGCCGACAAACGTGAGCCTTGGCCCTGCCGTGTCACCAAATCAACTCTAGCAATAAGAAGATTCAAACAGAATAGGGTAGTTTATCAACTGTCAAAACGCTTATCTCCATAGAGTTTGTTTGCATGGGAATAACACACTTTGACGTCATCGAGTGCAATACCGACTAAGTCACTAATTATCGTTTGAATTTCAATTGAAAATCAAATTTTATGGACTGCAGAAAAATATTAATGAAATTTGAATTATTATTTTATAGTAAATATTTTTTTGAATATTTCTTTTATAGTGGAAACAAGACCATAAAAAGCTGTGTCACTTTACAAGGTAATAGTTGAAAAATAGAAACTATTAGGTATAGACAAGACTCCGTAAGTCCTACTAGCCGTGTGTGGCGTTAAATAAAAAAATAAAAAAAGTTAGTACATGCAGCAACCAGTGTCTAAAAACACAGCAAAGCATCACTAAAATTTAAACATAAAATAAAACATGCATTTTATCCACATAAAGAATATTCAATTCAAATTACACTATTGTCGCTTCTATAATATCTCGATATCACAATAGCCAGTAAGGACACGCGACTTATATCTTCGCAACTCATTATTAAATCCCACTTTTAAAAAAAAATTAAAACCCCCTGACATATGTTAGAAAAACAGCTGATGAGCTTTAACGGCGGATTTTGATAAGCTATGAAGTTCATGAATTTCATTAATTTTAGTAGGTTAACTGTAGTATTGTTTTTTATTGTTAATTTAGATAGTAAGGTTTATATTTTGTGGCTATGGAAGAGCGAAGGCACCTAGTACAGGCAAAACTTTGCTTAAAAGGTGTCTTCGATCATTATTAATATATTGTAAAAATTTGGTTACCGCAATAAATAATTTTAATTTTAATTTTTTTTAATTATAATAACTACAACCACCGTGATTAAATTTATCTTTCAAATAAAAAAAAACGCATTGAAATAAGTCCATCCGTTCGGGAGCTCCGATGCACACTTCGCAAACACACACACA
Organism: Pyrausta despicata; assembly: GCA_963921415.1. NCBI lineage: Eukaryota > Metazoa > Arthropoda > Insecta > Lepidoptera > Crambidae > Pyrausta > Pyrausta despicata. The sequence goes on from OY992874.1 coordinate 7,114,519, forward strand.
CATAGAACAGAGATCAAGCTTATTATAACACCGTTCTTTTTCGTCAGGGATTAAAAAATAATCTCACTTTGTTTTATAGACCAGATAGAACTTCATTTCGACCAACCAAATTTAAACACAAAAAAATAAAAAATAAACGTGTAGGACCAAATTCGGACTGAGAATGATTTAAAAAAAAACTCACCGTCTATCGTCGAGCAATATTTATTATAACCTCATGACTAATTTGAAATAACATTGACAACATTTTCAATAGTAACTATTTTAAAAATGGCCGACACTAGCTCCCTCTGTGTAGAAATAGTGTTAGAACTATTTAAAGAGGGTATCGAGGGTGCCAATATTTGATTGATGCGCTATAATTAGAAGTTGGCATTGACTGTCTCATTAAAATCTTAGTGCAGTTGGCCTAGTCTTTGCCTAGCTATGGAGTCATAGGTACAGATAACAGCACAAAAAGTTACCCTACATTGACCTTAAGACCGTCTTTGTTTCCTTCGGAATAAAAACTGTTTACGTAGTTTTTTTTAATTAACAACATCATGTACATTGATCACATACATGGGAGGATGTCAAGAGTCAAGCGCAGGACAGGAGGAGGAGGGTGCCATAGGATTCCAACAACAACAAAAACCAAATACATTGATCTGACTCCGTGGTAAGTAGCTTAAGCACTTGTGTTACAGATATCACAATCAATAATGGTATTAATAATAAACTTAAATAAATACATACTTATAACACCCAGACCAGTACAAACAGACATGTTCATGCACACAAATGTTTGTACAGTGCGGGGATCGAACCCGCGACCAGTGACCATGGTTGACATGGATTACTCGACGACTCGACGTCCCACAATGTTAAATTTTGACTGACTCGCGGACATCACATTTTATGATTCCATTGTATAGACAAGATTTAACGAAAGCTCAGTGGAGTGAGCACGAACAACCATCGTAACGTATTCGTAGCGTTTACCTATCGTTAACTTGTCAATTTGTGTGGGGAAACTGTCAGTTTCTGACGTTTGGACTATACGATTACGTCACCCCACAGACAAGAATTTCTACTACGTGATTCCATACAGTTTTGGAGTTCGCGCAAAATCAAGAAAAACCCATAGAAAACTTAGAAATTATATATTTTGGAATTCTTTGTTAATAAACCAAGCCCAGTGGTAACACGTTACAGGGAAAACATTTGTAAATCATATTACATAAAATAAGTATCATTTTGTGCTACACAATATACACAAAGTATAGAAAGGATATTTTTCTAAGTATTTTTTTTACAAAAACCAAATGGTGGTCTAGCTTTATGTAATCTCACAAATAATTTGGCTCGATAAAGTGTGGCGTCATATTTGTCAGACGTCACAAGTTTGTGGCAGTATTTGTTTATCCACTCACTGTAAGAAACTGTAATGAAATGGACTCAAAAGAACTAATGCGCATAAAATAATAATAAATATTTCACAACAATCACACCAATTCTCTAGTCCCAAAGTAAGCTACGAGGCTTGTGTTATGGGTACAAGACAACGGATAAACATACTTAAATACTTTTTTTTTGTAAATAAATACATATTATACATAGAAAACACCCAGACCAGTACAAACACACATGTTCGTGCACACTTATGCTTGTACTGTGCGGGGATCGAACCCGCGGCCATTGGCTTAGAAGTCCGACCTGTGGACCACTGCACCAAACGGTCGTCAAAAGGATGACTTAAAATTTTAACTTGGTAGTCGCCAACTTCACTAGATAGTGTAAAGCAAAGTTGCTTCCCGTGTCTTTGCTTCTGTCTGTAGGTATGTATGCTAAGATCCTAAAAATTACTCAACGGATTTTGATGCAGTTTTTTTATACATAAAGTGTTTTAAGAGGTGGATTTATATGTATAAAAATATGGAAATAAAAATGCGAAAGCAGCGGGCAGGACAGCGTCTGCCGTGTCCGCCTACTTAAATATCTATTAACTAAGTTTCTTTACTAAAAAGCGTTAACTAATTTTAAAAAAGGATAATTTTACTTATTCTACCGTTGATTCTGATATCTGTAACACAAGTGCTTAAGCTACTTACCACGGAGTCCGATCAATGTATTTGATGTTGTTGTTTATTTATTATTTATTCAAAATTACCTTAAATCATATTGCGTGTGAATCACCAAAGCAATCAAAGTCAGACTTATTTTTAGATATTGTTTATCGATTAAATAATTTAGGCACTGAACTTGGCTTCTAATTTCGTAGTGCGTATTTTGAATGTCACAAGTCACGCAACAGAGAAAATTTAAATTTAAATTTAAAAAAATCCCCGATCTGGGAGCTTCAACGTCTGGACGCATTTTTATCAACCATGGCCAAAAACCACAGTGATTTACTTATCTTTCAAAAAAAACCACACTGGAATCCATCCATCCGTTAGGGAGCTACGATGCTGCAGACAGACACATACAAACACACACACAAACACAAATAGGGGTGAACCTTATAACACACCTCTTTTAAGTCGGGGCTTAGAAGAGGAAACTGCTAGAAACGGAGACTAAATCCCGGAAAAAGTCTGACACCCTCTCCTCCCAAAATGGTCGCTAGCAATTTTTGCCTATTAGCGAATTTCCACCACCACAATATAAAGACTTGGGAGTTTATTCCGCTACAATTGAATCGCCCGTTATTGACAGTTTTAGAATGGACGAAATGTCAAAATCGGACAATTCAATTACGCATTTGTTTATTGCTTAATTAAGCAGAATAGAGCTTACCACCATGAGGTGGAAACGAGCCATAATAGTAGTCCTCCTGGCCGATTTCGACCACGGCGGCCAATCTCAACAGAGATCAGCTAACTACGCAGGAGATATTACAGTGCACAAGTGTGAGCGCAATACACAGGTGCACTCACTGTTCCATAACTCTCAAAGTTCGGTGAGACGGCAATCCGACATGATCGGAGAGAGAACAGGCGCAGGACCAACGGCTTAATATGCTATCCAAGGCACGGGGTTGTAACAACGCCAACTTTCCGACTCCGAACTGTTTTTGAGAAATTCATGACAGTGGCGTTGTTTGTAAAGGTAAGTGACAAATCTTTGGATTCAGGTCTTATTAAGCCGCCCAAGGGTCTCTGACTAGGCTTAACGACTAATATCTATCGACATTAACCGGGACCAACAGCTTAACGTGCCTTCCGAAGCACGGAGATGCCTGTAAATAGACGTCACTTAAATGGTCGGAATGGTCACCCATCCCAATCACGACCGCGCCTAGGGTTGCTTGCAAAATCAGAGCGCTGCACCAACCGTGCCACAATCACTTTTAGGTATTTATCTCAATAGACCAGCATAATGATCTTCGTGTCGAGGCCCCCTATAATGTGAACCGACAACCGATTTGACGACCACTTTGGTGTAATGGTCAAGAATTTCACTATTAACCAAGAGGTCGCGGGTTCGATCCCCGCACTGTACAAACATTTGTGTGCATGAACATGTCTGTTTGTACTGGTCTGGGTGTTATATGTATATATTTAAGTTTATTTGTAATACCACTGTTGATTCTGGTATCCTTAACACAAGTGCTTTAGCTACATACCACGGAGTTAGATCAATGTATGTGATGTTGTTGTATATTTATTTAAAAAAAAACTCAGGTCAGGTCGCAGGAAACCGCTGGATGCGGGAAGCTCAGGACCGATCGCGGTGGAGATCCTTGGGGGTAGGGTTACCATCTGACAGGCGGTCGCCGCATTTGACAGGCATTTTACGGTTTAGACAGGCGTACGGCCGGCGCTCAGGTGAATCAGGCGTTTCAGAATTTAACTAAAAAACTACTCAATCACATACAGTACACTACACATACATACAATACAGTAAGCTCAAGTGGCAATGGACATAGCGCGAAGAACTGATGGCCGTTGGAACAGAAAAGTTCTGGATTGGAGACCCTTCGACCAAAAGCGCAGCGTAGGACGTCAACCAATAAGATGGACAGACGACCTTGTAAAGATCGCAGGATCGCACTGCAGACTGCTTGTGATCGGTCGATGTGGAAAACTGTGGGGAAGGCCCATGTTCAGCCGTGGACGTCCTTTGGCTGATAATGATGATGATGATGATACAATACACATATAAATGAAAGTAAACTAAGTCTGCCTGCGCAGCGCAGCGAACTGTGTTACTGTATGTGTGCACTGCGCCCGCGCCGCGTCATACTGCTGTCACAAACCTACTTTGTTTTTTTTTTCTAGTAAAGGCAGGCATTTTTCTGACAAATCAGGCGTTTTATGCAACTTTAACAAGCATCCTCTTTAACATAGATGGAAGCCCTACTTGGGGGAGACCTACGCTCAGCAGTGGGCGTCGAAAGGCAGATATGATGATGATGAATAGTGGTCTCACCGTTTCACCCCCAACTCCAGCGTGTCGGTAGCGTCAGCAACGTACTGCTTTGCGCTGTCGTGCGACATTTCGGCTGCGTCGGCGCCGTTAAACGTGCTGACCACGTCGCCATTTTGGAGACCAGCACGCGCGGCGGGCGAAGACGGTTCCACCTGGAAAGTAACATGGGTTGTTGGTATAAAAATTAAAAAAAAACATACAGGAAACATATATTAGGTGTTTACCTATGAAATTGCCGTTTTAACTTTTTTGTAACTTTGAACTTGAATATCTTCGGACTTCAAACCAGGCTAAATCGAATTATATAAAAAAACGAAAATGCATATTTTTAAACAATTTATTTCAAGCTTTAGTTTAAGATTAAGTTGAATTTTAAACTCCCACCCAGTCCAAAGATATTCAAGTGCAAAGTAAAAACGGCAATTTCATAGGTAAAGACCTATTACATATACGAGTATACTTTGCTCCTGCGGACCACTCATAAGCAAAAGAAATATCTATCTGGGGTGTCATATCACGCACCCAGAGAAGATAGCTAACGTCACTCCCATGTCACGATTTTATTGAACGAAAAAACCGATTAGCTATCAAAACTTTGTGATTTAGCTCTTCATCTCGACGAAAACATAAACTTAATTAATAGGACATCCTGTAAAGTATAATTTTCACCCTGTATTCGATAGATCGATTGTCCAACGGGATCGCGGTCATTACACAAGAGCACGTTAGCTGCCAATCTATATGCGTTCATGTCAATGTCACTAGACTATTGATTGCGCTTGTCGATCGATAATGTTTAATTCATTAATCAATGTTGAGATTTCGCACTTTGATATTCTGCGATTTTGTATATAGATTACTCTGATAAAACATGCTTTACTTAAGCCAATAAAATAATATTTTAGAAAAAACTAAAAAAAAAACTTATTGCTTACTAAAAAAGAGAAAATAATTTCTAAGTATAAATAATTTATATTACAGTAAAGTTAAAAGCGTGTGGTGGACTTTATGTCGTTTTCACAGTTCTCTTTTTGTAGTTGCCAATAATACTCGTAGAATGATTTTAATATATACTTTACCAAGCATTCCGCGCTTTTTACTCTATTGTAATATCAATTATTTGTTCTCAGAACTTAATTTCTCTTTTTTAGTTAGCAATATTAGCGTGTTTTGACGTGACAACGTCTTATAAATTGGTTTGCCGGGTGACACTTCAAGAAACTGCGTTACGCTCCGCTCACGTTCCGCGCTCACAATGAGAGCGAGTGAGAGGCACGCGTCCCTTCGACTCGGGCATGGTTAGCCCGCCTAAGAGCGAGTGAGACAGACATAAAAAGTGTGAGGCACGCGTCCCTTCCACTCGAGCACAGTTAACCCGCCTAAGAGCGAGAGAGACAGAGCGAGAGAGAGAGAGTGAGAGAGATAGGCATACACACCGGTTCATGTTATACGAATGAATATTCACATTAAAATTATTTTACCACTCAAAGTCGTTGTCACGTAAAACTTTCGCCCGTATACCGACTTTACAGGCAACCAATTTTTTTTTACTATTTTTTTTAGTTAATAAGCATAATGGAAAACTCTTATCAAATTATTGCACTGTCAATTCGATTACTGGAAGTTGGTGCAAAATGAGCTCAAAGATTCCCTTACATACATACAGCCCGAGCTTATAAAAGCGTGTTAAACATCCCCGACACGAGCCACGAAAACAAAAAATTGGTTGCCTGTAAAGTCGGTATACGGGCGAAAGTTTTACGTGACAACGACTTTGAGTGGTAAAATAATTTTAATGTGAATATTCATTCGTATAACATGAACCGGTGTGTATGCCTATCTCTCTCACTCTCTCTCTCTCGCTCTGTCTCTCTCGCTCTTAGGCGGGCTAACTGTGCTCGAGTGGAAGGGACGCGTGTCTTTCACTTTTTATGTCTGTCTCACTCGCTCTTAGGCGGGCTAACCATGCCCGAGTCGAAGGGACGCGTGCCTCTCACTCGCTCTCATTGTGAGCGCATAACGTGAGCGGAGCGTAACGCAGTTTCTTGAAGTGTCACCCGGCAAACCAATTTATAAGACGTTGTCACGTCAAAAATTAATTTTGACCAGCTATACTCGTAGCTAAGAATCACCGTGATTAAACTATCTTATGATTAAATAAAACCGCTTTGAAATCGGTCCATCTTTTCGGGTGCTATGTTGCCACGGACAGACAGTCAAACACACAAACAGAACAGGAGTCAAACCTATACCATTCATTTTATTTAAGTTGCTGCACAAATATGTGTACAATGGTGGACTTAATGCCGAAGGCATTCTCTACTAGTCAACCATAGGGCCAAGCAGAGAAAATTCAGGCGTTAGACAGGGCAAACTCATTGCAGGGTGACTACAGAAATAGAAATAGTTTATTTGCAAGACTACAAAAGTCTTAGAAATAAAACTCTTGTGTATTGCGTTGTACAGCCTGCGTACAGGCATGCAAATATTAGTTGTAGACTTAACATTTTGATTATTTAATGTTAATTATATTAAGTTATTAAATTAAATATCACAATCATTAAATTAAAATATTCACTTAAACTATAAAAACATTTATTTTGCAGCCATTCATTCAATTTCAATTCAATTTTTTCTTAAATATTAGGTCCTTACCTATGAAATTGGCGTTTTGTATGGGAGGAACAAAAAGTCGAAATTTTTTTATATAGCATATTTATTTAATCAAAGTATGAGCCATTGTAATCTATGCACTTTTGCCATCTCATAGGTAGTTCATTGATCCCTTTACTAAAAAAACCATTCGAACGGGAATCAATAAAATCTTTGAAGGCGACTTGGACTGCCCCATCTGAGTTGAACTTTTTCCCTTGCAAGAAGTTATCCAAATTTCGAAAAAAATGGTAATCTGTTGGAGCAAGGTCCGGGGAGTACGGTGGATGCCTTAGAGATTCCAATTGAAGTTCTTCTAATTTGCTAGCCGTCTGTTGTGCAGTGTGTGGTCTAGCGTTGTCGTGAAGCAGCAGTGGCGTAGAGCGATTGACCAGCCTTGGTTGTTTAGCAACTAGCTTTTCCATCATGGTTTGCAATTGCTGACAATAGCTATCTGCCGTAATCGTCTGGCCAGATTTGAGAAAACTGTAATGAACGACACCGGCGCTAGTCCACCAAACGCTTACAAGTAACTTTTTATTGGTCAATTTTCGCTTGGAGCAGGCTTTGGCTGGCTTGCCAGGGTCCAGCCATTGCGATGAGCGCTTCCGATTATCGTAGAGAATCCACTTTTCATCACAGGTAATGATTCGATTTAAAATCCCTTCGTTATTGTGCCGGTCAAGTAATGTAACGTAGCAGTTGACGCGCGTTTGCCGGTTTGCTTCACTCAATTCGTGAGGAACCCACCTTTCAAGTTTTTTAATCTTCCCAATTTGCTTCAAGTGGATTAAAACAGTTTTATCACTAACGCCAAAGCCTGCAGCTAACTCTGACGTGGTTTGCGATGGATCCGCTTCCACAATAGCCTTCAATTCTTCATTATCAACTTGGGTCTCCGGCCGTCCACGGGGCTTGTTTTGCAGGTCGAAATTTCCAGAACGAAAACGTTGGAACCAAAAACGCACTGTGTTTTCTTTTGCGACACAACCGCCATACACATCATTAACCCTTCGAGCCATTTCCGCAGCACTGGTGCCACGGTGGAACTCGTACTCGTAAATAACGCGATATTTCAAATTTTCCATTTTGTAAATTGAGCGATGCAAACAGAAAAAAGATAAGTAAAAAAACAAATGAATGACGGTTTACGAAACACAACTACATGTGGAAATAGCTGTATAAATTTGAATTTCGAATTCCTAACCAAATAGGAAAAATTTGTGATCAAAGTGGCCAGTACGACAAAACGCCAATTTCATATGTAAGGACCTAATATAATTCCTTCGAGTACTTTCAGTCCAGTTTCAGTTCAGTTTACATGTTTGTCCCCTAATGAGGCACATAGGCCAAAACACATGCACCAAATTAGTTATTAGGTACTATCATAGTGTGTGAGATGTATTGTTTAATAACCCTACTTGGATCTTTTGTTGTCCGAATAAACAAATAAATAAAAAATATTAATAATAATAAATACATTACTTTACACGTCAGATTTTAACTAGACAATTAAGTGTCAGTTCCACCATCCCTGCTCAAAATGAGATAGTGAATTGTAAAGTAAGAAAAGCCTAAGTTATGTTCGTGTTCAATAAATGTTATGTATTCAGTCTATATCCCAAGCCATTATTTGTCAGTCATTTTATTTAGCTTGATTTATTTGTTTTTCTGTCTTTCTTGAAATGAGTGAGGTGCGCACAATCACACGTCAAGCTAATCACTACGGTATCTTATGTTTACTTAATAAGAGTGATTTTGCAACGAAAATGAGTAGCTTGATGTGACGTAAGTTAAAATGTACTACTACTGCAATTTTAATTTGAACAGCCAAGTAAATTATGAAACTTTCGCAAAATCACACACTAGTGCAATTCAATAACGCTCAGCGCCATCTATTGTCTGTTACTGAAACTGCATAGCATTTTTAGAGTTTTGAGCAAGATTAAACAACAGGTTATTATTATATCTGTGAAAAAACATATTTTGGAACAATGCCTCCCTGTGCGAAAACGTAGTTTTTTTAGTGGCGTGAGCACGACAAGTGACGTTGCAAGTACTTATCGTTGAATTGTCAATTCATATGGAAAACTGACAGTTTCTGATGGTTTGACAATATAAATATGAACATAGGTTACAATAATGGTCGTGCCTACCCCACCGTATGTAGGTTATGTGGGAATTACCTTGACCACGGTGAGAGGCATCTTGAAGTCCTTACCACCGATGAGGCGGAAGCCCCAGGACTCCTCCCCCTCCCGCTTGATATGGACATCCAGCTCCATCTAACGGCAAAACATCACTTTTGAATCAATGTCATTTTGTGTCCAAGTTCCAACCAATCACAGAAGGTTTAAAAAAAACCAGGAATATTTCTGCTATAAGGCATATTTTAAGCCGTAAAGTAATCTACAATTTTTACCAAGTATATATTTCTATTTTCTAAACCTTTTGTTGCACGTAAAAACTCCGCTTTTCCACGAGATGCGGACTTAACGCCATGAGGTGTTTTCTACCAGTCATAGGTAAATTAAGGCTAGGCTAGAGGGAAAGTTTGTGAACTTTGTGTATAATATTATACTTCAAGTTAAGGAAACTTCACTATCCACATACCTAGCATTTTTTAGATATGATTATCCGAGGGTACGCGATACTAGCGCTCTCGTTCATTAATTCAAAGCAACTTAAAACTTAATCTTAAAGTGGATCTAAGATCCACTATGAAAAAACTCATATACTACAGTACAAGAAGCCGTAGGAATACATTCATCCCATCAGTGCATTGCAATTTACACTTTTTCTCCTGTTAAAATCAAATCTTCAATTTTAATACGTTAAAGTTGATATTAGGTTTGCTCTTGACCCAAAACTAAGCCCAACGAGGCACAGACTGAGTCTACGATGGAGAGAGCTCACCTAGAAGAAGCCTGATGCCACTTTAACTTTGAAAATTCCTAGGTTAAAGGTTAAGGGTTCCGAGGTTAAGGTTTGTGTGAAAATGCATTAGATACACCCAACCACTTCATACGCTTTGACCAACCGAAAGTTCTCGCAAGAGAACGTCGTTTTCTTCCTCGTATAGGTACTCCGTGAGGCTATTGAAATTAGAAGACACCCTAATTTTAATAGAGAAGATCGTTGGGAAATTTTATCAGCTTGGGATCCTGTTTTAGCCAAGACTCAAGCTGGACCCCGCACTGCAAGACCTCAAGATACTGTTAGCTCATTTTGTGTGGATAGGAACGTTGCTTAATATTTTTGAGCGATGATAGTTTACAATTTTTTCAAAACTATGTAATGACAACTAACACTTTAGTCTACATGTGACCACGGACGCTGAAAAGGGTCCGAGACGTCAGGTTAAAACAAAATGTAAGTAAATAAATCGCGAAATAATCCGTAAAAAGTGTCGCATTTCAATTCCAAGGTTGTTACTGCAGGAAAAACACTGACGCAGGTATTGAGTTCTACTCTTTCGCAGTGCGCATCAGGAATGTAGATGAGAAGCGCTCGCTTCGCTTTATCGAGCATCAACCTGGTATTTCTGACAAATGAGTGGCCAATTTGGCATTTTTCACGCTATTTTGCCTGCTTGCAAGTTTTATAAAGATTATAGAATACACACACCTTATAAACAGTATCACTAAATACTCCTAAGACACCTCACCAGAGCACAGTTAAAATCTAACTGCGGTTTATTTGGCAAGGGCCAGGTTTGACCGCATTTCTAATAGCAGCGGATCTAGACGATTGTTTTAAACGTGTCATGATTTAGTTTTATAGATTTAGCAGTTCTAGTGCATGATTCGATGACTGCGATCAGTCCTAGGTTTGAATTCGGCGTCTGAAAATATGGTTTTTGTCTAAGCAGAAAGTATATAATTATATATAAGTACTTACCTAGCTACGAGGGTGAATCAAAAAGTTCTTAGAAGTGCATATATATGAAACCTTTTTGGATCAAGTTCGATATTCAAATTAAAGAGTGTCTAACACACTATATTTATGCAGACTGTCACTTGTTTTTGTCAGTTCGTTCGCATGTAATAATTTTTTTTGTGCAACGAGTTGCTAAAAAGTCAAAATTATGGATAAAAGTGAGTTACGTGCGGTGATAAAATATCTCAGTTTGAAAAAAATGTCTACGAAGGAAATTTTTTTGGACATTCAGCAGACATTAGGGGGTGATGCTGTACCCTATTCTACGGTTGCGTACTGGGTGGCTGAATTTAAAAGAGATAGATCAAGCTGTAAAGATGACCCGCGTTCTGGGCGGCCTTCAACCTCCGTTACAGAAGAAAATGTTAAAAAGGTTGAGAATCTGGTTTTGGAAGACAGAAGAATGACTATAAAACATATAGCTGAGATCCTAAAGATATCTTTTGGTAGCGTTCAATCCGTTTTAATTGATTCACTGGGGTTCAAAAAAGTGTCTGCAAGATGGGTGCCACGAATGTTAACCGACGAAAACAAAAAGCGACGTTTGGAAATTTCCAAGCGTAATCTCGAAATGTTCCAGCGTGATTCGGATAATTTTTGCCGTCGTCTTGTCACCATGGATGAAACGTGGGTCCACCATTTTGATCCTGAAACTAAAAGACAAAGCATGTCTTGGAAACGACCATCCTTTCCATCCATTAAGAAATTTCGAGTTGCTCCTACCGCTGGCAAAGTTATGGCCTCTGTGTTCTGGGATAGTGAAGGAATCCTTTTTATTGATTACATGCCAAAAGGCCAGACGATTACTGGACCCTATTATGCAAATTTAATCCCGAAAGTGCGTGAAGCGATTAAAGAAAAACGTCGTGGAAAACTGTCGTTGGGCGTGTTGTTCCTTCAAGATAACGCTCCTGCTCATCGATCGGAAGTTGCGCTCAACGCAATCCGCTGTGCTGGCTTCAATCTCCTTGACCACCCACCATATTCTCCGGACTTAGCCCCAAGTGATTTTCACTTATTTCCAAAATTAAAAGAGGAAATTCGTGGAACAAAATTTCACGATAATGACGCGGTTATAGCTGCCGTAGAGGACTTTTTCGAGAGTCAAGAAAATAATTTTTTTTCACATGGAATAAGGAAGTTAGAAACGCGTTATTCTAAATGCATTGCATTGGAGGGAGATTATGTAGAAAAATAAAATATTATTATTTAAATCTTTGAATTTTTTAATATTGATTCCAAGAATTTTTTGATTCACCCTCGTAGAACTCGCTCGAGGTAAGGAAGTTTAAACGGTAAATCAATTTATTTTTGTAAATAGACTCGCAAGGAGCACTTTTACACGTCCCAACATATAAATAAACCCTACCACCGCTTCGGTACAATTAGGCCCGGAAGTTGTTGAGAAGCGGCGCAAGAAACTCAGTCACTATTTTCATTGCCTCTTCTCAAATTTGATTTACAATAATTGTTACAATCATCAATTTTATAGTATTCGGCATTAATACCTACATCTTTTACAACTATTTTTAATTTGTCTAAAAGCAATGAAATAAAATGTTCAGGTAATTTATTAAAGAATGATATACATCTACCCACAAATGACCAACTTTATGAAGCCTAAAATGTGGAACGGAAAGCCTTTTTTTGTCTAGTGTGAAAATCACTATTTCTAGCAAATAAATGTACGTTTTTTCAAACGTAGTATGTTAAGTTTTCATAAATGTATTGCGAGTAAACTGTAAGTATTTTAACTTCTTTAAACAATTTACTAAGTGTTTAATCTGATTTAAGTTTATAAATAGCCCGCATGGCTCGTTTCTGCAATACGAAAATTGTTTCTGGGAGAGCAATCGCCCGCCCGGCTTGCGAAATGTGCGGGTTCGATTTCCGACTGTGGCAGTAAATTTTTCTTTAGGTGTGTTTTAATTTCCCATTGTGAAAAAATTTGCATTGTTAATGCTTAAATTATATTCCATCCACTGCCTCGTTGGTGTAGTGGCAAAGTTTCTGCCTTACATCCGAGAGGTCCTGGGTTCGAATCCCAGGTTGAGCCAAAAATTGTTTCTGAGATTTTCTGTAATGAATTTCTCAAAAACAGCTCGGAGTCGGGAAGTTGGCGGTGTTACACCCCCTTGCCTCGGTGCGCACGTTAAGCCGTTGGTCCTGCGCCTGATCTCTCTCCGGTCATGTCGGATTGCCGTCTCACCGAACTTTGAGAGTGATCGAACAGTGAGTGCACCTGTGTATTGCGCTCACACTTGTGCACTATGATATCTCCTGCGCAGTTGGCTGATCTCTGTTGAGATTGGCCGCCGTGTTCGAAATCGGCCAGGAGGACTATACTATTCCATCCACCGTTATAGACCATCCATCAAGTTCTTATACAATACTTCTAAGGGAACAAGACGCTGCAGTTGCGCGAAACTTTTCTTATGACATGGAATACTTTTCATAGCCTTGCTAAAGACCTGTTTCAATATACTGTCTACGTTTATCAAAAACTATATTACCGTCAAACAAACAGTCAGTTTCACATATAAACACGGCTAAAACCTTATACAAATTTTAGTATAAAACTGATAGTTTACTTAAAAGCTTTACTTAAGTTTTTTGAATAAAAATAAAATAAAATAAAAATCTTTTATTTCAGACCAATTACGTCCATTTGTTAGTTACAATATATGTACTTAAAAACTTTTTTAGTAACGTAAACTTAGTACGAAAAAATATAACAAAAGTAGGCTAGATAGGTTCGCCTCTTTGCACATTTAGTAACATGCAAAGCAGTGAACCTATTGAGGACAACAGAGTCCATTCTGTCCTCAATCATCCTTAGGATCTTATTGTCGCTCCCACGAATACGCAACAAGACAGCGGCAGTCTTTTTGCGCATAAATAACAAACAAATCAACAGACATAGTTTGTAGCAAATTTTGCATAATAACAAAAAACAGCTATTATTATTATTACCTAGTTCACACTTAAAGTTTTGCGTAGCTGGCCACCCGTAAATGTTTGAATTTCGAATGTTATATTTTTTTAAAACATGAAATCTCATTAGTTAATGAAAATAAATTCTGGCGGGATGTCACTTGTCAATTGTTTTTTATCTCAAATTGAAGTTCGTTGTCCGTCGCAAAAATGGAACTAACACGAAAAGATTTTAGGGCGATGATTTTTTATGATTTTAAAAGTTCGCTTTCTCCGCAAGATTGCGCTGCTCGTCTTCAAAATGCTTTTGGGAGAGAAGCACCACATCTGAGCACTGTAAGGCGTTGGTATGCTGAATTTGATCGCGGCCGTGTTTCTCTCCATGATGAAATTCGTGAAGGTCGACCCTCAACTGCGATCACGGAGGAAAATGTGGCTAAAGTCAGACGACTAATTGAAGAAAATCGGCGTATCACTTATGAGGAGATTCGAGGACATTTGGGGATTGGTATGAGCCAAATTCAGAAAATTTTACATGATCATTTAAAAGTTAGGAAACTTTGTTGCCGATGGATTCCTCACGAACTCACTCCAGAACAAAAACGGAATCGTGTGGATTGGTGTAAAGAAATGCTATTAAAGTACAATCACGGACATTCTAATGCTGTGTATGACATCGTAACAGGTGATGAAACATGGATACATTGTTATACTCCAGAAAAAAGCAACAATCTTCTGTGTGGGTGTTTTTTTTTTTTTTTTTTTTTATTTATATCAAGCTACAATAGGCCCATATTATAAATACCTTACAGACTAACATACATACAAATATAACTTATAAAAACAAAAATAAAACAATACACTATTTAGTCGGCGTAGTGTCGGTAACGCAACTTGGTGTCGGGTATCCGTCCACGAAATCGACGATACCTAACACCCTTCGGCCAAAATTCTTCCTTCGTGATGGTCGAGAGCTGTTCGGTGGGAACCTTCACAACATACGAATTGAAATTCGTATTATGACGAGACTCCAACCGTTCGACCCTCAGGGTGTATTTGGTCTTCACGCGGATGTACTCTACGATATCCTCAACCTTCGTAGAGAAATGAAGGTGAGAGCAAACCAACAAAATTGAGGCAAACGAGAAGCGTGGGCAAACAAATGATTGCGTTTTTTTTTCTCCAAGACGGGTCCTGTCTGCACGATCCCACTTGAGCAACAAAAAACCGTTAATGCTGAATGGTACACCACTATGTGTTTACCCAATGTCTCAGAAAAAGTAAGGAAAAAACGACCTAGAAGTCGCATTTTGTTGCACCACGACAATGCTTCGGCGCACACCGCGAAAAAAACAAATTCAGTCATTTTTGGCTTCTGAAAACATAGAGCTCGTGACCCATCCCGCACACAAGCACCTTGCGATTTCTTCATTTTCCCAAAAATCAAAGATTTAATGAGAGGTTCGACATTTACGGGGCCAGAAGAGGCAGTGATTGCGTTCAACCAGCACGTAGAAAACATACCCTCAGACCAATGGTCCTCGTGTTTCCAAAAATGGTTTGAACGGATGAAAAAGTGTTTAAAATGCAACGGAGAATACTTTGAAAAGCAGTAAATATAATATTATACAAATTAATTGTTTTATTTATGAGTTACGCAAAACTTTCAGTTTGGCCCACGTATTGGGTTTATGGGCCTTCTTATCGCCAACTCGACCAAGTTTGATCTATTGTGGCAGCCCTTTGTATTTACAGTTCACTGCTTAGTTAGTCCCGTTGAGTCTATAAATTGCCAGACTCTTTGGAGCGTGACTTCTGTTATCTCATCCGGGCGCATGATGTGCCGCCCGAGATGGATACTTCTTTTGCTCATAAGCGGGCCGCATGAGCAGAGAATATGCATGGCCGTTTCCTCCTCTGTGTGGCAGAATCTGCACAGAGCGTCTTCTGTCATATTCATATAAAAACAGCTATACAATAAATTCCGAAAATAATCTAATGGATCAATAAAAAAGACAATTCTTAGTCACAGAAAATATCATCTTTAGATTCTTCGGAATCGCTATCAGGAATTAAATTTGTAACATCACAAATTTCTACCTGGCTGTCTTCTAAAACTAACATCTCATAAACTTCTTGAAACATTTTTTCTTTTCTTTTTGATCGAGTTTTGGTCGTATGGTTGTCAAAACAGGATCTGAAGTAAGTAAAAGGTTATATAGTACATCTTCGTTTCAAGAAATACTGCTGTTTTTTCTCGAGTGAGACTCTAAATTTACGAAAATCTTTTTTCTTGCTTCAGATGCCTCTTCTGAAAAAAACCGATAGGAACTACCGATAAATGCTCAATTATATGAGCTCCATGAATTAGCAACTTATGAATACTTACAGGCATATAATACCACGGATAAAGGTTAATAAACATTTTGCAGTGTCTATACAGTAGTTGTTAAATTTATTTACTAAAATTTTTCACCGGAAGAAAGACATTGCAGGACCACACCGATTCTTCGCACTATATCAACGTCAAGTCCAGTTATATCAGCAGTCTTGTCTGGATCTTGAAAGAATCTTCTAGCCGAGTTTCCGTTGTTTGTCGTCCCTCTGCCTTGCTTTACAAGGTCTACTAACAAACCAGTTTCTTCTCTGAATCTGTCTCGAATTTTCTTTTTTCTTTCCCCAACTGATTGTTTTGCATCTTCTCCTCTTGGTTGCCAGGATTGAATGTCTAATCTATATGCTATATGAAGCAAACATTCAAACTCAAAACTCAAACTCAAACGTTTATTTGCTAAGAACACAGTAAGTAAAGATTACATTTTAAAGTTATTAGCGCATGTGTTCCATCGCACGAATCCATGCATGAAGGCTGCTTAATCCATATTTATACATATCTTCATTCACTGTTTATTTCTGTACTAATTCTATGTTATTCATTTCTTTCGGACGCGCCTTGCACAAATCACAAACTGCTGCAGAAGTACCCGAGATGTACGATGCCACCTTACCATCTATCATCGTCAAGAGCAATTTATGAGTGATATTTGCATTTTCTTAACTTGAGGGACTTAATCTTTCAATTTCAGATTCTATAGCAGCTATTAACATATATCGTTTTTGACATTAAACTCAGTCTCTTTCATGAACTTCCACATTATTGGTCGGCAGTAAGACGTTGAGGAGGGTCGTTGGTTTTGCCAAATAACACATCCATCTTCTGTTGAGAGCTTTAAGGCACCATTCTTTTACTTCTTCATCAACACTGTCACTTAACTGAACATTACAGTTAGTTTTTAAAGATGTATATAATAGATTATAGTCTCGGAGATCACCACCATCACGTAGAGAAACGTAAAGGTCGAGGTAAGTACCGAAACCAGGGAAAGACATAATGACAACACTTTAACAAGAATCTATAGTTAGATGGTTAACAACACAATTGATGCTAGAAATTGGGTACAGTAAAACATCTTTTGACAGTGTACCGATGATTTATGGCCTCACCATTTATCAGTAAGACACCATTCAAGTGAGATTCAGAGATATAAATGTCTAAATAATATAAGTATTATGAATCAATTTGTAGATAAGAAAGAAAAAAACGGTCAACGTTTTTACCTCCTAAGGGGTGCGTGTGGCGCACCATGTTTGTTTGAAGAAAATGTAGCAAGTGTATGCCTAAATAACATATAAAAAAATCAAATCGAAACACGAAGGGAATCGGAAGTTACACTATTTTTTATGCCATTTCCCATACAAATAAATCACGTTTGGTGCCATAGCTCTCAAAATAAGTTTCTAATAATAAAATGCTACTTATTTTTTTACAGCTTATAAGTAGGCGTATACGATGGAATGATTTGTTTTTCAAAAACTGACACATTAGGTGGCCTATGTCCCATTGCTAGTATGGCGTCGATCCACTGTGCGCCGCCGCGACGCGGGTCGGTTCGAGTGTGCGCTGTTCATTGCGGAGTGTGCCGTTTAGAGGCTTTTTATGAAAGAACTAGTGACAATTTGTATCATGTTTCTTTGGAAAAAAGTTAAGTTATAACGGGCAGAAGACATTTCTGTAAAAATCATCAATTTTTTCCAAACTTAAACCATCAATACCTCAGTAACCGTTAACTTCCCAGGTATGGTGTAAAGGAAAAAAATGATCGTATCAATTGGTAGAATAAGTGGTATTCGGCTTCATTAGGTTTTTTTTTACACCCTGTATATAACAAATTAACATATATGACGAGTTTATTATACTATACATAACTTAAATCATAAAATAAATTACATATTGTAGCGGAGCATGTTATATGTGTTACACTTTTAATAAACTAGCAAATAAATTACAAAATAAAAAAGGTGCAAACCAAGAGTCTGCAGTTGTAGCTTATATACAGGGTGTAAAAAAACCTTAACGAAGCCGTCAACCACGCGTTCAGTACATCAAACCAAATCGTATGAAAAAGAAATTTTTGCTGGGAAACAACTTTTATTTTTTGACATCAAAAAAAATAATTTAAATCTAACCCGCAATGTACAGCGCGCACGCGGAAAAGTCACCGCGGGGCGTGTTGCTTTACGCCGCCGCGACGCGGTTCGGTTCGAGTGTGCGCTGTTCATTGCGGAG
The DNA here is from genome assembly GCA_963921415.1 of Pyrausta despicata. Lineage (NCBI taxonomy): Eukaryota > Metazoa > Arthropoda > Insecta > Lepidoptera > Crambidae > Pyrausta > Pyrausta despicata. The sequence goes on from OY992874.1 coordinate 7,133,081, forward strand.
TGTGCTATTTAGAGGCTTTTTATGAAAGAACTAGTGAAAATTTGTATCATGTTTCTTTGGAAAAAAGTTAAGTTATAACGGACATAAGACATTTCTGTAAAAATCACCATTTTTTTTTTCAAACTTTAACCATCAATATCTCAGTAACCGTTAACTTCCCAGGTATGGTGTAAAGGAAAAAAATGATCGTAACAATTGGTAGAATATGTGGTATTCGGCTTCGTTAAGGTTTTTTTACACCCTGTATATGTATATTTAAAAAAACTAGAGATGGGCCGAGTAGTGGTTTTACCGAGTACCGAATACCGAGAATTACTCAAAACCACAATAGGTACCTATTCACTGTAATTTTGAATACATAAATAATGACTTCACTTATCAACATAACATGTATCTGATTTTATGACATATCTCTTGAACTACATACAGTTTGTCGATCCGCAGCGGCCTGGCTGTCCTATAATTTACCAATAGGAATTGACAAACGCCAGATTAGGGGCTTGTTTATTGACGTAAGTATGTGATCATTTAAGTACATACTTTAATTCCTCCAGTTGGCCATTAGTAAACATATTCCAGACATGCTGTTTATAAAATTTACATAACCGAGTACTCGTCACTTGAACCGAGTTATTCGGCTGAGTACGAGTATTAAAAAAACCACTGAGTACGCCGTGTACCGAGTATTAAACGAGTAGTCGACCCATCACTAAAAACCCTAATTAATTAACTATACTCCTTATTAACAAATCAAAGTCAAAATCTGTCCATCTAGATCGATAAATAAACTAATCTAGTTGGCTCGCGTCCATTTCGTTTCGTCAATTACATTGTTACAATGCGTTTACTAATAACTCTGCTGTTACTGACTGTATTCAACTGTGTTTTGTCTAAAAACAATGTGAAAACTCTTACTGAGTCCTTGGGACAAGAGGTGATTGAAATCGGCAACCCATTGAAAGGTAATGTTATTCTAGAACTTAACCCAAATTTAACAGAACCTACCACGTTTTCTATCTAGCTCACGTGGCAATAGGTAGCGATAGTTGATGGAATTGGTCGTTACTTTGCGGAAATCCATGACTAAAGTGAAAAAGAGGATTATTTTGCTTTAAATTTCCACTTAACGACGCCAGCGCAGGAACCAAAATACATCCAACTGTAATCACCTGAAAAAGCTAGAGCTGGAAGTTGCAGAACTTACAATACCTACAACTCACAACGTGACACAGAAGATGCACCTGGAATCACAACACAGACACCTCTCCCACCCCCTTGTCACACAATGTCACATTACGTCGGCCCCCTCCATGCCCCTTAGCGTGTGACGTAATTTTTGGTTGGCCCCTTATATGTACGCGCGTATACGCGCTTCTACTGCGCGTATACGCGCTTCCCGCGCGTGATTGTATAATCAAATCAATCATCAACAATCAGCGTCTACGGCGCCGATAATGCGCGTTCCTAACACGCACGTCGCCTGCGCGTATAAAATACGCCGTGTGCTGCTACTGCCTTAGAACTACTTCGACCTTTATCAAATAGGCACGAATAAATAAATAAAATAAATCTGAAAGACTTACATACATTTTACCTCAGAACTACCACCAGACCTTGAAGAGGAACCGTCAGCGGAGAACTATGAAGCGGAGAAGACCACCACCAGTACGTCTCAAGGAGCCGTCACCAAGAAAGACGTCAAGAAGACTGGTGTTTTGGTAAGTAGCTGTTCTCTTTAGACATTTTACCTTCAATCTGAAAAGCTTTCTAAAACAAATTATCAGCTAGATTGTAGTAATAAGAGTATTTACGGGGCATAACGGCTCACGACACTACTGTCCATCAAGGTGTTTAGGTCTTCAGAAACGATATGACACGCTAGCAGTAAAAATGATCGCTTCATCTTTGACTGCTAGACAATGACACTGTACAAACATCTGTGTGCATGAACATGTCTGTTTGTACTGTGTTATACGAGTATGTATTTATTTAAGTTTATTTGTAATACCACTATTGATTCTGATATCTGTAACACGAGTGCTTAAGCTACTTACCACGAAGTCAGACAAGTGTTTGTGTTGTTGTTGTAGATTTATTTATTTATACACTATGTGAATCATGGCTGGCTACAACCTAAGGAGCACTTAAAGAAATTCGAACCGATGAGTAAGTGACACGGTAGTTCAATTGGGAGAGCAATCGCCCGGCTTGCGAGAGGTGCGGGTTCGAATCCCGCCCGTGGCAGTCCATTTTCCTTTAAGTGTGTTTTAATTTCACTTTGTACTATACCTATTTAAACTGTTAAGAGAAAGCTCACACTTTCACGCAGCCAAGTTTAGTCGAATACCGCGTACTGACCCCGGATGGTCATGTCTGTCGCAGAATCGACGACAGGTGGAGCAGAAAGGTTCTCGAATGGAGACCACGTTAGGTAAACGTAGTGTGGGACGCCCCCCGGCTAGATGGACAGACGACCTGAAGAAGGCCTGGTAGTGACTGGATGCAAAGGGCGGGAGATCGTGCGCTGTGGCGCTCCGTGGGGGAGGCCTTTGTCCAGCAGTGGACTGCAACAGGCTGATATGACGATGATGATATGATGACTCCGGATGACCGGTCGAAGAAACGATGTCATGTAGATGTCGGAAATAGCGCGACCACTAATACTGATACTTCTTTTGCAATTATTTAATTAATTTTATGTCTTTCAGACAACATCAGACACGCGTAGGAAAAACAAGGATGCTGACAAGACGACCACGAGAGAAGATGACGAGGAATCGAGGATAGAGAAAGAACTCGCTGAAATATACAAAGATAACTTAGGTCAGTATTTCAACGTAGGAACTTTTAATGTGAAATTAAAACACACTTAAAGAAAAATGGACTGCCACAGGCGGGAGTCGAACCCGCACCTCTCGCAAGCCGGGCGGTTGCTTCCCGAATTGAGTTACCGTGACACTTACTCATCGGTCCGAATTTCTTCCATGCCAGCCAGCCATGAATCATCAATGTTGCGGTTAGATACCTTTTTTTTTCTTGTAACGCTGGAAAATGCTTTACGCATACCTGCTTCCCTCGGGGGAGAGTAGCAGGTTATGTGGGACTCTCCCCAGCTGGGGCATACCCACTAAAAACCAGCGGCGTTCTCAGGAGCCATGAGTTCGGGGCCACGAGTTAGCGCGATTAGCACACATCCGCGGCCCTTCACTGACTAGACCGTCACACGGTCTCACCCGATCTGAAGAGGACAAATGCCCCTACCTCCAGCGCCAGAGGAAGGTATCCTCCAGCTTGATGTCCCGATGATGCGTAGAACGCATTACACACCATCGCGCCTCTTAGTGGGAAGCGGACGCCCCCGCGTCCACGACCCGAGGCACTGCAGTTAGATACCTAAACCATCCCAATGAAACAACTTTTTATCTGTACCCTAAGGAGCACTTAAATAAATTCGGACCGATGAGTAAGTGTCACGGTAGCTCAATTGGGAGAGCAATCGCCCGGCTTACGAGAGATGCGGGTTCGAGTCCCGCCTGTGGCAGTTCTTTTTCTTTAAGTGTGTTTTAATTCCACATTGTAAATAAATTTGCATTATTAATGCTAAAAAATAAAGTAACTCAATATGAACTTAAACTAGTACATAGTTTGAAACTTAAGAAAGGACATGAGTTACTTTTGACCGCGGGAAAACAACGCATTCCCATGGGAAAAATTACTTTCCGGGGAATCTGATCGCTTTCACTCCTAATTTGCCAAAGATTTGTTTACAAATTATATTTAGATAAAATGGGTAGTACGGGAAAACAACGCATTCCAAAAAAACTACTTAATGCGGGCGAAGTCGCGGGTAAAAGCTAGTTAGCAAAAAAACTTTGTTTAAGGTCACTTTCTGATTTTGTAAGGTTATTACATGTACTTGTATGTTACTTTCAGACTACAAGGACAGCTCTGAAGTGGTCAAAGGCGTGACCACTACGAAGGCCGAGACGATAGTTGAAGCGGACAAGCCTATATTACGAACTAAGTCCAAGTAATGTTTAATTCACACTACAAATTAAATAATAATAATAATATTCCTGACCGATCTATTTTGACGTGACAACGTCTTATAAATTGGTTTGCCGGGTGACACTTCAAGAAACTGCGTTACGCTGCTCCGCTCACGTTCCGCGCTCACAATGAGAGCGAGAGAGAGGCACGCGTCCCTTCGACTAGGGCATGGTTAGCCCGCCTAAGAGCGAGTGAGACAGACATAAAAAGTGAAAGGCACGCGTCCCTTCCACTCGAGCACAGTTAACCCGCCTAAGAGCGAGAGAGACAGAGCGAGAGAGAGAGAGTGAGAGAGATAGGCATACACACCGGTTCATGTTATACGAATGAATATTCACATTAAAATTATTTTACCACTCAAAGTCGTTGTCACGTAAAACTTTCGCCCGTATACCGACTTTACAGGCAACCACTGTTTTTTTTTATTTTATTTTATTTCCTTTATATGATTTTAAACTTTCGCGTTGCATTTGAACACTAACTATTGCTGGCTATCGGGTCTAACACGGGTACAAGGTCGGGTTAATAGGTTTTATTTTCTTTATTTAAAAAAACAAACAGCTGTGGAACTGTTATAGTACATTAAGCTTGTAAAACAAAAACGTCATTCTTTAACCAAACAATTTTCACAAGTAAGTGTTCAATTATGATGTTGACGAGACGTAGATCATAAGCGCGTTTACAAATTTGAATTCACTAAATTTATATAAAAGAAAGTAATATTTTTTGATCTCGACAAAATGTCTACAATAATGAACTAGAGCACACATTTCGACCTCGGCGGCCAATCTCAACAGAGATCAGCCAACTGCGCAGGAGGTATTATAGTGCACAAGTGTGAGCGCAATACACAGGTGCACTCACTGTTCCATCACTCTCAAAGTTCGGTGAGACGGCAATCCGACATGACCACGTTAAAAAATAACGTGCCTGAGTATTTAACCATAGCCCATAGCCCAAATTTGGTATGGAGATATTTTACACCCGAGAAAGGACAGGCTTCTTTTTACCGCGGGAAAATGACGCATTCCGATGGGAAAATTCAGGTGGGCCGATCGCTTTATATATGTCACCGGAAGATAACAAGACCCGCAAGTTTATAAATTTCCCAGGAAATTTATAAACTTTCGTAGGATTCTAAACGGAAGAAAAATTGTATTATATTACGCCTACATTTTCGGAAATTTATCAATTTGCGACATCTCGTGGTAAATTTATAAACTAACTGTTATCCATACGTAAGATTTTAAACAGTTTGACCAATCACAGAAGTGTTTTTAATTTTACGCTTTTTCAAAACACGGCAAATAACACACTACTCTCTGATTGGTTCGATATTGACAGTCGCAATGCTTGAGTCCATAGACTTTAGTTAAATCAGACTTGCCAAACTATTTTTATTTTTATATATATATATAGAACGGCTAAACCAATTTCAATAATTTAAGCCTTTAATATTTGTGGAAGTCAAAGGAAACGATGAAAAGAATATTGTTTGAAATTGCGAAAACAGCGGGCAGGACAGCGTCCACTAGTTTGCTGTAAAAAAAAATAGTTTGAGGCTCAAACTTTTTACTAAATGGGTCAAAGTCACGATAATTATTGCCAGTGAAGTAACAGAAATTGTGTACACATGTGTATTGCGCTCACACATGTGCACTATAATATCTCCTGCGCAGTTGGCTGCTCTCTGTTGAGATTGGCCGCCGTGGTCAAAATCAGCTAGAAATAACTTAACTTTAATATTATCTACTTTTTTCTGTTCAGGTTCTTCAAGTTCCAGCCAGACCTGGACAACAGGGCGGAGATCGAGAGGTTCCGCACCTCCGTCGACGAGATCAGCTGCGACAAGAACCGGATGAAGGGGGAGGATACCATGACGGTACGATCCACTGCCTCGTTGGTGTAGTGGCAAAGTTTCTGCCTTACATCCGAGAGGTCCTAGGTTCGAATCCCAGGTCGCGCCAAATTTGTTTTTGAGATTTTCTGTCATGAATTTCTCAAAAACAGCTCGGAGTCGGGAAGTTAGCGGTGTTACACCCCCGTGCCTCGGTGCGCACGTTAAGCCGTTGGTCCTGCGCCTGATCTCATGGTCATGTCAGATTGCCGTCTCACCAAACTTTGAGAGTGATGGAACAGTGAGTGCACCTGTGTATTGCGCTCATACTTGTGCACTATAATATCCCCTGCGTAGTTGGCTCATCTCTGTTGAGATTGGCCACCGTGGTCGAAATCGGCCAGGAGGACTATTATTCTATTATTATAATGATCAACTGTCAAACTCGACCATCTAAGTCGCGCTATATGAAAAGAGCGCTAACGTTCACCAGCATGAGCCTAATTGGCGAAAGCGCTGGCTAGACTTGAAAAATACCAATAAAAAATTAGCGAGTTAATTCGCGCCATGTAATAAGAACGCTGAAGGGGAGGGGCTTGCGCACGGGAGATGGGAGCAGTCGCTATCCTGCTCGCTCGGAGCGGCGCGGGCGTGCAGCGCGAAAGGTCCGCTCCACGCAGTACCTACCTCCAATAAGACTCGTATATCGTCTAGTTGACCATTAGTATTCTTTTATAAGGTGCGATTTCGGCCATTCAATTTAATTTGGGGAAAGATACCATGCCGGTACGTTATATCGGTCGCGCCATGTAAAAGGAACGCTGAAGGGGAGGAGCCTGCGCATGGAAGCAGTCGCTATCTCAATCGCTCGCGGCGGTGCGGACGCGCGGCATGCTAATATATTTATTTTTTAATAATAATAATAAAAAAACTACAACATCACATTCATTGATTTGACTCCGTGGTAAGTAGCTTAAACACTTGTGTTACAGATATCAGAATCAACAGTGGCATTACAAATATACTTAAATAAATACATATCACACCCAGACCAGTACAAATAAATAATCATGCACACAAGTTTGTACAGTGAGGGGATCGAACCCGCGACCTCTTGGTTAATAGTCAACTTCTTGACCATTACACCAAAATCGCTTCCAACTTCGTACTACCAATTAGACCCATCCCTATCCATTCTGTCCGCAGATGTCACCTGAGCCTAATCTCGGTTAAGTGGATGCCCGATCCTTGATAACTATGAAAGTATTTTCTATTGTTACAGACTCTTTCCGACCGACCCAACTCGGCGTCTGCAAATTACGCATATTTCTTAACTTCCCTTTTTTCATTTATATCAGCTGTTATTTTAAACCCTTAGAATAGTTTCAGAATATTTAAAATAAATTAAATATCACCACTGTATTCAAAATTGATGTGTTTTTGAATAAAATTTTGTTATTTCGAATTTTCATTTTAAAGTGTTTTATTGGTATCTTTCTACAGTTTACCTACACCAAATAATACGCTTTATCCTTACTAATATTTATACTAATATTATAAAAGCGAAAGTACAAACTGTCTGTTACTCAATCACGCCTAAACTACTGAACCAATTTGCATGAAATTGCGTATGGAAATATTTTTTCCCGAGAAAGGACAGAGGCTACTTTTTACCGCGGGAAAATGACGCATTCCCATGACCCATAGGAAAAATTCAGGTGCGCCGATCGCTTTTAAATATATAAAAATGAATTGCTGTTCTTTAGTCTCACTAAAACTCGAGAACGACTGAACCGATTTTAATATTTTTAGCTTTTAAATATTTTTGGAAGTCCAGGGAAGGTGTAAACGATGAGATATAATACTGATGAATTGAAAAAACAGCGGGCAGGACAGCGTCTGCCGGGTCCACTAGACAATAATAAATGTTATCCTACCAAATTATACAGGGTGTAAAAAAAACCTTAACGAAGCCGAAAACCACATAATCTACCAATTGTTACGATCATTTTTTTCCTTTACACCATACCTGGGAAGTTAACGGTTACTGAGATATTGATGGTTAAAGTTTGAAAAAAAATGGATGATTTTTACAGAAATGTCTTCTGTCCATTATAACTTAACTTTTTTCCAAAGAAACATGATACAAATTTTCCTTAGTTCTTTCATAAAAAGCCTCTAAATGGCACACTCCGCAATGAACAACGCACACTCGAACCGAACCACGTCGCGGCGGCGTAAAGCAACACGCCCCGCGGTGACTTTTCCGCGTGCGCGCTGTACATTGCGGGTTAGAATGAAATTATTTTTTTTGATGTCAAAAAATAAAAGTTGTTTCCCAGCTAAAATTTATTTTTCATACGATTTGGTTTGATGTACTGAACGCGTGGTTGACGGCTTCGTTAAGGTTTTTTTTACACCCTGTATACTAGCTACTTTATAAAAAGTCACCTGTTCTTTCTCTAGTATTTAAATTGACTGCCTTATATTTTGACAAGCCATAAATATTGTTTAATTTATTTGTACTAACGCTAATAAGTTGTTATCTTTTTTAGAAGTAACAATGCATTTTTTGAAATAAATTTAAAACACACAAGCAAAAAATCACACTGCCACTGGTGGGACTTGAACCCACACCTCTCGCAAGCCGGCGATTGCTCTAACCAATTGTTTTTTTTCTATAAGTTGTACCTAGTGAATTTTAATTTCACATTTAAGTAAGGCTACCTAGTAAGTACACAGATATACAGATAACTGCCCTATTTCTAAATAACGATAGACATAAAAATGACTCATCATGTCATAAATTTTCACAACAGCGTTGTTTTAATGTAAGCACCTATACATGACAAGAATACTTTGTAGGTTAGTAGGCACGTAAAATAGAACTGTCACTTATCTAAAACCAATATCAATATCGATTTTTCTTATCGGTCGCTAAAGCGCACGACAAAAAACATAGAATAGGCTAGATGACACCACCAATCGTTGACACTCTTTATTATTCTGTCAATACGGGTCTGCCTCCATAGATTTTGTATGGGAATACAAAAGCGTGACGTCACGGTCGTGTATCAGAAATCAGAGTCAATTGACCGAATATTTATTGAATTTTGTGTGTTTAAAAATTGGTTTCCACAGCTTTTCTGAAATATACTAGTTGTAACTTAACTTCATTGGGGCTATGTTTTTTGTACGCTATGGTCTTGAAAATATTTAAGATAGGTGTCATCATGCCTATTTGCAACAATACCTACCCCGGCGAGATCGAGCACACTTTGAGGCATAAAGATTTTAGGTACTGGACCCAATAATATCAAAGGTGAACTAAGTACATATGAATCGCAGTTGTTGCGAATTTAAATGATTTCATGTCGTCCAAAGTGTTACAGGTATTCAAAATGATAGTTAACCGCATACTTTTTTCTTCTATATTATCATACATATAACATTGGAAACTTTAAATTGCCAGTGTATAAGTACCTTTGTATTTAAGACTATGTGCTATTATAAAGCTGTATGGTTCCTTAATAAAATAAAATCAATTTATTTTTGTAAATAGACTCACAAGTAGGGTTGCCAACCCTACTATATAATATAGTATCCTACTATTTTAGGACATCAAATACTATAATTCTGAAAAATATATATAGTAGGCGAAACTTTACACGTCCCAAAATATTAATTAACCCTACCACCGCTTCGGGACAATTTGGGCCAGTGGTTAAGATAAATAAATAAAATAAAAAATAAAAATCTACCGTTGACTGAACGGTACACAACTGTAATTTTCGTAGTTAAGGCCTTAGATAGTTTTTAGTAATGAAACTACCATTTTTATAGCAAAAAAAATTTTGTACCATAGGTGGCTTTAAGGCCATAGGGCATTCTATACCAGTCATACTTCAGGTATGGTATAGGTCGGGATTAATAAGAAATGATAGAAATGACAAAGAAAAACTAAACGCTAGAGAGCTAAAAGAATCTGTAACGAAATATGTCTGAAAACTGGCCGGATGGCCATTGACGAACTAGAACTTTCTATAACTTTTTCCTTTGCCCAAAACCGGCGCATTTTCATGGAAACCGACCTTGACTTTATCGATTTATTTCCAAAATGCTTTTCACACTATTAACTCTATAACCGTCTTAATAATAACATTATTATCTCATATCTATGTTATCATAATGAATCATGCTATAATATCACTATCTTTTGCAAACTGATCGTGCATACAAATCGGTATAAGGCGACCAATTTAAAAAGTGCACTCCTAATCACAAGATGGCGTCCATTTTCATACAATTACGATTGACTTTTCCAGCTGATCACTATCATTGGGTGACTATTCAATTTGAAAGCATACTTTTAGTGTATCATCGAGTTTTTTGGTTAGTTGTTCGGTGGTTTTCGAAGAAGATAGTGTGTTTTCGTGGAAAATGGAACATCCAGTGTTTGCTGAGGCCGGCAGCGAGCCAGGAATAGAAATATGGGGTATTGAGGTAAGATCTTTCATAACAACTTAAGTACTTAGTAAGGTTTTAGTGTTTATAAGAACTCACGTACTTCAGTAAAGTTTTTTGCTAACATCGTTTAGTCATTACTGAGGCAATTTTTTTGAGTCCCTAAATTAATGTTTATGGTCATTAAAGGCAAGCGTTCACATACCCGCATCTGACGCATCAAACGAAACGGATTGGCGCTTGCCTTTTTTGGCTATGGGATGTCTTAGGACTTAGATAATTAATTGTCTTTAAAAAAAACAACATCACATACATTGATCTGACTTCGGGGTAAGTAGCTTAAGCAGATTCAACAGTGGTATTACAAATAAACTTAAATAAATATAACACCTAGACCAGTACAAACAGACATATTCATGCACACAAATGTTTGTACGGTGCGGGGATCGAATCGCGACCTCTTGGTAAATAGTCAACTTCTTGACCATTACACCAAAGTGGTCGTCAAATGTCTTACTCGATAACTTTTTACCGAACTATTGAAACTATAGAGGTGCTTGTGGCGCAGTGGTTGCAGCGCTTTGGTAGTGATACCAAAAGTTAAGCAACCTACGGCGCGGTCATGTTTGGGATGGGTGACCATTCTGACCATAAAAGTGACGTCTATTTACAAGCATCTCCGTGCGTCGGAAGGCACGTTAAGCTGTTGGTCCCGGTTAATATCGATAGATATTAGTCGTTAAGCCTAGTCGGAGGCCCTCGGGCAGCTTAATAACATCTGTCAGTAAGGTTGGTCACTTGCCTTACACACACCCCTCCACCAATCCGCACTGAGCCCGCGTGGTGGAGTATGGCTCGCACCACCTCATAGTTGAGGTGAGGCCTGAGCCCAGCAGTGGGACGTAGGCTGATGATGATGATGATGATGATGAACTATCGAAAAGTTAGGATAATGCAAGTTTCATCTTAGTTATAGTCTTATAGACGCGAGACGTGGTCCCTTACTGCGGATGGGTCTCATAAAATGTCGCGTAGTGAGCGATAGAGAGAGCGAAGCTTGATATCTCTCGGCGCAATCGATCAGATCAGAAATGAAGAGATACGAGAGCTAAAGTGACCGACATTAAATATATAAATATCTCACAACAATCACACCAATTCTCTAGTCCCAAATTAAGCTACGAGGCTTGTGTTATGGGTAAACATACCTACTTAAATACTTTTTTTTGTAAATCAATACATATTATACATAGAAAACACACAGACCAGTACAAACACACAAGTTCATGCACACATATGCTTGTACTGTGCGGGGATCGAACCAGCGACCCTTGGTTTTAGAAGTTCGACATGTAGACCACTGCACCAAACGGTCGTCGACGTCATTGCTCGAAGGGTTGCTTAGCTGAAGTGGCAGTGGGCGGGACACAGCGCGGAGAAGCGATGGCCGTTGGGGCAGAAAGGTTCTCGAATGGCTACCGCGTGCCGTACGACGTTTCGTGGGCAGGCCCTCTACAAGGTGGACCGACATAACGATCTGGTGCGGTGGTGGTCGTTGGTACGCAATCCAACACTAGCTTTTAGAGCATCGCGTTTTGTATCTAGGTCAAATTTTCGTTGCTCTTCAATGTCATTGACTTTGCTAAGAATTAAACGCCTCCATTCAGGGCGATGTCTTGCCGTTTCCTCCCATTTTAGCGGGTCAATATCGCATCGCTTCATATGTCTTTTCTGAACATCATTCAAAACGTAAGAGCTGGCCACCTGGTTTTTGGTTTGGTTTGGTTTGGTGTCCGCTTGCCGTCCTGGAGTCCAGAAAAGAAAATGCGTTTCGCGACTCTCTCGTTATCTCCAGCGATTGTATTTTATAATTATGTGAACAGTGTCTTAACGTGTGGCCAATGTCCGCGCACGTTCTCAAACAAAATTGGCTACTGTAGTTCTAAAAGGGCACATCAGAGGGCAGCCCAACTTATCCCATCTTGAAAAACCGGAAAAGAAAGTAGAAAGCGGTCACCGGTAGCCGAAATATTTATTTATTTATCCAACACTAATGATCGATTTCATAATCGATGGATAATATACAGCACTAGATGCTGGTAACCCTATTCGCTCGCTCCCAGGGTTGCCAATCTGTGGGGAATTCCCCAAACTGCGGGGAATCTCAAGTTGGTTGGGGATTTATTGGGGATTGGCATTATGTGGGGAAAATGCGGGGATTTTGACATCACATTCTTATCGGTAAATATTTCATCGTTTATTATCGCTAACAACATTTTTTTGAATCATTAATGTATGGCTCAAGTACTTATGACGGAATAATCTCGTGACAAAAAATCAAAATACTGCTAAATGCACATCTCTATGTATAACACATCCCTAGTTTGTCAGTTGTCTGGCTTGTCAATGATCAGGGGATTCCCTTTTTCTCCTATAATAAATTGAGCGTCCTAAAAAATTTAAAACTGAAAACCGCAATAATTGAATACAGATACTGTAGTATCATTTTTAGTGGCTACAAGGGAGAAGGGATTTAAAAACTGGGCGGCAGTGTCAAGTTTCACCCTTCGAAAAAAATGCTTTCGACTAATATATGTTTTTTTTTAAATAATATTAAATAATATACCATTATTTAAATAATTGATTATAGTTTCATTCCATAAAACCTTTTGAGGGGATATTGTGGGGAATCAGCGGATTTTTAATCCGAACTTTGGGGAATTCGATCAGGATTTTTGGGGATTTGGATGAATTAGCTTTGGGGAAACCTTGCCGCTCCACTCTAGGCCACCGTATAGAACGGACGTGTACCGATAAATAACTCTTGTCATCCTATTTTGCCATTTATAATTCTTTATTATGTCCTAAGTGTTCGCCTTCTTGTAGTTCTCATGAATAAACTCGAAAGTCCACCAGCCCTTTTTCACTACCGGGACACAAGACGCAGCCGAGGTCTCCACCCTTATGTCGTAGACATACCTACATTACGTACCAAACGTTTTGCATCTACGTTCCTTATGCGTGCGACTAGGGAGTGGAATTCGCTGCCGCCTAAAATATTTCCGGAACATTATGATTTGGATGCTTTCAAGAATAGGCTGTTAATAGCCAGACATGATCCATCTTCGGTCGCATCGTTGCTTACGATCAGGTGAGATCGCGGCCAAATGTCTGGTTATTCATATTAAAAAAAAAGTGCTACCAACGTTTTTGTTGTGTTTATCAATCGCCCTATGAAATACAGTCCACTCAACTACATTGCGAGACAACATAACTCCCATAGTGGTCACGGGAAGCCGCCGGATGGGTAGCTTAGGACCGATCGGCATCGAAAGGCTTATTCTTACATCTAGTTCTTTAAAGTCTTAAATGTCAATTAAAAAAAACACGCTTTTGTTGCTAACTAAAAAAGAGAAAATAATTTCTGAGTACACGGAATTTATATTACAGTAGAGTAAAAAGCGTGGGCTGCACTTTATGACCTTTTCATATTTCTCTTTTACGTTGCCAATAATAGGATGATTTTCACATACTACTATACCAAGCACCCTACGCTTTTTACTCTACTGTACTATAAATTCCGTGTACTTAGAAATTATTTTCTGTTTTTTGTCAGCAATAAAAGCGTGTTTAAAAGTTTTTTAAACTATTTTTTTTATTTTTTTAATTAATAAGGATAATGGAAACTCTTATCAAATAATTGCATTGTCATCGGTACTTAATACGTGTGCAAAGTTTCAAATTAGTCCGATTTCTGGAAGTTGGTGAAAACTGAGCTCAAAAATTCCGTTATACATACATACATACACCCCGATCTAATAAAAGCGTGTTAAAAAACGAACGAAAGGTAACCTGTGGCATGGTTACCTCAATTTTAGATTTTTTGATAGGTATAATGATGCTGATGATAATGGTATATATGGTAGGTTACACGCTGCTTGACACGAACGCTATTCGTCATTTACGCAGTTCGTCCATAGCTTTCTGATTTACTCAGTTCGTCACATTTGCATTAGGTCATATACGTGATTGGTCATAATAGCCGATCGTCTTAAACGCGATTAGTCATGTAAGCAATTTGTCTTTTAACGCGATTCGCCATTATTGTGGTAAAGAATATACTATTATACGACGGTTATCAATACAACATTAACAGGACAAACCAGGACGGATCTACTAATTGGCGATGTGTTAATCGATCGGTATGCAGTACATCTATTACTTTAAATGCTACTACAAAAGAACGTGTAACTCGTAAATGTGATCATAAATGTTTATTAGAGGAAAGAAAACATGAAGTTTTGATTGCAATCAACCAATGTAAACTGGATGTATGTGAAGATTTTTCGCCTATAAAAAACACATATGAGAAAATTTTTACTGATTTGAAAACAAGACGCAATGCAATTGATTTTCTTCCATCACTTAAAAACATTCAAGACACTCTTATAGAAGCAGAAAAAAATACCTCAACACAAAAAAATAAGTTTGACGAATTTAGCTGATGTCGTCGTGCCAAATGCATTCTCCAAAAATTTTCTTATTTGTGATGATGGGGAGAGAGAATTTTCTCATCAGAAGTTGCTAGAACAATTATATGCAATACTCCATCAGGTGATTATTTCGGTGACGGGACCTTGAAAGCGACACCACCGCCATTTTACCAACTGTATACGATCCATTTGGATTTGGGGTCTAACCATAACACCACTAACGTTGCTCCTGTCATTTACGGTCTTCTACCGAATAAAATGGAAGAGACGTATCGGCGATTTTTCCACTTGATAAAAATTCATTTTAATATTCATGTGACTAACTTTAGATGTAATTATGAAACAGCAGTTATAAATGCAATTCAGGAAGTATTTCCAGATGTGAAAGTGGCCGGATGCTATTTTCATTTTAAAAAAGCCACAAAGCAGAAAAGGCAAAAGAATTAAAGGCAAATGAAAGTTCCAGTGGTCGGCGATTAATAAGAATGGCAACAACTTTACCACTTTTACCTGCGAACATGATCCATAGTACCTGGAATGAATTATTGGAAACAATTCCCGAAAATGAGCAATCAGGCCAGTTTATAAGGTATTTCCAAAAGCATTGGTTAAACAAATTTCGTCCTGAGATATTGAGTTGTTCGGGAGCCAAGCACAGAACAACGAGTGTATTAGAGGGTTGGCATCACCGGCTTAATACCAAGATTCCGAGAAAGCCATCGTTTAACCTTTTTTTTGGGTAAACTTAAAAAGGAATCCACACATGTCGATTTTGTTTTAAAAAACAGCCTATTTTTTCTGCAAAAAAACAGAAGTAATCACAGTATTTTATTCGACCAAAAGGTCAATAAATATATGGATAAATTGATGACAAGCGAGATCACACCACTGCAATATGTACGCAAATTTATTTTTTACAATCTTTTACATTAATAATATGATTTTATGATGACTGTGAGAGAAATATAAAAAATGATTGATATAAAGAAGTATAATTAATACAAGACTTATATGTTACTAGTTGTTATTTTTATTTTTGACGTGACAACGTCCTAAAAATTGGTTTGCCGGGTGACACTTCAAGAAACTGCGTTACGCTCCGCTCACGTTCCGCGCTCACAATGAGAGCGAGTGAGAGGTACGCGTCCCTTCGACTCGGGCATGGTTAGCCCGCCTAAGAGCGAGTGAGACAGACATAAAAAGTGAAAGGCACGCGTCCCTTCCACTCGAGCACAGTTAACCCGCCTAAGAGCGAGAGAGACAGGGCGAGAGAGAGAGAGTGAGAGAGATAGGCATACACACCGGTTCATGTTGTACGAATGAATATTCACATTAAAATTATTTTACCACTCAAAGTCGTTGTCACGTAAAACTTTCGCCCGTATACCGACTTTACAGGCAACCAATTTTTCTGTAAGACTAGATTAATGTTAAGATATTGTGTTGACTAAATTGCATATCTATAATAAATAAGTGATTTATGAAAGTTTTTTTTGTTTTCCTGTACTTCTTTCATGCCTACTTTTATCATGAATCTTGTGTGACGAAATGCGAATATGACGTACTGCGTTTGTGGCGAACTACGTATGAGACGAACTGCGTCTATGACGAACTACGTTTGCGACGAAATGCGATTAAGACGGACCGAGTATGTGACGAATAGCGTTTGTGTCAAAGAGCGTGTAATCCTTTGATGGGATTTGATAATAATGGATGTACTTAATTTTCACTTACAGGGATTCGAACCTGTACCCGTGGACAGGAAAATGTACGGAAAGTTCTACAATGGCGACTCCTACATCATCTTGAAGGTATGTAGTCAGTTTTCAATTCATAAAACTCGTTTCTGCTGAAAATGCTGATATTGAAGAAGGTATGTCAAAATCATACTCGTATATCAAACCAAACACAGGAAGAGAATAGAATATATGTTCAGAGAATATAATAGACTGCCTCGTTGGTGTAGTGGCAAAGTTTCTGCCTTACACCCGAAAGGTCCCGGGTTCGAATCCCAGGTCGAGCCTAAATTGTTTCTGAGATTTTCTGTTATGAATATCTCAAAAACAGCTCGGAGTCGGGAAGTTGGCGGTGTTACACCCCCGTGCCTCGGGAAGCCGTTGGTCCTGCGCCTGATCTCTCTCCGGTCATGTCGTTGCCGTCTCACCGAACTTTGAGTGTAAAGGAACAGTGAGTGCACCTGTGTATTGCGCTCACACTTGTGCACTATAATATCTCCTGCGCAGTTGGGTATATATATATATATATATAAATATAAAAATGAAACCAGTTTTCCTTGGTCACGGCATCACGCGTGAATGGCTGGACCGATTTCACTAATTCTTTTTTTGTTGTATTTGTTATTATTAGGAGAAGGTTCTTACGGAAAAAAATATTAAGAAAATCTCTCAGAAATATTGAATAATATACATTTAATTTTGCATATTTAAAAAAACGCGCGTAACTAATGTCAATGTCATTCGATGACATTGTTCAATCATTGCAACGCTAAGGCGGTACGAAGTTCGCGGGGTCAGCTAGTAATGTATATAGGAAGAGGATGTACGTCTTTACAATTGTCAACAAAACTAAGTTCAAAAGCTAAAAGCCGTTTACTTCTAAAAAGCATGAAACTACGAGTAGTTCATACAATAATGTTCAGATAATACTCGTAGCAGAGGTCGTAAGCCAGTTTCCCATTTGACAGTGCTAAAGTTTGATTTGATAGAAGTGGCTTTGTATTTTGTATTATTGACGACGGCTTGGTGCAGTGGTCCACAGGTCGGACTTCTAAAACCGAGGGTCGCGGGTGCGATCCCCGCACAGTACAAGCATAAGTGTGCGTGTTTTCTATTTTTAATATGTATTTAATTACAAAAAAAAGTATTTAAGTATTTTTATCCGTCATCTAGTACCCATGACACAAGCCTCGTAGCTTAATTTGGGAATATTTATTTATTATTATTTATTTCACTCTAATTTGGGCAACTATTACTCCTTGCCGTAATCAGACATGGTTATCGTACTGTACATTTAAAAAACTATTTTTTTCAACAGACATCAGGAACCGCAAACTCCACGCTTACCTTCGACGCACATTTCTGGCTCGGTAGCAACACAACGCAAGACAAAAAAGGGGCCGCAGCCATCCACACAGTAACCCTGGACGACATGCTGGGCGGCAGGGCGACACAGCACCGGGAAGTCCAAGGCCATGAGTCTAGCCAGTTCCTCGGGTATTTCCAGCCAGGTAACTCACACTTTCTATCTACATTCTCTTTCTCACCCACGACCATCTTCAGCCTACCTCCTACATACTCGTTCCACTCACTCCCTCCTCCCTCTTCGTCTCATCCACCCCTCCCCCTCCCTGTCTTCACCCTCACGTTCCCTTTATCTTACCCGTCTCCCCTTTCACTTTCTTTCTTTTTTCACGGCTGACTCTTTACACATAAATCATGTTTAGTGTAACTTTTAACACATACGAGTGTAGTCCATCAACATTAAGCGTGATCATCTCATAAGTCACTTGTCGGCACAACCCGCTTCTTTACACGCCCCATGCCAAAACACGCACCGGTGCGGGATAACAATCGATTTCTCAGTTGAGTCTGCGAAGTGGCGGCGAATGAGTTAAGTCACTTTTTTGCAACGCGCCTCTGTTGATTGAAGCAATTCCTGGCTGAAAGATGAGGGTATAAGAAGTATGGAATGGGTCGGTTGCCATCCACACAGTAACCCTGGACGAAATGCTGGTCGCCAAGGCCACACAGCACCGGGAAGTCCAAGGCCATGAGTCTAGCCAGTTCCTCGGATATTTCCAGCCAGGTAACTCACGCTTTCTATCTAAATTCTCTTTCTCGCTTACAACCATTTTCACTCTACATCCTACATTCTCGTTTCACTCACTCCCTCCCCACTCTTCGTCTCATCCACCCCTCCCCCTCTCAGTCTTCACCCTCACGTTCCCTTTATCTTATAATTGCACCCACAGATATACGATATCTGTGATTGCACCCGTCTCCCCTTTCACTTTCTTTCTTTTTTCACGGCTGTCTCTTTACACATACAACATGTTTAGTGTGACCTTTAACACATATAGTCCATTAACATTGAGTGTGATCACCTCATTAGTCACCTTATCGTCGCAACCCGCGTCTTAACACGCCCTATGCCAAAACACGCATCGGTCCGGGATACCAATCGATTTTAAAATTGTGTCTGCGAAGTGGCAGTGAATGGATTAAGTCATTTTTTGCAATGCCCCTCTGTTGATCGATGCTATTCCTGGCTGAAAGAAGAGGGTATAAGAAGCATAGAAGGGGTCAGTTGCCATCCACACGGTGACCGTTTCAAGCTTGGCGGCAGGGCCACACATCACCGGGAAGTCCAAGGCCATGAGTCTAGCCAGTTCCTCGCGTATTTCCAGCTAGGTAACTCACGCTTTCTATCTACATTCTCTTTCTCGCTCACAACCATCTTCATTCTACCTCCTACATTCTCGTTTCACTCACTTTCTCCTCCAACTTCGTCTCATCCACCCCTCCCCTCCCAGTTATCACCCTCACGTTCCCTTTATCTTATAATTGCACCCGTCTCTCCTTTCACTTTCTTTCTTTTTTCACGGCTGTCTCTTTACACATTAAACATGTTTAGTGTGACCTTAACACATAAAGACCATCAACATTGAATGTGATCACTTCACTAGCTACTTGTTGGTGCAACCCGCGTCTTAAGAAGCCCTATGCCAAAACACGCGCCGGTGCGGGATAACAATCGATTTCACAATTAAGTCTGCGAAGTGGCAGCGAATGAGTTAAGTCACTTTTTTGCAACGCGCCTCTGTTGATCGATGCAATTCCTGGCTAAAAGATAAGGGTTTAAGAAGTATAGAAGTATATAAGTGTAAAGCGGCGGTTGCCATCCAAACTGTGACCCTGGACGACATGCTGGTCGGCAAGGCCACACAGCACCGGGAAGTCCAAGGCCATGGGTCCACACAGTTTCTCGGGTATTACCAACTAGGTAATCTTACATGTTTTACCTACTTCATCACAGCGATATACTAGTGCTCTGAGTTGCTAAATAGCGCTTATAATTCAAGCCAGGTAATCACCCGGATACCACCAAGGACGTTCTAGAACCCAACAATGATCTTCTGCTTACTACTGGCTGAGCAACATAGAGCTCCCTTTTTCTCATCATATCTAAAATAAAATCAATTTATTTTTGCAAGCACTCTTACTCTCAAACGAGTAGAAGATATTTGTAACTGAAACTATGAACTATATGTCCACATTAGTTTTGTATAATCCTGCAAGACAACTGTAAGACGCATCGGTAGATTAACAGGATTCTGATCATGATCACGGCCTTCACAACCCATCTCCAAATTTTGGCTGAGCAGCAACACGCACGAGCCATCTACACGACGACCTTTCTAGAACATTCTCTACCACCTTACCCTAACCCCACCTCTCTTTCCGTTCCCTCCCTCTCAATTTATTTTCCCCATACTCTATGCAACCTTCTTCTCTGATTCTCCCATGATAACCAGTGTGAGGGGTGCTTGTGGCGCAATGGTTGCAGCGCTTTGTTAGTGATACCAAAAGTTAAGCAACCTAAGGCGCGGTCATGTTTGGTGACCATTCTGACCATTTAAGTCGTCTATTTACAAGCATCTCCGTGCTTCACAAGGCACGTTTAGCTGTTGGTCCCGGTTAATATCGATAGATATCCGTCAGAGGCCCTCGGCGGCTTAATACCATCTGACAGTAAGGTAGGTACACTTACAAACACCCCTCCACCAATCCGCACTGAGCCCGCGTGGTGGAGTATGGCTCGGACCACCTCATAATTGAAGTGAGGCCCAGCAGTGGGACGTTTATAGGCTGATGAGTGAGTGAGTCATCATGAGTGATGATAACAGATGGTACAACCCGAGCCGTTCTTCTCTCAAGAATCAAGAATCTTCTTGTCTTTGTCTCATTAAAGATTACAAACAGGATAAAGAGTAATGCAAACAAAACAACGCAAGTTCATAAGTGGATTTAATGGCTAAGATGCTCCTTAATTGGATTTAATGGCTAAGACTGGGGCTAGGTAATCGATGTGTTCTTTGAAACAATTTATTATTATTATTATATCATTATTAAATATTATTATTAATGCTTTAACTTTGATGGACATCTTTTTAATTTTGATATATTTGTAATTTGCTGCCTATTTTTGACGGCCTCGTTGGTGTAGTAGCAAAGTTTCTGCCTAACATCCGAGAGGTCCGGGGTTCGAATCCCAGGCCGAGCAAAAATTGTTTTTGAGATTTTCTCTCATGAATTTCTCAAAAACGGCTCGGAGTTGGGAAGTTGGCGGTGTTACACCCCCGTGCCTCGGTGCGCACGTTAAGCCGCGTTGGTCCTGCGCCTGATCTCTCTACGGTCATGTCGGAGTCATGGAGTGATGGAGCAGTTAGTGCAGCTGTGTATTGCGCTTACACTTGTGCACTATAATATCTCCTGCGTAGTTGGCTGATCTCTGTTGAGATTGGCCGCCGTGGTCGAAATCGGCCAGGAGAGGACTATTAATATTTGTAATTTGAGATAGTAATTTAACATAGTATTTTGACATAGTAATTTAAATTTGTGATAAATATCTATTAAATTGAACCTGAATATTGTATTTTAAAATGATTTAATATAATTTACATGCTGTTATAATATGGATGAAAAAGCTAAACCTACCACCTAAATGTACCGTTTGTCTATGCGTTTGGTTAAGGTACATTAAGGATGGTCATAGTTATTAATCAGCAATTATACATCCGCTTAATCAACCATTATCAATGGTATGCAAATCTTAAATTCATTTCATTTCATTTCATATTTTTTTACATTCCAGCGATCAGGTACCTAGAAGGAGGCAGCGAGTCTGCGTTCAATCAGGTGGACATCAACGCAGGTGCTGAGAAACGACTCCTCAAGCTGACTGGCTGCGAAAACTTAAGAATCGAAGAGGTAAACTACTTAAGAACTAAGTATTACAAACCCTTTTTGGACGACCACTTTGGTGTAATGATCAGAAGTTGACTATTAACCAAGAGGTCGCAGGTTCGATCCCCGCACTGTACCAACATTTATTTATTTATTATTTATTTATTTATTTATTTAACAGAAAACATACTGACTTACAGTCGCCCAAAGCGTCAGCATGCTAGTCGCACAGTAAACATGGTCAAACAAACATTTTATAGTATAAAATCAAATAAAGAAAAATAGATACATCAGGATTACCATATCATATGTCACAAATATTAAATATGTCAGAAAAAATACACATAAGAGTCAGTCAGAATTACAAAAATAATCAAATTATTATGTTAGTTCAGTAATACTACTTCTAAAACACTCGGAACACAAATTTTCTATATAATTAACAGCTTTATGCATGAATTGGCCAAAACTGTCAGCAAATATGTCAATATCATAGTCGTCGGCGAGTATATCTCCTATAAGGCGTAGAGCCCGAACGGTGGGTGCATTCGCAGCATACTTAGTGCGCGCTGAGGGCCAACACAAAAGGCGCGGGCGCCGTCGCGGCGCTACCAACCCCTCCGCGTTCCAGCTCAATCGATTAGGCACCTGTAATCCTATTTGGCTAAGAATCGTTGGGCTATCTATCTTATTGTGTATAATACACAAATAGTGTACTATCGTCTGCACACCCCTTCTAAATTTTAGCGTATCTAGTCCTACCATACCGCTGACAAATAAGGACGGATATAAATGTGGATAATACCCATACTTTCTTTTATACAGCCAACGTGCGAATTTGCGTTGTATTTTTTCAACCAGGAGAATATATTTATCTTCATAAGGATCCCACACAGGTGCGCCGTATTCAAGTTGACTACGTACATACGCACTGTAAAGGACCATTGCGACATCCAATCTGTCAAACTGAGTAGAGGTACGGATAACGAAGCCAAGCATTTTACTAGCCTTTTTACATATAGTATTCACATGGTCATGAAAGTCTAATTTAGAGTCTAATATTAATCCTAAGTCACGAATTTTACTTACCCTTTCTAGGGGTGCGTCTAATAATTTATATTTTACATATTGCGGACAGAGCTTACGTGTAAATGTGATGACTTTACATTTTTCCGCATTAAATGGAAGATGGTTCTTTTGACTCCAGTCCATAACGGCATCAATATCCTTCTGCAGTGCTTCGTAGTCAGATGGCTCATCTACACCGAGGCTTAATTTGAGGTCGTCTGCAAATAATAGGCATTTGGAAGTAATGACGCTTTCGGAAAGGTCATTGATAAATATGAGAAAAAGTAACGGCCCAAGCGTGCTTCCCTGGCTCACCCCAGACCTAGTATAATATTGACTAGATTCGTATTTACCGACCTTTACGAATTGCCGGCGATCACGCAGGTAATTTGAAAAAAATATTACAAGATTTGGCCCAAAGCCAATTTTAGCCAGTTTCTGTAGCAAGATGTCATTGTCGACCAAATCAAATGCCTTTTTGAAGTCAAAGTAGGCAGCATCTACTTGCCTACCGGCATCTAGCTCCCCATAAATGTAGTCTAAATGAGAAACGAGATTTGTTGTAGTGGAGCGAGCTAGTCGAAAACCGTGTTGACTATCATGTAGTAACATAGCAGTTTGTTTATATACATGCTGGCTTAGTACTATTTCAAATAATTTAGCAAAAACTGACAACACTGCTATCGGCCTAAAACAGGATACTTCATTTCCACTCTCAGCTTTAGGAACTGGGGTGACCCTAGTGACTTTCCACATGTCAGGGTACCTAGATGAAGACAGAGAAAGGTTAAATATATAAAGAAGCGGACTCTCAAATATGGTTATGCAGTCTTTTGCAAGAAAAACTGGAATACCATCAGGCCCACCAGACGACCTTGGTTTAAGTCGCTTGGCAGCTTCTTTTATATTGTCTTCGTTAACCGTATTAACTGTAATACAAGTCGCGTTACAGTGCCTATTCGCAGCTTGTATGGCGTCATTGGGATCCAGCAAAGGTGCGTCATTTGCATAGACAGAACCGAAATAATTGGCGAAAGCATCGGCCGCTGCTTGCTCTACAACTTCGACTCCATTAACCCGGTACACGTTCACGCGTTTTCTGTCGTTTTTCCTATCCTTAATATATTCCCAGAATCTGGTTGGATCGTCAATTAAATTTTTAACTGTCAAATTTAAGTGCTGCTTGTACGCATTGTCAATTAAGTTTTTGACGTGCCATCTGTAATAATTAAATAATTCTTTATTGTACTCTTTTCCTTCTAACTTATACCGCTTCAGGTGATAATATTTTTTACGTATGTTTCTAATAATTTCACAATTGAACCATTTAGGATACACGTACTTTTGGCTTTGCATGCGATTAGATTTTATTGGAACGTATTGGCTGATACAATCATACAGGCGGTCATAAAATAATTTAATAACAGTGTCAATGTCCTTAACATTTGTGTGCATGAACATCTGTTTGTACTGGTCTGGGTGTTATATGTATTTATTTAAGTTTATTTGTAATGTTGATTCACTGTTGATTCTGATATGTGTAACACAAGTGCTTATACTACCTAGTACCTACCTACCACCGGAGTCAGATCAATGTATGTGATGTTGTTGATTTATTTATTTTTTAACCACAAATTGGTTTTCAAATGATAAATCGAAAATCGATCTATCTAGCATGCCATTATTCTTGTTCTAGTCGCTTTAACCACCAACCTTAGCCGATTATTTTCATAACACACATTAATACTTCATATACCTGAAAAGGTGAAACATAGAGTTCGCATTTAAACAACCCACAACCTCTGTATGTACCTAGGTTTACGAAGGAATAAATGATAATGATTATGATTAATTTTCCCTCACAGGTGCCAGCAGAAGACACCTCCTTGACCAGCAACCACTGCTTCATCCTGGAGAACGAGCATGACATCTTCGTCCTGATGCCTGACGGAGCCAAGGCCACCCAGAGGCGGAAGATCATCAGCATCGCCAACTCTTTGCGCGACGACTACCATAACGGACGGGCTACCATTGAGATCATTGGTATGTTGAGCTATTTCTTTGATAAGTAGGTAAAC
This sequence comes from Pyrausta despicata, assembly GCA_963921415.1. NCBI lineage: Eukaryota > Metazoa > Arthropoda > Insecta > Lepidoptera > Crambidae > Pyrausta > Pyrausta despicata. Next base: position 7,158,057 of record OY992874.1, read on the forward strand.
TATAGAAATTTTTCCACTGCAAAAGAGTGGAACTCACAACCCGCGTCAGTGTTTCCCTGCAATTACAAACTAGGAATCTTCAATGCTAGAGCTAGGCATCTTCTAGGTGAGCTCGCTCCATCTTAGACTCAGTCTTTGCCTCGTTGGGCTTAGTCTTCGGTTAAGAGCAAACCTATCCCAAATGAAAAAAAACTGAAATGCCGTTCCAATTTCAGATGAATTCTCGTCGGATGACGACTGGAACCTGTTCTTTGAAACTCTTGGCTCTGGTTCCAAGGATGCACTGTCAGATGACGACGCTTCTTCGGTAAGAAATGATTTATTTATTATTATTATCCATAGTTTGCTCCGTGAGGCCATTGAAATTAAAAGACACTTTTTCTTAGCGTGTCGATGGAACACGAGGAATTACATCGTGGCAGCCTAGAATTCAGCCACTTGTATTGCGGATCGGCTGCAGTTCATTAAAAACTGCTGACGTGCAGGTGTTGGGGCACGCCGGGCACGATGTTAAGTGTGCCATTGTTTGCACTGCACCGCAAACACGGTCCACATCGGAGCTTGCCGAAAATCCCCACCTGGCCATGTTCTCCTTACTTCGACCAACCTGAGTCCGAAGCAACCCTAATTTTAATAGAGAAGATGGTTGGAAAATTCCACCACCTTTGAACCTACCTATCTGCTGTTGCCGATTATTCGCGACTGTCGCCGACTTAAGTCGCAAGCAGTCGCCATAGTACTATCGCTCGTCTAGAAGCGTTAGAGGATAAAAGCAAGAAAAATTAATCATTTATTAAGTTAGTCAAAACCCAGCTTCAATTTAACCGTTCATTCACAGACGTACGCCAGGGAAGACATATCGGCCGTTTTCCTGTACAGGGTGCTGCTCGGAGACGAGCTGGACCTGATCTCGTTGAGCAAGCCGTACCAGCAGAGTCAGCTGTCATCATCGGTAAGAGCCAGGGTACACTGGAACACGTGAAACACACGTGAAAGATAAAAATAATAGTGACCTCTATTTACAAGCATCTCCGTGGCACGTTAAGCTGTTGGTCCCGGTTAATATCGATAGATATTAGTCTTTAAGCCTGGTCCGAGGCCCTCGGGCGGCTTAATAACATCTGACAGTAAGGTTGGTCACTTACCTTACACACACCCCTCACCAATCCGCACTGAGCCCGCGTGGTGGAGTATGGCTCGGACCACATCATAGTTAAGGTGAGGCCTGTGACCAGCAGTGGGACGTTTAAAGGCTGATGATGATGATGATGTTTTTTTACAACCCCATCGATTGGGTGGGGCGAAAACTTTCATGGTCTTTTATCAACGCTTGTTCCTTTAACAATGCTCATTTCCACAGGAGGTGTACATCCTGGATACTCCAGATTCGGGGGTCTACGTGTGGCTGGGCAACGATGTTGATTCAGACACGAAGAAAAGCTTCAACGACATAGTTCAGAAGTACTTCGAAGCTAAGGGTTATCCGGATTGGGTAAGAATTTCTCCTTCCTTCAGAACATCACGACAATATGCTTAAAATTGACACCTGGTGGTAAAATTGGCATTGAATTAAATTAAATCAGAAATTTCAATGTACGAACATCTGGCCTAGATTTCCAGGTAAGGTTTCTACGTATCGCAAATGTGTAAATTGTGTTGTGATTTTGGATTTACTACTCCATTTCGAAATACGTTTCTTCGAATTACAATTCATCGATGACATTCGATTCGTCGATTATTTGTTCGAACGCTAAAAGACATTCGATGAAATGAACCATCGATATAACGTCTTTCGGATATACATATAAACGCATCGTTCAAACAAATAATCGACTTGTTGTCATCGATGAACTGTAATTCGACGAAACGTATTTCGAAATGGTGTAGTGAACCCTATGATTTCAGCCAGCTTTTAATCCAGAACTGGCTTTAAATCCCAGAGGGGGCCAATGTTTGTGTAACGTAATAATTGTGACTTTCAGCTCTAATACTCGAAGTGGTTATGGTTGGATGATGTGTTTGAATACCTGCGCTGGCGTCGTTTAGTGGACATATAAAGCAAAATAATTCTCTTTTTCAGCTTAAGTCATGGATTCATACGCTATCCAAATGGCCATAGCACAAACTAAGACTTAGTTTCATTATTAAATATACTGTGATTGGATGTGTTCTGGTACCTGCGCTGGCGTCGTTTACTGGAAATTCGAAGCAAATTATGCTCTTTTTCAAATTAAGTGCTTTTTTCGCTATCCAAATAGCCATAGCCCAAAGTAACACTGAGTTTCATTATTAAATTCACTGTGATTGTTTAAATTCCTAGGTTCATGTTACAAGAGTAGCCGAAGGTATGGAGGTGTCAAACTTCAAACAATACTTCCACAATTGGGACACCGTTGGCCAGGGCACTCGGAGTAAACTCTCTGAAGATGGTAAGTTGACAATCCATACTAGTAGTATTATAATGCGAAAGTAACTCTACTGTTTGTTACTCAATCAAGCGTAAACTACTGAACCAATGTGCATGAAGTTTTGGTATGGAGATATTTTGATACCCGAGAAAGGGCATAGGCTACTTTTTACCGCGGGAAAATAACGTATTCCTATTGGAAAAATTACTTTTCGGGGAATCGTATCGCTTTCACTCCTAAATTACCAAAGCTTTATTTTATCTAAATAGATAAAATTTGTATTACGAGGAAACAACGCATTCCAAAAAAAAACCTAATGTGCACGAGGTCGCGGGTAAACGACGACGACAGCTTTGGTCTAGTGGTCTGAGGTCGCGGCTGTCGCGGGTTCGAATCCTGTTAGGGGCAAATGTTTGTGTGATGAGCACGTGCATTTGTAACTGAGTCATGGGTGTTTATAAATATATTTAAGTATTTCTATCCGTTATTCTAGCGACCATAGCACAAGCTAACGCTTAGTTTGGGGCTAGGTAATTGGAGTGTTCGTTTAAAAAAAAAGCTAGTATTCTTTAACCTTATTTATCATGGTTATTTAAATTACCTACTAATAAGAGCCCAGGCTTTGAACTTCCGGCAAAAATCTGGTATACTACCCAGACCTTGTTACATCATAGTAATAAACGTTATTTTGACAACTAAACTTTTGACTTCGAAAATATTCCACCAGACATTTTTGGAACTGCAAGTTCTGTTTAACCCAGAGCATACCGTGGTCATAATCAAGTCTCAAAAGAGGAAAGGAGAAGGGAGAAAGCAATATTTTGAGGCCTCGAAATTAAACATCCTATTATTGGTGTGGCGACCTCTACCGTTCGCCATCACAAGCGCATGCCTAACGGTGGCAAGCACAACAGCGAGCGCTGCTACGGCTGCATAGGATAGATAGCGCTGTTAGCCTAGTACCGCACATGAACCGCGGCACGTAAGATTTAGATTCTGAAAATTGGTTGCCTGTAAAGTCGGTATACGGGCGAAAGTTTTACGTGACAACGACTTTGAGTGGTAAAATAATTTTAATGTGAATATTCATTCGTATAACATGAACCGGTGTGTATGCCTATCTCTCTCACTCTCTCTCTCTCGCTCTGTCTCTCTCGCTCTTAGGCGGGTTAACTGTGCTCGAGTGGAAGGGACGCGTGCCTTTCACTTTTTATGTCTGTCTCACTCGCTCTTAGGCGGGCTAACCATGCCCGAGTCGAAGGGACGCGTGCCTCTCACTCGCTCTCATTGTGAGCGCGGAACGTGAGCGGAGCAGCGTAACGCAGTTTCTTGAAGTGTCACCCGGCAAACCAATTTATAAGACGTTGTCACGTCAAAAATATAGATAGACAAATCAAGATGATGTCTATCGGACCTTGGTCCCCGACCATAACACCCGGTCGGTAGGAAGCGCTTCCCTTTGGCTTCCTAACTCTAAACCTGTTGCGCAAAATTGATAATCCTCAATCGACAATACTTTTCCCAGACGAGGCAGTGTTCTCAGAAGACGCGGATGAATCAGCGGCAGCAGCCAAGCGTATCGGGAAGAGCGCACCTGTAAGGGGGTACATGCCGGACCAGGGTGAAGGGAGCCTTACTGTCACCAGGTGAGGACAAAATTAATAAATAAAAAAAAAAAAAATATTTCTCAACAATCACACCAATTCTCTAGTCCCAAAGTAAGCTACGAGGCAAATAAAAAAACCTTCATCACAGTAATACGAGTATTATAAATGAGAAAATTTCTTTGTTTGTTTGTCAATCAGGCTGAAACTACTGAACGGATTTTGATGGAATTTGGTATACAGACAGGGTATTAGCTTGGGTGATGGGATACTTTTTATCCTGATAAATGCTCCCTTCACTGACTGCCTCGATGGCGTAGTGGCAAAGTTTCTGCCTTACATCCGAGAGGTCCTGGGTTTGAATCTCAGTTCAAGCCCAAAATTGTTTTTGAGAACTTCTGTCCTGTATTTCTCTGCAACAGCTCGGAGTCGGGAAGTTTTCGGTGGTACACCCCCGTGCCTCGTTACGTTAAGCCGTTGGTCCTGTGTCTGATCTATCTCCGGTCATGTCGGATTGCCGTCTCACCGAACTTTGAGAGTGATGGAACAGTGAGTGCACCTGTGTATTGCGCTCACACTTGTGCACTATAATATCTCCTGCGCAGTTGGCTGATCTCTTTTGAGATTGGCCGTCGTGGTCGAAATCGGCCAGGAGAACTATTATCCATTAATCAAGTAAGTTAGTAGTGTTTGCAAGAATACAGTTTCGCAGGCTTTGTCGTATTGCCAGTCCTGTCAGCCGTCCATAGTATATAGGCTATAAAACTGACGTACTAATTAAATTAAACTAAATTCATTTATTTCAGATAAACATTATCCATATTTTACTAATAATCAAATAAATGTTTAAATAAATATTTTACTAATAATCAATAACTATTAATCAAATAAATAAAAAATAAATTGAACGAAAATAAATTACAATTAAAAAATGATAAAAAAATTGGTTGCCTGTAAAGTCGGTATACGCGCGAAAGTTTACGTGACAACGACTCTGAGTGATAAAATAATTTTAATGTGAATATTCATTCGTATAACATGAACCGGTGTGTATGCCTATCTCTCTCTCTCTCTCTCTCGCTCTGTCTCTCTCGCGCGAAACGTGAGCGGAGCAGCGTAACGCAGTTTCTTTAGGTGTCACCCGGCAAACCAATTTATAAGACGTTGTCACGTCTAAAATTAAATTAAATTAAAAGAAATGTCACGTACTTATTTAATAAAAGGCGATGAATTGGCATTAGAATTAGAATTAACATTAGTTTTGTAAGATTTAAACGCCCATGTCATGTGTGTGACGGAGCACTGGAATAGGGACTATGAATTAATGTTAAGTATTGACAATTATGAGGTCGGTAGTTCGTTCACAAGGGAGACTACAACGAGAGGTGGGTCACTTATTCTATTGAAAAATCAATTTAACTGTAAAGAACGAAAAGATATTGTATCTCTCTCCATTGAGCGAACTATTGAACTTGCGTGTGTTGAACTAGATCAACATATTGTCATAAGCGTATATAGCCCCCCAGACGCTAATTACCAACTTTTTGAAGACACTATGGATAAAGTCTTATCAAAAGGCTCAAAATCAAAAAAGAATTTAGTAGTATGCGGTGATTTTAATTTTTAATATTAAAAAAAAACACATATTTCTATGAGATTTCTTAATCTCTTTGAATCGTATAACCTAAATAATGTTTTTGAAGAACCTACCAGAGTGACTCCAACATAGAGTTCTCTCTCGGCTCCTTGCATAGATAATATCTTTTGTGATGTCAAAATAACAAATAAATCTATTTTACAATGTCTAAGCTCCGACCATAGAGGACAAAAGGTCACATTTCCGTCTGGTCCGGCCTTGAGCGTAGTAGATATAGTTTATAGACCAGTCACTGCAAACAGGATAAATAGATTTAAGGATAGGATTTTTGATGGTGTGAATACATGATTCCAAACAGTAGTAGTAACGTAGACAACTTATACGAAGATCTTTTTAACTTAATTAAAAGCGAATTCGCATCAATTTTCACAAAAAAAAGGTTAAGTCTAATCGGTTTACAAGTAAGTTTAATGAATGGGCTACACCAGGTATTTATAAAAGCAGGAACAAGTTATATAATCTGTATAGTATTAGAGAACATTCTCAGGACCCACATATTATAGAATATGTTTAAAAATATTCAAAATCTTTGAAAAAGTTTGTGCCCAAGCATTAAAACTATTATTCAATGCATAGCACCTCTTTTAGCGATCATTTTTAACAAATGTATTGATGAAGGGAAATTCCCAAATTTAATTAAATTTAGTAAAATAGTACCGTTACTTAGATCTGGTGATAAAAATAACCCCTCAAATTTTCGACCAATATCAATCTTACCGGTTTTAAGTAAAATTTCTGAAAAGATTATATTCAATCAGCTACTATTTCACTTTACATCAAACAAAATATTGCATAATAAACAATTTGGTTTTACAAAGGGTCGCAGTACTGCTGATGCTGGAGTCGCTTTGTTGAAACATATATTTGATGTCTATGATAGTAAGCATGATGCTATAGGATTTTTTTTGTGACCTCTCTAAAGCGTTTGATTGTGTTGACATGAGAGCCTGTTGAGAAAACTACGCCATTATGGTGTATCAACTGATGGATGTAACTTATTTAAATCATTAAATCATATCTCACTGAGAGAACACAAAAGGTTTCTATCAATGGAGCAGAGTCTCCTGGAGCACCTCTCACTATGGGAGTGCCCCAGGGTTCGATATTGGGACCGTTACTGTTTCTGATATATATTAATGGCCTTCCATACTTTGTCGACGGTGTTTGTGAGATAGTGTTATTTGCTGATGATACTTCACTACTTTTTAAAACCCCAAGGGGTAAAGAATCGTTTGACGATGTAAATGGTACTCTCTCGCAAGTACTTCTTCGGTTCACCGTTAACAATTTATTGCTTAACGCGACCAAAACTAAATGCATTAAGTTTACAATGCCTAATGTCCGACAAGTTCCAACAAGGGTTGTTGTTAAGGATGAACAACTAGTTACTTCAAATACTGCAACTTTTTTGGGAATCACTTTGGATGATAAGCTCCAGTGGGGTCCTCATATCGGGACCTTATCAAAGAGACTAAGCTCCGCTGCATACGCTGTAAGAAAGATAAGGTTTCTGACTGATGTTGAAACGGCAAGACTAGTTTATTTTAGTTATTTTCACAGTATCATGTCATACGGCATCTTACTATGGGCTCAGCTGCAGATATAGAAACAATTTTCGTATTGCAGAAACGAGCCGTGCGGGCTATTTATAAACTTAAATCAAATGAAACTCTTAGGGAATTTTTTAAAGAAGTTAAAATACTTACAATTTACTCGCAATACATTTACGAAAACCTAATTTACGTTCGAAAAAACTTACACTTATTTCCTAAAAATAGCGATCTGCATAACTTCAACACAAGACAATAAAATAGGCTTGCCGTTCCACATTTTAGGCTTCATAAAGTTGATCACTCATTTATGGGTAGATGTATATCATTTTTAATAAATTACCTGAAAATTAAATTTCATTGCCTTTAGATAAATTTAAAACAGTTGTAAAAGATGTATTAATTTCGAAAGGATTGGTGATTATATAAATGACAAAGATATATGGAAATGTTTAAATGCAAACAATTACAATTATAGTAAATCAATTTTGAAAAGAGGCAATGACAATAGTGACTGAGTTTCTTGCGCCGCTTCTTCTCAGCACTGGCCCAAATTGTCCCGAAGCGGTGGTAGGGTTAATTTATATGTTGGGATGTGTAAAAGTGCTAGTTGTTAGCCTACTTACAGAAATAAATGGATTTTATTGCATGCAGCTTCATCCACCTTTGCATCATCGGGGAATCCCACCGCTCGGCCAATGCATTCAGGACACTGTTTGTACTGCTCCGAAAGCTTTGAAGCAGCGAGGCACTCCTCTTTCGGATGATGGCGTAGAAATCATCTATTTGTGCCTGTGCGAACATTGTTGAACAACGTTGAACATGCTTTCCAAAACACGAAAGCATGTTTTTTTTATCGAACAACGGGCGATTTTGGTTGGTTGCTTAGGTCAAAGTGCTACGAACTGACTGTTCAGTCTGATGAAAGTCACCCTGATGCTGGTCAGCAAATCTCTCAGGATGATCTCTGTATTTTCCTGTTCCTCAGAATTGTGGGTGGCGAGCGAGAGGATCTAACAGAGGAGTTTCAATCAGGAGTGGCCAGGCTGTACCAGAGCGATGCGTACGTGTTCAAGTACCTATACGACGATGGTGGTGATGAGGCGTTCGTGCTGTACCGGTGGATTGTGAGTATCTTTATGGGTCCACCTAGATTGTATTAAAGATTACACAAAATGTTATGGTAAAAAAAAACACAGAAATAGGAATAACCTAGAAATAGCATCTGTCCAGCTCGCCATCTGTTTTCCCGCCTCATTCCAAGGTTTTTTTGAGTGGAAAGTTAGTTTTTGCAAAGTACATATCCTACATCATCTATTACTCGTAATAAAAAATTAATAGCAACCTAATAAATACAGGGTTTAAAAATAACCTTACCGAAACCGTCAACCACGCGTTCAGTATATCAAACCAAATCGTATTAAAAAGAAATTTTGGCTGGGAAACAACTTTTATTTTTGACATAAAAAAATATATTTAATTCTAACCCGCAATTTACAGCGCGCACGCGGTGAAGTGACCGCGGGGCGTGTTGCTATACGCCGCCGCGACGCGGTTTGGTTCGAGTGTGCGCTGTTCATTGCGGAGTGTGCCATTTAGAGGCTTTTTATGAAAGAACTAGTGACAATTTGTATCATGTTTCTTTGGAAAAGAGTTAGCAACAAACGAAAAACAAAAAAGAGTAAACAAAATGTAAATAAATCGCGAAATAATCCGTAAAAAGTGTATCATTTCAATGAAAAGAGTTAAGTTATAACGGACAGAAGACATTTCTGTAAAAATCATCAAATTTTTTTTCTAACTTTAACCATCAATACTTGAGTAACCGTTAGCTTCCCAGGTATGGTGTAAAGGAAAAAACTGATCGTAACAACTGGTAGAATATGTGTTATTCGGCTTCGGTAAGGTTTTTTTACATCCTGTATAATATAAATATACTAAAATATCACATACAAATATCAAATATCATTGATCTGGACTCAGTGGTAAGTAGCTAAAGCACTTGTGTTACAGATATCAGAATCAACAGTGGTATTACAAATAAACATAAATAAATACATATAACACCCAGACCAGTAAAAACAGACATGTTCATGCACACAAATGTTTGAACAGTGCGGGGATCGAACCCGCTACGTCTTGGTTAATAGTCAACTTCTTGACAATTACACCAAAGTAGTCTTCCAACTTCTGTGAGTGTTTTACTCAAATTACATCTTTCCAGGGTTCTCAAGCCACTGCTGATGACAAAACAGCAGCCAATGAGCTGATCTCGGAGCTGGAGGCTGAGATAGAGGGTAACGTGGACGTCGTGAAGGTCCCCCAAGGGAAGGAGAACAAGCACTTCTTGAGTATATTCAAAGGTAAAGGTTTAGTGTAACGGCATGTCCGTACCGTCATCAGTGGGGTTCATATAACGTGGGTGTGGGCAGGCAGTCATAAAAGGAAACACTTACTCACAACACGTTTTGCTTCTTTAATAGTTTCACGGATGTCAGGGCAAATTATAGCTGAGTAACAACATAAAGTAAAGTTCCTCTTCGCCGATTTCGAACAGCCAACCTCAACAGAGATCAGCCAACTGCACAGGAGATATTATAATGCACAAGTGTGAGCGCAATACACAGGTGCACTCGCTGTTCCATCACTCTCAAAGTTCGGTGAGACGGCAATCCGACATGACCGAGATCGTGCGCAGGACCAACGGCTTAACGTGCGCACCGAGGCACAGGGGTGCAACACCGCCAACTCCCCGACTCCGAGCTCCACCGGAGCTGACGTTCCGCCAGAGTGCCAGCAGCACTATAACAATTCGCCGTCAAATAAATTTAAGTTTGAGGAGACTGGAACTCTTGGTACCTATACCAATGCTACAAAGTGCAGGTTATAGAAATAGAAATATATTTATTAACAACTAAAAACATACATGTATATCATATAAATTATAATATAAAGAAAAAGCCATAAAATCTCAGAATTACCAGAGGCTCTCAAACTAGGCTATGCCTGTGTCTTGAGAGACCAATTATGTTTAATTATCTGGGGTATGTGGCACTTTTATGATGAGTGTTTGTGTGGTGAGTTTATATGTGATGTATGTGTAAGCGTGGGTATGTGTGTTGTGTGTGTATGTTTGCGCGTGTTCGTGTGCATGTGTGTATGTGTGATAGAGATAATGAATAAGTAAGTGTAGCTATTGCAAATCAGAGATTCAGTTTGTGTGTAATCGAGAGAGCAGAGTAACTGTTCTTATAAAACTTCATCCCATGCTCACAATAAGCAATTTCTGTATCTTTGTCACACTTAAACGAACTTGTGTGTGGCCAAGAAGAATGACAGTGGCTTGACGAACAGTGCGGTATGACGAGGGATCGTATCGTGGTGGGTCCTGGGTGTTTTTTTGCAATTGAATTGTCAATCTTCAGGCTTAACTTTGCAGGTGGCCTGGTGGTGCTGTTTGGAAGCAAAGACAATGACTACAAGTCTGAAAACTCAAGAAATACCTATGATGATGATGGCATCCGCCTGTTTAGGGTAAGCGCTTATTTACTTACCTAGCAAAGCAGAAAAAGAGGATTATTTTGCTTTCAATTTTCACTATTCGACATCAGCGCAGTACCAAACCCAAATACATGGAACTGTAAAGCTGGAAGTCGCAGGACTTACAATACAACTTACAACGAGACACAGAAGATGCACCTGGAATCACAAGCGAAGCTGCAACATCGCCTGAGGATGCCACGTGTAGTGGCGAAACGCGTCGAGTGTTTTATTGGTGTCAGTGTTGTGATTCCATGCGCATATTCTGTGTCACGTTGTATTGTAAATCCTGCGACTTCCAGCTTGAGTTCTTTCAGGTGGTTACAGTTGGATGTATTTGGGTTCCAGCGCTCGCTGGCGACGTTTAGTGGAAATTTAAAGCAAATTAATTCTCTTTTTCAGCTTTAGTCGTGGATTTTCGCAAAGAAGCGCCTGATTCCATCAATTACCCAGCAAAGTTTTAGATACGGTGTACCATTATAAATGTTAACTCTGTACTCGAGTGTTGCCAAAAAAGCAGAACATGCAATAGTGGGGCTACAGTTCGGATAACACGTGTATGTGCTGTAGTTCCCCCCAGACCATGGCACATCTGCTGTCCTTCCCTGCGAATCTCAGCACCTGCACACGCGAAGATCTCTACTGATTCACTGATAATGCTTTGTCGGTGGCCGAGTTCGGATCCTCAAAAATAGAATTTCGATGCCTGAGTCGACACGCCAAGAAGATGTGTAGAAGGAAAATATATAATCTATGACAAACCGTTAGAAGGAATCCAACTATGCTGCGTTATTAACGTATAAAAACAATGGACTCTACCACCAGGTCGAAGGCACGGAGCCGGGTGTGGACATGAGAGCTGTGCAGGTTGAGGAGAAGGCTGATGTTCTGGAAGACGACGACGTGTTCGTACTGGAAACTGCTGACAAGATCTACATCTGGAATGGGAAGGTGAGCGAACCAGTCACTTTCTTTTTAACCTCCCGACGATAAAGATTGGTGTTATAAGGTTGACCCCTATGTCTGTTTGTGTTTTGGTGTGTGTTTGCCTGTGGCATGATGACCAATAATTAAGATTTTTTAATCGAAAGAAAATTTAATCATGTTGGTTCTTAGCTGTTATTTATGGTTTACATCGTTGCACGTTCCAAGTTTGTGCAGTTTTGAAGTCTTAACTAGACTGACTAGATCTAGTAAATATCCAGTAGATATATATAGTATCGAGTAGGTAAATTTAAATAATATATCGCATCAGTAGCCGGCTTAAGAAAATGTTATATACTCGTAAAATTCAGTACACTGAAAATCCACAATTTCTTGCACTTTGGGAGGGCTGTTGCACGGAGACGACGTAAGGAACTAGCATGCTTCTTTTTAACCTTAGTAAAGTAAGGCTTTTCGAGCTAGCTAGTCTAGCCATTCTTTAAGTGTGTTCTGCGGAACCCAAGTATTATTTCAAACTCGTGATCCAAAATAATAAACATACAACTGAAATACCTCTAAACACAATAAAAACATAAAATGAAAATTTAATCTAGATAAAAATTAACAGCTATTCGTTAGTCTGACTAAAACTCGAGAACAGCTGAAGATGCACTTCTGTGTCACGTTTTATTGTAAGTTGAATGTATTTGGGTTCCTGCGCTGGCGTCGTTTAGTGGAAATTTAAAGCAAAGTAATCCTCTTTATCAGCTTTAGTCATGAATTTCCGCAAAGTAAAAACTCAAGAACCGAATTGAATAATTTTAGTCTCACAATATTCGTGAAAGTCTAGGGAAGGTTTTAACGGTGAAAAAATATATAAAAAATATGCGAAAACAGCGGGCAGGACAGCGTCTGCCGGGTCCGCTAGTTTAAAATATAAAATAAAATCTCTGGGTATTTAGAATAAAACCAGCTTTCAACACGGTCTTAACTATTTTTATGAAGGTTAAAAATGTTGCCACATTTCTCAGGAATCCAACGCAGAAGAGCAGGAAGCCGCAGCGTCAATTCTAGAGAAAGTTGTCAAAGACAAGGAGGTGATCACTATCGAGCAGGGAGACGAGCCTGATGACTTCTGGGAGGCTTTGGGTAAATTTTATATAAGGGCGCGTTCATGTTCGCGCGTTCAAAGTGTAGAATTAATGCTAAAAGCATTTTCTGCCAGTCAACCTCAAGGTCATCAGCAATGATTGCTGGTCATCAGCAAAAGTCAATAATACCAGTAATACCTTGAGGTAATGCAGAGAAATTGACTTTTGCAGGCAATGGTTGCAGACTTTTGAAGGCAATGGTTGCAGTGAAAATTAATTGAGAAAGGTAAATTACGGTTAATAACGCAAAAATAAATAAAAAAACATAATATATAGTTATACTATTATAAAAGTAAATATTCAAGGTGAGGTTGAAGTGCTTGTGGCGCAGTGGTTGCAGCGCTTCGGGCGGCTTAATAACGTCTGACGGTAAGGTTGGTCACTTGCCTTACAAACACCCCTCCACCAATCCGCACTGAGCCCGCGTGGTGGAGTATGGCTCGGACCACCTCATAATTGAGGTGAGGCCTGTGCCCAGCAGTGGGACGTATATAGGCTGATGAGAGAAATATTCAAGTACTAGTGCCCCCCCGCGACTTCGTCCGCGTGGAATCCCTTTTTTTCGAACGGAATAAAAAGTATCCTATGTCCGTTTCCTGGATCTAAGCTACCTCTCCACGAAAATTCAGTCAAATCAGTTCATTAGTTCTTGAGTTATAAATAGTGTAACTAACACCACTTTCTTTTATATATATAGATAATAAAATAATATACAAAAAATAAAATAAATACCAATGAATTAATATGGATGGTGGAAATACATGCAATTTATTCATTTAGAAATTTTCAAACTTTATTATTGAACAGCAGCTTCGAGTTTGATCTTTTGAGATCCAGGGGCAGTGAGTTCCACAGTCGCGTTGTATAAACTTGGAATGGACGTTAGATATAAATATCACACATATATCTTTTTTTTATGTAATTAGGCTAAGTTTTTATACAATAAATTTATCTTTACCTTTACCTAACGTCCGTTTGAGTGGTCCGTTAAAACGTGTATGATGTTAGCGTATGTAGTTGTATGAGCGAGTTCACACGTACCCTCCAGTACATCGTATCCAGTATAACGGAGCCAGTATTCTGGATCGATTAAGTACTGTGATGTGCTGTGTGAATACTAACTACTAACTTAAGGATCTCCAACGCAATCGGTACTGCACTTCCGGCATATTTATTTGATTAATAATAGCTTAGCTTCACAAACACGCATATTCTCACACACAAACACAAACACACACACACACACACACACACACACACACACACACACACACACGCACACAAACGGTTTATATTGTTGTAACACAGGCATAACTTGCTTAAATGGAGACCTCAATCAACTATGCAATAAGTTATAATAAGTTTTATACGAAATAAGTGAAAAACGAAAAGTTTATAATGTTAAAATACCCCTCCCACCAGGTGGACACCCCGAATCCACCAAGTCAGGTTGGAAGCAGGCGGCGAGCAAGCGCATCACGACGCCGGCTACACTGACAGCTGTCAATGTCACCATCACCGGGAAGATCAAGTTCGAGGAGCTGCCTCCGGAGTTCACGCAAGGGGTAGGACCTTCTAGATTAAGGTTCCATAGTCTACGAACTTTGGCAATAGGAGATGAAAATTATTTTATTCGTTGCAAAGAATATAACAACAGTATTAGATGTAGACTCGATCTTTTAAGTGCATAGCACCTGTGCCAGAAGGAGTCGCTCTTCCTTATCAATAGATTTGATACAAGAATCTAATTATTAAAAACTAACTTTCTTGTTATCTAAATAATTTATTAGGCGTATTAATATTATACTAAGAGATGGCAATAACCTACCTGATTCATCTTAGGCCGGTGGAGGGCGCTAACGACTGTTATAAAGTTTCTTAAAAAAACTAGTACAGCCGTTATCGTTCAACCGTATCTATAACTGTGTCGCCAATATCTTGTACCTACCTACTTTAAGATACCAAATGTAAAAATTTGTACAAATAAATTTCACGACAATCACACCAATTCTCTAGTCCAAAATTAAGCTACGAGGCTTGTGGTATGGGTACTAGACAACGGATAAACATACTTTAATACTTTTTTTGTAAATAAATACATATTATACATTCAAAACACCCAGACCAGTACAAATACACATGTTCATGCACACATATGCTTGTACTGTGCGGGGATCGAACCCGCGACCCTTGGTTTCAGAAGTCCGACATGTAGACCACTGCACCAAGCGGTCGTCATTAAACTTTATTATTATTATTGTAATTATAAAGTAAACAACAAATATCTACTAAATAACAAAACAAAAATATTATAGCTACAATCACAAAACGCATGTGTGAGTATGTGGTGTGTGTGTACAATTATATATTGGTGCGAAAGCGTGGGCACGAAAAAATTGTGATTTTGCGATATTGATATGATATTTACATAGTTCACACAAGAGGTAAGTAGGTACCTTCTAGATAAGGGTTCCATAGGCTACAAACTTTGGCAACATGAGGTTTGGTACAAATAAATATCATGGGCACAAAAAGATTTTGTGGCGTTGACATGATTTTTCACCAGCTTCGGATCCTGTATTAGCCAAGACTCAAGCTCGACCCCTGCAAGACCTCAAGATACTGATAGCTCATTTTGTGTAGAAAGGAAGGTAGGTACTTAATATTTATGATGTGAACGCGCCCTTAGTGAGATTTCCGTGTCTGTCTCTTACCAGGCTATTCTATTCTATTGTGAGTGGTCTAGTAAGCACAAAGATCTTGAGACCACCAAGACGATCTTTAGTGTATGTTAACAATTCGGACAGTTAATCTAAGGTTCTTTGGCAACGTTCCACTCGGTTCTTTTTACTGAAGATTTCAGCGTCTTCTGTGGCTGACTATAACCACTGGGCCGTTTAAGTATTAATAAGAAAGAAAGAAAGAAAATATGGTTATTCAGTATGACATACTTTACAAAATAGAAAAACACATATTCAAAAGCACATACCTACACGAAATACTGACATGGTGAGCATGTAACGTAGCGCATTACGTGAGCACTTAACGGGGGTTACGCTCTGCGAACCGTTGTGGAGAGGTGCAGTGTGATAATCGCCGTAGGATATTTCTTTCTTCGGTTTACGCGAACAGTAGACATTGAAATGAGACACTTTTTACGGATTATTTCGCGATTTATTCACTTTTTTTAACCCGACGTTTTGGATCCTTTTCAGGTGTTAGTCACTAACACCTTAAAACGAAATGTAAATATATCGCGAAATAATCCGTAAAAAGGGTCTCATTTCAAATTAAATTTTCTAATAAATTATACCTACTGCTGTTTTTCAGGACCTGTCCGACGACGCCCTCTACATCCTTGACACCGGTGAGGAGCTGTTCTTCTGGCAGGGCAAGAACACACCGGAGAGGGTTAAAGCTGCTAAGGAGAATATCCTCAAGGTATATAAGGGATATCTGATTCATAATAACTCCGTTTGTTGAAACTTGACAACTTGACTCGGCTAATAGAAACATTTAAACTTGAAAAAATTCAGTATTAACCAATTTTGATAACCTTATTCCATCAATTCATTTCTAAACTCGATGTTTCACTGATACGAAGCAAGCGCTTCTCATCTACATTCCCGATGCGCACTGCAAAAGAGTGGAACTCTCTACCTGCGTCAATGTTTCCCTGCAATGACAACCTAGGAATTTTCAAAGCTAGAGTGAACAGGCATCTTCTAGGTGAGCTCGCTCCATCGTACCCTCAGTCTTTGTCTCGTTGTGCTGTCTTGGGTCAAGAGCAAACCAATCCCAAATAAAATAAAAACATTAAAACCAATTTAATTTCCGCATCGTTTTAACTTTCTTTTTGACGTGACAACGTCTTATAAATTGGTTTGCCGGGTACACTTCAAGAAACTGCGTTACGCTGCTCCGCTCACGTTCCGCGCTCACAATGAGAGCGAGTGAGAGGCACGCGTCCCTTCGACTCGGGCATGGTTAGCCCGCCTAAGAGCGAGTGAGACAGACATAAAAAGTGAAAGGCACGCGTCCCTTCCACTCGAGCACAGTTAACCCGCCTAAGAGCGAGAGAGACAGAGCGAGAGAGAGAGAGTGAGAGAGATAGGCATACACACCGGTTCATGTTATACGAATGAATATTCACATTAAAATTATTTTACCACTCAAAGTCGTTGTCACGTAAAACTTTCGCCCGTATACCGACTTTACAGGCAACCACTGTTTTTTTTTATTACCTTCTTAGTTAGTCCATCCAACGCAGTCTTCATTAGTTGAGATTTTTAATTTGGCCTATAAGCTAGCTGTACAGAACACAGATCACAGGAGGCGATAGGCCTCTAATTTTTATTTTGTTCTATTTTTTTAATAACATCTGAAAGGTCGGTCTTTCATCAATACGCCCCCAGGTCGTGGTGAAACAGAAGTTACAGTACAGTGGTTGAAGTATTAATAAATTAGTGGCTATACGCGCCATCCGTTTGGTGCAGTGGTCTACATGTCGGGACTTCTGAAACCAAGGGTCGCGGGTTCGATCCCCGCACAGTACAAGCATATGTGTGCATGAACATGTGTGTTTGTACTGGTCTGAGTGTTTTTTATATGTATATTATCTATTTATTTACAAAAAAAAGTATTTAAGTATGTTTATCCGTTGTCTAGTACACATAACACAGGCCTCGTAGCTTAATTTGGGACTAGAGAATTGGTGTGATTGTTGTGAAATATTTATTTATGTATCCTATTACGTTTTAACACGTTCATTGCCAAAGCTGAAATTGGAGTTTTCTGCTGGTGACCAATTTTTTTTTTAATTAGATGCCCATAAAGTAAAGAAAATACTAATTGCGGGTGTGTTTTTGTCTTTAACATATTAACTTCTTAATATATATATTTTCTACTCATCGACGACCACTTGGGTGTATTGGTTCAGAAGTTGACTATTAACCAAGATATCGCGGGTTCGATCCCCGCACTGTACATACATTTGTGTGCATCACGTCTGTTTATACTGGTCTGAGTGTTATATGTATTTATTTAAGTTTATTTGTAAAACCACTTGATTCTGATATCTGTAACACAAGTGCTTAAGCTACTTACCACGGAGTCAGATCAATGTATGTGATGTTCTTGTATATTTATTCATTTATTTACTTACCTGTCCACCAGGATTACATAAACGACGACGGCTTAGAACGCACAGTAGACACTGCCATCTCGATCGTGGTGAAGCAGGGCAAGGAGCCGGCTGTGTTCAAGAAACTGTTTCCTGGATGGGACGAAGATATGTGGGATGTACGTTCTCATTTGTATTTCAAACAAGTTTAATGGTAACTCGACGTATTCCTTACAAAGAGACAAAGAAGAGGTAATCAGCAACAAAAAAAGGTCCCATCGACTAGGGGTAAGAAGCAATTGATTTTTAATCATGCTTTGAAGATTGCGAAATTTAATGATAAAAGGGCTTAAAATGCAATATTTTGTCCTCTTTCGACCCCTACCTTACCCTTCGTTGATGGGACCTTTTTTGTAGGAAATCACCTTTACTATAACATTTTTGAAGGAATACGTCGAGTTACCAGTAACCCGTGTATTAACCTACACCAATGTTTGCTTCATTAATCATTTTGATTTAAGTCGCCTGCAAAGAGAGTAGTAGTTTAAAAGTCAATATTTTTACCACTGTTACTAAGAATATTCTAATAGATGATGACGGTATGGCATACACCGAGTGTAAGGGTACCTGGGATAAACGGACAAATAATAACCAATAAATAGGATTGCACAAAATCTCCGCTCCGTTTCAATGGGCAATCATATTCTATGTATAAATGTATTTATTTCCAAAAAAAAGTATTTAAGTATGTTTATCCGTTATCTAGTACCCATAACACAAGCCTCGTAGCTTAATTTGGCACTAGAGAATTGGTGTGATTGTTGTGAAATATTTATATTATATCGATTAAAATTTCTCCGTTTCTCCGCTCCGTGCCGGTAGAAAGGCACCCTTACACTCGGTGCATGCTGGTATGTTGATTTATCAGGAAATTCTTAGTACATATTATACCGAAATTAATATACTTCACTCTTTATTCTTTAGAACCAATCATCTTACGAAGACGTCAAGAACGAAGCCAAGGCAGCAAATTAAACAACTGGATTTAATGCATTTTTCTATTTATTTTACAAATTATTTACATTTTTACACATTATAGATGACAATCACAAAATGTAAGCTTAAATTAAATAAACATTAAAATGTTCACGCTTTTTCTTCTTCATAAGACCAATTTAGGAATGTGATGTTTTATTTTGAAATGAGACACTTTTCACGGATTATTTCTTTCGCATTTATTACATATTTATTATTAAAGAACGGTAGATTAAAGGTAGTTTACAATTTTCCAAAACTATGTTATGACATCCAACACCATAGTCTACCTGTGTCCACAGACGCTGAAAAGGGTCGAAAGCGAAATAATCGACGACCGCCTCGGTGCAGTGGTCCACAGGTCGGACTTCTAAAACTAAGGGTCGCGGGTTCGATCCCCGCACAGTACAAATTTGTGTCCATGAACTTGTCTGTTTGTACTGGTTTGGGTGTTTTCTATGTATAATATGTATTTATTTACAAAAAAAAAAGAATTTAAGTATGTTTATCCGTTGTCTAGTACCCATAACACAAGCCTCGTAGCTCAATTTGGGACTAGAGAATCGGTGTGATTGTTGTGAAATATTTATTTATTATTTATTTAATCCGTAAAAAGTATCTCATTTCAACGTCTACTATTCGCGTAAGCCGCAGAAACCAGTCAAAAAATTTTCCAACATGAATCTAAGCAAAAGGCACACTACAAGAAACGATATCCATCAAAACGACCTACATAATATGTCACAGCTTTATCCTTGAGATGCTGTCATATGTTATGTCTCATAAAAAGATAATCGTTTTAACGGATTTAGTTTTTCGTAGTAAGCCCTTCTGCTCGATCTTCTTTCTACATGATCTATACAATCACAAATCATCAATCTAATTAACAACAATCACAAAATAATGTCAGCTTAAATTAATCTATGGATAATTTTTTTCTGAAATCTAGTGGACCGGACTGACGCTGTCCTGCCCGCTGTTTACGCAATTTATCAATATTTTCTCATCATTTACACATTCCCTGGACTTCCAAAAATTTCAAGGGTAAAATTATTAAAATCGGTTCAGACGTTTTCGAGTTTTAGTGAGACTCACAAACAGCAATTCATTTTTATATAAAAAGTGATGAAGCCCTCTTGAATTTTCCCATGGGAATGCGTTATTTTCCCGCTATAAAAAAACATCTCGGTTTTCAAAATATCTCCACACCAAATTTCATGCAAATAGATTCAGTAGTTTAGGCGTGATTGAGTAACAGACAGACAGACAGAGTAACTTTCGCATTTATAATATTCGTATGGATAAACTTATAATTATTACTAGCTGTCCCGGCAACCGTTGTTTTGCCATTTAATTTTTTTTTTATCACTTAGAGGTATGAAAAATAGATGTTGGCCTATTCTCAGACCTACTCAATATGCTCACAAAATTTCATGAGAATCGGTCAAGCCGTTTCGGAGGAGTTTTCGTTGCCATAACGAAAACTGTGACACGAGAATTTTATATATTAGATTTGTAGTATCCTCTAGCTAAGGTTTCACAGCACAAGGCCGGTCCTTTTGGAAGGCGTACGTGGGGATATGGATCCAACACGAAGAGGCCCCTTAGTGATACATTAATGTGTGGGGATGTGTACACCAAGCGGATACTATCTCTGTCTGGTAGATACAAACACAGCACCCGCTAGGTGCAAGGACTTTTGCAGAGTAGCTGGAAACTGTAATGGGTCTATGGATGGGAAATTGAGATGATGACACCTATCTTAAATATTGTCAAGAACATGGTGTTTAAAAAACATAGCCCCTATGAAGTTAATACAACCAATATATTTCAAAAAGCTGTAGAAACCAATTTTTAAACACACAAAACGCAATAACTATTCGGTCAATTGACTCCGATTTCTGATACATGACCGTGATGTCACGATCATTTATTCCCATACGAAATCTATGGAGGCAGACCGTTTTGACAGATAATAAAAAGTATGTCAACGATTGGTGGTGTCGTTTAGCCAATTGCTGGACTGGTTGGTTGGTTTTTTTAGCAAGTTTGACAAGAAACTGACCCTGGTCTTCTACTGTGTAGCAACACACTGATTGATAATCTGAACCAAGTTATGATTCTCTAATGCAGCTGCAACTCTCTCTTTATCCGCTAGTTGTTTATTCACTGCATGTTCGGAGGCGTGGGAACCCTCTGTTACCCGGACGGTGACTTTGAAACGGCTTGGCAGCGCTCTGAGGAGTTGCACTCGGATAGAGAGGCCTGGAAAGTCAAAATTATTCATTGTGACTTTAATTTTATTAAGCTTTAAAAACCGCAGAACCGACGAGAGGTGGAGCAGGAAGGTCCTTAATGGAGAGCACGCTTAGGTAAACATAGTGTGGGACGCCCCCCGGCTAGATGGACAGACGACCTGAAGAAGGCAGCTGGTAGTAACTGGATACAAAGGGCGGGAGATCGTGCGCTGTGGCGCTCCTTGGGGGAGGCCTATGTGCAGTGGACTGTAACAGGCTGATATGATGAAGCTTTAAAAGACTGCACTGCGTGGTGAGCACAAACAACTATGGTAACATATTTGTGAAGTTTGATATTTGTTAACTAGTCAATTTGTATGGGACATTGTCAGTTTCTAATGTAGTTGATGGAGTCAGGCGTTACCTTGCTGAAATCAGTGACTAAAGCTGAAAAAGAGAAATTTTTAAATTTCCACTAAACAATGCCAGCGCCGGAACACAAATACATCCAACTGTAACGGTTGAAAAAACTAGAGCTGGAAGTCACGACTTACAATACAATACAATTGCGCTGTCATTGTTTAGTGGAAATTTAAAGCAAAATAACTATCTTTTTCAGCTTTAGTTTCTAATATTAAGACGACACAATAAGTTACAATAATGTTTGTACCAATCCAGCTCCTCCCCATAGGGAAGTCCTTTCAGACACAAAACTCCTACCAGAAACACATAAAACTGTTGGAACCAAACTAAACATAGCAACATTTAACATTTACTTACCTCAATTAATAACAGGAAACGAAAAAAAGGCACATAATGCAAATCAAAGTCACTTAAACTATGCATTATCAAAATTGGGAAGAGGCGAAGAAATACCCTTGGCATGCCAGTTGGACAACTTTATCGAGTAAACTGGATCAGGAGTAGAGTTGCCACCTGTAGTTTCTGATAAAGTATTGTATGTTATTTCAGGCAATTGTAATCTTAACTTTATGAGAACAATAAAGTTCACAAAAATACTTTGATTTTGCATGATTTGGTTTCCTTGTGATTTTGAAGTTAAAGTAGAAGTTGTAAATATTAATATAATTATACTTATAAAGTACAATTATTTGTTGAATATGTTTTTAAATATAATAATAAAGAAACAGAAATTGTTCTTTATTGTGATATGATGTACTTTATTTTTGGACCAGTGTACTTTATTTGCAAAAAAAATGGTGGCAACCCTAGTCTGGGTGCAAGAACAAGTACAGTGGCTGACCCACAAAGAGGCCTGCACCCAAAAATGGGATTCCCGTTTATTTATTAAATATATTTAATTGTTTAGAATACTGTGTAACTTAAAAATGGGAAATAAATGGCTTATCATTATTATTGCATAGTACAATTCAACAAGACAATTGTCAAATGTATCAAGTTTTTATGAATACTTAATAACCAGAAATGAAGCCAATACACTCTATGGAGTTAAGTTTGCATCTGCATCTCTGTTAACCACAGACTAAGATCAGAAAGTCAAACAATTTGTTTCTTTCCACGAAAAACTAACCTATCAAAGTAGCCATACTGCAGTGAGGTATCGTCGGCGTAAAGTTCACATCCACCGTATTCTCCTTATTATTCACTATTATATTACTCTCTTCGACCACCCTGAGCTCTTCCAGGGTCAGAGGGTGTTCAGGGTCGTTAATATTCCGAATTAGATCGAAAATTTCACGTTCATCAAATTCGTCTTCGATTTCCTCATCCCGTTCGTTAGATGTGATTTCTCGCTCTGAATTCTTCTCGTAGATGTTGGGATTGATGTTGTCCGCTATTTTGGTCATGATTACACGTTCTAAAAAGAATAGCGAATAAAAATTTCTGCTGCGTTAATTCGACACACAAAATACAAAAACAATATTTGTTTGACGTTTACGATTAGAGTTGCCTGTCGATAGTCGACTATCGCTAAAATATCGATACGATAGTTGACGTCATTTCAATCGATTGTAATGCTTTCAATAGTATTGATTCTATCGATAGTATCGATACTATTGAGGATAATGTATTTATGGGGCATTACTGTCGATACTATCGATAGCACCAATAGTTTATACTATCGATAGTTTAATAATTTGTGCTAGTATTGCTATCTATCTTATTACTTACTTAGCTAGTAAACCTTTTATACTCACTTCATGTTTAAAATTGTATCAAGTAAGTAATTGTATTTTGTGTTTATTGTGTATCCGATCGTAATAATTATAATGTATATCGGTACTTACCAAACTTTCGATAGTTTTACTTACTATTGATAGTTTTAATTATTTAATACAATGGTTGTATCGATACTATCAATAGCACTATCAACATTATTACTAGATTTTGAGGTCAACTATCGATAGTTATGCAACTCTAATAGTGATATGAAGGAAGAAGACAATTTTTGATTCTACCCAGATCAATTTTATCATAATATAATATAAATATGGCAACACAAAGCTTTCCAGTACATTTTTTACAAAGTTTATTAAGTATTCGAAGTTAGATTGGATTTAAGAAGAATTTTATCCTATATTACTCAAACCTTGCAGCATTATGAATTGCACTCAATTGAATTGATTTAAAAATCTGAATGTATAGATGATAAGATGTGAAAATTAAACAATGCCTATGTCCTACCGTGGCGTAAATGAATCTTTTTTTTAATTTTCCTAGAATCTATAAGATATACTGGATGTTTAAAACTTTGTATCGGTTCGATTCGAATAGGCGATTACGAAACTCTAGGACATCACTATAACTTAAACGTCAAAATTACGTTATGTACCGATTTCGTTCTGAAACCAAAGAATCTCTTGAAAGGTGACTATTTTTTTTATGTATGCTGTTGTTATTATTATTAAGTTTTGAACGCATGACAAAAACGTCAAAAGCAGTTTGACAGTTGTTATCCGATCAATATTTGATCTCGGGTTTTCCTTACAAATCCTTGTGAATTTAAAATTTAAAAGGGCCGTTGAAGCACTTTACCTGATCTCCTTACAATAATTCAAATGTAAGTACATAAAAAACCTAATTCTTTTGACCAATTTTTTGCATAAAATGACTCGAAAAATGTTTAGAAAGTTACACCCAACCTGTACGGTTTTAACTTATATTATGCAATATTTACATTATCTTCACGTTTTGATTCACTTTACAGATGTATCTTTACGGCTCAGGCTATTTATTACTACAAAATTACTGTGCTATAGTTGTGTAATTGTGGCTTTATAGTAATTTAAATTAATACGAGTAAATTAACAATTATTACATTAAATCTAAGGATAAGCCTTCTATCGGGGTTAGACTAGCTTTAAAAAATGTCTTATTGGATTTAGCTTACTAGGCTCGGTATCCATACTAGCACACTATCCATGTATTGAATACTAGAATGAAGAATACAGTCAGCTTTTTAACTAGAAATAAACATATCTTTTTAAATAAGGTGTGTGTATATTGTGAATAGCACACACTGGCCACATGTGGTGTTCTTTAATTGAGTTGCAATCGCCTTTGAATGACGGGCAGTATATAAAAGTTTGCATCATATCTTGTCATCAGACAGGATTTGCTCTGGTTGATAAATAAATAAATGAATATTTATTTGCTTTTGGAAAAGGGATAGCTTGATAGATACGAGATGTTTGTGTACCAATTTATATTTAATAGTTATATTATAAAATGTGTGTTCTCCCAAATTAAAGTAATACTGTCATAGCCCCTCTGCTTTTTATTTTAATTAATAAATGATAACATCAAATCTAAGGATAAGACTTCTAGTGAGGTTTAAGTAGCTTTAAAAAACTGTCTTGCAACAATGTATGTAACACTTAGTTGGCAAATAAATGAATATGAATATGAGTTTGGGGAGCATGCCCTTTCTCCAGTATAGAACAAATATGAATATTTACTATAATTTTATGGCCTACAGATTCCAACGACAAGATGGCGGGTGACCCGTGGGTGGTGCAGCCACACGAGAGCGCAAAATTCACGGAGCACTTTCGAAACCTCGGACCGATCAATGGTCACCTTACCGGGGAGCAGGCGAAGAGGTTTATGCTACAGGTAAGAAAAATAATTATTCTGTAATGTCAAGGTGGTTTATTGACCTCTGACGAAAAAGAACGGTGTTATTAGTTTGACCCCTATGTCTGTGTGTACAGCCGTTGAAGCTCACCAGCTTCCTGACACATTTGTTTTTTTTAAACTTGAAAATTACTATTAAAAATTACCTGTCCCATGTTGCGCACTACAATTAACATGAATAAATTTATTTTGACAATCATGTTATGTCATTTTTCTGTGAGGTTGCTTTTTCATATCGTGCGGAATTCATCACGCATGCGGGATTGGTCCGCATGCAGATAATTTAATATGCGCGTGCACCACGCATGATAGTAAAACGCTCACTGATTTTCATAGTGCCAGTTCCCCAGTGCAATTAAAGGAATGGTTATGCTTAGAATGTAGAAGCAAAATGCCTAAAAGAGATAACACGAACACACCTTTGCGCCCAAGTCCGATCGGACGTGTTATTGAAAAACCAGCCGAAATTCCCTCAGGCACCCCGGTAGGGGGCTTTGAAAACGTTACCATGCGAACAGCCCTAAAACTCGCTCAGAAGAATTCGCAAATGCAAAAAGGTGGAAATCACGAGACATCCATCACTGATAGCATTCGCAGTATCATCAAAGAAGAACTGCATACTGCC
Organism: Pyrausta despicata; assembly: GCA_963921415.1. NCBI lineage: Eukaryota > Metazoa > Arthropoda > Insecta > Lepidoptera > Crambidae > Pyrausta > Pyrausta despicata. Next base: position 7,184,029 of record OY992874.1, read on the forward strand.
ATTAGTGGCTATATGTCTAAATTTGAAACGCAGCTGTCTAGTCAGATCCAAATGTTTGTGGCTAAACAATTCTCGACTTTCAAGAGTGAGCTCTTTGACCAGCTAAATAAGATTATCACTATCAAAACTAATGAAGCGAGTCAAGAAAAATCCCAAACGCCAAACGCTGAAATGGAAAATGTTGCAATATCTAGTCACTGTCAAAAATCTTCGTCAGAAAAATTGTCATCACCGGCTAGGCAAGAACCTCATGAAGACATCTGTGCCAAGAATAAAAAACCGCGTGCTTGGGAAAATAAAGCTTCTTCTGCCACTCTGGTGACCACGTCAAAGCGTGTTACTGAATCCGGTGAATCTGATATCTCCAAAATTGGCGTGGATGACGGTGGTGAAGCTTGGACGGAGGTAAGGCGTGTACGACGTGGGCGAAGCTCACTGCTTGGAGTATCCAGGGGTACTGCTGCTCCGGGAGCCACGCTATTGAAAGCTTCTGAAAGACGTCGCTATCTGCACCTGTACTACGTGCAGGAGGGTACATCTGCGGAGGTGGTGAGTGCGCATCTACTAGCTATCTCGGGATGTGAGTCTTGCACTGTGGAGGAACTAAAGCCCCGTGGGCGTTACGCGTCGTTTAAGCTCGGAGTGCCTTCCAGTGTTGCAGACGTCGTCATGAGCCCTAACAATTGGGCAGCAGACATCTGTATTAAGCCTTGGAGGCAGAACTTTCGTGCAAATGAAAAGCTTGTCTCAGAAAAAAATTAATATTTTCCATCAGAATGTCCGCGGTCTTCGATCTAAGACAGAAGAATTTTACAAAAACGTTACTCAGAGCAATTACGATATAATTACTCTAACTGAAACGTTTTTAACAAGTTCTGTGTGTGATGGTGAATTGTTTCCGAGGGGCTATAAAGTAGTACGTAAGGATAGACAAGAAGACTCTGGGTACGGAGGTGTTTTACTTGCTGTCCGTGACCATTTTTCAATCCGAATTATTGAAGATATTGAGTCTCAGTCAATCGATAAAGAACTTTTATTAGCGATTATTAGTTGTCATAATGTTAAATTTCTTTGTTGTATTGTATATCTGCCTCCTAGTTACAATGATCAGCAATATCTAGATGTTTTGTCTTGTATAGGAGACGCGATTTGTGTATACTCCGATTTGAGTGTGTTTATTGTTGGTGACTTTAATTTATATTCCTGTAGTGCTAATGTTAAGACGCAATTCGAGTTATTTTGTGACTTCTGTTCCATACAGCAATTTAATAATATTTATAATAGTCTTGACAGAATTTTAGATCTAGTGCTGAGCGATCTTGACCCCGGTGACGTCGCGGTTACCCACGCGGATCCCTTTGTCCCTATCGATGTGCTTCATCCAGCTTTTGAAATTGAGCTCAAGCTCCCTGTAAAAAGAAATGGCTCAGCAACTCCTACAGCTCCGCCAATATATAGATCGAGTTTTGGTCCTGATTTTAATTGGCGTAAAGGGGACTTGCAAGGCTTATACTTGGCATTGACAGAGATAGACTGGTCTGAACTGTTTAGCATCATAGACGTTGATTATGCCGTAGATTTTTTTTATTCTAAATTGTTTGAATGCATCGCGCAGTTTGTTCCTGTAAAGAATTGTAGTCCTAATAATAGGAAATACAATTATCCGAATTGGTATACCGGTGAAATAATAAGTAATATAAAAAAGAAATATTTTCATCTAAAGAGGTATAAAATGGAAGGCAAAGTGTTTAATAAGGAGCTACATAAATTTTACCGTGAAAGGGTTAAAAAGTTAATCACTATCGAATACAAGAGACATATTGAAAAAATTCAGAAATCTATTATTGACGAACCTATACAATTTTGGACCTTTGTTAAGGAAAAGAGGAAAGAGAGACTTGGCGCGGAAGTCTATACTCATGACGGAGTGGAAGTGCAGGGCCAGGCTGCCGCTAATGCCTTTTCTCAGTATTTCAGCTCTGTTTTTCTGCCGAACGTGCCCCTTTTGGACCATGTCGATGCATCACTAGCTGCTTGTGATGCTCCAAATACAGGCAATATCACCGTCTTGTCCGTGGATGAAGAGGACCTTAAGAAGGCTCTTAGACGCCTTAAGCCACGATCCTCTGGTGGCCCTGATAGTATACCAGTGTTTATTGCTAAGGACTGTATCTCGGTTTTTGGCGAGCCACTGCTATACATATATAACCAATGCATATCTCAGGCCAAATATCCTAGTAGATGGAAGGTAACACGTGTTACCCCTGTTCCGAAGGGTGATGGGGGCAGCGAAGTCTCATCTTTTAGACCAATTGCAGTGCTCTCTGTCTTTGCCAAAATCTTCGAAACCGTCTTAAATAACCAGATCGGCAGCCAGATTAGTAACTCGTTACATGGTGACCAGCATGGATTCAGGAAGGCTCGCTCAACAGTCACCAATCTTGTGGCACATGTTGACTATGTCTATTCCGAACTTGATGTGGGTCGGCAGGTGGACGTGGCCTACTTCGACTTCAGAAAGGCATTTGACCTTGTAGATAATGATATCCTGCTAAGGAAGTTGGCAGAAATAGGTTTCACAACGAATTTACTCAAATTAATGGCGTGTTACCTTTGCAATCGCTGCCAGTATGTCAGATTAAATGGTTATGAGTCCGCTGAATACTATACAAGGTCCGGTGTAAGCCAAGGAAGTACTCTGGGACCTACATTGTTTTTGATATTTATCAATGACTTACCAAACAGGGTTTTGAAAGCAAAGTGTCTTCTGTTTGCTGACGACCTTAAATTAAGCTTAGGTATTGCTGGTCCCAGTGACGATCAATTGCTACAAAAGGATATCGACCGTGTATATGAATGGAGCCAGGTAAACCGTCTCCCGCTAAACAATGACAAGTGCAAGGTTATCACTTGTTCTCGTAAACAGCAGCCAATATATTCAACTTATTCATTATTTGACGCACCGTTGGAAAGAGTTAAGAATATCCGTGACTTAGGTATAATTATTGACGAAATATTGGACTTTCACACACATGTACTAGCAACCTGTAAAAAGACTAGTAGCATGTTGGGCTTCGTGATGAGAACAGCAGGACAGTTTGACAACCTAAATGTGGCAAAAGTTTTAGGTATTTAATGCATATGTCCGTAGCAAGCTCGAGTATGCTGCGTTGGTATGGGACCCATATGAAAGCAAATATGTTCTGCTTCTGGAAAAAATACAGCGTAAATTTGCGCGCTGGTTGTACAAAAAGCAGTACGGGTACTATCCATATTTGTATCCCTCAATGTTTGTCAGCGCCATGGTCGATATGGACTCCCTTAAGCGGAGGCGACTTATGTCTCTCATAAAACACTACCTACTAATTTTAAGAAATGTCATCGAGAGCCCATCTATCCTGGAGAAGCTTCAGCTCCAAGTCCCTAGGAACATACGTTGTGATGAGTCAGGTGTGCAAACTGCGCCTCGCCGCATGCCTCGCTTGCTTGCGCGCCCCGTGACGCGCACGAAGCGCGCCGCTAACGCCCCTACTGTCCGTGCTCTGCGGCTCATTGGGGACTTGCTCGCTCGGCACAATGACGTAGATATTTTTTATGACCATATTGGGCATCTGTTTGACCAATTCTGTGTGCTCCTTAATGACATAAGTACCTAGTTAAGTGAACTTGTTTATTGACCTATTTATATTTTGACATGTAATTATTATCTTTGACATTTATTTTTTACCTAATTTGTGTTTGACTTGTTATTTATTGATTTCTTATGTTATAATTGACCTGTAAGCGTTTTGGACTTCATCTGTAAGCTTGCATGTGTTTTTAATAAATAAATTGAAAATTGAAAAAAATAGAAGGATAGAAGTGCTCACTCATCACACCCCGCGTACAAAAAATATTTGCATTAATGCGGGGCAATCCTGTGTGCGTTATAAAATGGTTTAGTAGATATTGGACCTTCCACACGATATTAAGAGAAATTGACTTACAAGGATTTCTAATTGAACACATTATGTTAATCTCATATAATATTATTTTAGGCGTCATAGCACAAATAATCACCGAAATTTCATTTCTCTATAGCGAAATTATGTGTTGGTTAGTTACTGGCATCCCTAAACAGATATTGACTAAATTCAAGTTACATTTGGATATTACATCAACTTCATGTCAAAAGGAAGTTGTTATATCCCGCGTGCGTGATGAAATACACACTATAATAAAAACACCCTAAGTGTTGGTTAATAATAACTAACTTTAAAATTATTTCCAGTCCCAACTACCTCCACCGATATTGGGCCAAATATGGTCCCTTGCCGACACCGACGCTGACGGCAAACTCAACCTGAAAGAGTTCTCCATTGCTTGCAAGGTATGTTGTATTGTAATCTTAGTTTATAATATTGCAGACTAGTAGCCGCATGCGATTGCGTCCTCCTGGAAACCTTTTATCTTCACAATAGGGTATGTGACACCACCAATCGTTGAAGTACTTTTTATCGACCGTCAAAACGCTTTTCTCCATAGAGCTTGTATGGGAATAACACACTGACGTCATCGCGTGCAATGCCGACTGAGTGACTGTTTATCGATTGAATTTCAATAAAAATTCAAATTTTAGTTAACTGCAGAAAAATATTAATGAAAGTGGGGGATCTGAAATTATGATTTTTTTAAATAGAAAATCAGTTTTTGAATATTTCTTTCATTGTTGAAACAAGCCTATTCTTTATGAGTGGTAACCTATGTGCTATTCATATGTTAAAGAATTCTGGTAAAATTTCATTAAAATCCATACAGCGTGGCTTTTTCGTGAAAGAGTAACAAACATATCACTTGAGGTTGACTGGCAGAAAATTCTTTTAGCATTAAGTCCACCCTTTGTACATTTCTTGTGCAATAAAGTTTTAAATAAATAAATGAATATCAATACATTCTTACAATCTATCTTGTTTATAATATTTAGTAGGATTATCGCCAGTCAATGCTGAATTAAGTCAAGAAAACTCATGAAGTAATTGGCTAGACGACACCACCAATCGTTGACATACTTTTTATTATCTGTCAAAACGGTCTGCCTCCATAGATTTCGCATGGTAATAAATGATTGTGATGTCACAGTCATGTGTCAGAAATCGGAGTCAATTGACTGAATATTTATTGCGTTTTGTGTGTTTAAAAATTGGTTTCTACAGCTTTTTTGAATTATATTGGTTGTATTAACTTCATAGGGGCTATGTTTTTTAAACACCATGTTCTTGGCAATATTTAAGATAGGTGTCATTGTCATCATCCCAATTATGATGGGAGCTCATTTTTATTATATTTCAGATTATTAATTTGAAACTGCATGGCATCGAAGTGCCTAAAGTTTTGCCGCCATCTCTACTTGCGTCGCTGAGTCCTGTTGGTAAGTTTTTATGGTGTAAAAAACAAACAAATAAATATAACGTAATCAAATGAATTTTAGGTTACCCAATGTAACATTATCTTTCAGCACCGATACCCCATCACAGTCTCATGAGTAATCTAGAACAGTGACGCCCGACTTGGGCACAGCAACTTAAGTTAAATTGAATACGGTAGTTGACACCACCAATCGTTGACGTACTTTTTATCAACTGTCAAAACGCTTTTCTTCATAGAGCTTGTATGGGAATAACACACTTTGACGTCATCGCGTGCAATGCCGACTGAGTGACTAATTATCATTTGAATTCCAATTAAAAATCAAATAATACGAACTGCAGAAAAATATTAGTGTAAAGGCATCTAAAATTATGAATTATTTTGAGAAAATCAGTTTTTGAATATTTCTTTCATAGTGGAAACAAGCCTATTACAAAATTAGGTTTAATTAAATTATTAAACATATAATTAAATTTAATTATACTATCAAGAATAACTATTGAATGTAATCAAATCAAATTAAATAATGAAACATAACATTTAAAGCTCAAGGACAAAACTGCACAATTTATTAAGACTAAAATATTTCATGTCATAAGCCAAAAACTAAAATATTTCATGTCATAAGTCTAAACGGTACCTAAAAAGTCAATGATGTCATAGAAACAATTTTGGATCAGGTAATCTTGTAATGTTTTGGTAAAAAACAGAATCTTTTGTAATATTTTTAATATTTGAAGGTAGTTTATTGTAAACTTTCACTCATCACTCATATACCCCTTCAGAAATCTGTATAAAATTTTGCACTTCCTGTCCATTTAAATTGTTGCAATAATGGGATAAAAGTGAACTTAGAATGTGTCTTAGTCAGCACGAACAAATTCATAAGCAAACATTAAAAAAAATATGTTTTTATTTTATTTTCAGCAGCTCCCCAGAAGCAGTTTACGCCCCCAGCCAAGCCCCCAATACCCCCCATGCCGATGGCCCAGCCCTCCCAACCGCTTATAAGCGGGTTACCCCCTCAACCAGCCCAACCCCTAACTAGTTCATCCCTACTAGGAGACTTCGGGGCGCCTAGTCAGCCCCTAATCAGTACTGGGCCTGCTATCCCCCCGTTAATACCACCTACAAAACCAGCCGTTCCCGATTTAATATCTGGTGTTAAACCTTTAATAGACCAGCCTTTGATGAGTTCTCAGCCTATGGGTGGAAGTCAGCCGTTAGTGAATCCACCTTTAGTTGGTCCAACTTCTTCTTTGATGGGTTCAAATAGTTCTTTGGTTGGTGCAGCCCAGCCTTTGATGGGTTCAACCAAGCAAGCAAACCCGCCTCTGATCGGTGCAAGTCAACCTCTAGTGGGTGCAACGCCACCTTTAATTCCGGCATCTCAGCCTTTAATAGGTTCGACCCAGCCTTTAATTGGTTCTACCCAACCTTTGGTCGGATCGACCCAGCCTCTAATAGGTTCATCCCAGCCTCTAATGGGTTCGACCCAGCCTTTAATCGGTTCAACTCAGCCCCTCATCACTTCCCAGCCTTTACCTACTCAACCCTTAATTGCGAACCCACCCTTAACCCAACCTCTAGTTTCTCAACCCCTACTCCCCACCCAGCCGTTATCAGGTCCAACCCCACTTGTGCCGTCTCAACCCCCATTAGTAGGGGGTACAACCGTAGGATCGTTGATTAGCAGCCCGCCCCAAGCGCCAACGGTAGCAAGTTCGATGTCACAGCCGGTCACATCCACTCCTATTAATGCTGTGAAGAGCGATATACTTTCTAAGCCTGGTAAGTTGATTTAATTTTATTATTAACACGCTTTTATTAGCTCGGGCTGTATGTATGTGACGGAATCTTTGAGCTCAATTTTCATTAACTTCCAGAAATAGGATTTATTTGAAACTTTGTACACTTATCGAGTACCAATGCCAATGCGATAATTTTATAAGAGTTTTACATTATCCTTATTAAAAAAAATAGATAAAAAAAAACTAAAAAAGAACACGCTTTTCTTGATAACTAAAATAGAGAAAATAATTTCTGAGTACAAAGAATTCATATTACAGTAGCGTAAAAAGCGTGGTAAAAAGCTAATACCAAATAATATCCAACCAACTTGGAACGTTGGTTGGATATTATTACTTGCCTCCTTTAGGCTATGTCGTTTGCGGTGACATTCAATCATTGCCCGAATAATTTTTAAACAAGGGACAATCACGCAATATATTTTTATTCCCAGGATCGCTAGCGACCAGCCCCACCGAGATGCCAATGGGGGTCGTCAGCCCCCCACCAGTGGAGTGGGGCATCCCCCAACCACAGAAACTGAAGTAAGTGTGCTGACATGATTTAATTATTATTTATTTATTGGTTAGTCTAGGAGTTTGAGTCATTAGGTATATCTATTGAAAATTTGATGGGTAAGAATATCATAAATTTGTGAAAATGACATTTTTAATTTATTTTAAATATACAACAACATCACATACATTGATCTGACTCCGTGGTAAGTAGCTAAAGCACTTGTGTTACAGATATCAGAATCAACAGTGGCATTACAAATAAACTTAAATAAATATATATAACACCCAGACCAGTACAAACAGACATGTTCATGCACACAAATGTTTGTACAGTGCGGGAATCGAACCCGCGACCTCTTGGATAATAGTCAACTTCTTGACGATTACACCAAAGTGGCCAAATGTTTGAGTGAAGAGCACGAGCATTTGTACGCGAGTCATGACTTGATATTGATTGATTGAATGCCTATATAATCTATTAATTGGGATGATGACACCTATCTTAAATCTTGTCAAGAACATGGTGTTTAAAAAACATAGCCCCTATGAAGTTAATACAACCAATATATTTCAAAAAAGCTGTAGAAACCAATTTTTAAACACACGAAACGCAATAAATATTCGGTCAATTGACTCCGATTTCTGATACATGACCGTGACGTCACAATCATTTATTACCATACGAAATCTATGGAGGCAGACCGTTTTGACAGATAATGAAAAGTATGTCAATGATTGGTGGTGTCGTCTAGCCAATTCTAGGTATTTTTGACACCTTGTGTATTTGTATACATACAGGCTTTACTGAGACGAAATTTCAAGCGATTTTTCATATCTAGTAAAATTATTACAATAAATCACCTGTTACAGGCATGATGCTTAAAAGGTGACTTCAATCTTAATTTTTATAAAATAATTTCAGAGCCTATCTACTCATGTGTACAACTTTGTCAATAAAAATCTAGAAATATACCCCCTGACATATAGGGAGTGCAAAATTAAAATTAAAGTGACCAACTGGCTAAAATCATTAACGTACGAAGAAACAGAAAGTTTACTTAAATATGATACATAACACAATTGTTTTTCATATGCACATACATTCACACATACGCTTACAGCCACACCCATCTACATAGACACACACACGCACACAGACACACACACACACACACTTTTGCTTTACTTTGTAAGTTAGAAAGAGCTTTTATATATATTTTACTTTTATATACAAATGTACATTTTGTTAAGGAAGAGTGACTCCTTCTGCCACAGGTGCTATAGCACTTATAAGAAAGAGTCCACCTCTGCATAACTATATGTAAAATTATTGTTAAGGAAATAAATATTTTTTCATTTTTTTTTCATTTCATTTTTTGTTTATGATAAGTGAATAGGCTTTTTACACTATACAGGAATATTTAAAATGCTATAGGTAATGATAACCTTGACTGTTACATTAGTAAACCAATTGGCTAGACGACACCACCAATCGTTGACATACTTTTTATTATCTGTTAAAACGGCCAGCCTCCATAGATTTCGTATGGGAATAAATTATAGTGACGTCACGGTCATGTATCAGAAATCGGAGTCAATTGACCGCATATTTATTGCCTTTTGTGTGTTTAAAAATTGGTTTCTACAGCTTTTTGGAAATATATTGGTTGTATTATCTTCATAGGGGCTATGTTTTTTAAACACCATGTTTTTGACAATATTTAAGATAGGTGTCATCATCCCAATTGTGAAATCATTATTTTATTATTTTTTATCTATTTAATGATGACTTGTTGACATTTTGTGATTGTTTTGATAGACATTTTACTATTTAAATTTATTATCCCAATTTAACTTTAAGTTTTGCATGCTATTAATAATGGTTGATAAAGCGGATGTATTATTGCTGATTAATAACTATGACCATCTTCAGAGTACCTTAACCAAACGCAAATAAAGATTTCATTTCACACTGGATGCAGACCGCTTGTGATCGGTCGATGTGGTAGACTGTGGGGAAGGCCCATCTTTAGCAGTGGACGTCCTTTGGCTGATAATGATGATGAACCATTTTCACCTTTACCAGGTACACCCAACTGTTCAACGCGACCGACCGTACCAAAAGCGGCTGGGTGTCCGGCGCGCAGGCGCGGGCGCTGATGCTGCAGTCGCGGCTGCCTCAGCAGGCCTTGGCTCAGATCTGGGCTTTGGCCGACTTGGATGCTGATGGAAAACTAGGTGAGTAATCCTTCTTTAGAGTGGCCGACTTGGATGCTGATGGGAAACTAGGTGAGTTATCTTTTCTTAGGGTGGCTGACTTGGATGCTGATGGAAAACTAGGTGAGTAATCCTTCCTGAGGGTGGCCGACTTGGATGCCGATGGAAAACTAGGTGAGTAATCATTCCTTAGGGTGGCTGACTTGGATGCTGATGGCAAACTGGGAGAGTAATCTTCCTTAGGGTGGCTGACTTTGATGCTGATGGAAAACTAGGTGAGTAATCATCCTGAAGGTGGCTGACTTGGATGCTGATGGAAAACTGGGTGAGTAATCTTCCTTAGGGTGGCTGACTTGGATGCTGATGGAAAACTAGGTGAGTAATCTTCCTTAGGGTGGCTGACTTGGATGCTGATGGAAAACTGGGTGAGTAATCTTCCTTAGGGTGGCTGACTTGGATGCTGATGGAAAACTAGGTGAGTAATCTTCCTCACTTAGAACTAGCCACAGATTTCCAGACTCAGGCAGCCTACATCTTGTAATCTTCCTAAGAATATTTTTCATTAACAGCTGGACTTGGAACTAGCCACAGTTTTCCATAATTATAATAATAATAGTCCTCCTAACAACAAGTAACAGAGATCAGCCAACTACGCAGGAGATATTATAGTGCACAAGTGTGAGCGCAATACACAGGTGAAAAGTTTCAAATAGTTTCAAACCCTAATGTTACAGTCGCGGCTGCCTCAACAGACGCTGGTTTAGATCTGAGCATTGACTGACCTGGATGCTGACGGAAAACTAGGCAAGTAACCCATAGGGTCGTTGTCATAGCAACAGATTTCCGCGGTCTGCAGCTTGAACGCTACTCCTTAGTGTATGTAACGATGCCGACCACTATCAGTATCATGCATACAGCTGCAAATCGCCAGGTGGCGCTTTTACCACGATAATATTATCAATAAAGTATTCTAACTCTATATAAACGGACGACGCGCGAGCTATACCTACGCGCTCGGATCCTGGCATGCGCTTGGCATGCTACAGTCGCGGGTGTGCCGCAGTGACGAACGGACGGTGTGCTGGTTTTCAATCAGTAACCGCGCTAATTTTTACTCAAAATAAGTGCAAGATATTCCTTTTTCTCCTCCTTGTCTATGTTTCCCAAAACAATTTTCAGGCAGCTGTCTTTCTCAACTGTAATATTCTTTCATTAGATATTTTCGCCCTGTAATTTATTTATTTTTTCATTGCCGCAGGATGCGAAGAGTTCGTCCTGGCCATGTACCTGTGCGAGAAAGCAACACAAGGCGAACCGGTGCCCGCCAAACTACCGCTGGAACTCATACCGCCTACTTTTAGGTAAGTTACGTTACTTTATCGTGGCTTTGGGTGTTTTTAATATGGTGCGGATTTAATCACGCATGCGGGAATGGCCCGCATGCAGAAAGTTTCACGCAGCGTGAGACATGCTAGCCGACGATTTAGTTTTCTGCGGGCTGCCATGCGTTGCGGTTACGTTATGTGTCAATTTATATTTTAATTGTGTCTGTATGCGCGCATGCGCCCCGCACGACAGTAAAACACTGTCACTGATTTTCATAGAAGTACCACGCATCTCACTGCGCGTCCACTAGAAGTACTTATTGTCATGCGTGCGTATTCCACGCATGACGATAAGTACTTCTATAGAAAAGAACATTTGCGACTGTTAAGCATGCGGGGCAATCCCGCGTGAGTGATGTTATCTGCAAGATATTAAAAAAAGCATGCCAAGCTAGCTTTATTATGCTTTAAGTAATTATTGATACGGTGTTGTCTCCATCACTAAAATTTAAAATCTATGCACCATATTAATATTTGTTACTTCGGTTTACGCGAACAGTACACATTGAAATGAGACACTTTTTACGGATTATTTCGCGATTTATTTACATTTTGTTTTAACCTGACGTTTCGGACCTTTTTCAGCGTCCGTGGTCACAGGTAGACAGTGACAGTGTGTGTAAATTAATCGCGAAATAATCCGTAAAAAGTGTCTCATTTCATCATAATAATGTCGTTCCTGAATTGAGTGACAGTAAGTCTTCTAAATATATAATACTCAAAGGTGACTGACTGACATAGTGATCTATCACACAGTCAAAACCTCTGAACGAATCGGCCTGAAATTTGGCACACAGGTAGCTACTATAATGTAGGCATCCGCTAAGAAAGGATTTCCTGAGAATCGAGAAGTTGCGGGTGACCGCCAGTTAATCAATACGTTTACTTTTACATGCTCTCCCATAGACACACGTCATCGGGCAGCAGGTAACTAAAGTTCTCATATTATAGACACTTCAAAAAGACATTTCAGTTAAAAAAATATTTTCGACTCCGGTCATCTGGGAGGGTTCGAACCCCTGACCTTTGGAAGTTAGGTCCAATGCTATAACCAATCTAAAAATCGGGGTTTGACGCAACTGATTTAAAGTGAGGAAGCTAAAGGGAAACGCTTCGTTCCGACCGGGTGTTCGGTCGGGGACCAAAGTCCGATAGACATCATCTTGATTTGTCTATCTATATTATTCAGAATCGAAATCTTATATACCGCGGTTCATGTGCGGTTTAGTACCGTCGGTACTAGGCTAACAGCGCCATCTAGCCTATGGAACGTATCAGCGCTCGCTGCCGTGCGCCACCGTTAGACATGCACTTGTGATTGCAAACGGTAGAGGTCGCCACAGGGGGTTCGAATCTTCTCCGATGACCGGAGCCGAAAAATTTTTTTTTAAGTGTAATGTCTTTTCGAATTTAAGAATAGCGTTTTGAACGCAAAAAATACTTAATAAATAATAGACACTTGTAATAATGTTTCAAGCTACACCTGCGACTTGTTGTCGCCTCGACTCGCTTTCGGCAGCGTGTCAACTAATCGCCACACCTCAATCGCTCACAGTCGCGAGCCGTGGCGACGACAGTATGCCGCAGGTGTAGCCTGAGCCAATAAAATGGTATCTCCCTTCACCTTCTTAAGTGACACACACACACCGCAATAAGGATTAAAGTATTTCACTTAAAAGGAGAACCTCGACGTTATTGAAATTGACCACTTAAGTGAATAAAGAAATTTTTTATTTGTAATTTTTTATATTTTTAATTTCGCTAAATCGTAACACAATGACCCGATTTCGACATTTCGTCCTATTCTATTGAATAAGTTCGATTGAACTGTATTGGCAAATTTTTTCGATTTATCATCCCCCAGTTGTGTTACAGATATCAGAATCAACAGTGGTATGTGATGTTTCTGTGTAGGTTTTTATTATTTTTTATTATTAATTTATAGGCGCGAATCGGTAACATCTACCAGCAGCAACAAGTCGTACGAAGATCGACGCAGAGAGAACATGGCTCGCGGTCAGGCTGAACTGGAGAGGCGAAGGTCGCAGCTCGCTGACCAGCATATGAAAGAAAAGGTAGGTATAAGCTGAGAAAAACTGGAAAAGCTTTTACGATGACGTCAAGCCTCCGCTTACAACGCTTTTATTTTCTATGTGATCAGTATTGCCTTCATCAAGTCGGCCAATTGGGTATTAGACACCACCAATCGTTGACGTACTTTTTTGAATTGTTAATACGCTAGACTCCCATAGATTTTGTGTGACGATACTAGCTTGTGACGTCATCACTCTCACTCGTCAATCGGTGTACTTTTTATTTAAAATACTTTACAATACAGGCTTACAGTTGCTCAAAATCGAATAAATGGTAGTTATGTGATTTTTTATCAATTACAATAATAAGAAGATAATAAGAAATGGTCTTATCTAACATAACATGAACTGTGTTGGTAACCTTCAAATTCGGTTTAATACTGCTAAGTTACTTTCTCCCACGCACTCCAGGAAGCTGAGGTAAACACGCAATCAATAGTTTTTATTTTTAGAATTTATTAAATAAATTTGGAATCTTTATTGAAATGGATTAATGGAACACAAAACCTTTGATTTTCCACTTACCTTTAACTAAGACTTTTGTGGCGACCTCTACGGTTCGCCATCACAAGCTCATACCTACCGGTGGTGCACGACAGCGAGCGTTGATACGGCTCCATAGGCTAGATGGCGCTGTTAGCCTAGTACCGCACATGAACCGCGGTATATAAGATTTACATCCAGAATAATTAACATAGATCAAAATTATGTTTATCGGACCTTGGTCCCCGACCATAACACCCGGTCGGTAGCTCCCTAACTCTAAAATCTGTTGCGCCAAAGTTTCATATTTATTCCACAGGCGGAAAGAGAGCGCAAAGAAAGAGAAGAAGCGGAGAAGAGAGAGAAGCTCCGCCTCGAAGCGCAGAAGAGGGAGCAGGAGGAGATGATGAGGAAACAGAAGGAAGAACAGGTATGAAACTTCTTTTAAAGTTACTATCTTTGTCACTCTAGGGATTTTCCCAAAAGGAGATAGTTGAAGTTCCTATGTCTTAAATGCGACTTTAGAACCATCAACTAAATTAAATTTTAGACCAAGACAAACCTATCTTATTCAGGATATCGATTGAATCGGCCACCTGTAACTGTCCGCGTGGAAACCATTTTTTTTTTAATTCCACTAAACGACGCATGCGAATAAACCCAAATACATCCAACTGTAACCACTAGAGCAGGAAGTCGCAGGACTTACAATACAACTCACAACGTGACACAGAAAATGCACCTGGAAACACGACGCGACCAGTCGCTCGTAGTCTGTCGAAGCGACAACATCTCCTGAGGATGCCACGTGTAGTGGCGAAACGCGTCGACTGTTTGTTGGTGTCAGTGTTGTGATTCCAGGTGCATCTTCTGTGTCATGTTGGGAGTAGTATTAAGTCCTGCGACTTCCAGCTCTAGTTTTTTCAGTTGGATGTATTTGGGTTCCTGCGCTAGCGTCGTTTAGTGGAATTTTAGAGCGAAATAATTCTCTTTTTCAGCTTTAGTCTTGGATTTCCGAAAAGTAACGCCTGGTTCCATCTTTATAAATTGTAGCCTTCATGTTGTTCTGAATAAGCTATATTTATGTAAAATAGCATTAAAATCCATACAGGAGTTTTTATGTGAAAGAGTAACAAACATTTGCGTTCAAAATATTAGTAAGGTGGTCTCCTGGCCGATTTCGACCTTGGTGGCCAAGAAGTTGACTATTAACCAAGAGGTTGCGGCTTCGATCCCCGCACTGTGCAAACATTTGTGTGTATTCGCATGTCTGTTTGTACTGATCTGGGTGTTATATGTACTTGTTTAAGTTTATTTCTAATGCCACTGTTGATTCTGATATCTGTAACACAATTGCTTAAGCCACTTACCACAGAGTCAGATCAATGTATGTGATGATGTTGTATATTTATTTATTTATTTTATTTAAATCAGCCAACTGTATTTATACCTTACAACTCATTTTAATCCGGTATAACTTGATAAAATAAACTCCTCTTTTTGCAATAAAGTTTTACACACAAACAAAATACGTTGGTTTATAAAATGTTATTTTGTAGGAGAAACGCGAAGCTGCCAGGAAAGAGATGGAGAGGCAATGCCAGCTTGAATGGGAGAAAAAGAGGTTTGTATTGTCACCCTTATACAGGGTAACTGGTAACTCGATGTATACCTTCAAAAATAATAATAGTCCTCCTGGCCGATTTCGACCACGGCGGCCAATCTCAACAGAGATCAGCCAATTGCGCAGGAGATATTATAGTGCACAAGTGTGAGCGCAATACACAGCACTCACTGTTCCACCACTCTCAAAGTTCGGTGAGACGGCAATGCGACATGACCGGAGAGAGATCAGGCGCAGGACCAACGGCTTAACGTGCTTTCCGGGGCACGGGGGTGTAACACCGCCAACTTCCCGACTCCGAGCTGTTTTTGAGAAATTCATGACAAAAAATCTCAGAAACAATTTTTGGCTCGACTTGGGATTCGAACCCAGTACGTCTCGGATGTAAGGCAGAAACTTTGCCACTACACCAACGATGTAGTCAACTCAACAGTTTAAAAATATCGGCGTAGCATCTAGACTACAACGTTCAAATATCGTAATTGGGATGATGACACCTACCTTAAATATTGTTAAGAACATGGTGTTTAAAAAACATAGCCCCTATGAAGTTAATACAACAAATATATTTCAAAAAAGCTGTACCAATTTTTGAACACACAAAACGCAATAAATATTCGGTCAATTGACTCCGATTTCTGATACATGACCGTGACGTCACAATCATTTATTCCCATACGACGTCACAATCATTTATTCCCATACGAAATCTATGGAGGCAGACCGTTTTGACAGATAATTAAAAGTATGTCAACGATTGGTGGTGTCGTCTAGCCAATTATATGGGGGGGGGGGGTGTATATTTTTTCAAAATTCATCCCCCTTTTTAACCCCTGACGAAAAATAGGTGTGTCAAAAGTTTGACCACCTATTCTGTGTATGTCTGTCTGTAGCATCCTAGCTTCCGAACGGATAGACCGATTACAGTGCGGTTGTTTTTATTGGGAAGATAATTAAACCACGGAGGTTCTTGGTGTACGAAGTACATATTCATAGGTCGCTGATTCAAATCCGGCTCGAAGGACCAATTTGTCGGGTGTAATTCCAACAAATAAAATGGTTAAAATGGTAATTGACGTTTTGAATGTTCAATTGTATATTAATTGGTAAAAATCGTAATGGTCAATGGTATGAGCATACGCGGCGCGGTTGGTGACCGATCATGAACTGTCTTTATAACAATTTTCCACTAAAACGCAATGTTTAGTGGTATTTAATTTTAACGCGAGCAACACTGCGCCCCTCCACAATTTTTTCGAGAATCATCGTCCGTCCGCCATTACATGTCTCTCGAATTTTTCCACGCACGAATTTATGTAACCAAATTTCATTATGCGCAAGATTTTCAAGACTTTTTAATCAATATTAACACCCTCTTCACATCAATAACAACGTACTCAACACGCAATAATTGGGTCAAAACGAAAATACTGACCGCGCGCGCGCTCGTGAATGAATTTACTGTAATTCGTACACTTGGCTTTGGCCGGTCAAAATGCGCGCAGCCATTGAAGTTCACCAGCTATCTTCCCTGGTTAGTGGCGGTTTATTTTTTTCAACACACTTGCTCATAAAGTGGTTGTTATTTTACTGCAATTAGACTAATAATGACACCTATAATCAAACTGTGACTTTTTCATTGCTATAACTCACTAGTGAGTTATAGATTAAAAAAAGAAAACTTTAAAGTCCCCATTTTGTACGTGGCAGAATAGGCGCAACCCCTATGCGCGGAAAATAAACATTTTATCTACTAAATAAAATGAGTTTTTATTGTTATTTTATTTACAAGTGTGTTGAAAAACGTCGTATGATACACGTGTGTATTGATGATTACCGTCCTCGACTCTTTTAAGACTTGCGCCTACGGTTCGGGTCTCAATGGCGCCACGGCGGTAATCACCAATGTTACACACTAGTACCATAATGTACTATTGTTCAGGACACGCGAACTAGAAGCGATGAGAACCGAAGAGCAGTCCAAGGTCTTGAGCCTCAAAGCGAAGACTCAATCGGTGACGGTCGAATTGAATGCAGCCACGACCCGCGCCGCAGACCTGGCCAAGAGTATACGTGACACTAGAACCGCTGTGGCGGCCGCCAAGTGCACTATAGACGGGATGAGGTAAGACCAATAACTAGTTTTTTCTTAGCTAATGTAATAGTAATAATAGTCCTTCTAGCCGATTTTTTTTTTTCGCTGTGGAAAAGCTTTTACGCATGCCCCCCACACATCTGCAGGGGGGTATGTGGGACTCAACGGCTGGTGTGCAAGGCCGTAATACCCACTAAAACCACAGCGCATTCCACCACTCCGCCATTGTGGGGGGTGCCATGGGGTCGCGAGGGCATTTACCACGGCACCCCGGCGGATAGCCCGAGGGCCACAAACTCCTTGGCGGCGGAGCAAGGTGTTGGGCTCCGCCACCTCCCGGCCGCAGAGGATAGGGAGGACGGCAACGACACACTGCATCTCCCCTTCCTCTGCGGCCCCACCGCAGCGCCATCCAACGGTGCGCCCCCGTTTGTTCGCGGGAGATTGGCCGCACGGCAACGACACACCGAGACGTCTCTCCTCCCGCGACCGCACCCGACTGCGAGGGACAGCCAAAACCGTCCCCCACACCCGCACCCTTGGACGCATCCTGCGCAGGCCTGCAGCAAGCCCACGTGGAGCGTCCCCTCCCGGGATTCCGCTTAGCTTCACCGTGGGTTCTAGCCGATTTCGACCGACCGCAGTATTTACTGTTACGTGCTGCTTACCGTTCTCGTTGCAGGTCATTCCTTGTTTGCTTCTTTTTGTCGTTAAAATAAACCCTATTACAACTGTATAAAGTACCTGATACCAACGCGTCCCGTCCACCAGTCCCCGTCTCGCCTCAGCACCTCGATCCTCTCACCGGCCTCGAAGACCAGGTCGCCCGGTTCGGCTGAGTTGTATGGATACGCCGCTATGTAGAAGTCGCCGCCTTCTGTTGGAGAAAAATGTGTCTACAGTTTTGGGGCTCACTGCTCCATTTCGAAACAAGGTATAATACTTAGTCCTCCTGGCCGATTTCGACCACGGCGGCCAGTCATATTATAGCCAGAGATATTAAAGTGCACAAGTGTGAGCGCAATACGCAGGTACACTCACTGTTCCATCACTCGGTGTTCGGTGAGACGGCAATATGACATGACCGGGGAGCGATCAGGCGCAGGATCAACGGCTTAACCCTGGACCTCTTGGATGTAAGGCAGAAACTTTGCCACTACACCAACGAGGCAGTCTAAATTTTAAAGCCTATACGGTACCCTACACCTGCATCCAGCTACTACCCGCCTGACCAACGGCTGTAGGTGCTGATGTAACGCTGTACATATAGAAGACACTAGAGCGGCGATGCTGGCTGTCAAGGTTATATGGGGGTATGTATAAGGACAACCGCAAAATAACTCTTCGGAACTCATGCCAGCCTGGTACTTTTTTATCAATTTCTATTTCTGTAAGACGGATGCTGGTTAATCGATTAATAATCGGCCATTTTTTAAATCTAGTAACTCACTGAGTACTAAGGAATTACTCGATTATTCGAGTATAATCGATGGTTGAATGAGTAAAAGTACCGATATCTGAAATGAAGCATGATACTTTGTAATTGACATCATTGATTGGATATCTAATTTTCGATTCCCAATGAATCATACAGGCGATTTCCTACAATCGATGAAGACTGTTGAAAATCGAATATGAATGTTGAATATCGATTAAGGACGTTAACAATCGTTCAAAAATGTGGAAAATCAAAAGCTAATTGATCGACGGTGTTTAGAATATGTATATACATAGGTACGATGCGGTTAACGGTAGCTAAGATACAGTTTTCTGCCAAATCGATTTTAGCATCGATTGTTAGGTGCATAATCTGGAGTAATAAGTACTGGATAATCGATTACAAAATCGCATATTTTTCGTTTTATCTTTAGTAATGAAGAACAACTAGAAAATAACACTTCGAAACTCATGGTAGCGTGGTACTTTTTGTCAATAGCTCGTTGCTAGACGGGATGAGGTAACTCAAACTGTAAGCTAGACTTTTTACGAATGTCCTGACTAAGACACTAGAGCCCTAGAGTCGCATAGTGTATGATCGATCACGGTAATATTATCCATAAAGTATTCCAACTCGGCCGTGTCCTTGAAATAAGTGCCTACCGCCGCGCGGTACGTAAGCATAAGATAGGGCTGTCGCTGTCGCCTACCTACAGCGTTTTAATTGCATCTGACTACTTTGAGTTTCTATTTAGTTTTGAGATTGTAAATTTATTACTTTTTATTAATAAGCACGGATACTTAGTAACAATATAAAATATTTATATGATTACATAAAATACTTTGTGAATTGAATAGAAAGTGTTCTATAAAAATGCAAGTTGTTTTATTGATAGATAGATTTAATAAAAAAACATTATTATGTATGTGACTTTATAACAAATCGGTCTAATAAATTTGCGACCGAAAAATATTTCCGTATTGATTGTATTAATAATATTATACTCGTATGAACGAAATGCTTAATTATTATATTTGAGTGTATAAAAAATCCGCAATCCAAAAACAGCACAATATATTCTATTTGTCATGTTAAATAGCTACTTGCACTTATTTCGAGTAAAAATTCGGGCGGTTACTGATTAAAAACCAGCCAGCGACCGTTTGTCACTGCGGCACACCCGCGACTGTAGCATGCCGAGCGCAAGCCGAGATCCGAGCGCGTAGGTGTAGCTCGCGCGTCGAACGTTTATATGAAGTTAGAATACTGTATAGATAATATTACCGTGGTATGATCCCTACGGAACTCATACTACCCTAGTACTTCTGAGCTGTACTCTAAGAAGTCAGATGTCATAGTTTGTTTTGTGTTTTTTAAAAAGACTTCTTCGATACTAATGTTACCCTGGTACTTCTCAGCTGTATTCTAAGAACACAGATGCTTAGTAATCGATTCGGCGATTAATTATCGATTATCTATTCGATACATTTATCGATTTAAAACTTATATTTTTTCTGAAGTTAATACAGTACCAGTACAGCAACTATCAGATGATTCAGAAATGTTCGATTGTGAAAATTTATTTGATATTTATCTTTATTTATCCCTAATCTATTTCTTGGAGCATCAATTATAAATTTAAAGCTGATAAAGATGATTATTTTGCATCCAACTGCAAACACTTGAAAAAAAATTGTATTTGGGTTCCTGTGCTGGCGTCGTTTAGTGGAAATTTAAAGCAAAATAATCTTCTTTATCAGCTTTAGTCATGGATTTCTGCAAAGTAATGCGACTGATTCCATCAATTATGCTATCTTTCTGTCTGGGTGTCACATGCTGAGTGGCCCCCCTTTCAGTATCTTGTGTATGTGATTTTTAAATGTGTTTATCTATTTGGTAAAAATGTGATACTGAATAAACATGTTTTCTTCTATTTTTTCCTTTATAGATCTGACCGCGATGCCAGCATGGCTGAAATGCAGCAGCTGAAAGCGCGCGTCAAAGAACTAAACGCTAAGCAGATCGCCCTTAACAAGGAGAAGGCAGAGTTGGACGCTAAGGTAAATGAATACAAGGTGTTCAATCTTGAATCTTTATGTTAATACTGCAAGTTCATTCTTTATACGCCTTTGTAATTGAAAGATAATCAAAGTATTTTTTCAGACTTTTTTCAACTTTATTTCCAGGCTAAAGCATCAGAGGGCGCTGGTGACGACGGCAAACTGAATATGATGGAGATTACACTCAAACAGCTAAGAGATAAGGTATGTTTAAGTATGTTCTCTTTGAATGTCGGTTTCTGTGTCATCAGTCATACGTCACACAATTTACGACAAATGCTCTGTTAAGTTTTTTTTAACACGCTTTTATTAGCTCGGGCTGTATGTATGTATGTGTGTGACGGAATCTTTGAGCTCGATTTTCACCAACTTCCAGTAATCGGATTAATTTGAAACTTTGCACACGTATCAAGTACCGATGACAATGCAATAATTTGATAAGAGTTTTCCATTATCTTTATTAACTAAGAAAATAAAAATGAATAATATTTAAAGAAAACTAACTAAGAAAGAAAAAATAATTTTAATGTGAATATTCATTCGTATAACATGAACCGGTGTGTATGCCTATCTCTCTCACTTTCTCTCTCTCGCTCTTAGGCGGGTTAACTGTGCTCGAGTGGAAGGGACGCGTGCCTTTCACTTTTTATGTCTGTCTCACTCGCTCTTAGGCGGGCTAACCATGCCCGAGTCGAAGGGACGCGTGCCTCTCACTCGCTCTCATTGTGAGCGCGGAACGTGAGCGGAGCGTAACGCAGTTTCTTGAAGTGTCACCCGGCAAACCAATTTATAAGACGTTGTCACGTCAAAATAATTTCTGAGTTTAACAAAGAATTGATATTACAGTGGAGTAAAAAGCGTGGGGTGCTTGGTTTAGTATATTAAAATCATTCTATTATTGGCAACCATAAAAAGAGAACTATGAAATCGACATAAGTTTCTAGTCTCTTATAAATAAAATAAATAAATATACAACAACATCACATTCATTGATCTGACTCCGTGATAAGTAGCATAAGATTCTGATATCTGTAACACAGGTATGTGTTACAGATATCAGGATCAACAGTGGTATAACAAATAAACTTAAATAAATACATATAACGCCGAGACTAGAACAAACATGAATGAATGCACACAAATGTTTGTACAGTGCGGGGATCGAACTCGCAAACTCTCGGTTAATAGTCAACTTCTTGACCATTACACTAAACAAACTCATGGACAAACACGGTCACATTGTGATTTGTGTATCGAACCGTAAGAAATAAACGAGATTTTTATAATTTTCAAAATTAGATACCTGTGTCAGTGTTTAAAGTGCCTAAAGTAACAGCCTAGGAATCTTCAAAGCTAGAGTGAATAAGCATCTTCTAGGCGAGCTCGCTACATCGTAGACTCAGTCTTTGCCTCGTCGGGCTTAGTCTTGGGTCAAGAGCAAACCTATCCCAAAGAAGAAAAGTATATTTAAACTTAGAGTTGTTGATTTTGACTGCCTCGTCGGTGTAGTGGCAAAATTTCTGCCTTACATCCGAGAGGTCCTGATTTCGAATCCCAGGTATTGTTTCTATTGCAGCAGATATTGTTTCTCAGATTTTCTGTCATGAATTTCTCTGCAACAGCTCGGAGTCGGGAAGTTGTCATGTCGGATAGCCGTCTCACCGAACTTTGAAAGTGATGAGACAGTGAGTGCACCTGTGTATTGCGCTCACACTTGTGCACTATAATATCTCCTGCGCAGTTGGCTGATCTCTGTTGAGATTGGCCGCCGTGGTCGAAATCGGCCAGGAGGACTATTATTATTAATTTTATAACACCTTTACTTTTTCTATTAGGTAGAAGCAGCCAAAGCGATAGTCGAATCCAAAAAGTCCGATCTCGACTCGAACAATTCCCAGCTGTCAGAATTGACAGCTCGCGTGACGGAACTGAGCGAGAAATGCGCGACCGTGTGGAAGGTGTACGAAGCGAAGCGACTGGAGTACCAACAGAATAGGTCGACGGCCCCCGCCGAGTCGGCTTGGGGTACTAGCGGTGAGTGGGATCCTGAATCGCGGTGGTAAAGTTTTTCGTCGGGGGGTTATATAAAGGTTGGACTAAAAGTCTTTGAAATATTCATCACTTGCTATTGCAAAGAGCGACAATCATAAATTCATGATCATAGCCGTAACCCTTAGGCTCAGGCCACACCTGCGAGTTTCTGTCGTGGCGACCCGCTACTGGCAGCGGGTCAACCATTCGCACTAGTCGCGGCGACAGTAAATTCATGATCATAGTTGGATGTCGTAACGTATCGCTAAGGCTCAGGCCACACTTGCGAATTTATGTCGTCGCGACCCGCTTCTAGCAGCGTGACAAGCATTCGCTGACAGTTGCAAGTCATGGCGACAGTATGCCATAGGTGAGGCCTGAGCCTAGCTGGTCACGGTCAGTCACCCATCCATGCAAAGATAGATAATCATCTACAAAAGTACCCGCGAGGTAAGTGGCTAGATTTAACTTTACGTTAAATCTAGCCAATGTTAGCTAGCTAGTAGCTAGTGTTAAATCTAGCCGTATGGAAAGTGACGCGAACAATTCCCAGCTGTCAGAATTGACAGCTCGCGTGACAGAACTGAGCGAGAAATGCGCGACCGTGTGGAAGGTGTACGAAGCGAAGCGACTGGAGTACCAACAGAATAGGTCGACGGCCCCCGCCGAGTCGGCTTGGGGTACTAGCGGTGAGTGGGATCCTGAATCTCGGTGTTAAAGTTTTTCATCGTCGGACTAAAAGTTTTTAAAATAAAATATTCATCACGTGCTATTGCTAAGTGTAATTACAATCATGAATTCATGATCATAATTTTTTTTAATTCTTTTATTTAATAAGGGACTTTTACGTAAAAGTACGTCAGCCCCATCATAACCTAACAAAATATACACAAAAGAGTTTTCTTAAATAACTATGAATAGTTGTATCAATGATGAATCATTGATGAGTCACAAAAACATATTGCATACAAGTTTCGCAGCGTCTGATGCAGGTTGTGCTAAAATAGTTTGAAAGATCCCAACATCAGATGTTGAGATATTTAGTTGACTCATCAAGGATCGGCGCTCTCTTTGATTTTGAACACATTCCGATAGCAAGTGTTGTACATCTTCTACCGTATTACGAACAGAACAGGTCGGCGAGTCAGACTTTTTCATTAGATGTGCAAACTTGTTTGTCGGAATGTGTCCAGAACGAAGTCTAAACAGGAGTATGATTATTTTTCTACTTTAATCTACATTTGTAAACCACGGTACGCGAGGAGGCTCACTTACCATGGTCTTAAACGAAATGCCTTTAACCAAAGATATTTCATTGAAGTGTTCCTTCCACATATTATGATGTTGTTTTTTGAAAATAGGTAGAATCTCAGAGTAATAACGATCGATTGAAAGTTCGAAACCATCTAATATAGCTCTTTTGGCTAGTCGATCAGCCTCCTCGTTACCTTTAATGCCTACATGGGAGGGAACCCATTGCAAGCATAAAGAGTTGCGATTTACAATGCTTTCATGAATTAGCTGCAGTATGTCATATGCTATCGGTACACCTCTTTCGCCAGAGGCGCACCGAGCAATATGCTGCAGCGCACTCTTACTATCCGTGCAGATAACAACTTTTTTTAGATTCGTGTTCTTAGCGTATTCAAGAGCCTTGTAAATCGCAACTAGCTCTACTGACATGATTGAAACGTTTGTAGTTATTTTAAATATTCCAACATGTTTACGTTCTACATCATAAAAAGCTGCACCGTTCCCTCTCTTATCTTTTGAGCCATCCGTAAATATTTTGCAATAGCTTTCGTTATAGATTTCCGAAATTTCCTTGATGATATTACTTTTTAAAGCGTTAGGTTCTAAAAAATGTTTTGCTTCTTTAACACAATCTAGGTAAGCTCTTATGGCATTAAATGCATCGACCTGAGTGACCCATATATCAAGACTATACTATACTATACTATACTATACTATACTATGATCATAGTTGTGTGTCCACTCGTATCGTAGTGTAATGTGAATTATGCGATCTGTCATTAATTAACTTCTGTTTGACAGATCCTCGTTAATCACAATACAGTGTGCTTAATTTTATCGACAGAAACCCTTAAAGGAGGGGGGGGGGGGGGCTATCCCCTTTTGATAGAATTCTGCAAGCTCCTCATAATACTTATCTTCTTTTGCCTTCTAGACGCAGACTGGGGCACCTCCAACGACGCGTGGGGCGACACCGGCGCTCAAGAGGAAGCCTGGAGCGACGCTCCCGCTACCACTGGTAAATTTTACTTTTTATTATTAACAAATTCGGACCAATGAGTAAGTGTCACGGTAGAGGGCCATCCATTAATCACATGATATTTTTTTTGGCAATTTTTGACCCCCTCCTCCCCCTTGTTGATACGTGGTGGGATAAAAGACTACCTTTCCCCCCTCCCCCCTTTATCACGTGTATTTTTTTATCATCTGTCAAAACGATCTGCCTCCATAGATTTTGTATGGGAATACTATAATTTGACGTCATTATTTTAATTCAGGAATCGTCAATCGACTATCAAGTCAATTGACTGAATATTTACCTATTGAATTCTATGTAAATAAAAATTGGTTTCTACAGCTTTTTGGAAATAAATTGGTTGAACTAGCTTCATAGAGGTAATGTTTTTTAAACGCCATAGTCTTGGAGATATTAACGAAAGGTGTCATCATGCCTATTCAGTGAAAGTTTTACTTTATCGCAACCGTCATTATAGATATTTTCTTTAACAGTTCGTCATATTTATTTATTTATTTAGTGTATATTAGTTCAGTATATACAGGGTGTAAAATAAATCTTTACTAAAGACGTCAACCACGCGTTCAGTACATCAAACCAAATCGTAAGCAAAAGAAATTTTGGCTGGGAAACAACTTTTATGTTTTAAAATCATTAAAAACAATTTAAGTCTACCGTTTGTACGTAGTTTTGTTATGTAATAAAGCTTAAATAAACAATTAAATAAAGTCGTCTCATAACGTGCATTCGTCAATAAAAAAACATCATCATTAAACAACACCATCATTAAACGACACCATCATTAAACTTAAACTACATCATCATTAAACAACACCATCATTAAACGACACCATCATTAAACTTAAACTACATCATCATTAAACTACACCATCATTTTCTCGCCACAGCAACTGAGCCGGTGACGGCACCGATCGCGTCATCCATGACGTCATCTCTGACGTCATCAATATCGACGTCGGCCCCAAGATGGCGCTGCGTGTACGAATTCAGCGCGCGAACGCCGGACGAACTTAGCCTGCAACCCGGGGATTTGGTGAGTGAGAGAGATAGAGATATATGGACGCTAAAGGGAGGGTAGACAGAGAGGGACGTATCTTGTGGGGGAATATTTTTGCTAGCGTCCCGAGTTTTTGACTGTGAGAGAGATAGCTGTAGTGTACGAGGGTGATAGCTGTAGTGTACGAGGGTGATAGCTGCGGTGTGCGAGGTAGATATGGTGTCATCAATGACGTCATCGATATCAACATCGGCCCCAAGATGGCGCTGCTTGTATGAACTCGGGGATTTGGTGAGTGAGAGAGATAGTTAGAGATATGTGGACGCTAATGGGAGGGTAGACAGAGAGGGACGTATCTTGTGGAGGAATATTTTTGCTAGCGTCCCGAGTTTTCGACTGTGAGACAGATAGCTGTAGTGCACGAGGGCGACAGCTGTGGTGTGATCAATGACGTCATCGATATCAAATCAGCTCCTAGATGGGGCTGCGTGTATGACTTTAGCGCACGTACTCCCGACGGGCTGAGCTTGCAACCGGGAGAAGTCCACCAGTGGTACACCCTTTCTGTAATAGAGTTTTAAATAACATAAATAAACGCACTGGCTAGATCCGAAAATACAAACGAGAAACTTTAGTACGGCCCCTGACATCTCCCCCACTCCAGAGATTCCTCCCTTGAGTATTCACTTCTTTCTAGACCATTCTTTCTTCTTAACTTTATATCCTTTACGTACGACACGCTTACTTATCAAAAAAATATTTAAAAATAGTTACCAAAGGGCTATACAAGGTGTAACAAAAAACCCCGTTATAACTGAAGGGTGTTGTTGTGCCCGGAAAACTGCACAACATTCCCTTGGTCAAAATCTCAAAAAAAAAAACGTACCTCCCATACAAAATTGCCAATCAGCTGATCGATTTACTATGGGAGAGCCAAAAGATTTTTTGAGATTTCGACCTAGGTTTCTTAGCGAAAGTTGTTCAGGTTTACGGGCACAACAACACCCTTCAGTTATAACGGGGTTTTTTGTTACACCTTGTATAATTAATTATCAAACTTTGTGAAATAATGACGCAAGTCGAAAGAAGACGTATTTTGAAGGAAATACAATAGTTAATCCTGAGAGATTTATTTTTGTAGGTAGTTTATGGGACTTGTCAGTAAAGCATAACTTTTCCAATCAACTTACGACGTTAACATCAACATGTCAATGTCATAAGTTGATTGGAAAAGTGTATATAAAGTGAACAACTTCACAGGTGAGTGACGCTGTGGCTCCGAGGGGCGATGCTGAACCTGGCTGGAGATGGGGAACTGCTAGAGGTAATTCATTTACTTGGTTTCGTCTTAAGAGTCCTATTAAACTAGGTTATTTTGATTTCACCATCATGGTGTATTGAGCTACACAGGGCTGAGTGCAATCCAACCGAAACGTCGACCAGTGAGAACCTAATACTCATTTAAAAATATATGTGACCACGGCTGAGTGCAATCCAGCCGAATCGTCGACCACTGAGTACCTAATACTCATTTAAAAATATATGTGACCACGGCTGAGTGCATCCAGCCGAATCGTCGACCATTGAGTACCTAATACTCATTTAAAAATATATGTGACCACGGCTGAGTGCATCCAGCCGAATCGTCGACCATTGAGTACCTAATACTCATTTAAAAATATATGTGACCACGGCTGATTGCAATCCAGCCGAATCGTTGACCATTGAGTACCTAATACTCATTTAAAAATATATGTGACCACGGCTGAGCGCAATCCAGCCGAATCGTCGACCACTGAGTACCTAATACTCATTTAAAAATATATGTGACCACGGCTGAGTGCATCCAGCCGAATCGTCGACCATTGAGTACCTAATACTCATTTAAAATATATGTGACCACGGCTGAGTGCAATCCAGCCGAATCGTCGACCACTGAGTACCTAATACTCATTTAAAAATATATGTGACCACGGCTGAGTGCATCCAGCCGAATCGTCGACCAGAGAGTACCTGATACTCATTTAATATCGCATTCAGACCCGAAAACAAGTAATTGGTGTAACATATAACATTATTAGTTTGCAATATCTACAAGAATACTATTTGGAAAATAACAGAGTCAAGAAACTTGTGATGTAATCATATGGAGAATATTTTTATTATTGACTGAATAGAATATCTTTATCGTTGGTGTAGTAGCAAACTTTCTGCCTTACATCCAAGAGGTCCTGGGTTCGAATCCCAGGTCGGGCCAGTTGTTTTTCTATTATGAATGTCTCTGTAACAGCTCGGAGTCGGGAAGTTGGCGGTGTTACACCCCCGTGCCTCGGTGCGCACGTTAAGCCGTTGGTCCTGCGCCTGATCTCTCTCCGGTCATGTCGGATTGCCGTCTCACTGAACTTTGAGAGTGATGGAACAGTGAGTGCACCTGTGTATTGCGCTCACACTTGTGCACTATAATATCTCCTGCGCAGTTGGCTGATCTCTGTTGAGAATGGCCGCCGTGGTCGAAATCGGCCAGGAGGACTATGATTATAACAAAATCTTTATTCTATCCAGGGCAATCGGGTTGGTTCCCCGAGTCGTACGTCGAAGATATGAACGCAGCCGTCGCTTACGCACCTGATGTTATCGAACCTATCGAGACGAAAACTCAGTTGGAAGGTAAAAAATGTGTTTCGTGCGCCAAAAGAATGGACACGATGACACCATGGTGAATATTTTCACGACTATCGTGTTTTAAAAACATTACCTCTATGAAGCTAGTAAAACCAATTTCTTTTCCAAAAAGCTGTTGAGACCAATTTTTATTTACATAGAATTTAATAACTATTCAGTCAATTGACTTCGATTTCTGATACTATATTATGACGTCAAATTATAGTATTCCCATACAAAATCTATGGAGGCAGATCGTTTTGACAGATGATAAAGAGTATGTCAACGATTGGTGGTGTCGTCTAGCCTATTGTATGGATACGTCTCAAATAGTCACGATTCAGTCAGTCACCTTTTTTTTTGGATGGGTGACCATTCCTACTGCATAAGTGACGCATCATCTCATCAGCCTATATACGTCCCACTGCTGGGCACAGGCATCACCACAACTATGAGGTGGTGCGAGCCATACTCCACCACGCGGGCTCAGTGCACCGCGGTGGAGGGGTGTGTATAAGGTAAGTGACCAACCTTACTGTCAGATGTTATTAAGCCGCCCGAGGGCGTCCGACCAGGCTTAACGACTAATATCTATCGATATTAACCGGGACCAACAGCTGGACGTGGCTCGGTGCTTGTGGCGCAGTGGTTGCAGCGCGTTGGTAGTGATACCAAAAGTTAAGCAACCTAAGCCGCGGTCATGTTTGGGATGGGTGACCATTCTGACCATTTAAATGACGTCTATTTACAAGCATCTCCGTTCTTCGGAAGGCACGTTAAGCGGTTGGTCCCGGTTAATATCGATCGATATTAGTTATTAACCCTGGTCAGAGGCCTTCGGGCGGCTTAATAACATCTGACAGTAAGGTTGGTCGCTTACCTTACGCTTACCTACTCATAGTAGAGGTAAGGAGGTAAGGTCTGTCCCCAGCAATGGGACGGCTATGAGAGAGAGAATCAGTCACTATAATAATGTGAACTATTAAATTAAGAATAGTTTTGGACGTTTTCACGTTAAAACTAAATATTTTTATGTCACTAGGCTACTTTTTGAGTTTCTGATATTTATTAAATAAGTATTTTAACGCAACAGATTTAGAGTTAGGAAGCAAAAAGGAAGCACTTCCTACCGACCGAGTGTTATGGTCGGGGACCAAGGTCCGATAGACATCATCTTGATTTGTCTATATATATTATTCTGGATGTAAATCTCATATACCGCGGTTCATGGGCTGTACCAGGCTAACAGCGCCATCTAGCCTATGGAGCTGTATCAACGCTCGCTGCCGTGCTTGCCACTGTTAGGCATGCGCTTGTGATGGCGAACGGTAGAGATCGCTACAGTAAATGGCATACTCTAGGACTCAAAATAAAGATAAATATAAAAATATACACTCACTTCACCTAAGCTTCTCATTTCACTAGACATGACTGTATTGTTTCAACTGCCAAATTGTATTGTTTTTGCTGTAAGGAAATAGTAGATTGTTATACAAGGGTGGAAAGAAATCAATTCCTATACGAGGTATTTAGACGCACGAGCGAAGCGAGGGCGGCTATAGTCCGAGTGGGAATTGATGACTTTCACCCGTGTTAAACACTCTACTTTTCATTTCAAATATAAGGAAAGTAAAAAATAGTAGTTTTTCTAAAATATTTTTTGATAGTAATAACATGAGTCGTACCTATTTAATAGTCTTTTTTAATTTAAATTTCAAATATGGAACACACCGCCCGCGTCACCGCCGCGGGCCATCCCACTTTAATAGGTTTTTTTTTTAATTCACATTGGCCGTATACACTCACAAGACCGCAACATTTTTTTTAATTGATATTTTTCTTAATTATGTAAAAAAAATTATAGCCGACTGAATAACCAATTTTAGTTCTATTTTTAAAATTCATTCCCGCCCTAGGGAGGGAAGCAATTACTATGAGTCTTTCCCGTCTAAGGGAGGGAAGCATCGTTTTCGACCCGCTGCTCTGATCAAACAAACACTACTTTCCGAGTATGAGAAATGAAAATATATTATGATGGTTAATTAATTATACTGTAAAAGTACCTATATTGAATAAGCAATTGTTGTGCGAAGTAGTGCTCTCTCTCTGTCTGGGTGTCCACGGAAGACCAGCGTCGGGGCATTCCTGAGATGCTTCGACACATGCTGAGTGGCCCACCTTTTCAGTATCTTGTGTATGTGCTTTTGAATAATAATATGTGTTTTTCTTTTTTGTAAAATATCTGATACTGAATAAACATGTTTTCTTTCTTTCTTTCTATATTATACCATGGAAATAGTATGGAAGATACAATGGAAGTTCTAAAATATTCATTTGTTTCAGGCATAGCCGAAGTGCCCGAAGCTGAGATAGCTAATGACCTGGGTGGAGCGATGCCTATTGTTGGTAAGTACTTTTTTCAGAACCTAATAAGTTAAAAAGATCTTTACTTAGTGGCAACAAGCCTCAGTAGGCAATAAAGCCAAAATTTACGTTTTTAAAACATAAACTAATTTGTTACCAACAAGCTGTTAGGAGAAACAAATTTACATAATTTTATAAATATTTAGTCAATTGACTACGATTTCTGATACTTTAATATGACGTCACGTTAGAGTATTTCAGTACAAAATCTATAACGACATTGTTAAGATTTATGCAATAATAATTTCGACGAGGTTGCGTCTTACGCATAGCTAAGTTGCGGTGAACTCTTTCCGGAGACCTAGGGGCTTATGGTTGCTATTCAGGATCAAACAATAGAAACTCCAATCTACCAGGGGTACATCACATCACGAAGCAGCGAATACCTACCGACCAATGCGGAAAATGTAACGACAGCTGAAAAAGAGAATTATTTTACTTTAAATTTACACTAAACGACGCCAGCGCAGGAACCTAAATACATCCAACTGTAACCACTTGAAAAAACTAGAGCTGGAAGTCGCAGGACTAACAATACATAACTTATATATTGTTAGTCCTGCGATATATACACTCTTTTGCAAAAAAAACGGGCACCTAAGGAAATTTACGTTCTAAGGTCGATTTGAGTTAATTAAATGAAATTTATTTCTTTGACGTAGTCTGTATACTTATAATCGTGTAAATTAATGCGCGTGAAGTGAGTTCGGGCAACTAAAAGAAAAAAAAAACGATGGATTCTTCAAAACCGATGTACACGCCCAAACAATAAGAAGTGGTCGGCAATAAAGATAAGATTTTTTTTTACTTTTTTTAATTAAATAAAGTTACAAATGTAAAAACCTAATACCGAATGTGACCTCCTCTTGCCAAAATCACAGCTTGAATCCTTCTGGGCATGCTTTCCACGATGTTTTTTATAACGTTTTGAGGAATTCGTTCCCACTCTTCTGCAATGACTCTTTTTAGCTCCCTGATGTTTTGTGGAGCAGGTTGCACTGATCTTACACGTCTCTTTAGAACATCCCAGACATGCTCAATTGGATTGAGGTCAGGACTTCGAGCTGGCCAATCTAAACGACGGATCCCAACTTCTTGCATGTACGCTTCCACGTCGCCAGAACGGTGCGAGCGAGCATTGTCGTCCATAAAAATGGAATCTTCCCCAAGTGCAGTCAATGTGGGTTGTGCATATGGAATTAGGACTTCCATTATGTACCGATGTTCATTTAATGTTCCATTTTCTATGAAAACTAACTACGTACGCTCCGTCGAATTAATTGCTGCCCAAAACATAACGGAGCCTCCGCCATAAGGAGTGATTTCTTCGAAACACACTTCCGCATAGCGTTCCCGTGGTCTTCGCAGCACTCGCCGGCGTCGGTCCTCTCCACACAAAGAGATTCTAGCTTCATCAGAAAACAATACTTTATTCCAGTCCTCCAGAGTCCATGAAGCACAGTTCCGAGCATACTGAAGTCGAGCAACACGGTGCTCACGGAGTAATTTAGGGCCCCGAGCTGGGCGGTAACACCTGATATTGGCAGCCAAAAGCCTCCTCCTGACCGTCCACAAGCTAACTTCTACTCCTCTTACTTCTTCAAGACTCTTCTTCAGGTCCACACTTGACGCCTTACGATTCCGCAACGCCTGACTCACCAAAAAGCGGTCATCTCTTGGTTCTGTGCATCGTTTTCTTCCCGAACCGGGTCTTCTTTTGACCGAACCGGTCTCTTGATACCGTTGCCAAGTCCTCTGGACAGTTGAACGACTCACATTTAGCCGCTGAGACACGTAAGTTTGCGAACAACCTTCTTCAAGTAGGGCTATAATTTTACCGGCCCTTATCGCTTTATCACTCATATCAAAAAGTGGTATTTAATGTAAAAATAAAGATTAAATTGTTTAATTTGCAGAAAATGTCCAAAAAGTTTTAAAATATCGTAATCAGTTAAAAATCGTTTCAGCAATTCGCGCCATTAGTAAAGCAATTTTAGAATAATCCACAATAATCATTATTTTTCTTTTATTATTTTCAATTTTAAATTTGGAACGTAAAGAATCATGCCAGGATGCTTCAAATAACATGCCAATACATCGTCAAATTAATAAAACCTATTTCTTGTTCTTCTTCATTAAAGTAGAGGAAAAAATCTAAAGTGCCCGTTTTTTTTGCAAAAGAGTTTATTTGACGACCGTTTGGTGCAAAGGTCTACAAGTCGGACTTTAAAACCAAGGGCCGCGGGTTCGATCCCCGCACAGTGCAAACATATGTGTGCATGAACATGTGTGTTTGTACTGGTCTGGGTGTTTTCTATGTATAATATGTATTTATTTACAAAAAAAAAAGTATTTAAGTATTTTTATCCGTTGTCTAGTACCCATAACACAAGTCTCGTAGCTTAATTTGGGACTAGAGAATTGGTGTGATTGTTGTGAAATATTTATTTATTTATTATTATTTATTATAACGTGACACAGAAGATGCACCTGGAATCACAACACTGACACCAACAAAACACTCGACGCGTTTCGCCACTACACGTGGCATCCGCACGAGATGTTGTCGCTTCGATACATCACATAACAGGTGCCTGAAAAGCAATAGTTTAAACAGACTACAAACACCGGCACGACCAACTTGCAAATATAAATCATCAAAAAATAGTTCAAAAACATCATCTGATCCCGCGTCAACATTTTTTTATGTACGTGTTACGTAGGGTTGCCAGATCGATTCTTCCTGTTATCGGGATCAATAACCGATTTTTCGGGATTTTAGGGCTATGGTCGGGAGAAATAAAAAAAAAATAAGATAATAATATTAATTATACAGCTTCGTTGCTCAGAAGAGTGAGAGATAGTCACAACAGCATTCTAAGAACAGTAGCGGAGAATCATTATTCTCCGATTATAAAAAAGTTTGTCCGCACCCTAATTTAGTTTTTATGTTTCACTAACACTAATTTTTATAAGTTATTAACACATACTATGGATTAATTTTGGTCCGAAATAAATTATTTGAATTGAAAATTTGAATATACATAATATAATAATTAAACAATCGTATTTTTGCATTGCACTGTAGATATAAGAAAAAAAAACTTAAGAAATGTGAACTTAAAACTTGTTTTTCGGGAGATTATTTGCCTTGTCGGGAGGACTAACAAAAATTTGGGAGAATCCCGCCAATTCCCGACCGTCTGGCAACCCTAGGGTTACACACAATGACACTGCAATTTAGGTAAAACTGCCTCTAAATTAATAACGTTATATTAAGTAAGTATTTTATTTATGCACACGACTAAAGTCAGTACTTTTGCCAATGCATCATATTTGTATAGTTAATAAGTTTGACACGATGAAAATAAAGGTCAGTGTTAGAACGGCATACAACGGGTTTGTTTCTTACTATAACTTTCCCTCTCAAGTCGAAAAGTCATCACATCTCGAAACTGTGGGTTCACTACTCCATTTCGAAATGTATTTTCATCCCATCTATTCGAAAAAGACGATTTTGGTCGCCTTTAAGTGCGCCCAAAGGTGATGCTTCTAAGCGACATAGGTACTATTACTCTACTCTTTGCCACAGACTGTCCAGCGGGCAGAAATGAGATTTTGGTCCTCTTTATTGAAATAAGTGCGACCAAAAATTCTTATTGAATTTGGAACATCTTAGAGTTTTCCGCCGAACGCAAGAGACTGGCTGGTTAGACGGCACGTCCGTCGACCATCGCCCCGCCGCCGCCGCTGGCAACTGAGTAAAAAAAAAACGCGCGAACTACGTCTACGGCGTTTTCATAAATTTTCACATTCAAGTTCTTGGTTTTGATAAATTATATAAAAATGAGTTCGTCAAGTGACAGTGATATGGAATTAACTCCTGAAAGTATAAGAACCGGCGCAAAAAATGTGATGGAGCCGCTTTTTATTTTCTCATAGAGGGTGATGAAAAGTAGAGTGTATCATTTGGACGCAAATATATTTTTGGCTCGGGCGACGTACTTTGAATCCCTCGCCGTAAAAATATTATTTTGCTTCCTCATGATACAATCTACTATTTAGCATTCGATGAACTGAACCATCTATCTGAACCGTCTTTCGGGTATATAACGCATCGTTAAAACAAATAATCGGCTTGTTGTCATTAGGGCATGGAATACCGGAATAATTTTTCATACCGGTATTGATACCGGTATTGAAATGACAATTATCGGTATACCGCAATTTCGATATTTCGTGAAATACTGCTAGGAACTGTTTAAATGATTACCAAGAACGATGATAAGTCTCGTTTGCGAAAAGTTATTAAAGCCGTTTTCTACGCCGTATAGCAGAACACTCTGTTGATATTGGCCGCCTTGGTCGAAATCGGCCAGGAGGACTATTATACTTTACTAGCTGTCCCGGCAAACGTTGTTTTGCCATATAAATGTTTAAGGTGGACAACCCTTATCACTAAGGGGTATGAAAAATAGATGTTGGCCGATTCTCAGACCTACTCAATATGCTCACAAAATTTCATGAGAATCGGTCAAGCCGTTTCGGAGGAGTATGGCAACGAAAACTGTGACACGAGAATTTTTTATATTAGATTTCGAAATGGAGCAGTGAGCCCCAAAACTGTAGACACATTTTTCTCCAACAGAAGGCGGTGACTTCTATATAGCGGCGTATCCATACAACTCGGCCGAACCGGGCGACCTGGTCTTCGAAGCCGGTGAGAGGATCGAGGTGCTTAGACGAGACGGGGACTGGTGGACGGGACGCGTTGGGATCAGGTACTTTATACAGTTGTAATAGGGTTTACTTTATATCGACAAAAAGAAGCAACCAGACCTGACCTGCAACGAGTACGGTAATCAGCACGTCACGGTAAATAGTGCCGTATCTTATACGCTTGTAATATGGGCGATTTTGCAATAAAAAACCGGTCAAGTGCGAGTTGGACTCGCGCACCGAGGGTTCCGTACAAACCTGTAGATAAGGAGTAGTAACTTTGAAATTTTCAAATTGTCAAAAATATTTTCCAAAAATTTTTTTTTTATATGATGAAACTAAAAATTTAAGGTTTTCGTAATTTTTCCTATATCTGTACTATAAGACGTGACTTCGTACTAAATTTCAAGATTCTAAGCTTACGGGAAGTACCCTGTAGGTTTTGATTCCCGTGCGAGTTTCGAAAATTTGCGGAAATTTGCGGCCTAAATGGCTGTATGTTTTGATTGCGTTGGCTTAGAAGGTTGATTTTTCTACAGATTCCAGGGACAGTAGACCTAAGTATCATATAGAAATTTCAGTTTGATACCTCCACGCATTCCTGAGAAAAACGGTCTTGACAGACGGACGGACGGACGAACAACAAAGTGATCTCATAAGGGTTCCGTTTTTTTCTTTTGAGGTACGGAACCCTAAAAATAGGTAGCTTGATTGGCTGGCCATTGTACTTATACTTAGTAGTTAGTTATACTGCTGTGTAGATGTGTGCTAGCGATAAGAAGGTACTATCGCGGTCTGCGTCGCATTAACACCTTCTCAGGCAAAAATCATTGACACATCGCGCGCAATCCCGCTTGCTAATTTCTCCGCGTGTGTCGAAGTGCATGCAAACAATACGGTAGTTGACACCACCAATCGTTGACGTACTTTTTATCAACTGTCAAAACGCTTTTCTTCATAGAGCTTGTATGGGAATAACACACTTTGACGTCACCGCGTGCAATGCCGACTGAGTGACTAATTATCATTTGAATTCCAATTAAAAATCAAATAATACTGTTACGCCGGTGGGCTAGTGCTAAAACTTTGATCGTGTTTTTCCGTGCCTTGGAGGCGTCTTCAGCAGGCTGAAATACCATTTCAGGCCGTTTCAGAGAGTGCTCTAACACATACTAGTTTATCGAAATTTCACCCAAGTTGCCGTTGTTTTCAGGCGCCTGAAACATGTTTTCAGTCCGTTTCAGGCCACCCTCTATCAGATGACGCCATAACCTGAAAACCCGTTTTCAGGCGTTTTCAGGACCACTTATGGGCCTTTGAAGCCCACTTCAGTATATGACGTAATTTTTAGTAGGAGTGAAAGAGATAGCACGATTAGAGAGAGACAGCTATACTGAGAACATTCCAGAAAGGTGTGACAGAGACAGCACAAGACAGGGATAGCACTATGATGCCGAACATTCGAGAAAGGTATAGGCTAGGCAAGACGGCATTTGGAAGGATCCCGAACAGTCTCGTACTGGGTAGTAGGTACCTACCGAATATTCGGGAGTCCTTGACGGCCGGTATATAAGGAGCCCGGGAATGCGTCCGAGTTTAATTTGGGAAAGCGACGAGTAAACATCGAAGCGAAAACTGCGACAAGAAGATTTTGGAGTGCGATATAAGTGTCTGTGTACTAAGTGTTGTAACGTAAAGTGTGTACAATAAATCCTACTCTACTTCATCGGTTTAGAAGTGCATTTCAATCTAGATCCCACACCCCTAGAACGTAACATTTGGTGTCAGAAGTGGGATTGAAAATGCCGATTACTCCGCGAGAAGAAGAGAAGGAGGGGATGCAGACCCGAAGCCGCACCGCTGCTGGAGACTCTGCGGGCACCGCCGGAACGTCAGACACAGCGGTACCAGCTTCAAGGACGCCGGAGATAGACGTCAACGCCATTCTGATCCTCCTGAAAGAACAGGCTAGAAGGCAGGAGGAACAGACCAGAAGGCAGGAGGAACAGGCTAGAAGGCAGGAGGAACAAGTCAAAATCCTGCAACAAGAGCTACGGGTTCAGCAGGAGGAACAGGCTAGAAGGCAGGAGGAACAAGCCAAAATCCTGCAACAAGAGCTACGGGTTCAGCAGGAGGAACAGACCAGAAGGCAGGAGGAACAGGCTAGATGGCACGAGGAACAAGCCAAAATTTTGCAGCAAGAGCTACGGGACCAGAAAGAAGTCCTCCGTGAGGTACACGAAGTAGCTGCAGAATGGAAAAAGGAGATGGCTGAGGTGCAAGACAAAATTATGGGCGTTGAAATTAAAGTTGAAAACCACGAGAAGCGCCTCAATGGACTGAACGAAAAAGTGGCGGGCCAGGAGAATCGCCTCCAGAAGTTGGAGATCAAAGTGGCCAACGGCACCACCAGTGTATCAGGTGCACCAGCCACAGGAGGTGAAAAGTTAAAGGTACCTCCATTCGATGGTACCTCTTCGTGGGCCGCATACAAGCTCCAATTCGAGATGGTTGCCGAAGCGAATTGCTGGAGCAAGGACTATGCTAAAACGGCACTGAGTTTGGCGCTGCGGGACGAAGCTCTCACTGTTCTGGGAGCGTTAGGAAAGGAGAAGACATACGACCGTCTTCTTGAAGCTTTAGAGGCACGCTTCGGTGACAGCCATCTAGAGCACGTTTACAGAGCTCAGCTGAAGAATAGGACTCAGGGGCATAATGAGTCGTTACAAAAGTGGGCACTTGAGATAGAGAAGCTCGTCCGGAAGGCGTACCAAGGTTCCGCAGCGACTTTCATCGATGGAACGCTTGTACAGGCATTCATAGATGGGATTCGGGACTTTGAAGTGAGGGCTGCTGTACGGCTTGGACACCATGGGACCTTGAAGGATGCGCTCGCCCATGCCCTGGAGGTGGAAGCTGTACGCCAAGACTCAACAAAATCCTTTAGGGTGCGCGAAGTTGCGGCCAGGGAGCCGATTGCTCCACCTCGAGAAACTGGGCCTCGATGCTACAACTGCGGGGAAAGAGGACACATACAATCAGGCTGCCCAAAAAGATCTTGGAGACAACGGGACTCGGACCGATCGGAGAGGCCAGCAAGCTCTGATAGTTCAGAGCGGCAGCAGCAGGGAAACGAGTAAAAGCCAGGACTGAGGGACGAGTGCTGGCTGGTGGTCAAAATGTCCCAGTTATGATCTCGCAGACGAACGACGGGAACAGTCTGGCTGTCAAAGGAGAAATTGGTGGAGTACCATGTCACCTTACTATTGACACCGGAGCTTCTCGGACCGTGATCAGTTCTCGACTGCTGAAACACCTGTTCAGGGATCATCTAGTCCGACCAATGCATCTTCAACTGCAAACGGCTACCGGCCAGTACATCTCCGTCCAGGGGGAGCAGGAAGTGTCAGTGAAGATTGGAGAAAAGAAGTACTGGCACAAAGTCATCATTGCTAACATCGTAGATGACTGCATTATTGGTCTTGACTTTATGAGGAAGTACGAGTGTAAGATCGACATGAAAGGAGGCGTGCTGAAATTTGGGGCTTATGAAGTTCCTATGGAAGGTGGAGTGAGTGGACATGTCTTCTGCGCTAGAAGGACTACACTTCAACCGAGATCGCAAGCCCTAGTTCCGGTGACATTGCCGCACGGTGCGAGACAAGGATCTCATTCCTGCGTGTTAATAGAGAAAATGGACGGCAGTAAACCATGGATGCCAGCTCGCACAGTGGTAACGACGTCATCTGCAGCATTTATAAGGGTGCTAAATCTAAGTGACACTCAACACGTCATAAGTAAAGGAACCCTTATGGGAACATGCGAGGCAATCTCTTGGATACGGAGTTGCCATGGGTCGAAGCCGAACAAGTTACAAGAAGAAGTTGTGGAAATTGGAAAGTTATTGGAAAACTGCCAAAATGATCTCACAAAGGAAGAACTTCTTAAGGCACGTTTTTTGCTAAAGCGCTATAGGAGCGTCTTCTCTGCACATGACAGTGATATCGGGAGAACTGGAGTAGTGCAGCACGAGATCGACACCGGAGATGTCATGCCTATTCGACAACGACCGCGGCGAGTTCCAGTAGCTCGAGAGAAGGAAGTGGAAGACATGATCAAGGAAATGAGGAGAGATAAAGTGATAGAACCGTCGACAAGTCCTTGGTGTTCTCCAGTAGTCTTGGTGAAAAAGAAGGATGGAACCATGAGATTTTGCGTAGACTATCGTCGACTCAACGATGTGACTAAGAAAGACAGTTATCCATTGCCTAGGATAGATGACACTTTGGACACTCTGCATGGAATGAAATGGTTTTCCACGTTGGATTTGAAAAGTGGCTATTGGCAAGTGGAAATAAAAGACAAGGACAAAGAGAAAACAGCCTTTTCAACCGGTAAAGGACTTTGGCAGTTTAATGTAATGCCGTTTGGATTGTGCAACGCACCAGCAACGTTTGAGCGGTTGATGGAGCAAATACTGGCTGGTCTCCTGGGTGATACGTGCCTAGTGTATCTGGATGACATCATAATTGTAGGCAAAGATTTTGATGACCACCTCAAGAAGCTGGAACAAGTTTTGTCCAAGTTGCGCGATGCTAACTTAAAACTAAGTCCGAAGAAATGCTTATTCTTCAAGCGCAAGGTTAACTACTTGGGACATGTGATTTCATCAGATGGCATCCAGACAGACCCTGAGAAGATAAGTGCAGTTAAGGACTGGCCGACACCGAAAGACAAGACAGCAGTACGTGCCTTCTTGGGACTTTGCTCGTACTACCGACGATTTGTAAAGAACTTCTCAGATATAGCGAAGCCTTTGCACCAGCTGACAGAAGAGAAAAGACAATTCAACTGGGATGATCAGTGTGCAGCAGCTTTCTCAGACCTCAAACAGAGACTTTGTGAAACACCGATTTTGGGATATCCAGACCCAGAGAACGAGTTTGTTGTTGACACTGATGCAAGCAATACTGGCATTGGAGGAGTCTTGTCACAGAAGAAGGGTGATCAGGAAGTTGTGATCGCCTATTTTAGCAAGTCGCTATCGAAGCCGGAGAGAAACTACTGCGTCACTAGGAGAGAATTGCTGGCAGTCGTCAAAACTCTGCAGCATTTTAGTAAATACCTGCTTGGACGCAAGTTCCGAATAAGAACTGACCACGCTGCTCTAAAGTGGTTGTTAGAGTTTAAGAACCCTGAGGGTCAGGTGGCACGCTGGATCGAACAACTGCAGGAATATGACTTTGTCATCGAATATCGCAGTGGAAAGTCACATGGCAACGCAGATGCCCTCTCTCGAAGACCTTGTCCTGATGATTGCAAAAACTGTTTAAGGCAAGAGGGTAAGGACTGCGTGAAGATGTTGAGGACAGACACTGTTAGCGAAGAATGGAGTGATGAAGCAATGCAAGAAGCACAACAGGAAGATTGCGATGTAAAGCCCATTTACGATTGGATCAACGCTGGGGCGCCCAAACCAAGGTGGTGTGAGGTAGCTCCGATGAGTACCGTGACAAAGAGCTACTGGGCGCAATGGGAAAGTCTGGTTATGCACAATGGCGTACTGTGCAGGAAATGGGAGTCAGAAAACGGAAAGGATGCTCATCTTCAAGTGGTTGTACCAAGAAAGAGAGTTAGCGATGTTTTAAGATCCTTTCACGACGGCGCTTCCGGTGGACACCTAGGAGTAAAAAGGACTCTGATGAAGATTCGGCAACGTTTTTACTGGATAAACTGTCGGGACGACGTGGAAGACTGGTGTAGGAAATGTACTAGCTGTTCGTCAGTTAAGGGACCACATACACGCAGTAGAGGTGCGCTTAAAGTTTACAACGTGGGAGCACCTTGGGAAAGAATTGCTTTAGACGTCGCAGGCCCGTTCCCGACCTCTGACCGTGGAAACAAGTACATCCTGGTGGTCATGGACTATTTCACCAAATGGCCTGAGGTATTTGCCATTCCGAATCAAGAGGCAGTCGCAGTAGCGGAAACTGTAGTGACTGAAGTGTTTTGTCGGTATGGTGTGCCTCTTGAGATCCACAGTGATCAGGGAAGAAATTTTGAGTCTCTGGTGTTTCAGGAGACTTGCCGAGTCATGGGAATTCATAAAACTCGGACTACGGCCTATCACCCACAGTCAGACGGAATGGTTGAGAGATTCAATCAGACTCTGGAACGACATTTGGCCAAAGTAGTTGACAACCATCAAAAGGATTGGGACAGGCATATTCCGCTCTTTTTAATGGCATATCGGACAGCAGTTCATGAAAGCACGGCCGTAACTCCTGCGTGTGCTAATTTTGGAAGAGAACTACGTTTACCTGCAGACCTTCTGACCGGACGACCTCCAGATGCACCAAAGACGGTTTCGGAGTATGCAAGTGAACTGCGAAACCGGCTTGATGATGATGATGATGTTCACAGGCATGTTCGTGAACATGGATTGCAGGCCAGCGAGAAGGTGAAGACCAGATACGACCGGAAGTCTAACCAGACGAGGTTTGAGGAAGGATCATTCGTGTGGCTACATAACCCTATGCGTCGAAAAGGAAAGTCACCGAAATTGTCGCCGAGTTGGGAAGGGCCGTACAAAGTAGTCACAAGGATCAACGACGTCACTTATCGGATACAGCGCAACGCATGTAGCCCCTGTAAGATTGTTCATGTTGATCGGTTGGCCAAGTACCATGGAACGAATGATGCTCGGGACGAGCATGTCTAAGGAGGGGGTAGTGTTACGCCGGTGGGCTAGTGCTAAAACTTTGATCGTGTTTTTCCGTGCCTTGGAGGCGTCTTCAGCAGGCTGAAATACCATTTCAGGCCGTTTCAGAGAGTGCTCTAACACATACTAGTTTATCGAAATTTCACCCAAGTTGCCGTTGTTTTCAGGCGCCTGAAACATGTTTTCAGTCCGTTTCAGGCCACCCTCTATCAGATGACGCCATAACCTGAAAACCCGTTTTCAGGCGTTTTCAGGACCCCTTATGGGCCTTTGAAGCCCACTTCAGTATATGACGTAATTTTTAGTAGGAGTGAAAGAGATAGCACGATTAGAGAGAGACAGCTATACTGAGAACATTCCAGAAAGGTGTGACAGAGACAGCACAAGACAGGGATAGCACTATGATGCCGAACATTCGAGAAAGGTATAGGCTAGGCAAGACGGCATTTGGAAGGATCCCGAACAGTCTCGTACTGGGTAGTAGGTACCTACCGAATATTCGGGAGTCCTTGACGGCCGGTATATAAGGAGCCCGGGAATGCGTCCGAGTTTAATTTGGGAAAGCGACGAGTAAACATCGAAGCGAAAACTGCGACAAGAAGATTTTGGAGTGCGATATAAGTGTCTGTGTACTAAGTGTTGTAACGTAAAGTGTGTACAATAAATCCTACTCTACTTCATCGGTTTAGAAGTGCATTTCAATCTAGATCCCACACCCCTAGAACGTAACAATACGAACT
Organism: Pyrausta despicata; assembly: GCA_963921415.1. Classification (NCBI taxonomy): domain Eukaryota; kingdom Metazoa; phylum Arthropoda; class Insecta; order Lepidoptera; family Crambidae; genus Pyrausta; species Pyrausta despicata. The sequence continues at coordinate 7,227,719 of OY992874.1, forward strand.
GCAGAAAAATATTAGTGTAAAGGCATCTGAAATTATGAATTATTTTAGAGACAATCAGTTTTTGAATATTTCTTTCATAGTGGAAACAAGCCTATTAGAAAGTGTTCACGCGGCACTGACCGCCAACGTACCTGTTTTTCTTGTAAAAGATTTCTTTTTTTAATATATACGTAGTAGGATCTTTAAGGCTCTCGCCACACCTGCGTCTTTCAGTCGCCACGACTCACTACTGAGCGAGTGTTAGCCAATCGTCGCGTCTCATTCATTGACAGTCGCGAGTCGTGACTACAGCATGTTGTATGTATTCGTAGCGTATCCATCATCATCAGCCTATATACGTCCCACTGCTGGGCACAGGCCTCACCTCAACTATGAGGTGGTGCGAGCCATACTCCACCACGCGGGCTCAGTGCACCGCGGTGGAGGGGTGTGTGTAAGGTAAGTGACCAACCTTACTGTCAAATGTTATTAAGCCGCCCGAGGGCCTCTGACCAGGCTTAACGACTAATATCTGTCGATATTAACCGGGACCAACTGCTTAACGTGCCTTCCGAAGCACGGAGATGCTTGTAAATAGACGTCACTTAAATGGTCAGAATGGTCACCCATCCCAAACTTGACCGCGCCGTAGGTTGCTTAACTTTGGGTATCACTGCCAAAGCGCTGCAACCACTGCGCCACAAGCACCTCTTATTCTCATTCGTATCGTATACCTAACGTTAACTTGTCAATTTGTATGGGGAAACTGACAGTTTCTGACGTTTGGACGAGACGAATACGTTACAACAGTGTGTTGCTCATCAACAAAACCGTTAGTGTTCGATGAAAAATCCTTTTTCGTTTACACCGTTCTTTTGACGACAGCGTTGGTCTAGAAATAGAATACTCTTAGAAATAAAAGTCTTGTATATTCAGCCTGCGTACAGGCAGTGGTCTAAGGTTCGGATTAAAAAACCGGCTATTGCGAGTTCGAATCCTGCTAGCGGCAAATGTTTAAGTAGTGATAACGAGCATTATTAACTGATTATATTAATAATAATAAGTTTTTTATTTCGTTATAAAGTTGCCTTAAGACTAGTACGAGTATATTGGAGCCCCCATTTAAGCAAAATTTGCCTGTGTTTGGGGTCCCGCTCTTCCTTAACTATATTTTACTTTAACAAGGCAGTATGGTGAACATGTTTCTTTCTTTACTTATGTTTATTCTTTTAATACTCTTACATAAGGTGACTTATTCTATGTGTGTGTGTGTCAATGAGTGTGTGTGTGTGTGAGAGTGTGTTAATGTATTTAAATATTTCTATCCGTTATAACAGCCGCCATGGCTCAAGCTATCGCTTTGTTTGGGGCTTATTAGTTTGTTGGTCGAAATAATTTATTTATTATTTAATTTATAGAACCGGCATATTCCCATCGAACTACGTGACCAAAGACACGACGACGACTTCCGGCGATACGATCAGCACTATACCGGAAGCGGCGGAACCGGAACCGGAAGCGGAAGTGTCGCCCGCGCCTCAGGCTGCGCCTGTTCACGTAGCACCGGAACCTGAATCACAGGTATGTACTGGAAATGTAGTAGCAGCACTTTACCGGAACCGGAAGCGGAAGCGCCGTCGATATTTTCGAAAAAAATATTTATTTCTGTAAATTTCTGTCGTCGTATTTTTATATTTAAATTTTTGTACGCTGAATTTTTTTTACGAAACGAGCACTATTTTAATAGTTTTCAAAATAGCGTCCACATGCTTTCTCACTCATACTTATTGCGTCTCTGTCTTGCTTCCGGCCTCAGTGACAGTAAAACAGGAATCTTGACAAGTAATTTTTTTTTCAAACGTCTGCGGGGCCATCTAGTGAACGAACATCGAAAAAACTTACACTTATTTCCTAAAAATAGCGATTTGCATAACTTCAACACAAGACAAAAAAATTGGCTTACCGTTCCACATTTTAGGCTTCATAAGGTTGGTCACTCATTTATGGGTAGATGTGTATCATTTTTTTAATAAATTACCTGAAAATTTAATTTCATTGCCTTTAGATAAATTTAAAACAGTTGTTAAAGATGAATTAATGTCGAAAGGATATTATAAAATTTATGATTATATAAATGACAAAGATATATGGAAATGTTTAAATGCAAACAATTACAATTATTGTAAATCAATTTTGAAAAGAGGCAATGACAATAGTGACTGAGTTTCTTGCGCCGCTTCTTCTCAGCACTGGCCCAAATTGTCCCGAAGCGGTGGTAGAGTTAATTTATATGTTGGGACGTGTAAAAGTGCTAGTTCTTAGCCTACTTACAGAAATAAATGAATTTTATTGAATTTTTATTTTAATTTCTATTTTTTTATTTCCCAGGAACAAAAATCCTCGACCCCCGTGTCGTCGGAAGTGGCGTCCATCAACGAGGGGGCGGGAGGGGCGGGGTCCGGGGGGGCGCGCCGCGACTCCGGGCGCGACTCCGTGACCGGACGACGCAAGAACGAGGTCGCGCAGGCCATCGCCGCCTACACCGCCACCAGGTCAGTTCAGTTAAGTGACATTTAGACACACGAGTGATATTGAGACACACGAGTGCAATTTAGACACACGAGTACCATTTAGACACACGGGTGCCATTTAGACACAAGAGTGCCATTTAAGCACTTAGTGACATTAAGACAAAAGAGAGCCATTTAGACACAAGAGTGCCATTTAAGCACTTAGTGACATTAAGACAAAAGAGAGCCATTTAGACACACGAGTGCCATTTAGACACAAGAGTGCCATTTAAGCACTTAGTGACATTAAGACAAAAGAGAGCCATTTAGACACACGAGTGCCATTTAGACACAAAAGTGCCAATTTGACACACGAGTGCCAATTAGACACGCAACTGCCATTTAGACACACGAGTGCCATTTAGACACTTTAGGTACAATTTGAATATGGAACAAAAATCCTCAATCCCCGCGTCTATGGATAAACGAGGGGCGATCGATTTTGCGCAGACACATCGCCGCCTACACCGCCACTTGTCAGTGGAGTACCCCTACTCCCCGTAGGAATAGGAAGTTGCATACTAATTTAAAGATTCATACAAAACCGGAGCGGGGAAACTGAGCGGAGCTTGAAATAAATCGTCGTATACTCGCAGCCTAACTCCGGATATTAAAAAAATACGCCAGGAACTCCGCTCCCTTCGCCTCCGCTGCCTCGCTCCGCTTGTGTGTTTCACAGTACGAAATTCCGCTCCGCCATACCACGGGTCTCCGCTCCGGTAGAGAGGCACTCTGCACACACACCCCTTACACACTGAAACTTTTGGTCCACCTTTACCTAAGGATGATTGAGGACAGAATGGACTCGGTTGTTCTCAATAGGTTCACTGCTTTGCATGTTACTAAATCTGCAAAGAGGTGAACCTATCTTGCCTATGTACTTTCGTTTAATTCTTTCAATAATAATAGTTTTTAAACTATATTAGTAAGGTAAACTTAATACGAGAGAGATAAACTTAGTTCATAAATTGTTACTAACAAATGGACGTAATTGGGATGATGACACCTATCTTAAATATTTTCAAGTTCATGGCGTTTAAAAAACATAGCCCTTATGAAGTTAATACAACCAATATATTTCCAAAAAGCTGTAGAAACCAATTTTTAAACACACATAACGCAATAAATATTCGGTCAATTGACTCCGATTTCTGATATATGATCGTGACGTCACGATCATCTATTCCCATACAAAATCTATGGAGGGCGACCGTTTTGACAGATAATAAAAAGTATGTCAACGATTGGTGGTGTGACCATCTAGCCAATCGGTCCGAAATAAAAGATTTTTATTTTATTTTTATTTATTTATTTATGAACTTACTGTTCTATCCTGTATAAACCATATTTTAACTCCCGACGAATTAGAGGGCTGTTACAAGTCAGGGGTCAGCCCTATGTTTGTTTGTGTGTACATGTGGCATCGTAGCTCCCAAAAGAATCGACCGATTTCAGTGTAGTTTTTTTTATTTGAAAGAATTACAGTGGTTCACCTATAGCTGGTCAAAAACCGTCCAAAATTTGAAGTTCAACAACAGGAAAACAGCTGTTTTCCTTTGCAACTCTTGACAGTACTATTCTAAAAACCTGTTTTTTAAATAAATGATTTTCATACATATAATAATTGGATCTAGATGTAACTTACTAACATTGATGTTTAAGTTTTAATTTTTTGTTACTAACAAAATTGTATGGATTGCTACCTATCCGAAATAAATGTTAATTTATTTTATTTTATTTATTATTATTTATATTTGTTGAGTATTTTTTTGCGTTCACAACGCAATTTTTAATTCCGAATAGACAACACTTAAAAAAATATTTTACCTTTCTCATTAAATTTTCACTGCACCCATTCCCTTCTTACTGTGGCATGACCATGACCTTGAGGTTGACTGGCAGAAAATGCTTTTAGCATTAAGTCCACCCTTTGTACATTTCTTGTGCAATAAAGTTTTATAATAAATACATATTTCTGTTTTCAGCGCTGAACAACTCTCCTTGACCAAAGGCCAGCTACTAGTGGTTCGCAAGAAAGCCGACAGCGGGTGGTGGGAGGGCGAGTTGCAGGCAAAGGGCAGGAACAGACAAGTGGGCTGGTTCCCCGCTAGCTATGTCAAGGTAATACCATAACTTATTTTTTATATTTTTTATTTAGCCTATATCATCCCACTGCTGGGCAAAGGCCTCCCCCAAATCTCTCCACCTGTCCCTGTCCATTGCCAACATTTCCCAGTCCCGTGTTGTATTGACCGAGTCGTCACACAAAAAAATTAATAATATTAAATAAATATTTCACAACAATCACACCAATTCTCTAGTCCCAAATTAAGCTACGAGGCTTGTGTTATGGGTACTAGACAACGGATAAACATACTTAAATACTTTTTTTTGTGTAAATAAATACATATTATACATAGAAAACACCCAGACCAGTACAAACACACATGTTCATGCACACTTATGCTTGTACATTGGGATCGAACCCGCAAGCCTCGGTTTTAGAAGTCCGACCTGTGGACCACTGCACCAAGCGGTCGTCTAAATATCCCATAGAAATGCCATATACATGGTGTTACAAAATACAAGCTCCCATACTAAATTGCCGATCAGCTGATCGATTTACTATGAAAAAGACTTTTTTTTTAATTATGACCTAGGTTTCTTTAGGAAAGTTGTTCAGATTTACAGGCACAAAAACCTTCTTAAATATTTATTTGGTATTTTGTAACATCAGTATTAGTATACGGCCGTGTTTTCGTCCACGTGGCAACTCATCATCTTTACAACTCATTATTAATTGTAGCCTATGTGTTATTCTGACGTATAAGGTAGATTCTAGTAAAATTTCATTTAAATCTATACAGTAGTTTTTACGAGTAACAATCATCTGTAAATACTTACGAACTTTCGCGTTTAAAATAGTAATAGGATTAATACAGAAGAACATTTTTTTCTTTACTTTATACTGGTGTAGACACGTATTTCCCCGTCTTTTTCTACTGTTTTCAAAATATTTCTTTCCTCATCTACAATCTTTAACACTTCTTCGTTTGTTTTTTTCTCTGTCCAGCTGATTCTTTCCATTCTTCTCCAACACTTCACAGGACACCTGATACGACATGACAGGTTCTTAGGAAACATCATAGAAGGAAAGGTAGAAGGAAAGAGGGGAAGAGGAAGACCTAGAAGAAGTTATTTTGACCAAGTAAAGGAAAAAGTCAGGGTCACGTCGTACCAGGAGGTCAAAAAGAAGGCAGAAAAAAGGAATGAATGGCGATTACTCCACCGACAAGAGCGCAGCTCTTAAGTTAAAGAAGAAGAAGACACGTATTTAATATTTAAAAATATCACTCATTAAATTTTTTTTAAAGAAAAATGGTTAACTTTAAGAGCAATCGCCCGAGAGGTGTGGGTTCGAGTCCCGCCTTTGTCTTGCAGCCCATTTGTCTTTTAGTGTGTTTTGATTTCACATTCTAAAAATATCACTTGCTAATGTTCAAAATAATATACATTTTCTTGAATTACAGATCCTTCAGTCATCGGGCCGGACATCCGGTAGAACCACGCCGGTTCTATCCAAGATGGACACACTTCCGGCGGAAACTGTCATCGATAAGGTAATTGACTCGCTCTGATATCAGAGCGAACGTGGAACATGACAGTCAAACTGGCTCACCGACTGCACGTCACTCAGCGTGCTATGGAAAGGTCTATGTTGGGGATCTCATTAGGGGTAAGATCAGGAACGAGGTCATACGACATAAGATTAAGGATGATGATGATGGATGATGGTAAGGATGATGATAACTGATGTTGTCCAAAAATGTAGCAAGCTGAAGTGGCAGTGGGCTGGCCATGTCTGTCGCAGAACCGACGAGACGTGGAGCAGGAAGGTTCTCGAATGGAGACCACGCTTAGGTAAACGTAGTGTGGGACGCCCCCCGGCTAGATGGACAGACGACCTGAAGAAGGCAGCTGGTAATGACTGGATGCAAAGGGCGGCAGATCGTGCGCTGTGGCGCTCCTTGGGAGGCCTATGTCCAGCAGTGGACTGTAACAGGCTGATATGAGGATGAGGATCAGAGACCAAACTTTGCCTTCACAAAATAGGCAGACTGTTAGGGTGCCTGTTTACCGGCGCGAAACGAGTGTCCGGAGCGGAGTTGCGTGCTGTGTCGGTCAAAACGGTGAGAGGCAGCTGAGTTCCTGTCTGTATTTTTTAGTGTGCGGAGCTGGGCCCGCTCCGTTTCTCTTTCTCTGCTTACCGGTTTTCTATTTAAAAAAAGTACGCAACTCCTCTTTACTGAAAAGGAGCGGAGATTATGTTCCATTCAGGCGTTACTTTGCGGAACACCATGACTAAAGCTGAAAAAAAGGATTATTTTGCTTTAAATTTCCACTGAACGACGCCAGCGCAGGAACCCAAATACATCCAACTGTAACTGAAAAAGAGGATTATTGGTAAAGGTGGTTGCAGTTGGATGTATTTGGGTTCCTGCGCTGGCGTCGTTTAGTGGAAATTTAAAGCAAAACAATCCTTTTTTTTCATTCATTCATATTCATTTATTACATTCGTGAGTATATAATAGGTGACAAACACAGATAAGTATGTACATCATGAAGCCCATTTGGGCATGGCAAATAAAATAAGGCAATATAATTCAATGTCAATAATAATAAAATCAACAACAATCCAAAGTATAAGACCAGTCCAGTACTATTAAAATATAATCAATTAATCTAATTCAAATAAATATATTTAAAAATGAAAATAAAACATGTCAAAATTAAAAATTAAAATCAAATAAATAACATTAAATTGACCAGTCCAGTACCATTAAAATAAAATCAATTAATATATTTTAATTAAATACAATTAAAATTAAAATAAAACATGTCAAAATTAATAATTAAAATCAAATAAATTACATTAAAGTTATTAATTAGTGTATATCAATTTCAATTTTCAGCTTTATTCTGCTGGTTAACATTTCTCCGTTTCACCGATCCGTGGCCTCGCTCCACGCCGGTGGACGGGGCAACTTGTATATATATATATATATATATTTTCTTTTTGCCTTCACACACACTGTATATTTAATTCCCAGGTGATAGCCCTGTACCCGTACACGGCGCAAAACGCCGACGAGTTGAGCTTCGAGAAGGACGACATCATCGCCGTCACCGACCGCAGCCAGGACCCCGCGTGGTGGCAAGGTGAGAGTATTGTCATTCATGACAAATGATATTTATTTAAGTTTTATTTATTGCACAACAAAACTATGTACAAAAGGTAGACTTAACATTTGACATTCTCTACCTGTCATACCTAAGTTAGTAGCTGGACAGAAATTTGATCACAATTTCACCTTACACGCACTTGTTATTTATGCCACTTTTGACAAGGGTTATTTATGCCACTTATGACAAGTGTCATTTATGCCACTTTTGACAAGTGTCATTTACGCCACTTATGACAAGTGACGTTTATGCCACTCATGACAATTTTTTCTCTTTTATTTGGAAAAAGCTAGACAGAAATTTGGCCACAATCTCACTTTACACACAAGTGTTATTTGTGCCACTTAAGACAAGTGTCATTAATGTCACTTGTGACAAAAAAAATATTTTACTTGAAAGTAGCTAGACATAAATTTAATAAATAAATAAATTTATGCCACTTAAGACAAATGTCATACCATTTTTGTCAATTGTTATTTATGCCACTTTTGACAAGTGATATTTATGCCACATGTGACGGGTGTCATTTATGCCATGTCCGTTTCAATGCTGTTCATGTTCGTATTAAATAGATGCAAATTCACATAGAATCAATCTGGTTTGATCACACACAATACACCAGGGAGAGCACTTTCCGAATTTTCATTAATTTAAAACATTCAAGTTTGCAGTTTTCCAAACCCTGTGCTATATAGTAGCTTAAGCACTTGTGTTATAGATATCAGAATCAACAGTGGTATTACAAATAAACCTAAATAAATACAAATAACACCCAGACCAGTAAAAACAGACATGTTCATGCACACAAATGTTTGTACAGTGCGGGGATCGAACCCGCGACCTCTTGGTCAAATAGTCAACTTTCTAACCATGCTACCAAAGAGGTCGTCACATCAATTGGTAATTACAGTATAATTCCGATTATCCGAATCAATTAAAACCAGTGGTAATTCGGATAATTTAAAATCCGGATAATCGATTTCGTAGTCAAATCAAACAAAATTTGTTTAAATGTTATATTACATATGTAATGAGTTTGGCATATGTACCTACGGCGACGTTTAGACAAAACGATATAAAAAGCAATTATATATGTGGTTCAAATATATTGTTGTCTGTCTAAAATTTTAAGTAAAAGTAAGCGAGTCCGGATAATCGGATGTTCGGATAGTCGGGATTCTACTGTATGTAGTTTTTAAACAAAACTATTAAGTATGTATTTTATTTAATTTTTTTTTACAGGAGAACTAAGAGGCATGACAGGCCTCTTCCCGAGCAACTACGTCACCAAACTAGTTAACTAAGTTATAACCACACAAACAGACACTAATACCAAACGCACATAGCCTACCGCCAACGCACACATGCGACATACGATCGTCGTGACTTGCCACTGACTGCGCGTCAACCAATAAAAGCGGCGAAATCGCTTACAATCGCAGCGAGAGTATGGGCATATGTGTGCCCTGGCCCTAGTATTCCTGAAGTGAGTAAAGATAATTACAACCTAGAAATTTTCAAAGCTAGAGTGAACAGGCATCTCCTAGGTGAGCTCGCTCCATCGTAGACTCAGTCTTTGCCTTGTTGGGCTTAGTCATGGGTCAAGAGCAAACGTATCCCAAATAAAAAAAAACACTATAAAAGAAATAAATTATATCAAAATCATTATGGTTATTGCTTTGAACGCTTTTCAATGCTTGAAAAGTTTCAAGATTTCATTGAAATGTTATCAATTATTACTATTGGTGTAGTGAAATTGCTGTCTAGTGTTGCTAGTTATCAAAACTACAAAATTGTATTCATACTATTAACACTTTGTAGTTTTCACTTAAACTATCAATTCACTACGAATGTTTAACCAAACACATGCTTATGTAATAGAAATAAATAATAGTTTATAGGAAAAAGAAATAATAGATATGATTTATGTTATAATAATATTACATAAATCATATCTAAGAATTAACGTCATACTAAAACTTTCACTGACGTTATAAATTCTTACACATTTGCTTACAATATTTAATAGGCATGATGACACCTATCGTAAATATTTTCATGACCATGGTGTTTTAAAAACATAACCTCTATGGGGCTAGTAAAAGCAATTTATTTTTTATTAACATAGAATTCAATAAATATGCAGTCAACTAACTTCGATTTCTGATACTAAATTATGACGTCAAATTATAGTATCCCCATACAAAATCTATGGAGGCAGATCGTTTTGACAGATGATGAAGAGTATGTCAACGATTGGCGGTGTCATATAGCCTATAACTTACACGGATATATCGAAAAATACTGAATGAAATCATTGAACATTTAAATAACAAAATATGTTATGTAAGCACCGTTTTATTTTTGCCGATTTAAAATATTTTATCGACGGCAAGCAATAATAAAAAACCTATATCACACCACCGCTGTAAAACAATAACCAGAAGTGGTTCGTTAAAATTATATCAATAAGGAAAAATTTGGAGTTTCATTAGTGATTTCGCCGATCTTTCTCCATCTGCTCTTTGCTCACCCGTTGTGACGTACATGAGCAAAATGCGACAAGTGCGATGCGAGGCGATATTATCAAATGTATGTTAATCTATGACAGTGTCCTATAAAATCAATTTAATTTTGTAAATAGACTCACAAGGAGCACTGTTACACGTCCCAACATATAAATGAACCCTGCCACCGCTTCGGCACAATTTAGGCCAGTGCTGAGAAGAAGCGTCGCCCGAAACTCGAGTCACTATTGTCATTGCTGCTTTTCAAAATTAATTTACAATAATAGTTTACATTCAAACATTTCCATATGTCTTTGTCATTTATATAATCATCAATTTTATATCCTTTCGACATTAATACATCTTTTACAGTTGTTTTAAATTTATCTGAAGGCAATGAAAATAAATGTTCAGGCAATTTATTAAGAAAATCTAAGAATCTACCCATAAATGAGTGACCAACTTTATGAAGCCTAAAATGTGAAACGGCAAGCCGTGTCTTGTGTTTTGTCTTGACGAAGCGCGACTGACATTGACACAAGTATTGGTCGAATCGCGTCGCTTTGCTCACGTAAAACAACGCCTTAGCTAGTTTACAGTTTGGCGGTGGTAAGCAACAAAGCTTTATTAAATTTTTCACCATTCCAACTAATATGATAAGTTTAATTTTATCTTCAATTTATTTATTAGTACAAAAATGTTGCCAGTTTCTGTGTCGAAGTGTTGCCATTGATTAAAAAGATAGCGTTTACTTGTGATTGTAGAATGGTATGTTATTATTGTATTAACAAATGTAATCAAGTTAGAACCGTTTCTTGTAGAAATAATATATTGATTGATCGCTTTATATGTGTTTTATTTGATATGTATTAGAAAGCTATCGAATTCTCCTGTGAATCGCTGGCTTGAAAAGTTTTCGGGGGCACAAAATTAAAATACAGTTATTTTTTTTTGCAGTTTTTTTTAATAATTTTCTATTTACTTAATCCAACATCATATAAATAGTATGCTATTCACTACACATACAAAAAAAAACTCCAATTTTTTGTCACCCTTGGGAAATAATATATCACCATGGTGCATTTGACATTACTTGCTTTTTGGTGGCAAATATTATATTGTAATCTATGATATATAATCCAACTATGCAAAACAAACTTAAATATGCCTTAGAACTGCACTTCTTAGTTCATTGAATCGTACGAAAAATTTTGACCAAAAATTCATTGAACTAACATTCAAAATACACCATGGCAACACCAAAATAAATGTTACCAGCACAATAAAATTTGGAGTTTCCGAAAACAAAACAAAAAATAAATCGAAAATACCAGCCTAAATTTCATTTTCGTCATTTTATTGGTTAAACAGAACATGCCCTTGAAAATTTTAATTTTTAAGTTGTGACAACAATTTTCTCATACACACAAGTCATACATACATATCCAGATTTTTTATGGGAATTTCAATAAAAGGGCATTGTTTTGGATTTAGTTGGAAAAAAAAATTACGGGAAACACCAACATAAGTTTAAATTACAGTCAAACAGTAATTCCTTCATTTCCATACAAATCTCCCAATGTCTTTTGATTAATTCAACTATCCTTGATACAAGCTAGCAAAATCTCTTCTTTGCTAGGAACCAAGAAAATAATTTCACCTGTACCGATATCTGTATTCAAATCTTGCAAGCTAAATTTCATTCACTTCCCAGTATCCGATTGAGTTGAAATTTTGTATATACGTTAAATTTAAAGTTGACACAATTTATGATGAGAATTTATTTCTGTTATATTCGAGTAAAGTCGCACTGTAGTATGTCATCCATACTACAACTCAGCAGTGTTGAACGTTTCTCTATACATGGTGTTACAAAAAAAACCCGTAATAATTAAAGGGTGTGCTTAAACCGGAAAACTGCACAACATTCCCAAAGTTACCTAGGTCAAATCTCAAAAAAAAATATCGGACCTCCTATACAAAATTGCCAATCAGTTAATTTACTATTTATTTTCAATTGATTTACTATGGGCGAGCCAAAAATTTTTTGAGATTTCGACCTAGGTTTCTTTGGGAAAGTTAATAATAATAATAATAAATAATTCACAACAATCACACCAATTCTCTAGTCCCAAATTAAGCTACGATGCTTGTGCTATGGGTACTAGACAACGGATAAACATACTTAAATATATATTTTTTGTAAATAAATACATATTATACATAGAAAACACCCAGACCAGTACAAACACACATGTTCATGCAGACTTATACTTGTACTGTGCGGGGATCGAACCCGCGACCCTTGGTTTTAGAAATCCGACATGTGCACTGCACCAAGCGGTCGTCGTTCAGCTTAAGTGGTTCAGCTTTACGGGCACAACAACACCCTTCAGTTATTACAGTAGTTTTTGTAACATCCTGTATAATATCCGACAAATGCGAAACATATGTCCAACTAACCCTATATTAGGCGATCATCACACAATACCGCGTCTCGTCGCGGATTCAGCTGGCGCAGTACAAACGGTACCGCACGGTGACGCATTGTCAGTGTGCAAGTTTTTCATACGAACTGAGGTACTTGCATACAACAAATCTGTAGCCCCGCGGGACTGCGAGGGCTCGCGGGGCAATATGATAATCGCCTAACTATTCTGCCTTGAAAAAAAGCTTCACGTATTTTGGGCGTTAGTCAAGATTTGAGTGAAATAAAATTTTATAGCACAGGGTGACCTAAACCCGCACTTTACGCACGCTTTTCCGGGACCTAAGTTGTCTATTTCTGCACGGTGCGTAAATGAATCGACTACCTTCGCATATGTATAAAAAATGAAACAAAACCCTTTGAAATGTCATTTGAAGCTTGAAAATGCACAGGAATTCAAAAGCAAAATACTTTCAATGTTCCGTTTTGAATGTTTTCAATGTTTGATCCAATGAATGATCCTATGTTTCAATGTTCGATGATCCAAAGACTGGTTTCAATGTTCTTTTTTCAATAAATCAATTCGAAATCAAATTATTTCAATGTTTCTTTTAAAATAGCAATCTCATCCCCCCCCCCCCCCCCCGCCATCCGTCCGGGGCGGCTTTAGGTCACTTGTGCTATAAAATAGTATACGATACTCGCGACCTAAGTCACAACCTAAGTGGCAACTTAGGTCACTCGTATCGTAATGTACTATTACTAGTTTTGCATTTGTTATATGAAGTGGTTCTTTGTCATATATTACTTTCTATAGCTTCATTCTGAATAGCTATTGACTACACTTTCACTTTAAAATCGGCTTGAGAAGTCATCGATTCTAATCTTATTGTGTTGACTTAAGATGTTATTTGGCTCAAGCAAACATCATTAGGAAAAGTATTGCCACTATTTTAGGTCCAAAATTGCTTGTTTGCTTTATCCACAATTTTTAAAATCAGGTTCAAGTTGTTGTCTATGTTAAAATAAAATTATTTATTACAGAATTTTGAAAAAAATATGAGTTACATTTGATATTCCATTTCTGAATAAATTTAATTGGACTAAATTATTGACCAAAGCTAAAAATGATTTTTTTAAGTGTTATGTCTTTTCGAAATTAAATTGGACTAAGAAATTGATATAAGGTTTTAAAGTGGGCTTATTAGCATTGTTGGTTTCTCAACCAATATGGTTGATGTAACCACTCTAACCACTGATGCTATAGTCCAACAATTTCATAAGTGACCATTGTTGTAACAAAATGTGTGTCAAATGATCTGGGGGTCCAAAAACATACGGATTTTACTGGGACATGTCTAAGCGCCCTTTAACAACCACTTTTTAAAGAAAACATTACATACATTAATCTGACTCCATGGTAAGTAGCTTAAGCACATTGTATTTAGAAATTGTAACTGTAATATACAAACTATTTTTGCCAAAATCAATTGAAAATAAACAAAACAACCCTGAATTAAAATTGAAATGAAACTTCGCGGATTATTTCGCGAGTCTACCTGTAACCATGGATGCTGAAAAGCATCTAAAACGTCAGATCAAAATAAAATGTTAGTAAATCACCCGTACAAAGTGTATCACTTCAATGTTCTTGTGTTCGCGTAAACATAAGACAACAATATGAACCCTGATCTTTTGGTGTTTTCAACAACGTGCGGATTGCCCCGCATGCGTGACTACCCCCCAAAGGTCTTTTTTTTATGTGCTTCTATGTAATCAGTGAGGGTTTTACTGTCATGCGTGGTGCCCGCGCATATTAAAAATTCCACATGCGGGCCAATCCCGCATGCGTGATGAAATTCGCACGATATTAAAAACACTCTTGAGCTGATTATAAATTAAGAAGACAAGCAAATTGTACCTTATCGTTACAGACGTATAAAACACATGTTTCATTCACTGGTGTTGGCTGGAGTTGGCCGCGGCGTGGTCGCGCTGTTCGCGCTGGTCGCGCCAATGCTTCTCGACGAATTTCCGTATGTAGTTGTAAGGTTTGGAGTCTTGGTCGCCTATGACATTCTCTACCTGTAAGTCAGAAGGATATCATCAGAAAAATCATCAAATTGTACAAAAAAGCACTACAGTGTTAGGATTAAATAAATTTAAGAGTTTCATGTTGAACTTGAAGGGAAACACGAATGAGAATCTTTCCCCTTTATGGTGCCTGGCGGAGAACCGTGGTATGGCGGAGCGGAGTTGCGTACTGTATCTGTCCACCCAAGCGGAGCGGAGTGAGGGGATTTCCTAGCCGTATTTTTCAGTATGAGGAGCTAGGTCACATTATCCAACAAGTCATTTCGAGCTCCTCTACCCCGCTCTGTTTCCCTACTCCGCTTACCGGTTTTGTATGAATTTTTAAAAAATTATGCAACTCCCTGTGTGTCCAGAGAAGACTTAAATTTTTTGACTAGAAAAGAAAAACACAAGGACCGAATAACTTAAGCAATTAATATTAATTAAAATAAAGTCTTCTACTTTTGAGCTTTCTACTGATTTGTCAAAGTTTCCGTTTTGTTTATAAAATGTCTTGCAGCTCAGTGTTACGGCAAAGGCCTCCTCCATCATCTTCCATTGCTCTCGATCCAACGCTACTGTGAGCCGAAGGGGACACAGAGTCAGTTCCAGATAATCTTACCTTCACCCCTCCAATCCAGTCCCAACTGACATTCATAGCTGTCATATCTCTTTACCACCTAAAAAGTCGGTCCAGCAATTATAGTAACAATACCTTGTATGGAGGTGTAATGGTGACTTCATTGTAAACTCGGATGTTCTGGCCGACCCAGGTGACGTCGTCGATGAGCCGCGCAATGGCCAGGAAGAGCCGCTGCCCCTCGGGGTCCAAGCATGCTGAGAGGGCTGACACCTGCAATTGAACAAAATACAAACATATAGGTATAATAGGCATGATGACAACTATCTTAAATATTTTCAAGACCATAGTGTTTAAAAAAAATTGACCGTAATAAGTTGATACAACTAGTATATTTCCAAAAAGCTGTAGAAACCAATTTTTAAACACACAAAATTCAATAAATATTCTGTCAATTGACTTCGATTTCTCATACAATACTGTGATGTCACATTTTTGTATTCCCATACAAAATCGCTGGAAGCTGACCGTTTTGACAAATACAAATACAAATATTTTTATTGCCAACAAGATTATTGTTATTATACATATATAAGGTAGGTACAGAAGATATAATACTATAGAATAAATTATTACACAATGCAAATCAAGTTATGCCAATAACAATACATTTAGCAATTAACTGTGGGCCCCACACTAGGAAATTCCTGTATCGTGGGCACCCGATGGTTCTTACAGGATTGCGACGGATGCAAGTAACTATGTGTAATGAATGTATTGAAGACTAGCTGTGCCCGCGACTTCGTCCGCGTGGAGTTGTAATTTTGGGCATAGACATGTACTGTCGCAGACAGTTTTTTAGATCATTTCAAGAGGAATAATTCTTTCATATTTATATTTTTGGTATCTTGAACCGTTTTCGCAGCGTACGCAACTCAAGGATGGTTTAGTAGATTCTGAGATTCAATTTCCTGCCTGCCCCCTAAGTTCATCGGCGTGATTATTTATATCCCAGTTTACTCTCCAGGTGATACTGAGTCAAATAAAAAAAGTCCCGTCAAAATCGGTCCAGTAGATTCTGAGATTAGCCCGGACAAACAGACAGACAGACAGACAGACAGACAGACAGACAGACAGACAGACAGACAAAAATTTTAAAAATTGTTGTTTTGGCTTCTATTACGGTAATTAAGACCCCCTGTAACAATTTTTCATAAAAATCTTCAATGTACAGAAATCGATCTTTTACAGTCTTATTATATGTATTGAAGATGATAAAGTGTGTGTGTGTGCGCGTGTGTGCGAATGTGTTGTGTATGTGAGTGGATGTGGATATGTTTGTGTGTATGTGTGCGCGAGTGTGCCAATGTAATTTCATGGGCGTATGAATCTGGAAAATGCGAACGTGTGTATTAGTGGGTACCTATATAACGTGCTTAATCAGGTCCTCTGTTTTTTGGTAAGACATGGACAAGAGCTTTGATGTTATTGAACTCTTGGCTTGTTTTAAGGTAAGGGCTTTAAAGTCACAAAATTTGGCTACTTTATTGTATACGAAAGGCAGCATGTGTGCAGGCAGTCGACGCGCAAAGGCAGTTTTTACTGCTACCGTCGGCACCCTAAGCGATCTTTTCCGGATTAAAGATGGGAATTCTACCGACCGTAGCACTTTACGGTGCATCTTTAGGCACGCTTTGAGGATGTAAAGCTGGCGCACACTCAGGATCCTAGTCTCAGCAAAGAGTGTCTCCGTAGGAAACAGCAGTGGTTTGCTGCACATTGTCTTTAAGACAGCCCTTTGGGCTCTTTCCAGGACCAGCATTGAAGCGACCCCAGATCCGCCCCAAACCGGAATACAGTACGTTAAAAGAGATTCACCTAAACTTGTGTACACCAAGCGAAGCGTATCCATGTCGGCAGACGACCTGAGTAGCCTCATCACATAGATCAATTTCCGTATGCGAGAAGCAGTAGTTACCAGATGTTTTTTAAACGAGAGATTTTCATCAATAACCACCCCCAAGTACATAATATCGGCAACCCTATCAATGGTTTGGCAAGAGCAAGTGATAGGGTCACATCTAGAGTGTAAACGGAGGCTTAAAGTAGAAGGAGGTGCAGAAGGCTTGGTTTTGTAAAAACATAGGTATTTGGTTTTACTAGCGTTCAAGGTAAGAAGGTTACAATCAAGCCAGTCCTTAAGTGCAGCCATCCCCCTCTCAGCTCTGCCAAAGGTACTTTCCCAGGATTCGCCATGAAACAAAGCCACAGAGTCGTCTGCGCAACAGACGAGTTCGACGCCCTGAGGAGTCACGGTATGTATGTCATTGATGAATAGAGTGAACAGGGTTGGACCCAGGACGCTACCCTGTGGGACGCCAAAGCGTATAGGGAGTTCATCACTTACCGTGTCACCAAGTCTAATGCATTGCCGTCTGCCTGTCAAATAACTTCGAAACCATTCCAATGGTAGTCCTCTAATGCCAACATTATCAAGTTTTTCTAAAAGTAACTGTGGTGGAACCGTGTCAAAGGCCTTTGCCAGATCTAAAAAGATACCAATGCACTTTAGACCCTTATCAAGCTTATCCGCGACAAATTCCACAACAGTATTTACGGCATCCTCTGTTGACCTTTCTCGCCTAAAACCAAACTGTTTCGATGATAGTAATTTATGATCCTCCAGATAGCCTTGAAGCCGTTTCTTAACGATTTTTTCAAGTATTTTTGAGAAGACGGTTAGGAGAGAAATAGGTCGAAAATTTTCAGGACATCCTTTGGAACCACTCTTATAAATCGGAACGACCATGGCCTTTTTCCAGGCCGTAGGAAAACAACCACAAGCAATACTAAGGTTCAGGATATGTGTCAGAGGGCCTAAGATTTCGGGTTTTATACATTTTAAAAGATCTAATGCCATCTACACCAGCAGCGCTGTCATTTTTAAGTTGCATTATGATCCTATCTACCTCATAGATATCAGTCGGTTGCATGAAAAATGAAAAGGGTGTGGGAGGACTCAATTTGCTTTGCCTTGATAGACTATCCTCTGTGTTATTTGTTTGATTGAGTAACTGGTTTGCTGTAGATATTAAAGAGTATGTCAACAATTGGTGGTGTTATCTAGCCTATTGTAATACAAGACTGTAGTCCTAACACTTGATTGATATTGCAGTATATACTGTTAAAACGTCACTGTTGAGCATGAATAAACAAATTAACAAACTAGCTTTCCAGTTACAAAAACCCCCGAATGAGTCAGGAATTGTCATTGTTAGGAAGTTCGGATTTTGACCAGCCATAGCTAAGAACCACCATGATTAAATTATCTTACGAATAAAAAAAGGCTTTGAAATCGGTCCATCCGTTTGGGAGCTACGATGCCACAGTAGACACACAAATACACAAACAAGATATAACACCCCTTCTTTTTGTTGGCAGTTAAAAATAATTAAAAAAAGAACAATTTATCAGGCTTGACTGGATAATAAAGTTTCAATAACATGACTGTCTTGGTTATTTATGACATTTTGGTTAAACACTTTCCAAAAATGTCATCAGGCCATATACCACTAACCAAATAGGACATTGCTTTGTCAGTTGACAAAAACTCTTTAAGAAGCTATAGTGTGTTATCCACAAATGTTTACCCATTAAGTTATCATTAAATTATTGACAAACAATTCATTATAATGTTGTAAAGTGAATGAAAAATAAGATAACTGTGGAAATTGTCATTGTGAAAAAATCCTGTGTAAAATGTAAAATTAGAAAAAATAGTTTTTTTTTAATTAATATAGAAAGAATCTAAGATACATTAAGGTATAAGGAGTAACAAGTTATTACAGTAATTATTACCATGGTATTTGTGTTGCAAATGGTCAAAATTCAGTAAAAAAAATACATAAGTTGATTGCAAACATTCTATTCTTTTTACTTGCGTTAAAAATGCTCAGGCATCAAGGGAAAGTTGATTCAAAGACGGATTGAGTATTTCATCATTCTATAACTAACCTAGCCTAACTATAAGCTTTAACTTTTAACTGATTGGGCACTTTGGCCTATAATAGAGTACAATGACGATGGTCTTACCACTCTCCGCTTGTGTTCGATTGAATTTCTTACTCTTGTGTTCAGTCTGTTGAGATTTAGCGACTGTGGCGGGTCCGGAGTCGACGTCACCTCTTTCTTAATTTGCACGTCGCTGACGAGAGAAAGATTCACGATATTCACGTCGTGGCGCTTCGGGTTCCCGCTAGAAGACGGACACTTCAATATCAGCATCTTCGTTTGAGGATCAAACGCTAATACTTCGCCTTCTATCTCTTCATTGTAACAAGTCTTCGTGGCGACTATACTCCCGATTGTGAAGCAGTCCGACTCGACGGTGGACATTTTTGAGCGATGTGCGAATCTATCGCGTAAGAGCAGATGGCATGTGACTCTGAGGTCGGTTTAAACGAAATTATGGTAAAGATAAACGTGCTCGATGTTTGGGTCCCAAATCGACCATCCGCCATGAAAGTTTTGACAGGTGACAGTTTTTTTTGTTTGGCGTGCGTGTGCAAGCGTTTACGGAGCTAGTTATATCTACTACTGTTTTAGTATTGGAATAACGGTATCGTTATTAAAAAAGACATGGCAACACTAAGCAAAGCTACTACAAAACGTGATTTTGGATTGATAGGTGCTACCCAAGAAAATATAAATACTATGTAGAAGAAGAATATCTCTGGTACATTCATCCATTCAATTAAATTGTTGTCATGTCCTGTCAATCTTAAGTGCTCGACTTAAAAAAAAGAAAAAGAGTGAGTCATTTTAGTGATGTCCTTGCGTATTTCGAGGGTAATCAATACAATCTTATTCTATAAATCGATAAAGTTATCGACTAATCGATACCGATATAGACTAATCGATATCGATATAGACTATCGATTAGCGAATTTCGATTCCCTAATCGATATGCAGTATTTAGTTGCTAAAGCTTCAAAAATAAAATTATACTTTCAATTGAATCAAAACTTTTATTCACTAAACCATTCCAAAAATACTTATTCTGCCATAACAATGTAGTCTTAGACCTCTCGCTAGCAAGTGTGTTTTAATTTGGGATTGTAAAAAAATTTGCATACTTAATGCTAAAAAATAAAGTAACTTATTATCATAGCTTCTAAAATTAACTAGAGCAATTCATTAAACATCTAACAAAGATGGTTATCATTCTAATGAATGTAAAAGAAATGTACTAACCGTTACAAACCTAATCTATACTTCTATACTAATATTATAAAGCGGAAGAGTTTGTTTGTTTGAACGCGCTAATCTCAGGAACTACAGGTTCAAATTGAAATAATATTTTTGTGTTGTATAGACTATTTATCGAGGAAGGTTTTAAGCTATATAACATCACGCTGCAACTATAAGGACCGAAGAAATAATGGAAAATGTGAAAAAAAACGGGGAAAATCATTTATCCTTGAGGGCTTCCGTTGCGCACGCTTCGAAAACGATTCAAGGTACCATAAATATATGTTTGAAAGAATTATTCCTCTTGAAATGATCAAAAAAAATGTCTGCGACAGTATATATCTTTTAAGATTAAGTCACTAGAACCGAGAGAAACTTAAGAGTTGTATCAACGTAATAATATTAATCTTTATCCAAATAAATGTGTTGTTGATTTAATTGTGAACAAAATTGTCTTTGACATCACTTAATTTCAATGAATATCTTAGAAGATATTACAATTTTAAGGAACACCGATAAAAAATTCACCCGCGCCGCATGATGTGCAAAACATGACGCTGCAAGGAAGAGGGGCGTTGCTTGCGAGCGACGCGGAGAGGGGGGTGTAGCTCTACGAGGTACCATGATGAACCAAAATTATTGAATGACCAGGTGACCGCGTATAATAATCAGGGATGAATGTTCCATGATCCATAGAGCTCATGTAGAGGCTCTACGTAGTACTCTTAGAGATATAAGAAACTGTGATAAAATCATCATCATAACATTACTGTTGTTTGCGGGGGACTTTCGACAAACTGTACCAGTAATAGTAAGGGGAACTAGGGCAGACATTGTAAAGTCTTGCCTTAAAAGTACCCCATTATGGAAGTTTGTGAAAATCTTAAAATTATCTATAAATATGAGAGCACGTTTAGGGGGAGGTAGTAATAGTCCTCCTGGCCGATTTCGAACACGGCAGCCAATCTCCACAGATATCAGCCAACAGACTACGTAGGAGATATTATAGTGCACAAGTGTGAGCACAATACACAAGTGCACACACTGTTCCATCACTCTCAAAGTTCGGTGAGACGGCAATCCCACACGACCTGGGAGAGAGATCTGGCGCAGGACCAACGGCTTAACGTGCTTGAACAGTTGGCGGTTTTACACCCCCGTGCCTCGGGGTGTAAAACCTGGCTGTGGCGACCTGGGATTCGAACCCAGGACCTCTTGGATGTTAGGCAAAAAATTAGCCACTACACCAACGAGAAAGTTGGGGGTAGGTAGTATAGCTTTTCCTTCAAAGTTGCTTTGAATAGAAGACGGGAAAGTACCTCATTTTGAAAATAAAATTGAAATTGACCGAGATGTAGGAGAAAGAGTGAGTAACATTGAGGACTTAATATTGAAAGTTTACCCTGAAATAAGCGAAACAGACAATAAAGATCATCAATGGATGTGTCAAAGGGCAATATTGGGAGTGAGAAACTGTAGCGTGGACGAAATTAATAAAATAATTATTTGAACCCAAGTGGCCTTCAACTATATTCTCTCAAGTTAAAAAGAGGTGCCCCAATAATTTTACTTAGAAATCTTAAACCACCAATTACATAACCCGTTACATAAACGGGACCGAATTTCTTCGCAATAACGTGATGGTTGCAATAGTTTAGACTGGTCCAACAGTTGGTTAAACAGTGCTTATTCCTCGCACCTCAATGATTCCAAATTATTAACCTTTTAATTTTAAAAGAATTTAATTTCCTATTAAGCTATCTTTCGCCGTTACAATTAATAAATCACAGGGCCAAACATTTAAACACATAGGAATTAATTTACGCCAAGACTGCTTTTCACGCATAATATGTCGCGTTGTCAAGATCAGGTTGCAGAGAAAACCAATACGTTCTTATTATGACACAAGAAAACAAAACTAGAAAACAATTAACGCAGAAGTACTTTAACATAATTATGTTCTTTTTTAAACTACAAAAATAAATTGTCTAAAATAATAATAGAAAAAATAAATGTGCAAAATTAAAATGATGACCAAAATAACTATTCCACGCGGACGTAGTCGCAGGCACAGCTAGTTTATAATAAGTGTTAAAATAATCGTCGAATTCAATTTGCTTGCGACAAAAAAATATCATTATTTAGTAACCTACACCTGGTGAGCAAAATTACTTGATTCCCTACTGTATTCCTAAACACTAAGTTTGGTTTTTGGGAAAAAAGTTGAAGTATAAGTGTGATAATTTAATATCACAGGGTTTATACCTCAACTTTTTTTCACTTTGATTTCACATTTTCACAATTTGCTTTGTTAATGCTAAAAAGATAGAAACTCAGTATATCCTCCTGAAAAAATGTTTAAATTAAACGTTACGTGCGCGGATCGGAACCCTATGTACGCAGGTTCGATTCCTGCCTCTGATAGTTGACTTTGTCTACACTAACATTTTCTTAAGTTGGCAATGATTGGAAGGAACACTTATACCGATAAAATATCTTCTATTCCTTTAGGTATCTGGTCCGTAAGGTAATGCATGTAGAGGCGAAATGCGCTTTTAATAAAGATTACGCTAAACACGTCTTCATATTCCATCACGCACATGATCCTTACTAGTTTAAGTCTATAAATTCTTTAAGTTCATCTAGTCCACCTAAATTCACTTTTCCATTAAATGTTTTATAACAATAATTCACACTTCTTTTCGTCGCTGGCGTTCCCCAATTCCAGCAAACTGCGAAGTTAGTTTCAAACTCTATTTTATTCCGATTGATTTAGGTATCTGTAAAAGATTCACAAATTTGTTGTAACAAGTCGACTTGCTTAATTATCGTCTATAACTCTATAATAAAGTAAATAATTGGTGATATTCACATAAAAACCGTTCTTTTAAATGACATATTTAACATACTTTTTAATCATCACTTCTAAAGGCTTCCAAGGCTTGAAAACAAACAGATCATATCTTTATTTATTTTGAGGCCATATAATTTCTCGTGCTTTTCCAGATAAAAATAATTAAACTAAAATAATAATTTAAAATAATGAAAATTAACCAAACCATTTTTTGACAGAATTAAAATGACATGATGCGTCATAATTGATTGATTTGAGTCATCAAGTCAAATTGGCATTACATATATACCCTAAACATTTCAAAGTAGGTTGCTATAAATAATAGTAATTCTTGGGTAAATTATTGGGTACAATAGGGATGGGTAAGCACTGTAGTATTTACTCAAGTTAGAGTAATACTCAGTGAAAACTATTTAATTTACCTTATTCATGTATTAACTTGATTATTAATTAAAACTATTGTATCAAATACTTTTTGTCCAATGTTTATTCTAAAGATACTTCTGCTTTAAACTTCGCAAACTAAATTTTAAAATTGAACCAAAATTATGTATTATTACTGCAATAGTTATTTATTTGTATCGAAACATGTGCAAAGAACATTTGAAGTACCTTTTATTTAATTAAAAAGTCAAAAAAACCATTGTGCTTTAAGTCTCAACTTTTGCAAACGGGATTTTGTGGAAACATGATTTCGGAAATTTCAACCTTGGTGGTTTTGGGTTTTGCAAGGTATGGAGTCTCAAATTTTGAACAGGTCTTAAATTTTTTACGACAAAGATGCTCACGCTGAAACCAAACGAAACTTAAAACTTGAACTTGAACTTAAAACTTTTGCCTGCTAAACAATAAAATAAATTCTATCATTTCGTTACATTTAATGCTTTGTATATAAATGGCTATCTCTTGATAATTTACCTACATGATTCTGGTCAAAATATTTGATTTGTTCAACATTCTGTTTTGAGGAAAATGATTGAAACCAATTTGTAGCGGACATTTGATCAGGCTACTAACTTATGTTGCAAAATTGACCGTATTACAAGTGGATAAGATAACGCAGATTTTATCTTAATGTTCTGTCGTGTAATAAAAAGCTGTTCGGAGGACAATGACAATCATAATTTGAAATATAATATATATAACATAATAAGAAGATGTAGGGCCTGTATTGAGGCTGATGGAAATCAATTTGAACATTTATTGTAATAAACAATGTTCTTTCCCTATCTGACTTTTATTCCAATAAAGTTGAACTAAACTAGGTCAAGATTTTTCATTATTTTATTAATTTTACTTAATTTTGTTAACTTTTGTAAAAGTGGCCAACATGTCCAGTATCCATCTCTGTCATCATTTTGCCGTAAAATTAAGATCCTGTCATGAGTTTGTGCGAATCAAAAATTATTTTAACAGTGTAAAATTGGTTAGCAAAAATCGGGTAACATGAGGTTTTTATTTTTTACTCGTTTTTTTTAGTATGAAACTAACAAGTATTGTACCATTTTAGATTCCTGATTAAATGCGCCAACTTTTAATGGCACTTGCCAAGGCACTCTTGTACATTTTTTTTAAAGGAGGGCCTTCCAAAGTCGACAAATTGTGAAAATTTTAAATTCATAGTTTAACAAATCAGTCTTATTTCTAGGAAACTTGGGGCAACTGTGTCATCATTTTTGACTGTCATTCTGAAATGCTATTTAGGGTTATGGTTCCAAAGTATAAATGAACAAAAATAAAAAAAATTAACCATAATAACCGAAAAATTGTTACAGTTTGGCTAAATTTCTAGGTTTTTCTTAAAATGCCCATAATTTTCAAACTGCATGGGATATAATTTTTTTCTGATTTTTGTCATGATGCTTACGATCAATCCTGTCACCCCGTTTCGGTTTGACGTTGAGTTCTGGGACACCCTGTATATGAAAAAATAAAAAGCCTTGAAGTACCTAACGTACCTTTTTATGTATTTTTGCTTTAAACTATTTGTCTTTTAGTTATAATATACATCGTCCTTTTAAGATCTTATGAGAACAAGGTAAAAAGTCTAGGTAATTATTCAGACTGTATTTAAAATTATAGTTACCTCCTAAGAACGAACATAGAAACTTATCGCTAGTGCTTCATAGTAGAACCTACATCACTGGAGTACGCATACATGAACAAATACAAATTGGTTTCACGTTTTCGAGCTGTCAGTTGATCTTTACGCTAGTGTATTCTAAATCTATTGTAAATACTCACTTGATATGGTAAATAACTCATTATTTACCCAAAAACTACTCTAGTCAGTTTTATCTGTCTTACCCATCCCTAGGTTCAAACAACATTTTCTTAATCAACTATTTTAGTTTAGAATTCACACGTTGAGCGAACAGTTTGCTCAAAAACCTATGGCCCAATAAGGAAAAAGCAATGGGGTCAACGTTGATTGGTGAAATTTTCAATAGCTGTACTTTATTGGCCAACTATTTGCCCGATTAGTGTATTATTAACCAGCTCCAGATCGAGATGTTGGGCGAATAGTTGGCCGAAAAACCATATCCAATGAGTGGACCCAGAAAAAGCGTTGGCCCCTTTGATTCGTGCTTTGTTGTTGTTATTTTATGGCCAATAGCCTTAATTTTCGGTTCGGCCAACTTGTGTATTCAGTCCTAAGCATTGTTAAGAATTTTATGTTATTTAAAAAAGACGATGATGATCAATCCGAGCCAGTGATTTGATAATTTTACCTTCCTTCTTACTCTAAGCTATGAGAATAATGTTAAATTAATAATACCATGTAGCCTGATTTCTGAAATAAATAATGGACATTTACATCTGGTGGTCTTCTAACTTTGTTTTCGTACGATACGATACTATCGATTGGTTTTCATTACATGAAGTCACGTTAAATCGATTAAATGAATTAATTCGTTCAATCGTAGCTTTGTCATTTTTTGTCCAGGCCTGAGAAAAATGTCAAATATATTGAATTTTCAAAAAAAATAAAATTAAAAAAATAAGTCGATCAACTCCTCGGCAAATTTCATAGAGAAACATAGAGAAATATTATGTTTATGAAACTTGAAGTCAGTTCCGCGTGGGTGCTACGTTCTACTTCCAGTTAATTTCTTTTTTTTTATAATAAAATTATAATTGATTTTGGTTTATGTACAAGATGAATTTATATCCACTTTATTTACAATTCAGGGTAATGGGCAGACTTAATGCCATTGGGCATTTTCGACCAATTAATTATTCTTATATTCTATTTGTTTGCTACATACACATTCTACATTTCACCAAAGATAGTGAAATCTTCGGTTTCACAAAGAAAAAAAAAACGGCCAAGTGCGTGTCGGACCATACATAAAGTAGGGTTCCGTAGTCAATGTTGGCACCGCGCTGTTTTGCATTTCTTGCATCATCATCATCTCCCTAGCCGTCAATGTCATTATTGTAAAGTATATATTTTTATATTATTTATAATTTCGAAAGTATTCATCACAGGATACCCGAAACAATTTTAAATAAGAGTTTCCGTGCCTGTTTGCTTACGTGAGAGATTTGAAGTTTATAGATCCAAGACGTTAGAAATTACAGGAGGGGTCGTTTACACCGTGTAAACGACTTTTGCGGGCTATAACTCGCAAATGGTAAAGTTGATAAAAAAAAGTGTTGTAGTTATGGAAACCCTATCTTATTTTCATAGTCCTTTTTAACGATACCCCACACAAGGGGGTGCACTCAAAAAAATGAATTCACCCTTTACATATATAGGGAGGTACTTTTAAAAAGGGGTAATTTTTATCTATATGTGAAGTACTCGAACCAAGTTGCATGCAAATCAGTCCATAAACGTAGAAGATATTCTGCTGTGACAGACGAGGACGGACTGAACGATCTTATAAGGGTTACTTGTTGGATTACGGAACCCTAAACATGAATTGAATTTAGTTAAATTGAATGTTGTTTTTTTCTTTCTAAAGAGGGTTAATTTTACTAAATAAAGAATAAATAAAAACAAACCAGTAGTAAAATGCATATCCTTATATTTTAAGCACTTATCTTAGTGAATAAAATGACACTTTCCAAACATGTAAATACACTTATTTACATAATTTTGAGGAGTTTGCTATACCTTTCATTTTTTTACTCAAGACGTTTTTTCAATTGAAGTTGGATTCGAAGGGCTATATAATATGAATCCCAAACTATATGTTTGTGATTCAAATTACAAATCCTGGATTTACAGAATTCATCTTGAAAAAAAAAACTAACTTACTTGTAGTGATATAATAGTCATACAATTATAAGGAAGAATAGAAAGAAAATATGAAAAATTACCGCTACAAAATAAGATTACTAACGTTAAACAAATAAAAGTTTCTATATGACTATTACACCACTACATTAATGGCATAATCATACTCGAAATATAAAAGAAAAAGCTAGCGACATTCAGACTAATTAAGTTAAAATAGAATAAGTATTTCAGAGTATGTGAGAAGAAATTAACGTTTATATTTTAAGGTCAGCCTACCACAAATAAATAGGGCAGTGTTGAAAGCTGGTCTAAAGATTAAACAGCCAATAAAAAGTTGATGGCAACACATGTGGCCATTAACTGTTTTTTTTTCTAAATTACTTGACACCACCAATCGTTAACGTACTTTTTATCAACTGTCAAAACGCTTGTCTCCATGGAGCTTGTATGGGAATAACATACTTTGACGTCATCGCGTGCAATGCCGACTGAGTGGCGATTTATCGATTTCAAATCAATTTAAAATCTTATATTACTAACTTCCACAGAAAAATGTCCATGCAAGGCGGTCGAAAGTACGAATTATTTTAGAGTAAAACAGTTTTTTTGAATATTTCATTTTATAGTGGAAACAAGCCTTTTTGGTTAGACGAACTTTCAACATAGTCGTATTTTATATATTTGTGTTTTGACCCAGTATATTTTACGCATTGGTTCCAAGTTAGTGCAACTAACTCAAATAAACGAAAAACCATAAATTTCTGACCATGTAGGTACAATAAATACAATACGATAAATAAAAATCAACAAATTCTACCGAGATAGTTTTTTTTTTGTAACATTTCTGCTAATACAATGCTTTCCGCTTTTAAATAGAAATTTATATAATATAAGAATCACAGCATGAAAATGGGGTGAATATGTGGTTCCTGTAAATATTGAAGTTGTAATGACAAACTTGGCTGTTGCACTGCCGTGCACCAATAATCGTTCTATCATTCATATTTTCGTGTCTAGCCAGCGCGTTCGCTCTCACTGTCTAGCTGGAAAGAGTGACAGAGATGGCTACATCCGAATTCACGAATATTGTAGAAGTAGAGAGGAAGTTTGTTTGCAGGTTAACTGCCAAGAGATTTGACCAACTTTTTAAACTTCCAACGAAAAAGAGTGGTGTCAGCAGTTTGACCCACATATACACATAAACATACAAACAGAATAGCTGTTTGTATGTTTATGTGTAATTGTCTGTAACATCGTAGCTTCCAAACGTATGTACCGATTTTATTTATTCAATAAATAATCACGGTGGTTTTTAGCTGTGGCTGGTTAAAATCCGTCAAGCCGTTGAACCTGACACGATGTTCCTGGCTCATGTCAAGTGTTTTTTTTTTAAATTTTAGTGAGCTGCTGTCCTTTCAAATAGCGTCAGTTTATGCATTACAACTTCAAAACTACTGCTAAAATAAATGTGTTTTAAAATCTCTGATATGAAAGATCACATATAATAGACAATAGTCACTTAAGATATAAGATGACAATACAAAATCTACTCGAAAAATTTACAACAGCGTGACACTACTCCACTAAGCCTAATAAATTGAAGCCAATTTCTCGAAAATTATGCTGTAAAATTTTGTCTTTTCATCAAGAACTTACGAAAGCAATCGAAAATTTTTCGTAAGGCTTAGGCTACACCTGCGTCATTCTGTCGCCGCGATTCACTTCCGATAGCACGTCAAACAAGCGCCGCGCCTCAATCGTTAACATTAGCGAGTCATGACAGTTAGTGTAGCCTGTGTCGGTGTTAGTGTAGTCGCAGGTGTACCCTGAGCCTTATATTTCACGTAACATAAACAATAGAAATAGTTGTCTACTGAAATGAGACACTTTACGGATTATTTCGCGATTTTAGGTTAAAACAAAATGTGAATAAATCGCGAAATAATGCGTGAAAAGTGTCTCATTTCAATGTCTACTGTTCACGTAAGCCGAAGAAACACATAGTTGTCTACTTTAAGTATTTCTGGCTTGCAAGCGGTGTAGTAGAACCATGTCACACTGCAATACACAAGACACTTTTTTGAATTATTATTGACAGTAAGGATACCTAAAGCAAAGTAAAATTTATATACTTAGAGACTAGGCATCATATAAAAAATATTTAAAACATATTTTGCGATTTGTCTAATTCGACGCGTACTCGAGGCATAAGCCTACATTTTTAATAAACACACTTAAAAAAAAATTGCGTCTTTAGCCCATATGTCACGAGAAAAAAAGAAATCTCACTAGTACAAACCTATTTAAACTTAAAACAAAAGATAGTCTTATCTCTAAATATTTCAACAAAAAAAATACTCAATAAAAAGTACTCAAGTTTAAAAAAAAAATAGTTCTTTAGACTTAAGACTGCGTTGAATCCAACAAATCGCAAATCTAAAGAGATTGAGAGATGTATGTATTAAAAATACAAAAATGGTCTAAATCTACAATACATGTGTTTTTAGGTTTTTTTTTAATTATTTTTCGTCCTCACTAACATTTCTCTTGCTTGGACGGTGAGGGGGACTTGGCTCGCTTTTCACCGTGCGCCCCGAACCGTCGTGGGCAACGCTCACATATTACGTAACTAGTTAAGCGCGACCGGGAGTCGAATTCGGGACTTATTGACCTATACCAATTAAAAAAAATATGACTGCAAAACTGGTTTATATTTTTAAATAATTTGCGAAAAACAAAACTAATTTTGCATGGTATTGTTGTTACATGCAATTTGGAAATATATTTTTTAATATCACTCATACTTACAGTATTATAATATAATTTATCTAAATATGGGATAATGTTATACGCTACTTAAATAAATATGTACTGGTACATACTACTACTATATCCCTATTTGATAATTTTATCTCAACTAATTGGCAATAGTAAATCAACTAATTGTTTAACAAAATCCCAATTAATTGGTTAATTTTATTCCAACTAATTGGTCATATTATCCCAACTAATTGGTCATATCATCCCAACTAATTGGTCATATTATCCCAACTAATTGGTCATATTATCCCAACTAATGGGTCATATGTATCCCAACTAAATCATCAGCCGATGGTCCATCCAGTAGGTCCCGGTCGCGCCCGCAGTCTTGTTCGCGTTCAGTTCAGAACGATCAGTCTGGGGGGCAGCATGCCTCGCTTGCTCAGCCATACACTGGAAACCATAATACAAACGTTTAAATATATAGAGACCCACACAGGCTCGTACTTGTCGGCACCCCAAAGTCTGAAAAATATGGTAGGAGTTGCCTGGCTATGTGTGTCAAAATTTATAACTGTGTACCCAAAGATATAAAAGCTCAAAATATTGCAATATTTAAAAAAACATTTATTTTGGTGGCTCAATGACAAGAATTTCTACAGCGTTAAGGATTTCCTTGACTGGAAAAAGTAGATAGTACTGGATGATGACATTTTATTTTAATTGTGACTTGACATATTATCATATTAAGAATAATAATAGGATATTTTGTATTGTATCTGATTAATTAATTAATTGTAATTTTATTTCTTGTAACATTTGCATGCTAATTCCTGTAGCCTAACATGTGACTCAAATTGTAACGAATATCTATTTATACCATGTTGGATGCAAATAAAGAATTATTATTATTATTATAATTATACAGCTAGTATTAAATATAGCCTATGTTCATCCAGGATAATGTAGGGTTCCAACGGTAAAATATTTTTTGGATCGGTCCTGTAGGTTCGGAGCCTTTTCAATTCAAGCCTTAAACATTAGTGTAGTAATATTTACTTTTGCTGTCTAGGCTCAGTATAATGTGCTAGAAAAATGGGAAACTGTTAAATGGTTTTTTAATGCAAAATATATATACAGGGTGTAAAAAAAAAACCTTAACGAAGCCGAATACCACATATTCTACCAATTGTTACGATATTTTTTTTTCCTTTACACCATACCTGGTAAGTTAACGGTTACTGAGATATTGATGGTTAAAGTTTGAAAAAAAAATTGATGATTTTTACAGAAATGACTTCTGTCCGTTAAAACTGAACTTTTTTCCAAAGAAACATGATTCAAATTTTCACTAGTTCTTTCATAAAAAGCCTCTAAATGGCACACTCCGCAATGAACAGTGCACACTCAAACCGAACCGCGTCGCGGCGGCGTAAAGCAACACGCGCCGCGGTGACTTTTCCGCGTGCGCGCTGTACATTGCGGGTTAGAATTAAATTATTTTTTTTGATGTGAAAAAATAAAAGTTGTTTCCCGGCCAAAATTTCTTTTTTATACGATTTGGTTTGATGTACTGAACGCGTGGTTGACGGCTTCGTTAAGGTTTTTTTTACACCCTGTATACATAATTACATATATATTTTTTCTCTTTATTATCATTTAAATAACCATTACATTACAAAACACTTAACTAACTTACTTAGTACAAGAAAACCACGAGGGTTTGTAATGAAAAAGTACCCACAAATAACAATATAAATTATTTAGATATAATTGGAAGCCTTCAGAAGTCACTATCTGGCCGGTCATTTATCCCTACCCAAGTATATGAACATTTTATCTCAAAGAGATGGTCGTATTAACATAACCATTAAAACATCATTTTGTCTCAACTATCCCATTACTAAGTCCCAACTAACCTATTATTTTATCCCAACAATTTTGTTATTTTTCCGCGACTATTTTGTCATTTAATCTTAACTAACTCACCCGATCCTAGCACCAGCAGCAAAGAGACGATGTTGGCTGAACTAAAGTTACCGATAGATATTAGTCGTTACGGTTGGTCAGATGCCCTCGAGTGGCTTAATGGCATATTATGACAGTACCTTACAAACACCCCTCCACCTCGGTGCAGCTCACCCGCGTAAGGCTCGCGTTTGGCTCGTGCCACGTCATAGTTAGTTGACATTGCCTGTGCCTGTATATATTCTTATGATGAGAGAGAGAGAGAGAGAGAGAGAAAGAGAAAGAAAGAGAGAGAGAGATACAACTCACCCGATCCCGGCGCCGAGCAGCAGCGAGACGATGTTGGTGACGAGCACGGCCGCGACGGCCCCGCGGCTGAACAGGCACGTGCGCCGCACCGACAGGCAGTGGCTCTGCGGGTTACACACACATATACATATGCAAACATCGTCAAAAACAACCCATCAAACTTGTTATCGATAAATACGAACACTATGTGAGCCTGGAGAAGATACTCGATTAGTTTAATTGGCATGAGACCATGGCGTTTAAAAAACATAGCCCCTACAAAGTTAATACAAACAATAAAATTCCAAAAAGCTGTAGAAACCAATTTTTAAACACACAAAACTTAATAAATATACTTTTAATTGACTCCGATTTCTGATACATTATCGTGACGTCACGTTCATGTATTCTCATAAAAAATCTATGGAGGCAGACCGGTTTGACAGATAATAAATGTGTATGTCAACGATTGGTGGTGTCATCTAGCCTATTCTTAGTTAATATTAATATTAGTGGGCAGAGATCTTCTAAGTTCCGCGACGTTCCGTGGATGTTGAAATGAAATATAAAACGCCGACTTGCTTGATAAACGTATAATGAATACGTAATAAAAACATTACAGAGCAATGGTATGAGTATGCGCGGCGTCTGAATGAGAACGGAGACGTTGAGAGGGGGGGGCGGGGGGGCGGACTGGTTTTTACTGACACGCCGTACTCTTGCATTGACAAATAGTATAAAAAATTGTATAAATGCTATACCATACAACTAATATTGTATAAACACAATTATACAAGTAACTTTTTTGGTTAAAGTTAACATATACTATTCTGACAAAAAAACGGGATAACAAGTTCAAGCTTCATCATAATCATCACCCTTTTGACGCCCACAGCTGAGCATAGTCCAAGCTTAAGGTATTGAGGACGATAGAAAATGTCACGTATGTACGTATGTTCACAAAAATGCATATTAAATACAACGGCGGCCCCAATATTGAGCCCTACAGCACTCCCATGGCCTGGAAGTTCTCTGCGAGGCAATTCAAATTGTTATTGAATTTGTTTAGTTTCTCAGTATGATAAAAACTATCCATCGTCTATCAATTGATCGAGACAAGGTTATAACTGTTGTTTTTTCAAAGTCTCAAGATCGAATCTATCAAACGCTTTAGAGAGGTCGCAAAAACCACCTATAACTCATACTTGGAACCACCCAAAAACTAATAGGTCTTGAAATGGTGCTGCACAGCTAACGTAAGTGTTTGACATGGCAAAACGGTTATTTTTATCACCTAAAAGAACTAAAACAAAAATGTTATTCTTAAATCATACCTGCTGCATAACAGGAGCCACCAACTGCTGTTCCAAAACCTCAATAGAAGAGGTCGCCGAGGGCGGCCCTCGAGCACTCTGAGGGTGTTTGAACCGCCAGTCCCTGGAATAGGTAAACATCTATCATGTATGTTCAGTGTTTATATTAATAGTCCTCCTGGCCGATTTCGACCACGGCGGCCAATCTCAACAGAGATCAGCCAACTACGCAGGAGATATTATAGTGCACAAGTGTGAGCGCAGTACACAGGTGCACTCACTGTTCCATCACTCTCAAAGTTCGGTGAGACGGCAATCCGACATGACCGGAGGGAGATCAGGCGCAGGACCAACGGCTTAACGTGCGCACCGAGGCACGGGTGTGTTACACCGACAACTTCCCGACTTCGTGCTGTTTTTGAGAAATTCATGACAGGAAATCTCAGAAACAATTTTGGCTCGACCTGGGATTCGAACCCAGGACCTCTCGGATGTAAGGCAAAAACATTGCCACTACACCAACGAGGCAGTCAAGTGCTTATATTACATACATTAAGATTAGTTACGTAATTTCTACCGTTATGGAAGAGCGTGGCCTCCTGATACAGGCATTCTGTTTTGCCTAATAGGAAACTTCATCATCTTGTTTTTCAATTTGATTACGTAAATAAAGATTTTTATTATTTATTATTATTTATTTATATAACAACTAGCTTTTAACCGCGACCTTGTCCGCATTCGGTAGTTTTTTTTGGAATGACTTGTTTTCCCGTTATACCAATTTTATCCAAATATAATTCAAATCTTTGGTAATTTAATTTACGAGTTAAAGCGGACAGATACCCCGGAAAGTAATTATTTCCATGGGAATGCGTTGTTTTCCCGCGGTCAAAAGTGACTCATATCCTTTCCTAAGTCTCAAACTATCTCCTTACCAGATTACATTTAAATCTGTTCAGAAGTTTAGGCGTAAATGTGATCGGGCCCACTTAACTTTTCCCATGAGAATGCGTCATTTTCCCGCGGTAAAAACTAGCCCATGTCCTTTCTCGGGTATCAAAATATCTCCATACCAAATTTCATGCAAATCAGTTAAGTAGTTTAGGCGTGATTGAGTGACACACAGACAGAATTACTTTCGCATTTATAATATTAGGTCCTTACCTATGAAATTGGCGTTTTGTATGGGAGGAACAAAAAGTCGAAATTTTTTTATATAGCATATTTATTTAATCAAAGTATGAGCCATTGTAATCTATGCACTTTTGCCATCTCATAGGTAGTTCATTGATCCCTTTACTAAAAAAACCATTCGAACGGGAATCAATAAAATCTTTGAAGGCGACTTGGACTGCCCCATCTGAGTTGAACTTTTTCCCTTGCAAGAAGTTATCCAAATTTCGAAAAAAATGGTAATCTGTTGGAGCAAGGTCCGGGGAGTACGGTGGATGCCTTAGAGATTCCAATTGAAGTTCTTCTAATTTGCTAGCCGTCTGTTGTGCAGTGTGTGGTCTAGCGTTGTCGTGAAGCAGCAGTGGCGTAGAGCGATTGACCAGCCTTGGTTGTTTAGCAACTAGCTTTTCCATCATGGTTTGCAATTGCTGACAATAGATATCTGCCGTAATCGTCTGGCCAGATTTGAGAAAACTGTAATGAACGACACCGGCGCTAGTCCACCAAACGCTTACAAGTAACTTTTTATTGGTCAATTTTCGCTTGGAGCAGGCTTTGGCTGGCTTGCCAGGGTCCAGCCATTGCGATGAGCGCTTCC
Source organism: Pyrausta despicata (assembly GCA_963921415.1). NCBI lineage: Eukaryota > Metazoa > Arthropoda > Insecta > Lepidoptera > Crambidae > Pyrausta > Pyrausta despicata. The sequence goes on from OY992874.1 coordinate 7,263,553, forward strand.
GATTATCGTAGAGAATCCACTTTTCATCACAGGTAATGATTCGATTTAAAATCCCTTCGTTATTGTGCCGGTCAAGTAATGTAACACAGCAGTTGACGCGCGTTTGCCGGTTTGCTTCACTCAATTCGTGAGGAACCCACCTTTCAAGTTTTTTAATCTTCCCAATTTGCTTCAAGTGGATTAAAACAGTTTTATCACTAACGCCAAAGCCTGCAGCTAACTCGGACGTGGTTTGCGATGGATCCGCTTCCACAATAGCCTTCAATTCTTCATTATCAACTTGGGTCTCCGGCCGTCCACGGGGCTTGTTTTGCAGGTCGAAATTTCCAGAACGAAAACGTTGGAACCAAAAACGCACTGTGTTTTCTTTTGCGACACAACCGCCATACACATCATTAACCCTTCGAGCCGTTTCCGCAGCACTGGTGCCACGGTGGAACTCGTACTCGTAAATAACGCGATATTTCAAATTTTCCATTTTGTAAATTGAGCGATGCAAACAGAAAAAAGATAAGTAAAAAAACAAATGAATGACGGTTTACGAAACACAACTACATGTGGAAATAGCTGTATAAATTTGAATTTCGAATTCCTAACCAAATAGGAAAAATTTGTGATCAAAGTAGCCAGTACGACAAAACGCCAATTTCATATGTAAGGACCTAATATTAAAGTATCGATTTACCAGCTCTGAAATTCCAGGAAGTAAGTAACTTAGATGAACATGGAGGTGTGTAATTTTAACTAAGGATTAGTCAATATTACCCCGGTAATAGTTATTTCGAGTGAATGGTCAAAAAGTCTGGGTAAGTCGAAGTCTAATGCACATACTTACTTGAATTAATAATTAAAAGCTCCATCGTAGACTCAGTCTTTGCCTCGTTGGGCTTAGTCTTGGGTCAAGAGCAAACCTATCCCATATTATAAAGAAGCCAACGGGATGGAGAATATCCAACCAAAACACGAAATAACTTTACTTTATTACACACATATATATATATATATATATATATATATATATTATATACTAGTGGACCCGGCAGACGTTGTCCTACCCGTTGCTTTTTTTTTTAATTTTCTTACCTTTTAAACTTCCCTGGATTTCCACGAATATTTCAAGACTAAATTTATTCGAATCGGTTTAGCCGTTCTCGAGTTTTAGCGAGACTAACGAACAGCAATTCATTTTTATATATAAGAGAGATATTGCATACACAGGGTTACTGGTAACTTGACGTGTTCCTTCAAAAGAGTTAAAGTAAAGGTGATTTCCTACAAAAAAAAGGTCCCATCAAGGAGGGATAGGATAGGGGTCGAAAAATTACAAAATATTGCATTTTAAGCCCCTTTAACTAGAAATTTCGCAATCATAAACACACGATATCTTAAAAATCTATTGCTTCTAACCCCTAGTCGATAGAACCTTTTTTGTTGCTGATTACCTCTTCTTCGTCTCTTTTTAAGGAATACGTCGAGTTACCAGTAACCCTGTATATTACTGTATTATTTACGAAACATTAGTGAGCCAGATAGTTGATGATAAAACTGTATCACTATTTCCTCAAACTAATATAATATGTACAACCAAATTAATCGACAGAACACCCATTCTAATAATAAATGTGGCGATAACAAAATGTGTCAACGCACTTTTCATACCGTATTGATATCATGTCTGTCTCGTTAGTCTGGCTAGTGGTGAATTTTGTGATCTATAAGCAACTAGCTTTTACCCGCGACTTCGTCCGCGTTAGGTTGTTTTTTTTTTTGGAATGCTTTGTTTTCCCGTAATACCAATTTTACCCAAATATAATTCAAATCTTTGGTAATTCAGAAGTGAAAGCGATCAGATTCCTCGGAAAGTATTTTTTCACATGGGAATGAGTTGTTTTCCTGCGGTCAAAAGTAACTCAGGTCCTTTCCTAAGTCTCAAACTATCTCCTTACCAAATTTCATTATAAAAGCGATCGGGGCACCTGAATTTTCCCATGGAAATGCGTCATTTTCCCGCAGTAAAAAGTAGCCTATGCCATTTCTCGGGTATCAAAATATCTCCAAATTAACCACCAAAATATACCAAATTTTATGCAAATCGGTTCAGTAGTTTAGGCATGATTGAGTTACAGACAGACAGACAGAGTTACTTTCGCATTTTTAATATTAGTACGAATTAATATGAATGCGTGATACTGGTCGTTTGAATGGAGAGTAATGACGATAGATAGTCTGATGTAAAGGATGATAAAGGTGAAACACTTAGGGAATTGTTTAAAGAAGTTAAAATGCTTACAGTTTACACGCAATACATTTAAGTAAACCTAATATACGTCCGAAAAATCTTACACTTATTTCCTAAAAATAGCGATTTGCATAACTTCAACACTAGACAAAAAATAGGCTTGCCGTTCCACATTTTATTTAGGCTTCATAAAGTTGGTCACTGATTCATAGGTAGATGTATTTTTTTTTTTAATAAAGCCGTGGCATTGCCTTTAGATAAATTTAAAACAGTTGTAAAAGATATGTTAATATAGTAAAGGATATTATAAATGATTTGATTATATCAATGACAAAGATATATGGAAATGTTTGAATGTACACAATTACAATTTTTGTAAATCAAATTTGAGAAGAGGCAAATACAATAGTGGCTGAGTTTCTTGCGCCACTTCTTCTCAGCACTGGCCCAAATTGTCCCGAAGCGGTGGTAGGGTTAATTTATATGTTGGCACGTGTAAAAGTGCTCCTTGTGAGTCTATTTACAAATATAAATAGATTATATTGATTTATTTTATTTTAAAGTGAAGTGTTTATAAGAGATTAAGCTGGTCTCTTAGTACCAGGTAGAAATAAATGATGATCTACTCATCAGCCCATATAAATCCCACTGCTGTTCACAGGCCTCACCTCGACTATGAGGTGGTGCGAGCCATACTCCACCACGCGGACTCAGTGCGGATTGGTGGAGGGGTGTGTGTAAGGTAAGTGACCAACCTTACTGTCAGATGTTATTAAGCCGCCCGAGGGCTTCCGACCAGTAGTAGTCCTCCTTGGTAGTGATACTCAAAGTTAAGCAACCTAAGGCACGGTCATGTTTGGGATGACCATTCTGACCATAAAAGTGACGTCTATTTACAAGCATCTCCGTGCTTCGGGAGGCACGTTAAGCTGTTGGTCCCGGTTAATATCGATAGATATTAGTCGTTAAGCCTGGTAGATGATACCAATATTTAAATTAAATACTCACTTAGGGGGAAGCTGATCCGGTCGACTGCTCCATTCCCACACCCAGTCGTTGGAGTCATCCTGAAATAAATGGAGATCTCATTTGATATAACAGTTTGGCGCAACAGATTTAGAGTGAGGAAAGCTAAAGGGAAGCGCCGACCGGGTGTTATGGTCGGGGACCGAGGTCCGATAGACATCATCTTGATTGTCTATATTATTCTGGGTCTAAATCTTATATACCGCGGTTCATGTGCGGTACTAGGCTAACAGCGCCATCTAGTCTATGGAGCCGTATCAGCGCTCGCTGTCGTGCACCACCGTTAGGCATGCGCTTGTGATGGCGAACGGTAGAGGTCGCCACAACAGTAATGTAACTAGCAAATGTTATCATCTCAGACAGTTTCACTTCTTCTATGCGTGACGTAAAACTCATCTCAAATAGAGGCATGAAAATTAACTTTCCAGTTACAAAAAAGCAACGAATAAGCCAAGAAAACAGGTTACAGCCATAGTTAACCGTGACTAAACTACCTTTCGAATAAAAAATAGTTAAAAATAAACTAAAACACGCTTTTGATGCTAACTAAAAAGAGAAAATAATTACTGAGTACAAATAATTTGTATTACAGTAGACTAAAAAGCGTGGGGTGCACTTCATCAAAAGCGTGTTTTTTTAGTTTATAAACTATTTTTTTTTAGTTACTAAGGATAATGGAAAACTGTTACCAAATTATTGCATTGTCGTCGGTACTTGATACGTGTTCAAAGTATCAAATTAATCCGATTTCTGGAAGTTGGTGAAAATTGAGCTCAAAGATTCCGTTACATACATACGTACATACAGCCCGAGCTAATAAAAAAACACTTTAAAATCGGGCCATCCGGTATGGAGATACTATGCCACAACCACCGGCACCTCGTTTAATTGATGCACTGTAGTGCCCCGCCAAGTCGAGTCAAAAACCAAAAATGCTGTCCAGGTCTCCACCATGGCTCATGGCCTAGTGAAATAGAACTCAAACCAGATTGTTTAATTACCCCCCTAAAGTTTGACTGCCTCGTTGGTGTCGTGGCAAAGTTTCTGCCTTACATCTGAGAGATCCTGGTTTCGAATTCCAGGTCGTCGTAGCATAATTTGGGACTAGAGAATTATTAATAAAATAGAAAAATAATAAAGTCGTCAAGCCTACTTTATTTATTATCTACATTCACATAAATTACCATGGGAATTTCACACAACGTGTGCTCGTTCGTACATTTTCTTCGTTGCGTTTTAATTTGCATTCGTCACTCACTAGTTTTAACGAGATTAAAAAACAGGCTTCACGGAAATTATTGACGGTCGTTTTAAGTTTTAAATACGAAGCGGATTTTATTGATTAATGAATATATATAAAATCGTAGGACGTCCACCGACAAGATGGACAGACGACCTTGTAAGGATCGCAGGATCACACTGGATGCAGACCGCTTGTGATCGGTCGATGTGGAAAACTGTGGGGAAGGCCTATGTTCAGCAGTGAACGTCCATTGGCTGATAATGATAATGATGATATAAAATCGGTTATATAAAATTGTTTCTGAGATTTTCTGTCATGAATTTCTCAAAAACAGCTCGGAGTCGGGAAGTTGGCGGTGTTACACCCCCATGCCTTGGAAAGCACGTTAAGCCGTTGGTCCTGCGCCTGATCTCTCTCCGGTTATGTCGGATTGCCGTCTCACCAAACTTTGAGAGTGATGGAACAGTGAGTGCACCTATGTATTGCGCTCACACTTGTGCACTATAATATCTCCTGCGTAGTTGGTTGAACTCTATTGAGATTGGCCGCCGTGGTCGAAATCGGCCAGGAGGACTACTATTAAAGTTTAACAACGATTCCACTCACCCTCCAGCAGTTGATGTAGACGCCCTTAAGCTCGTCTTCCGTTGAGGGTTCCAAGTTTGGGCTGTTCGGCGGAGACTTGGGGCTGGAATGGAAAGAGATAACTCATAAGATTTTTTGTTTGGACAGGTTAATAAGATAGTTCCTATTCCAAGGAACCAACTAGAAACCGAAAGTTAAGGGTAGAAATATTAGAAGAAGAAGAAGAAAACATGTTTATTCAGTATCACATTTTTACCAAATAGAAAAACACATTTCAAAATCACATACACAAGATACTGAAAGGGGGGCACGCAGCATGTGTCGTAGCATCACAGGAATGCCACGACGCTGGTCTTGAGTGGACACCCAGATAGAAAGATAGCACTACTTTGCACAACAATAGGGAATATGCATAAAATTTTAAATGGCCTTAAATATTTTTTTCTCGAATACTTATTATTATCGTAATATTATAATAAAAAGATTTTTTTTTATTTACTTATTATTTAAACCCCTAAAATAATTTTCAAAAAGTACAAAATAAGGGAGCGAAATTCAAACTTCCAAAACGCTCCACCATAGGTCGAACGCAATGTGACGTCATCTGACACGACATTGTATTGTAAAAATTACGAAATAGCTGAAAAGTCCATAGTAAACACTAAGGTAAACACCCACTGGACGTGTCATGTGACGTCACGCAAAGCGCGCGCAAAATGGCAGCGTTTGAACTGCTTAAATTTTTTAAAAGTTTTAAATTTTATTTTAAAAAATATCTAGAGTATTTTGAAGCCCATTAATATTTTTTTCTATGTTATAAAATAGTAAACTATTAATTTAAGACAAAAAAGAAAAACATGAATATTCCCTATTGCTATATTCGAAATAGGTACTTATTACAGGCACCGAGGCGTCTTATTCTTTCATCGATTGAGGATCTGATCAGATATCCACATAAACACAAAATTATGTATAATGTGAAGTTAAAACACACTTAAAGAAAAATAGACTTCCACAGGCGAAACTCGGCTGGCTGCAACCTAAGGAGCACTTAAGGAAATTCGGACCGATGAGTAAGTGTCATGGTACCTCAATTGGGAGAGCAATCGCTCGGTTTACAAGAGATGCGAGATCGAGTCCCGTCTGTGGCAGTTCATTTTTCTTTAAGTGTTTTAATTTCACATTGTAAAGAAATTTGCATTGTTAAGGCTAAAAAATAAGGTCTGTCCAGGATTTTTTAGCAAACCTATTTTTTTATATAAATTATCTAATATATTATAGGTACTAAATCTTATATATAAAATTCTCGTGTCACAATGTTTGTTCCCGTACTCCTCCGAAACGGCTTGACCGATTCTCATGAAATTTTGTGAGCATATTAAGTAAGTCCGAGATCCATCTATTTTTCATACCCCTTAGTGATAAGGGTTGTCCACCCATAACATTTATATGGCAAAACCACGTTAGCCGGGACAGCTAGTGTATTATAAAATATGTTTCATTCTATTATCATCACGGTGAATGTCGATTTAAGTTCGGATCGTAGACAATTAGTGATCACTGGGGTGAGCACGAACAACCATCGTAACGTATTCGTAGCGTTTACCTATCGTTGACTTGTCAATTTGTATGGGGAAACTGACAGTTTCTGACGTTTGGACGACACGAAAACATTACAAACATGTTCATGCTCACCCCACTGGTCTGATTCTTTGACTCTTCATAAGTAGCAATAGTATATTCCTTGATAAGTACGGTAGCCGTCTGGGTGTCGGGTTGCGTGCGGCTACACTTGACAGGGTTTGACATATCGGATTCATTTCTATAGACAACCAATGAAATCTGTGGTCCGAGCTCACTCCGTATTCCGTCTACCTTTCAATATTTTAAATAGACAAATAAATAAAATATAACCTTAATCTCTATATATATAAAATTCTCGTCTCTATATATATAAAATTCTCGTGTCACAATGTTTGTTCCCTTACTCCTCCGAAACGGCTTGACCGATTCTCATGAAATTTTGTGAGCATATTAAGTAGGTCTGAGAATCGGCCAACATCTATTTTTCATACCCCTTAGTGATAAGGGTTGTCCACCTTAAACATTTATATGGCAAAACAACGTTTGCCGGGACAGCTAGTATTTTATATATTATAATAATTTGTCCTAGGGCTAAAAGTTAGATAACTATCAGTTACATAATAATAATAAAATAATTAATATACAACAACATCACATATTGCATTGATCTTACTCCGTGGTAAGTAGCTAAAGCACTTGTGTTACAGATATCAATATCAACAATGGTATTACAAATAAACTTTAATTAATACATGTAACACCCAGACCAGTACAAACAGACATGTTCATGCACACAAATGTTTGTACAGTGCGGGGATCGACCACTCTGGTGTAATGGTTAAGAAATTGACTATGAACCAAGAGGTCGCGGGTACGAGCCCCGCACTGTACAAACATTTGTGTGCATGAACATGTCTGTTTGTACTGGTCTGGGTGTTATATGTATTTATTTAAGTCCATTTGTACCACCACACACCACATACCACCGTTGATTCTGATATCTGTAACACGAGTGCTTCAGCTACTTACCACGGAGTCAAATCAATGCGATGTTGTTGTACTTATATTAAAAAAAAAGGAAAATTTAGTCACTTGACTGACTCCGATTTCTGATACACTACCGTGACGTCACGTATTTGTATTCCCATGTCAGGTGGTGTCATCTAGCCTATTGGTATTTATTATCTAGAGGTGATTGGTTGATAAATTCGTTTGGTGTCTGCATATGATATTGTGATAAACACCCACCCTGACATAATTGTGACACGCATTGTGCATAAGACAATAGGCTAGATGACACCACCAATCGTTGATATACTCTTTATCATCTGTCAAAACGATCTGCCTCCATAGATGTTGTATGGGAATACTATAGTTTGACGTCTTAATCTAGTATCAGAAATCGAAGTCAATTGACTAAATATTTATTTAATTCTACATAGATTAAAATTGCAGTTACAACTTTTTGGAAATAAATTGGTTTTACTATATTCTTAGAGTTTATGTTTTTAAAACACCATGGTCTTGAAAATATTTACGATAGGTGTCATCATGCCTATTAGATAATCTTAATCAATTGCACATGACATGACTAGACTTCAAAGGTCTTTCTCGTTGTAAAATATAATTAAAAATTACATCAGTTAAGAGAAACAAATGTAATTTGTCATAAGATCACAGCTGACCTTACGGTCATGGAAAGGCAAATAATCCACTTATCCATTACTATCTGAGTTCATTACAGAATGTTATATTGTATGTTCGATGAAGATATTTTATGTTTGAAAATTTCTAATTTGTAACTTCTAAATAACAAATTATAAAATGGTTTTAGCACTATCACTCACTTCTGCGTGAATGAAAGAATTTTTTTATCTGCTTATGAATAAGGAACACTGAAGATGACTTATTTTTAGAATGTTCTGCTTACTTAGCTGTTATTAACAGCATGAAAATTTTTGAGTGGTTGAGAGGTTAAGCAGTCATCCGGAAGACAAAAGTTACAAGTTCTATTTTACGCCACGACGGTATTTTTTTAATGTAATTCTAACCTTTCTTAAAAAGAGACCGACATATCCATTTATCATTGTGCATAAATATTTTGACACAGCTAATCTTAAAAGTGATTCATTTATGCATATCCCACTTATAAACTAGCGATAAAAAGTTATCGGTCTTAACCTTTTGCAGACGAGTAGACAGTTTAGATAGTTCTAGAAAATATTCGGTATTGTTACAAGTCGTTGACAGAAAATTGGACCATACAAGGAAAATTGTTGCTTTGTTTTTCAACAGGAAATTACTGATTAAGTGCCTTTTGTCTTCACAAATTACACATACTGCAAATAGACTTACTGCAACAAAAGAAATAGGCAGTATTAATCCCTTGTTTAAATAATATCCAAGCATTCTCTTTGAATAGACCGGCGTATATTTAATTTAAATAAGGGATAATCTCTGCCCAGTTCTGATAGATACAGTATCATGGCGAGATCAAGAAAAACTGCAGGCGTCACCTGTGATGATGCTGACCTGCCTTTGACGGTAGAAGCTCTCGAATTCCTCACAGAGGAGCGTGGTTGTCTTTAGGCTTGGTAAATGCTGGTCTTTAAGCACTGCTCTGGGCATAGCTATTTCCTCGGTAGGATATGCTACAATATAATGGACCTCATGATACCAACCTGCTTTTGACGCTTGAACCTCTGGAATGCCTGACAGAGGAGTCTGGTTTCTTATAAAACCAGATAAAGTCCAGGCTAGGTAGCCGCTGGTCCTTATAGCAATGGTCTGGAGTTCTGGGCGTACCTCTTGCCTCGGTAGGATATACATCCCAATCGATGATGCTTAAGATATTGACCTGTTTTTGACGCTGGAAGCTCTCGAATATCTCTCACAGGATTCGCGGCTCTCCCTCTGAGCAAGACGCGAATGTACTTCTACTGATCTGGAGTTCTAGGCATACCTCGTGCCTTGGTAGAATATACTGTAATTGCCGGTGAGTTTTGGTCCTTAAAGCAGTGCCCTAGAGTTCTGGGACATGTTTGCCTCTATTGGATATACTGCGATTGATGATGCTTAGGATACTGACCTGCCTTTAACGCTAGAAGCTCTGGAATGCCTCACAGAGGGAGTCGCGGCTCTTCCTCTGAGCCTTTCGCAGGGGCGAGTTCTACTACCTATGTGGAGTTCTGGGAATACCTCGTACCTTGGTAGGATATACTGGAATTTTCGGTTCTGGTCTCTAAAGCAGTGCTCTAGAGTTCTGGGACATCTTTGTCTCTATAGGATATACCTACTGCAAATGATGATGCTTAAGATACTGACCTGCCTTTGACGCTTGAAGCTCTGGAATGTCTCACAGGGGAGTCGCGGCTCTCCCTCTGAGCATCTCGCAAGAGGCGAATGTACTGCTACTGATCTGGAGTTCTGGGCATACCTCGTGCCTTGGTGGGATATCAGGCAATTGTCGGTGAATTCTAGTCTCTAAAGCAGTGCTCTAGAGTTCTGGGACATCTTTGCCTCTATAGGATGTACTGCGATTGATGATGCTTAGGATACCGACCTGCCTTTAACGCTAGAAGCTCTGGAATGCCTCACAGAGGAGTCGCGGCTCTCCCTCTGAGCTCTCGCAAGAGGCGAGTTCTACTATCGAATCTGGAGTTCTGGGACATCTATGCCTCTAAAGGAAATACTGCAAATGATGATGCTTTGGATACTGACCTGCCTTTAACGCTAGAAGCTCTGGAATGCCTCACAGAGGAGTCGCGGCTCTCCCTCTGCGCCTCCCGCAATAGCCGAATGTACTCATTCTCAACGGCCGCCAGCCCGCCGCCAGAGTTCAGCTCAACCCATGATTCTGGAAAAAAAACATGATAAACATTAATGGGTTGGTTTTTTACTTGTTTAGAACCTGAAAGAGCTGCTAGGATTGAAAGAGCATGGTATGGTAGCGGTTATTGTGACAATAGTGGCGACCTCTACCGTTCGCCATCACAAGCGCGTGCCTAATGGTGGCAAGCACGACAGCGAGCGCTGATACGGCTATATAGGCTAGATGGCGCTGTTAGCCTAGTACCGCACGTGAACCGCGGTATATAAGATTTAGACCCAGAATAATATGGATAGACAGATCAAGAAGATGTCTATCGGACCTTGGTCCCCGACTATAACACCCGGTCGGTAGGAAGCGCTTCCCTTTAGCTTGCTAACCCTAAAAATAAGTTGCGCCAAAGCCCGATCAGGCTCGAACCGAAGACCCTAAAGCCGGATCGACGCACTGGTGTTGGCCCATCGCCCAATGTGTCGCCAAACCGTTGGCCTCAACATTCCCTTGGCGTTACGTTTCGGCCCTAAGTTGGGGTCATTGTGTGGAGTCAGGGTAAAATGGATACAACCACACCTAAAGGCATTATGCCTGAATGATAGCTATTCGGTGCGCAAAACAGGCATAACAGTTCACCACTAACTTCCTTACTAAGGATCGGTTACGGTTACCACAGCTGTAACCTCATACTTTTTGTCAGAAAAAACATGTTGGTCATCTATGGCAAGCAAATAAACGACTAGGCCAATGGAACCATCAACAATATGACAAAGTAATAGATTACTTCTGTCGAATATGTTTGAATAAGTTTCCTGTAGGTGTGCAAAAATGAATGGCTCCTGTAACATCTTGATAAATCCTACTATCCTTGATAAAATCCTATTCATAAAAGACAGGCAGGTGTTTTAACGATCATCAATGCAAGCCAATATAAATGGTAATGTTGACATATTATACAATGAATATTTAACTCTTAAGGTCAATGTCAAGCCACGCGAAACATTCGCCGTTGAATACAGTTGTTTAAGTTTATTATCTAGGAAAATAACGACTCAAAATAAGTAAGACTACAAAATGAGTTATCAACAGAATGGCTACTTCAAGTGTATTTTATAGTAATATTGAGTTTATTATAAATCGTGATAAAACATCATCAGAAACCTTATACTAACGACCTATTAAACGAACTTTTCAAAAAAAAAACCGTACTTTTCACTTCATAGTATAAAGCTGCTAGGTGCTTGTGGCGCAGTGGTTGCAGCGCTTTGGTAAAGATACCTAAAGTAAGGCAACCTAAGGCGCGGCAATGTTTGGGATGAGTGACCATTCTGACCATTTAAGTGACGTCTATTTACAAGCGTCTCCATGCTTCAGAAGGCACGTTATACTGTTGGTCCCGGTTAATATCGATAGATATTAGTCGTTAAGCCTGGTCAGAGGCCTTCGGGCGGCTTAATAACATCTGACGGTAAGGATCGTCACTTACCTTACAAACACCCCTCCACCGCACCGCACTGAGCCCGCGTGGTGGAGTATGGCTCGTGCCACCTCATAGTTGAGGTGAGGCCTGTGCCCAGCAGTGGGACGGATATACGGCCTAGTACCGCATATGAACCGCGGTATATAAGATTTCGATCCAGAATAATATAGATAGACAAATCAAGATGATGTCTATCGGACCTTGGTCCCCGACCATAACACCCGGTCGGTAGGAAGCGCTTCTCTTTATAGTACGAGAGCCCACGACCAAAACCATGTCTCATAGCAATACGGCAAAAACCCTATAAAATCGTTAGATTGTATGATTCTGAACCCGACTAGGTGTGTAGTAACGGTCGAAAGTGTAGCAACTGCGTGGGAGGCCATTTCTGCTGTGTCAAAAAAAAAAGACAGTCGGTATTATAGCAATACGTCTGATAGTGAAAATGTACATAGATTTTATAATTGTATTACGAAAAAGTTTGTTTTCAGACATTTTGCGCGTACGAGGCGTGCCTTTTAAGTTCTGTCGTTTGAATAAAAAATAAACAACTGGAACATACAATCTATTTTATTGTTTTTCAAAGTATTCACCGCGATATTTTATGCACTTTTTCATAAGCTCGAACCACTTTTTAAAGCATTCGTTCCACTCTGAAGTAGGTGTGTTCAAAATCGCTTCTTTGTAAGCTTCCACTGCCTCTTCACTCGACTGGAACCGGTGACCCCGAAGATTTTTTTTAATTTTGGGAAACGTATAAAAATCGTTGGGGCTTAAGTCGGGACTGTACGGAGGATGGTCCAGAATTTCCACGTTTTGGTCCTTCAAATACTCTCTTGTTCGGCCAGCGGTGTGCGAGCTAGCGTTGTCATGGTGCAGGATGATGCGTCGGTTTGGGTTAGATTTGCGAAGCTCCGCAATGACCTGTGGTAAACAAACAGTGGTGTACCATTTTGCAGTGACCGTTCTACGATCTTCTAGTTCAATCGTGGCAACATGACCAGATTTCGCCACAAACGTAGCCACCATTTTCTTTGAAGTGCTTCGCGAGCGCACCGCTTTTGTCGGTTTAGGTTCATCTTGAAAGACCCAAACGGTCGATTGCTGCTTTGAATCAGGATCATACGCGTAAATCCAAGATTCATCACCACTGACGATATCGTAGACGTGATTTGATTCTCCTCGGCTAAATCGTTGCAGAGTTTTCTTACACCATCTGACCCGAGCTGCCTTGTGCTCGTCGGAGAGCAAATGCGGGATCCAACGGGAAACCAGTTTTCTTACACCAAGGGCTTCATGTAAGATCTTTTGAATTGTTGTCCCTGAAATGCCTAAAGAAGCTTCAATCTCACGATAAGTCACGTGACGATCTTCGGTTATCAGATTTCTCACAGCAACGATGTTTTCTTCGGTGAAGGCGGTTTTTGGACGTCCTTCGCGAGATCTGTCACTAAGGCTGGTATACCCACGCTGGAATTCTAAATACCAGCGTTCGACGGTTCTTAGACATGGGGCTTCATCGTTGAAAACAGAAGTCAGCTCCTCAAAACATTGAAGTCGCGTTAATCCCCTTCGAAAGTGGTAAAAAATTACTGCGCGAAAGTTTTCCTTCGAGAAATTCATTTTCATATGCGACTAGACAACTTCAAAATGGCGCTGAGACTAAACAATTGCATAAATTACACATATTTCAATTGTTTTCAGCTTATAAATTCTCAAAGATTCGAACGCTGTATGGTTCTAAATTCAAAATTGGCGGGAAATATCCAAACGACAGAACTTAAAAGGTACGCCTCGTAGCATATAGCCTGAACGCATTTTTGAAAATGTCAACAAATTTAGCCGACCTGTATCATAGCAATACGGATAAATTTTTTTTTCAACTTTTCGTATTGCTGCCATGATTACCAATAACCTGTTTTCAGACACTTTAAGTGTAGCATATACTCCCAAAAACGAAAATAACGTTTCGGAGTCGCCTGGCCGACGCCTCTGTTAAATGTTTTTTTAAATTTACAGCCTTCATAGATATTCAAGAATCTCCCTTGTCTATTATATGTACTTTGACAGATGACAGATGTCATTACTTATTTCTTTTGTAAAAGTTACTCAAGTGTGCTTTAAATAAAACCAAAACTATCAAATCAATCAGTATTTAATTTCAACAGCCTCAGCGCTTGTTACGCTCCTGCCCCTTCCCTTCCCTTCATCCCAGTTTCCTTTTGTGCGATTTATTTCAGTCCTTCAACTTCAATGTTAAGGTTTCGGGTAAATTCTTTGTTAATTATCATCTAATAAATTCAGGGTCGCAACGTTTTCATTGGTTTGTAACAGAAAATTCAAGATGCCTCAATACGATTTTTAAATGATATCTGAGTATCGAAAAGTTGTCTGATAGAGAAGGTGCTACACTTAATATGTCTGATATAAATTTTTTGCACATGTGGACAACTTAGTTTATCATGTCCAACAATTTTCAGACATATTGCTATGATACCGATCGGTAAAATTTGTTAACATTTTCAAAACGGTCTCAAAATTTAATGCGTTCACATTTCCGTCTGAAAATTGTTTTGTTCGCATCAAATAACCAAAATTTACTAATAAAAAAGATTTTCAGACGTATTGCTATGAGACATTTTTTTTGTCTCATTTTTAATTTTTTTAAGTGATTTTACGGGTTTGCGCTACACCACTAACGTCTGAAAAATATGTTTTCGGTATCTCAGAACTATCATTCAACTACAGTCTGCAAATCAGACATATTGCTATGATGCAGTTCGGTAAAATTCTTTGACAATTTTGAAAATTCGGTCAGATCAAACGCTACGCGGAAAATGTCTGATATTGGTATTTTCGAGTTCAGTATAATCGTATCTATCGATTTGATGCAGTTTTGGCCGTATTGCTATGAGACAAAAATTTTGGTCGTGGGCTCTCGTACTATTAGCTTCCTAACTCGAAATCAGTTGCGTCAAACCTCTTGAAACTTTGGAAACTGTTATCGCCTTTTGGGAATAGATTTACAATAATTCCTAACTAACCGCATTTACAGTTTCAGACCTGTAAACATTTTCAGTCCCTAAATTCCAGACGATGTCACAGTGTCAGACAAAAGGACAGGACGTCTTTATGACGTTGACTAAACTAAACAGAAGGTCTACTACGAGAAACTATATCCGTCATAACGATAACGTTGAAGGTTGTCTGGTAGAGATCGCTCTTAGCGATAACATTGATGAATCATGGCTGGCAAAGAAAATCGGACCGATACAGTATGTGTC
The DNA here is from genome assembly GCA_963921415.1 of Pyrausta despicata. Classification (NCBI taxonomy): domain Eukaryota; kingdom Metazoa; phylum Arthropoda; class Insecta; order Lepidoptera; family Crambidae; genus Pyrausta; species Pyrausta despicata. The sequence goes on from OY992874.1 coordinate 7,278,817, forward strand.
ACGGTAGCTTAATTGGTAGAGCAATCGCCCGGCTTGCGAGAGATGCGGATTCGAGTCCCGCCTGTGGCAGTCCGTTTGTTCTCTTAGTGTGTTTTAATTTTACATTGTAAAGAAATTTTCATTGCCATGCTAAAACTATAGACACCACAGTTTTATTTCAAGGTCAAATTTTGGCCATACAGTTATTTTGAAATAGAGCTAATTTCTGAAAAGTATTCACAGAAAATGGCCTCTGACAATTCAGAAACATTCAGAAAATTAAAATAAATAACAAACCAAGTCGTCAACGAAATAATCTAGATTTCATGATGTTATCTCAACAAATATCTTTAACTATTGTAACAGAAAAAAACCTACATCACCACAAGCTAAAAATACCATCCGTTTTTATAACACCATCAGACAATTTTATCTGTCCATCTGACATGCCGTTATCTGGTCATTAAAAGCAGTGTAATGGGTTAACAACATCTCCTACATCCGGTTAATTCACATACAATCGAGAATAGTTTAAAAATGGACGCTTTTTTTGTTTAGCCATTTGCGAGTTCTTTTTTTTTTTTGACGTGACAACGTCTTATAATTCGATGGACCCGGCTGCACGCACCAAAAAACATGACGCATGCGGCGTTACCTCGCTCTGAGGTGTTCCATTCAAGGCTTGAAGTGCAAGCAAGAGCGCGGAACGAGCGACAAAGAGGCAACATGACAAAGACGTTGTCACGTTCAACTATCGTCAGTTAACCGACTTTACAGACAGCCGATTTTTACATAGATGGTTTCCACGCAATATAGAGAAAGCGGTGTGCAGCCCTCTAGAATAGGTTGAGGAGCAGCCCGAACCGCATCTTGGGCGCATTTGCTGAACGATGGGACTCACCGATGCTGCGACATTGGATGCACCTGCCCATCTGTCAAGGTGGGTAAATGCAGCCAATGTGCGCCGAACACGTATGTTAATTGCACTACTAACATTAGTTTTAAGATACTGTGTTACCACCACACGGCGGTCACCTCGTGGGCCAAGTCAAGGTACTTGCTAAGCTTGTCCTTCTCAGCCTTCACGAGGTTTTCGTCATTCGGAATGGTGATATCGACGAACATCGCCTGACGTATCGATCGATCTATTACCATGATATCAGGCTTATTGGCTACAAAAGTCCTGTACGCGATAACAGATCGATCCCAATAGAGCGTGGCATGACTATTTTCGAGGAATGCACAGGCATGTACTTATAGTACCGTACCTTATTATTATATTAAGCCAGCTAACATTAATAATTGTATTTCTATCGTTCTTCGGAGGTAAAAGATAAAATTACCAGGTTTGTGCTATAAGCTCTTTTGTAACTGCTACGATTGACCAATCAAAACTCTAGGATTTAACGGATTTTATCTTTATTTATATAGAAGGTTTATCTTCTCTATATATATAAAATTCTCGTGTCACAATGATCGTTCGCGTACTCCTCCGAAACGGCTCGACTGATTCTTATGAAAGTTTGTGAGCATATTGAGTAGGTCTGAGAATCGGCCAACGTCTATTATTCATATCCCATAGTGATAAGGGTTGTCCCCAATAATTTAATGGCAAAACAACGTTTGCCGGGTCAGCTATTTAGTATGAATAAAAATTTGAAAAAAATGTGGGCGTCTACACTAAATAGTGAAACACTATAAATAAAAACCGGTCAAATGCGAGTTGGACTCGCGCACTGAGGGTTCCGTACAAACCTGTAGATAAGGAGTAGTAACTTTGAAATTTTCAAAAATGTCAAAAATATTTTTTTTTAATATTTTTTTTTATATGATGAAACTTACGGTTTTCGTAATTTTACTTATATCTGTACTATAAGACGTAACTTCGTACTAAATTTCAAGATTCTAAGTTTACGGGAAGTACCCTGTAGGTTTTGATTCCCGTGCGAGTTTCGAAAATTTGCGTAAATTTGCGGCCTAAATAGCTGTATCTTTTGATTGCGTTGGCTTAGAAGATAGATTTTTCTACAGCTTACAGGGACAGTAGACCTAAGTATCATATAGAAATTTCAGTTTGATACCTCCACGCGTTCCTGAGAAAAACGGTCTTGACAGACGGACGGACAACAAAGTGATCTTATAAGGGTTCCGTTTTTTTCTTTTGAGGTACGGAACCCTAACAATTAAAAAAACCATATTACGATGGCCTTTCCGAATAAAAACAAACACAGATGAATCAGTGAGGAATGTCAACTACTACCTTCTATCTTTATCATATCTGTTACATTGCAGTCGAATTAGAAAATTGTAGGCCATTAAGTTTTTTCTAGAACAACTAAAACATGATTGTGTCCAAATGACTTTGTTTATCTATCATGGATGAAAAAATCGTATAAAAAGAAACTTAAAAACCGACATGAGCAAGGAAAACAGCTGAATATTAAAAAAAAATTTTTTTTTGGATTAGTACCATTAGTCATGCTACCTCCCGCCATAGAAAGAAATACGCTTAAATTATTTTTCGGACACGCTGCACTGGGATTAAAAAAACCGGCTTATTTAACACCCATTCTGTTACATAAAAAAACCACAAAACAAAACAATATAGATGTTGAACGTGATCTTTCTATCAAGGCCGCCGTTAGAACGGGAGCACCTCAAGGTTGCGTGCTGAGCCCACTTTTTTATCTGCTCACAAACGTGTATGTAGTCAATATTGGTTAAAGATAATTAATTACAATCACCTGATTGTGATCAAGCAATAAATAGACATGAGACATGTTCGGATAATCTTATCTTAAGAGAAATTCTTGTTGTTTTTTATTTATTTTTTAATTATTTTGATATTATTGAAAACTTTGGTACAATTTGTTTCAGAAACCTTATGTTTTATAATGTGCATTGGATATTATTTCAAACTTCATTTATACGGCAAAACTTCAAGTTGAATTAAACCGATACAAACAAGACGCAGTGCAATGAATATCCTTTTTGAAGGTTGATTACACAACCAAACTTTATGTAAAGGTGCCTCAGGGCAATCTCTACCAGTCATCAAGCAGATTTTTTTTCAATTTTTTGCCTCACTTACAATTAAAGGCACTCAATTCATTTCTCTTGCCCCAGTGTGTCCGACTCTAATACGACCGCTTGGTGCAGTGGTCCACAGGTCGGACTTCTAAAACCAAGGGTGGCGGGTTCGATCCCCGCACAGTACAAGCATAAGTGTGTATTTGTACTGGTCTGGGTGTTTTCTATGTATAATATGTATTTACTAGTGGCCGCCCGCGACTTCGTCCGCGTGGAAAGCCTTTATCTTAAAAATTCTTTATGAATTGTAGCCTATACGTTATTCTGATGTATAAGCTATATTGTGGTAAAGTTTCATTCAAATCCATTCAATAGTTTTTACGTGAAAGAGTAACAAACATCCATACATCCATACTTACAAACTTTCGCCTTTATAATAGTAGTAGAATTTACAAAAAAAGAATGTATTTAAGTTTTAGTATTTTTATCCGTTGTCTAGTACCCATAACACAAGCCTCGTAGCATAATTTGGGACTATTATTAATAAAATAGAAAAATAAAAAAGTCGTCAAGCCTACTTTATTTATAAGCTACATTCACATAAATTACCATGGGAATTTCAAACAACGTGTGCTAGTTCGTACATTTTCTTCATTGCGTTTTAATTTGAATTCGTCACTCACTAGTTTTAACGAGATTAAAAAACAGGCTTCACGGAAATTATTGACGGTCGTTTTAAGTTTTAAATACGAAGCGGATTTTATTGATTAATGAATCACTATATATATATAAAATTCTCGTGTCACAATGTTTGTTCCCGTACTCCTCCGAAACGGCATGACCGATTCTCATGAAATTTTGTGAGCATATCGAGTAGGTCTGAGAATCGGCCAACATCTATTTTTCATACCCCTTAGTGATAAGGGTTGTCCACCCTTAACATTTATATGGCAAAACAACGTTTGCCGGGACAGCTAGTATATATATAAAATCGTAGAACGTCCATCAAAAAGATGGACAGACGACCTTGTAAAGATAGCAGGATCACATTGGATGCGGACCGCTTGTGATCGGTCGATGTGGAAAACTGTGGGGAAGGCCTATGTTCAGCAGTGAACGTCCATTGGCTGATAATGATAATGATGATATAAAATCGGTTATATAAAATTGTTTCTGAGATTTACTGTCATGAATTTCTCAAAAAACAGCTCGGAGTCGGGAAGTTGGCGGTGTTACACCCCCGTGCCTCGGTGCGCACGTTAAGCCGTTGGTCCTGCGCCTGATCTCTCTCCGGTCATGTCGGATTGCCGTCTCACCGAACTTTGAGAGTGATGGAACAGTGAGTGCACCTGTGTATTACGCTTACACTTGTGCACTATAATATCTCCTGCGCAGTTGGCTGATCTCTGTCGAGATTGGCCGCCGTGGTCGAAATCGGCCAGGAGGACTATTTATATAAAATCGGTGGAATCATAATGGAAGGAGAAATATTTTCATTATTTTTAAAAACTTTGTATAAAACGTTTGGTATCAGTTAAAATAAATTCGGGCTAACAAGATAATAGACATAATAAAAGTGGTTAGATTAATTCTTGTCAAAATGTTCAATTCGCTGGTTGTAAACCTACACAATTAAGTGCCTAAATTTAAATGGAATTGGACAAAACTTGATACATTTACTCTTTAAGACCACTTTGACGACCACTTGGTGTAATGGTCAAGAAGTTGACTATTAACGAAGAGGTCGCGGGTTCGATCCCCGCACTGTACAAACATTTCTGTGCATGAACATGTCTTTTTGTACTGGGCTGGGTGTTATTTGTTTTTATTTAAGTTTATTTGTAAAACCTTTGTCGATTCTGATTTCCGTAACACAAGTGCTTAAGCTTCTTACCACGGAGTCAGATTTAATCAATCAAATCAAAAATCGTTTTTTATGTATCCCGAAACACATTCACAATTCGATTTGTACAGAAAGCCCATGTATGTGATGTTGTTGTATATTTATTATTATTATTAAAATTTATGACGATTAATCGTATTTGTCAATTTATGTAAGTTATAGACAGTTTAACATCTACTACAAGTAAATCATGAACGTACATAAGAAAGAACATTCATATAATACACGTGGATTGAACGTAAACAACGACTTTCGATTCATGAATCCACTAACGAACTTAAAAAAACAAAACCCCGTGCAACAAACGCGTACGTCTACAAAAACACGTTGCACGCTACAAACTTCATCAATACGAATCAATAAATATTAATAGGACCGATAAAAACACCACACTAATACACGACTCTCACTTAACTATTACGCGCAATTTAACAATTACCTAGTTCATCCACTGCAACTGTCTTTGGTTCACTCATTGTTTGCACAGTATTTATTATTGTAATACACCAAAACAAATACAATCCAACTGCGTATATATTGTTCCAACAATTATTTATTTATTTGATTCACTTTCGATTCCGGAGTAACCGCCCGCGCGTCCTCGCGCGCCGAGCGTCAGTGTAAGACTGATTTTAAATTAGAACCATTCGTAAACAAAGCGTGTCTTGATTGCGTGGGACGTAGTGCGTCGCCCATATAAATAGATACGATTTACTAAATTGATCCTTTCAGACAAGGCGAGAGCGTTGAATCTTGATTGTGGATGAGATATAGTAGGTATATACGTAAATGCGATGTGGATAGGTTTGGAGAATGGTCATCGGAATCCTGTTTGGAGTTATTGCCTTATTCGGAGATTAAATTCATTTTTATGAAAACAAAGATGCCTTTCATTTGTTCATAAGATATTGGAAATGATACACTTTTTACGGATTACATCGCGATTCCTTTAAATTTCATTTTAAGCTGACGTTTCTAACTACCTGTCTACCTGTGACCACGGATGCTGAGAAGTGTTCGAAACGTAAAAAGAGTATCATTTCACAATGTCTTTGAGTTTCGCCGAAATAAACGACACCAATATGTTCAAAAGATACTATAAGACAGATTACTTTTCTCTTATTTTAATAACACAAAGTTAGATTTAATTTGCATCTTACTCTCAAGACTATCTTTTCATATAATTCTATGTATAATATGTATTTATTTACAAAAAAAAAGTATTAAAGTATGTTTATCCGTTGTCTAGTACCCATAACACAAACCTCGTAGCTTAATTTGGGACTAGAGAATTGGTGTGATTGTTGTGAAATATTTTAAAATATTTAATTTTGATACAGCTTTGTAACTTTGGCAAGCACAAAATTATAAAAGGACCTACTAATATTTCGAGCACAAAAGTTAGCAGACAGTACTTCCAAGACACCTTCTCATCAGCTTATATACGTCCCACTGCTGGGCACAGGCCTCACCACAACTAAATATAAGTTAGTCCGAGCCATACTCCACCACGCGGGCTCAGACAAGACACCTTGGCAAGCACAAAATTGCTAAAGGACATCAAATACTTTCGAGTAATCAGTCAGAACTTCCAAGACATCTACACCATATTTACCTAACACATCACAGGATAAATTTATACTGTAAACATGTTTGCGTACTCAGGAGTCATAGTTATCATTAGAACAATGTTTATCGGTAGCTTTCTAGATAGCATGTACCCTTGGCCGTGTCATAAACATCAATAAAAGTGACATTGATAGATTTCAGATCGCAATGAGAAGAGAATACATTGAGAAGTTCAATGTCCCTTTGTTGATAAGTCTTACTGCATATTTTGTCGAATCGACAATGTAAACGTCTATCTCTCCTCATTTTAGTGGACTTTCGGAAAGCGGTATTTTCTTGATAATATAATAATATTACACTATAATAATATAAACACGTAAGTTGGAAGTAGGGATGTATGGATCTTTCTCACTCTTTCACGTTAAATATACGTAAATAAAATTTAATTTATATATGTAATTTTTTTAAATGAAATTGGACAAAAATACGAGTATAGCTTAAATTTAAATGATTTCCACATGGACGAAGTCTCGGGCGGCCACTAGTATCGAATAACATTGATGATGTTTTACAAGTAGCAAAACAGGTTTAGCATTGGAAAACATTGAACACAGGAATGAACATTCCTTTCGAAAGACATTCCTATTGAAGAAACCTATTTTATAGCACCGAAATTTGTCTTCATTTTGTCATTGATTTATAGTGTTCCTTTTTTTTGGCTCCACCACCAAGTGTCATCTGTATTCCAACACAGTTGACTGATAGAGCATGCCTTTTGGCATTAAGTACGCCAATTGTATCCCTGTAGGTGCAATAAAGTTTAAATAAGTGTGTCGGTGCAATAAATACATTGCACAATTCAAGTCACAATTATGAAAACGGTACAAGCGATGATAAGATAATAGGATCTTCGAAACTTACAACAAAACATTTTGTATATTTTATTGTGGTCCTACATTGCAAAATAAACGTCACCAGAATAATGCCAGATAATGGCGTGAGCATGACATTGAGAGATAGCGAATATTAAAACGTAATGAAACACCCACGATAGCAAAGATTGGATACTTTTTAGCACATTCGTAAAATTAAAACGTATACAAAAAGCCCCTTGCGTGATTTGCGTCGGTATTTATTTGTATTGAACTACGCTTTTAAAAAACAAATACCACCACGACCACTTTGGTGTAATGGTCAAGGAGTTGACTATTAACCAAGAAGTCGCGGGTTCAATCCCCACACTGTACAAACATTTGTGTGCATGAACATATCTGTTTGTACTGGTCTGGGTGTTATATGTATTTATTTAAGATTATTTCTATTTGTAATACCTACCACTGTTGATTCTGATATCTATAACATAAGTGCTTAAACTCCTTACCACAGATTACTAAATAGTTACTACGTAACAGATAAATCACTCCATAGAGAAATTTCAATACCTACAGCGTTAATAGACTACTTTTTCTGCCGCGTACAAAAATGCACCTACATCTTTGAGTATAAAGTCACTATTGCTTCGCAGCTGCGCGAGACCAAGTGACGTGAGACCTAGCGACAATCGAACTAGGGTTGACACAATGTTTATTGTTGAGTTAAAAAAGTGTAGGTACCTACCTACTACTAGATTTTGCATTAAGGAAACATTATTTCGATTGTAACTACTTTGTAGTGATATTTGTGTCAGAGAAGAAATAAAGATATTTGTATTTATATTATCTATCATCCTTATTTTTGTGTACATACGTAGGTACATACGTACAAACGCGCCATGCTTTTTTCTATTATTTGTGATCATAATGAAAACTATTTAAAATAAATGATTCTTTATTCTTTATCTACATTTCATTTTATTTTTCATATTCCTAAATTTTTTTAACAAAAATACCTAGGTACTTACTATTTTCATACGATCATTTCGCAAATTGGTCATTAGTAGAATCTGTCATTTGTGGAATCTGTCGTTTGTAGATTATTAGTAGGTAGGTACATTTCGAGAATCGGTAAATTTTATTGTCAACTACGTAGGTACCTGCCTACCTACCTAGTCATTTCGCTAATTAATTAATTATTAGTCGACTAAACCACCACGTAATAAAGCTAACGTTTAACAAGCACAGATTACTTATTTGTTTCGTATGAAAACTAAATTGAACGTAAGCGTAACACGAATAATTATAGTGCGTCGTGAGCGCGTCCGACGGTTGTTGGCAGTCCACTGAATCGGCACTGCAGTCGGTGCCGGCGAGAGTAGGCTATTACCGCGCGCAAGTACATCGAGTGAGAGAGGCCTGTCCTTACCACGGAGTCTGATCAATGTATTTGATGTCGTTGTATATTTATTTATTTAAAAAAAAAACTTAACTTTTCAAAACAAAATTACTGAAGGAGTTTTTAGAGGTTTTTAGGGTTCACCAGGAAAATTAATGACTTGAGAAGAGTTGCACTTCATTATCGCAAAATTAGTTAATGCACGAGAATATTCAAACATAATAGGCTAGATGACACCACCAATCGTTGACATACTCTTTATCATCTGTCAAAACGATCTGCCTCCATAGATTTTGTATGGGAATACTATAATTTGACGTCATAATATAGTATCAGAAATCGAAGTCAATTGACTGAATATTTATTTAATTCTTTATAAATAAAACTTGGTTTCTACAGCTTTTTGCAAATAAATTGGTTTTACTAGCTTCTAGTACAGGTACTTGTACTAGAGTTTATGTTTTTAAAACACCATTGTCTTGAAAATACATATTTACGATAGGTATCATCATGCCCATAGATTTAGAATGGACAAGATACACGAAGTCGACATCGAGATGTGACGAAAAAATAGTTTTTCATGTGTTGGTGAATGTCTATGTGTGAGTTAAAAATAGTGTTGTCCAGGCAAAATATGCCATACTTTTACATTATCGATTGTTTCAGTTGGTAGGCATTTTTATACAGGAAGCAAAACACACCATGATAACAATATAATATAAATTAACATTTAACATTTAATGTATTGAACAAAATCACTTCCTTACAGTATCACTATCACTTTTTTGCATTGTTTAAGTAAGATTATTTTATTTGAAAGAAGTTTTAACTAAGCGCACTTTATGCTCCGGTAGTCCAACTTATAGTTCAAACTTCAAATAGGTATCCTCCTACACATTTGCTTAATTCGTTTTTCAATTCGTTTATTTCCAAAAAGTATTTTACATTTACATTAAGTTACTGAGTTTTCCCGGTAAGTAGTCTGAGACACTTGTATTGGGAATAACTCGCTCGTTCCCACGTTGGTTAAATATAAAAATCCTTTACTGCAATGCAGGCACATAAGAAATCTTTACCTACTCAAAGACGCTCGTAATTTGTTTATTATTTTAACAAACTTCTTCGAGCAAAGCAGGATTTGCTGTGCTATTCGAAATCTGTGCAGCAATATTTATACGAAATTTTATTAATGTAGTGTTTTGAAGCCAGCAAAATCGTTCCATCTAATGTCACATTATAATAAACAATAAAAACGTCATAAGTACATTTTTTTAATATTTATAGCTTGTATAAGGAAGTTAGGTTTGCGTAAATGGTCAGTCAGAAGTTGATTATTGGTAGGTAATGAATTTGTTAATTAACTATTAACCAAGATTTTGATTCAAATCCTTGAGCCTGAGTAAATTATTTATTTTTACTAGCGACGATGGATTGAAGAAAAGGAAGAGAAGAAGTAAAATAGAATTCACCAAATTTGATTGTCTCATTTTACAGCAATGCTCTGTCAATATAGTGGAGACGATTCGGCCAAATCAATAAATAATACTAAATGTACAAATAATTAAAACACCTTACTTTTATTAATTATTTATTGCCCAAGAAATATCACAGTTTTGTTTAATTGTGTTCGTAACGTTTAACAATTTATTCTCATGCTTTAATCTGACATCAAAATAAGTTGCAATTATAGCTTTCATAAGTAATAATGTAATTTGTAGGTATTGAGTATTTCATAAGTACACGCCTATGTTTCCTTTGTATGAAACATTTGCTCTCAAAATGCTTGCTGCAGATAGTACAGTTCTTATTAGGAGTCCAATCTGGTCTGTCTAGTATAATCCGTATCCATTTTTCACGCAATGCTGGATTGCTTGAAAACCTAGAAAAATTATAATAGTAGATTAACAAGTTTTGAAATCCTTTTCGTAAATAATGTGTTCCAAATGTGAATACTTATTCAATTTCAACTATATTTCAGGAATTCATTAGAAAATGTATGATATTCTGTCCTTCCTATTACTCGTACTTGTCTATGAATTCAATACATATACCTTGTACCTTTAATACATACATTATCTAGCCTGCATGTACTAAGAGTGCTAGATAAATGAAAAATTCAATCCGCAGGCGGGATTTGAACCCACGACTTCTGCTGTACCGTAGCAGTCCTCTAACCAACTGAGCCACCGCGGATTCACACGTGATAAATACATACTTTTTTTGTAAGTTGGTACCTACATACACAAGACACTATGATTACATATATTTGTATATAGATCTGTACGGTCGAGAATCGAACTCGCTACCCTCAGCTCAGAAAGCAGATTCACTACTCACCTTATTATCGGGTTATATTAAAAACATTGTATATGTTAACGGAAATGTATGTAATCCTAAAAAATATATTTTTTGATGTCACAAAAAAGTATTTTTTATCGATACTCATGACATGACGTCACCGTTTTGTCAAGCACTAGCGTAATCTAACAATTTATTATTTTACATAATTTCTTTGTAAATTCTGTCTTTATCGCAATATACATTTAAACAGATCAATGGAAATTAATATACTATTATAAACATATTTTTCTGAGCCGATTACTATCAGAAATTACACAAAATATGGTTCGAAAACTTCCAATATCAAAATCGTATTTACCTGTAAAAAGTGTGTTGATTCGGATTACTTCGTCTTGTAACTTCACATTCACGTACAGAACACGTCACCATTATTGTATTTTTCAATATTCACAATTGTATCGAAAGATTACTTTGGAAATTCACAAATTCCACCACGACGTTAAACAGACTTGGACGCTATGGCCTCTTACTCGCGAAAATAGTGACATAACGGTACTTTATTCGCTATCTCTTTTTCTCTCGGGAAGTTTGAATTTGATAAGAATTTCTCGCTCCCACGCTTCATGCATCTTTTGCGTAGCGAAAAAATTCTAAATCTATGATCATGCCAATAAATGAAAATTTCGATAACTGACAGTTTTATACTAAATTCAATTTGAGGTTACAACAGGCCAGGTTTTTAGAGTAATTATATCGTATCCGTCAGTAGTAGACATCCTACAGAGCATTAGAATACTTTGGTGCTAACAGAAATTGCTCTATATTCGTTACTCAATGTAAAAAAAAACCACAAACCCAAATTCCGCAAACAATATTCAACCCTGAAATCCGGTAAGCCTAGATAAGATACAAATGGCACCCACCAGAACGCATATTAAACACTTATGACGAACCATAGGCAAAAAGGATTGTATGATAATTAAGAAGTCAACCGTCGACACCTACAACTCTACCTACTTTATGTAAATTCAAAACAAATCTACATAATCTGGTATGTCATAATAATTAGTCCTCCTGACCGATTTCGACTACGGCGGCCAATCTCAACAGAGATCAGCCAACTGCGCAGGAGAATTCATAGTGCACAAGTGTGAGCGCAATACACAGATGACCTCACTGTTCCATCACTCTCAAAGTTCGGTGAGACGGCAATCCGACATGACCGGAGAGAGATCCGGTGCAGGACTAACGGCTTAACGTGCTTTCCGAGGCACGGGGGTGTAACACCGCCAACTTCCCAACTCCGAGCGGTTTTTGAGAAATTCATGACAGAAAATCTCAGAAACAATTTTGGCTCAACTTGGGATTCGAACCCAGGACCTCACCGATGCAGAATCTTTGCCACTACACCAACGAGGCAGACAATAACGCACAGTCATAATAATAACGCTCATAACATGAGATACTTGTTTCAATACGGTGAGACGAAACAGTAGTGGAATTTCTAATTGGGATAGCGACAGCGTAATAGACAACTATAAGAATTCTTTGTTTATTATGGAACCCTAAAAGAGAGAACGAAAGAAAAAAAAAAATTATGTGATATCAATTAGTTCAAATTGTTCATCATATAAGAAGTCCTAGTCTATCTAGGTATCTATACGGAGAAAAATATTGAAAGGACTAGAAGCTAAACGCGAGGTAGGATGGTAAAATGAAAAAAAAATACGGTTGCCGATGTCTACTTGCCGAGATATTTCCAACGGTACCTGAACCATTAATTTAGGCCTAAGCATCGCGACGCAAGCTGTGAAGGGATTGATCTTACAGCAATAAGAGCTAAGACGTTGCCTAACTCACAAAGTAGCTGAAACTTATGTCCAATCATTCCAAACTTTTGAAGTGAGTAGCCTAATTAGTTTGATGCCGATAAACAAAGACTAGTCTTACAGCTACCGTTGAGAATAATACGAGTAGTCCTCCTGGCCGATTTCAACCACGGCGGCCAATCTCAACAGAGATCAACCAACTGCGCAGGAGATATTATAGTGCACAAGCGTGAGCGCAATACACAGGTGCACTCACTGTTACATCACTCCCAAAGTTCGGTGAGACGGCAATCCGACATGACCGGTGAGAGATCAGGCGCAGGACCAACGGCTTAACATGCTTTCCGAGGCACGGGGGTGTAACACCGCCAGCTTCCCGACTCCGAGCTGTTTTTGAGAAATTTATGACAGAAAATCTTAGAAACAATTTCGAACCCAGGACCTCTCGGATGTAAGGCAGAAACTTTGCCACTACACCAACGAGGCAGTCCGTTGAGAACACAAGCCCATAATCAGGAACTTATTACAACTGCATAAGGCACTGGTTTAGCTCTCGACCTGCTGTTGTCTGTCTGTGTCAATATTGAGTATGTGTGAGTCAATTTAAACCGGATGAGTCACACCTTTAAGTGGTACCGAGCTCCAACAGACTGACTCTGTTGTACCAAAACAAATAACCCCCCCCTCCAGTTCGCGGGTTGAAGGACGCGTACGTGATTGCCTATGCGTGCGCATGCGCACGAGTCGATGGTACAGTCCGCTTCAGATATATCTGACAGAGAGCGGATTCGAACAAACAGGAGTAAAAATTCACTCGAGATAAATAATAATAATATGACAACAATCACACCAATTCTCTAGTCCCAAATTAAGCTACGAGGCTTGTGTTATGGGTACTAGACAACGGATAAACATACATATATACTGTTTTGTGTAAATAAATACATAGTAGGTATACATAGAAAATGTTTATGCAGTGCAGGGATCGAACCAGCGACCTCTTGGTTAATAATAGTCTTCTTGACCATTACACCAAATTTCCAAATATTGGTTTTCGTTTCACGTAGAATGGGGCCTCTGGTGACGAGAATATTACAATCTCTGACAATGTGACAATACAAGTCATAAATGCATTATATCTAGGGAATCCAATCCCGCATCAAAATCGCGATCCCGCAAGCTTGCAGGATCAAGGTCATCAATCCCGCGGGTCCCGCGGGATTTGCGGGATTGATTTTATTTATTATTATTTTTGTTTAATGTAGTTAAATAAAAGAAATAAAGACAAGTATTTTTATTATTATTATTATCAATATGAAGCAAAGTTATTACTCATATTATAAATTGAATATAATGATGTTTAAGATGCATAAATAATCAACTTCTTTTAAGAAACGATATAATAAGTAAAATATTTAACGTTTCATATTTAAATTTGTATTGAAAATTAAACATTATTCATTGGTTTTAGAGGCATAAAGAGGTGAATTAAGTAAACGCCGGGTAAAAAGTTAGCTTATTTTTTCTGAAAATGTTTTCGAAGAAACGATAAGGTATCTAACGTTTCATCTTTTAGATTTGATCTTATCTTGTTGCATAAATAGCCAGCGGCGGAAAAAGCACGCTCGGCTTCCACACTTGTAGGCGGAATTGACTTTACATAAGTATAAACAGTTTCCAAGTACTTCCCTCTAATCCCTCCACATTCAAAAAATGTCATCTCACGTTTCAATATCAGATCAAGTGAATTATCTCGAGTGGGTGCACGCACTGCAGGTCTAGACTCGGGTACCCATTCAGTACGGAGACTGCGCTCTAATTCTTCTTCTAGTGTAGGTGAAGGCTCATCAAGAAGTCTCGATAAAGGCATGTCTTCTTCATTGTCCTCAACTTGCTGGTTTTCAGTTCCAGGTTGCGCGTCTGACTCTAGTCTCTCGATTAAACACTTAATTTCAGTTCTTAGCGTAGCTTTTCTTGGATAAAAGAATGGATCGTCCTCCATACTTGCAGATCTTGAATCTTTTTCTAGATATTTTTTTGGATTTTCCAAGTAAAGCAACACGGCAGTTATTGATGTGCGGCGTTCTTTTATCCTGCGAGATAGCGACACAACAAGTTCCTGGCTTAACCTGGTATTTTGTCGATTTAGTTTGTTTATCATGAAACGCAATGTGGTTTCTGCAGTAACTAGCGTTGCATCCTCGCGGCATAAGACGTTTACAGCAAGCTTCACTGGCTCTAAAGCTAGTTCAATATCAGTCAAAGTTATAAATTCTTCGTCAGTGAATGAAAATGAAGATGATGTCAGTTTAAGGTCAATAAGTGCTTTCGATATACAATGTTTGACTTCGTTGAACCTCGACAACATTGATGCGAGACTGCTCCAGCGAGTTCGGCAATCTAGGATAAGCTGCAATTCTTTGCCAAATTCTGCTTTAATATATTTTTGCAGCAGATCATTTTTTACTGGAGATTTTGAACTAAAAACCTTGACAATTTTCCTCACTCTTTGAATAAGTTCTCTGTATTGTGGTAGCAACTCTTCTTCTTGAATTTCTTCCTCTACCGAAAAAATTCCTTGCTCGTCGTTACCATCTTCACTTTTTGGGGTGGGTGGGAACACCTCCGAGCGGTCCACCCCGGGCAACGTCATCGCTAAGTTCTAAACTAGTGGTGGCGGCAGACGTTCCCCCGCAGAGTGGTAGGCCTCGAAAGGAGCCGCCTGGCTTGCGACCACCCTCGTACTAGAGTCCGGCGCCAAGCAGCTTGCTGCGTTCCGTCGTGAGTGTGCGAGAGCCAGTGCCTTTGGTGGTTGATTGGGTGTCAGTTGTGTCGACCTATACCGGATTGTAGCTTCTAGGAGATGCTGTGTCGGGTGACTCAAACTGGAGGGTAGCGGGATCCGAAGCACGGTCTTGCCGTTGGCCGACCGCAGTCAGTAGGGGGCCCAAGTAGCGCGCCAGCCACGTGCCAAAGGCTGCCCCGCCAACTTGCGAAAAATCCCGGAATTGCTCCACCGTGCTAGTTGGCGGCTAGAAGGGAGGACCCGGTGGCGATTTCGGGGGGGTTCGGGCGTCCCCGCAGTCTCCATTTGAGTCTCCCATTGGCCAGCGTAATCCGATGAAGCTAGGCTTGGTTCTGGAGTTGACATCTCGACACTTTTTTAACCACCACCCAACTTAAAACATGCGCAAAAGAAAAAAGAATACGGTATATCGGGATATAAGAATATCGGGACCAAATTGGCGTCTTACCCTCCCGGTAGTAAGCAGTTTTGGTCCCTGTCTAAATCCGTCGAGTCAAATTTCTGCCGTCCTAGTTTGCCTCCAATGCAGAAACCTGACGGAACATTAGCCCACACCGCAACTGAGAAAGCAAATTTATTTGCCTCTCTTTTCGCGATTAATTCGCGTTTGGATGCAGGACCCAAAACACCACCTACCTTACCTCGTTGTGACTCATCTATGTCGGAGGTCACAATACACCAGAAAGAGGTACGTCGGGAACTTTGCAAACTAGACGTGAATAAGGCAAGTGGACCTGATGGTATTCCTGCAAGGGTGCTTAGGCAATGTGCGCCTGAGTTGTCTCCGGTACTGACACGCCTTTACCGCCTCTCCCTCGAGCAGGGAACTGTGCCGAAGTCATGGAAGCTCGCCAACGTACAACCCGTACCAAAGAAGGGCAGCCGTGCCGACCCGGCCAACTACAGACCGATCGCCATTACTTCCATCATTTGTAAAGTGATGGAACGAGTGCTAAACAGTAAGCTGCTGGGGTACCTAGAATCCAATGACCTACTGAGCGACCGCCAGTACGGTTTTCGCCGTGGTCGTTCAACTGGTGATCTTCTAGTCTACCTCACGCACTACTGGGGCGAAGCTATTGAGAAACACGGCGAAGCCTTGGCTGTGTCATTAGACATCTCAAAAGCTTTTGATCGAGTCTGGCACGGTAGCCTTTTCAGCAAGCTTCCTGTGTACGGTATCCCTGATGGTTTCAGCACTTGGATCTCCGACTTCCTGAGCGAGAGGTCAATTAGAGTAGTCATTGATGGCTGCTCTTCAGACCCAATGGCTATCAATGCCGGTGTTCCTCAGGGGTCTGTCCTCTCCGCGACTCTTTTCCTGCTGCACATCAATGACCTGCTCTGTCCTGGCATTGTTGGGTACGCAGATGACAGTACTGTCATGGAGAGGTACGTGTCCAGTGCTGGAGCTAAACAAGAGGAAACCCAGTCTCTACGGGAGAATTTGGTGAAACGAACGGATGAGATTCTACGACGTGTCTCCCAATGGGGAGACAACAATCTGGTAACGTTCAATGCTGCCAAAACCCAGGCATGTCTTTTCACCGCAAAAAAGAGTCCGTTCAACTGGACTCCTACTTTCAGAAGTGTGTCTGTACCCATAACCGACCATCTCGAGCTTCTTGGTATGGAGTTGTCAGCCAATCTGAACTTCGGCGGTGCCATTGAGTCCAAAGCTCAGACTGCGGCAAAGAAGCTGGGCATCCTCAACAGGGTGAAGCGGTACTTCTCCCCTGAACAGCTTTTAACCTTGTACAAAGCACAAGTTCGCTCCTGCATGGAGTACTGCTCTCACCTGTGGGATGGCTCAGCTAAATACCAACTAGCCGCTCTGGACTCCGTGGAGCGTCGAGCCAGGAGGCTGATTGGTGACAGGAAGCTGGTGGAGACTAAGCTTGATAGTCTAGACCACCGCCGTAAAGTTGCCTGCTTGTCGGTTTTCTACAGACTCTACTTCGGGGAGTGTGCTCATGAGCTCCATATGCTCATTCCACCAAGTCCATTTTACCTGAGGACCACCAGACGTACGGCGGGTTACCATCCATACTTGGTTGATATACCAACTATACGCACTAAGCGCTTCGCTTCTTCCTTCATAATGCGCACAGCCAAGGAATGGAATGCACTTCCGCCGACGGTGTTCCCTCTTTCCTATAACTTGAGTTCATTCAAAGCGAAAGTCAATAGGCACCTTCTGGGTAAGCTCGCTACATCGTCGACATCTTCTTCACCTCTTAGAGGGAGAATGAAGTCAAGAGCGAACCCATATTAATAAAAAAAAAAAAAAAAAAAATTCATTATCACTCTCATTATCCGGTCTATTTTCGAGTACTTCAACTTGTATATCTTCTTCTTCTTGTTCTTGTCTCTTATTGTATAGAACTTCAAGTACAGCGAGTTGCAATCCATGTGCAAAGCATAATTGGTGGTGCGCTGATAATAATCTACCAACTTTTTTCATGACTGCTGCACCATCGGTTGTTGCTGCGATCACTTCTAGATTTAGGTCAATTTTAAAATCCTGCAGTTTTTTTTCAAGCGCAGTTACACAGGCTTCTGCAGGAAAACGTCCTTCAATTCTTGCTAGCCCTAGGTTCCAAATGTTCGCAGCTCCACCGGTAAATAAGTGAAGATTCAAATTTAAATAGCGGCGATTTCTTAAAGATGTCCACTCATCAAAAGTCAGTGTGAAACGCTTTTCCAATTTTTTCAGTGTTTCAAGGTCGTCGACAGTTTTCTTTCGAATGGATGCTCCATAGGCCATCAACATAGTTTGTATCGTGCTGGCAGAAGAAGGCAATCTGTGGCCCTCCGATTCAAATAATTCGCGTAAATCAATTGACGTGATGAATTTTGCGAATGGGATTCCATCTTTCGCTATCATTCTGCACACTCTTTCTTCCATAGAAACTTTTTTTTCGAGTGGGAAATAATCTGTTAATTTCTTTCTTTTCTGTGAGACTGACGTTGCCGAAGATGAAGCACTTTCATCTAAACGTGAAGTAGTTGAAGTAAACGAGCCACTTTGGCTTGCGCTGCTCGTTCCCATTCCCGGTGCAGGATTTTCAACGTTGCTGCTGACGCTATCAACCAAGTTCAAATTCATGTTGTGCTTTGTTCGCAAGTGGGTGTGAAGACCTTTAGTAGAGCGAGCAGAGATTTTTATGATAGCAGGACATAACTTACATTTAGCGGTTGATCCATTTTCTGCTCTTAAAAAATGTTTCCACACTTCACTCGAGCTTTTATACTCTTTATAAATCAAATTGACACTCATTTTTTATTAATAAATTGTATTTTTTCATTCGAAACGTGCTCTTAACAATTTTATAACAAAAAAGATTTGTCTCGCGTACGTTACGTAACCTTTTCACATCACAAGTAAGACGCAAATTATGACGCAATAACTTTCTTTGACACTTAACCACGTGCGAAGGTAAGTCCCCGTGCGCCGTAGGGGAATCCCTAGTCATAGAGTACTTGAACTGACATTGGTTATGTTCCGTTCCGAAACAGGGTTCACACGACACAAAATAGAAATTCAAAACTTATTTAGTTGTAAGTTAAAAACTGAATCAAAATTATTTTCCATACAAATTATATATAAAAGGCACGAGTTTTATGAGAAAGTTGTTAAATCACTTATTAATGAGCTGTGCTGAGGTGTCATATAAATAATGAGATGGTCGCCTGAGCCCATTTTTCTAAAATTTTTTTTTTTCAATCCCGCAAACCTGCGGGATCCCGCGGGTGTAATCCCGCATTTCTGATCCCGCAAAAAGGTGCGAGATCCCGCATTTGCGGGATCCCGCGTTTGCGGGATTGGATTCCCTAATTATATCAGTGTACCGGGCGTATATCAGAAAAACGCTTCGGCAAAATGTGGTTCAAGTTTTTTACCCGACCACGGCGAAGCATATCACTCATCAAGTCATCTGGTCCCTGATAACTTCTTAACCCATCATAATATTTTACAAAATAAGATGGCCTTCATCATATTAGCCAACACCCAAATTCTATCTGCTAGCAGAATTTAAATTTGCACTTGATCTTAATTTAAAAAACAAACTAGAAAATAAATATTAAAAAATGGTGTCAAACATTTTTATTCAACCTGACGTTTCGTACCCTTTTCAGCGTCCGTGGTCACAGGTAGACTAAAGTGTTAGTTGTCATTACAAAGTTCTGAAAAAAATGTAAGCTACCATCGCTCAAAAATATTAAGTTACGTTCCTATCCACACAAATTGAGCTAACAGTATCTTGAGGTCTAGCTTGAGTCTTGCCTAAAAAACCGGATCCCAAGCTGGTGGAATTTTCCAACCATCTCTTCTATTCAAATTAGGGTGTCTTCTAATTTCAATAGCCTCACAAAGCATACGAGGAAGAAAACGACGTTCTCTTTCGAGGACTTTCGGTTGTTCAAAGCGTATGAAGTGGTTGGTTGGTTGTCTCATTTCAATGTCTACTGTTCGCGTAAAACGAAGAATCAAAAATGTTGTCAAACGTTGGGTATTAGTGTCCATCCCCTAACCCCAGACGTCCGCTGTAACTAGAGTTGCCAGATCGATTTTTATCTCTTATCTGTATAAATAACCGATTTTTCGGGATTTTAGGGCTTTGGTCGGGAGAAATAAAAAAAAGTTAATAATATTAATTAAACATAATGTTTTAAATAAACAAACATATTTTTGCATTGCACTGTATATATAATTTTAAAAAAAACTTGATTAATGTGAACTTAAAATTATCGAACTTGTTTTCGTCGGGAGTCGAGAGTACATCCAAAAATCCGGGAGAATCCCGCCAATTCCCGACCGTCTGGCAACCCTAGCTGTAACAGGTGCCCTGGAACACCCTTTACAATAGGCTAGATGACACCACCAATCTTTAACATACTCTTTATCATCTGTCATAACGACCTGCCTCCATAAACTTTGTAGGCTACTATAACTTCACGTCATAATATTAAATCAGAAATCGAAGTCAATCGCCTGAATATATATTTATTTTATGTAAATTAAAATTGGTTTCTATAGCTTTTTGGAAATAAATTGGTTTTACTAGCTAATATATTTGAAAATATTTACGATAGGTGTCGTCATGCCTCTTCAGAAGGATGCAGCATGATCCTTGTAAATCAGCTTACAATGTCTGCATTTTTGATTGTGGAGAATGAAGTTATGTATGCAACATATCTTTACACAGACTATATGTAAGGATCTCTATGTATAGACCACAGGTCACAATGGACTGATATTATTTGTTACGATAAAGGAAGTCACATAACAATGATATTAACATGCATTTGTGAAACCAGGTATTGTACGCTTCGATTCCTGGTATGAAACAATGCCAAAATGAATCATATTTAAAGCATCAATAGTTGATGGAATCAGGTATCACTTTGCAGAAATCCATGACCAAAGTTGAAAAAGAGAATTATTTTTCTTTAAATTTCCACTAAGCGACGCCAGCGCAGGAACCCAAATTCATCCAACTGTAACCACTTGAAAAACTAGAGCTGGAAGTAGTTGATGGAATCAGGCGTTACTTTGCGGAAATCCATGACTAAAGCTGAAAAAAAAGGATTATTTTGAAATTAATCCGATTTATGTAAGCTGGTGAAAATTAAGCTCAAAGATTCCGTTACATACATACAGCCCGAGCTAATAAAAGCGTGTCAAATATAAAAATCTCAGCATGCAGTAGGTAGCACCAATTGTGAAAAGTTACCATGAGAAAAGCCTACAAATGCTTACCGAAGGACGGCAAAAAATTCAATAAAATAAAATTCATTTATTTCTGTAACTAGGCTAAGAACTAGCACTTTTACACGTCCCAACATATAAATTAACCCTACCACCGCTTCGGGACAATTTGGGCCAGTGCTGAGAAGAAGCGGCGCAAGAAACTCAGTCACTATTGTCATTGCCTCTTTTCAAAATTGATTTACAATAATTGTAATTATTTGCATTTAAACATTTCCATATATCTTTGTCATTTATATAATCATCAATTTTATAATATCCTTTCGACATTAATACATCTTTAACAACAGTTTTAAATTTATCTAAAGGCAATGAAATTAAATTTTCAGGTAATTTATTAAAAAATGATACACATCTACCCATAAATGAGTGACCAACCTTATGAAGCCTAAAATGTGGAACGGCAAGCCTATTTTTTTGTCTTGTGTTGAAGTTATGCAAATCGCTATTTTTAGGAAATAAGTGTAAGTTTTTTCGAACGTAAATTAGGTTTTCGTAAATATATTGCGAGTAAACTGTAAGTATTTTAACTTCTTTAAACAATTCTCTAAGTGTTTCATTTGATTTAAGTTTATAAATAGCCCGCACGGCTCGTTTCTGCAATACGAAAATTGTCTCTATATCTGCAGCTGAGCCCCATAGTAAGATGCCGTATGACATGATACTGTGAAAATAACTAAAATAAACTAGTCTTGCCGTTTCAACATCAGTCAGAAACCTTATCTTTCTTACAGCGTATGCAGCGGAGCTTAGTCTCTTTGATAAGGTCATGATATGAGGACCCCACTGGAGCTTATCATCTAAAGTAATTCCCAAAAAAGTTGCAGTATTTGAAGTAACTAGTTGTTCATCCTTAACAACAACCTTTGTTGGAACTTGTCGGACATTGGGCATTGTAAACTTAATGCATTTAGTTTTGGTCGCGTTAAGCAATAATTGTTAACGGTGAACCAATGAAGTACTCGCGAGAGAGTACCATTTACATCGTCAAACGATTCTTTACCCCTTGGAGTTTTAAAAAGTAGTGAAGTATCATCAGCAAATAACACTATCTCACAAGCACCGTCGACAAAGTATGGAAGGTCATTAATATATATCAGAAACAGTAAGGGTCCCAATATCGAACCCTGGGGCACACCCATAGTGAGAGGTGCTCCAGGAGACTCTGCTCCATTGATAGAAACCTTTTGTGTTCTCTCAGTGAGATATGAATTAAATAAGTTACATGCATCAGTTGATACACCATAATGGCGTAGTTTTCTCAACAGGGTCTCATGGTCAACACAATCAAACGCTTTAGAGAGGTCACAAAAAATTCCCACAGCATCATGCTTACTATCATAGGCATCAAATATATGTTTCAACAGAGCGACTCCAGCATCAGCAGTACTGCGACCCTTTGTAAAACCAAATTGTTTATTATGCAATAAATTGTTTGATGTGAAGTGAAATAGTAGCTGATTGAATATAATCTTTTCAAAAATTTTACTTAGAACCGGTAAGATAGATATTGGTCGAAAATTTGAGGGGTTATTTTTGTCACCAGATTTAAATAACGGTACTATTTTACTAAATTTCATTAAATTTGGGAATTTTCCTTCATCAATACATTTGTTAAAAATGATCGCTAAAAGAGGTGCTATGAATTCAATAATAGTTTTAATGATACATACGGATATTCCCCACAGATCCTCGGTTTTTTTCATATTTATTTCATTGAATGCGTTCATAATTACATCGGTGCTTACGTATCTAAAGTATAGTGGTGAATCACACTCATCAATATTGGATTTGAGAATGGATTCAGACAGTTCTGCAGAAGAGTTAAGTTCTTTAGTAGTAGATGGTGCTATATTAGCAAAGAACTTTTCAAAAATATTAGCTACTTCTGCATCAGATTTAACTAGTTTACCTCCGTCTTTTAATGAATATGAACGATCTTTTGTTTTATCTTTACCGGTTTCTTTGTTTATGATATTCCAGGTAGCTTTGACTTTATTTTTTGAACCTGAAACAATCCTACGAAGATGATTCGTCTTTGCTTGGGCACAAACTTTTTTAAAGATTTTTGAATATTTTTTAACATATTCTATAATATGTGGGTCCTGAGAATGTTCTCTAATACTATACAGATCATATAACTTATTCCTGCTTTTATAAATACCTGGTGTAGCCCATTCATTAAACTTACTTGTAAACCGATTAGACTCAACCTTTTTTTTTGTGAAAATTGATGCGAATTCGCTTTTAATTAAGTTAAAAAGATC
The DNA here is from genome assembly GCA_963921415.1 of Pyrausta despicata. NCBI lineage: Eukaryota > Metazoa > Arthropoda > Insecta > Lepidoptera > Crambidae > Pyrausta > Pyrausta despicata. The sequence goes on from OY992874.1 coordinate 7,302,545, forward strand.
TTCATATAAGTTGTCTACGTTACTACTACTGTTTGGAATTAATGTTTTCACACCATCAAAAATCCTATCCTTAAATCTATTTATCCTGTTTGCAGTGACTGGTCTATAAACTATATCTACTACGCTCAAGGCCGGACCAGACGGAAATGTGACCTTTTGTCCTCTATGGTCGGAGCTTAGACATTGTAAAATAGATTTATTTGTTATTTTGACATCACAAAAAATATTATCTATGCAAGTAGCCGTTGTTGGAGTCACTCTGGTAGGTTCTTCAAAAACATTATTTAGGTTATACGATTCAAAGAGATTAAGAAATCTCATAGAAATTTGTGTTTTTTTTAATATGTCTATATTAAAATCACCGCATACTACTAAATTCTTTTTTGATTTTGATGCTTTTGATAAGACTTTATCCATAGTGTCTTCAAAAAGTTGGTAATTAGCGTCTGGCGGGCTATATACGCTTATGACAATATATTGATCAAGTTCAACACATGCAAGTTCAATAGTTCGCTCAATGGAGAGAGATACAATATCTTTTCGTTCTTTACAGTTAAATTGATTTTTCAACAGAATAAGTGACCCACCTCTAGTTGTAGTCTCCCTTGTGAACGAACTACCGACCTTATAATTGCAAAGTTTTACCGTCCAGGTGCGTACAGGCTATGTAACATGTTGTATTACTTGTGTTAAACACGTCCAGTCCAAATTATCGGACATTATTTTATATTTAATCTTATATTTGAATAAAGATAATTAAACTAAGATATTATAATACAACTAGCCTAATAGTATAAAAACAGATAATCCAAAAAAAATACCAAAAATAAATTAAGGAAACAAAAATTCAAACTATATAGAAAAAATATCTCCCCCAGAGCTGCCATTGGGTATGGTGCCCAAAAGGCTGGCAGCGTTTCCTCTTTGTAAGGCAAGGCTGATCCTTTGGCCGAGGAAGCTGCCAGCCCTGTGGTCACCAGTGTGTTGAGCTAATCTTTTCTTCAGCTCTTTGAAGAAGGTGATAGCCTTGGAGCCCCAGGAGCCCATGGTCTCCACACCGAAAGGTTACTAGAGCCTGCTGGCATATTTCGTGATGACGGCAAGAGACCTGACGGAATGACAATCAATCGTTTTGTTACATAATCTGTACGCGCACCGTTAGCGTTCTGTCATAGGGCATCATGTTTACACTTGGTACCTCGTATATACCTCTTTATATCGTATATAGAGAGAGATAGCAATGACGCGGTTAGAGGTGTAGAATTCAAGTCATTATAGTATTCAGGCATATTTAAGGTGCACTAATCTCACCATGTACGTCCATTCAGAATTCAGAAATATACATTGAAGTTTCCAAGCCTATGAATCATCAACAAAAAGTATACTTATTTAGTAAGACTATTTAAAGAAGATATACAAAATTGTCCATTAAAAAGTGTTCACTGCTTCACATTTGGCTGTTTTTATTTCGTAGCACCCAGACGCCCAATTAGTGCGTTCACTATCAAAACTAGCAACTGGCAAGCAAACGATAAGCAAATTAAATACTGGCCAACACAAATACGTTGTACAAATATTGGACATGCTAATTGCTCCAATTCTCCATTCAAACCTTGGGAATATACCAGTAGGTATGAATGACGGGGTATTGAGGCGCTGAGAACAAGACAGGGATTAGCTCTATCCTATCACACATGACAGTTCTATACTCTATGTCAGTGTCTGAAGTTTCGAATGCACCTCCCCAGACTGGGATACAGAGTGTAAGTATATATTTTGACGACCGCTTGGTGCAGTGGTCCACAGGTCGGACTTCTAAAACCAAGGGTCGCGGGTTCGATCCCCGCACAGTACAAGCATAAGTGTGCATGAACATATGTGTTTGTACTGGTCTGCGTGTTTTCTATGTATAATATGTATTTATTTACAAAAAAGTAGTTAAGTATGTTTATCCGTTGACTAGTACCCATAACACAAGCCTCGTAGCTTAATTTGGGACTAGAGAATTGGTGTGATTGTTTTGAAATATTTTATATTTATATCGAATCGGAAATAATGAGATATGATGATGAAGTTGATGTTCCTGGTCACAGCATGTCACCCCACGGGTGCGTCATTGTTAAAGACAAAACCTTTGTTGCAGCGAAGTCAAATCAATCCTCTGATTTATTTTAAGATTCCGACTGTTCATAACAATTTAACTGATTGATATAAATGTCTGGACGTCCGTGGATCGGGTCACGTATGCCTCCGAGTACAATGACTCGAGTGTGGGTCCACACTGCGAGTGTAGCGCGGTGGCGGGTGCGGAAATATCAAACGCAAATGAAATGTGCTCTTGCGTCGACACTGAAGTGAATAAGGCGGGAGCATAACCCGTCTTATCCGCGACAGCGTCTTATTTATTTATTTAAGCTTTATTGCACAACAAAACGTTGTACAAAAGGCGGACTTAACCCCGTAGGGCATTCTCTACCAGTCATACCTTTGGGCTAAGCAGAAATATAAATGATATTAGTGGGCGGTGCGACAAAATGTATAAAAGAGAAAACACAAAAATAATAATACCAATAATATGACACATGAGATTAAATATAAAATATACATACAATCTATTAAATAAGATTACATATTTAAAAAATACACATAATATATACTTATATACACTAAATAAATAAATAAATAAATTTGACAAACTGTTAAAGAAAGATCTATTGATGACGGTTGCGATAAAGTAAGAAAGTGGGTGCGAATGAGTCCCTTGAATGATAATTTGCTAGGAGCCTGTTTTAGCGTCTTCAGTGTGGACGCACATTTAGCACGGATCTAACTACACTACACACCAACATTGGCATGTATTTCTGATGCCCAAGAGCGGTCAAGCTTGTATCAGTGACAGGGACAGAATAAGGGTAAACCTTATAACACCCCTTTTTCGTCGGGGCTTAAAAATCATCATCATCATATCGGCCTGTTTCAGTCCACTGCTGGACATTGGCCTCTCCCAAGGAGCGTCATAGCGCACGATATCCCCCACCCTTTGCATCCAGTTTAGGTAAACGTAGTGTGGGACGCCCCCCGGCTAGATGGACAGATGACCTGAAGAAAGTAGCTGGTTGTGACTGCCTTAAAAATACTTGTTAACAAAAATCCACAAATATGTAAAATCAAATACGTCAATATGCAAAATCATTCATTGTCTCGCCTAACCTTAACCCCAATGTATTGATTGTCAATAGATGCAAGGATACGGGCAATTAGCTAATTGACCTTAATTACTTATTGTCAAAATGTTGAAGCATCACAATAGGCTAGATGACACCACCAATCGTTGACATACTTTTTATTATCTGTCAAAACGGTCTGCCTCCATAGATTTTGTATGGGAATACAAGAACGTGACGTCACAGTAGTGTATCCGAAATCGGAGTCAATCAATTGACCGAATTTTTATTAAGTTTTGCGTGTTTGAAAATTGGTTTCTACAGCTTTTTGGAAATAAACAGATTATATTGACTTCATAGGGGCTGTGTTTTTTAAACGCCATGGTTTTGAAAATATTTAAGATAGGTGTCATCATGCCTTATAGAACTAAAGAATTCGATGACTCGTAGTCACATATTCTACCCGTTGTTCTACGTGAGAACAAACGCGACAATAGGCTTGTTTCTACTATGAAAGCAAACTACAAAAACTGATTTTCTAAAAAATAATTCATAATTTTCATTAATATTTTTCTGTAGTTCATAAAACTTGATTTTTAATTGAAATTCAATTGATTGATTGAAAATCACTCAGTCGGCATTGCACGCGATGACGTCAAAGTGTGTTATACTCATACAAACTTCATGGAGAAAAGCGTTTTGACAGTTCATAAAAAGTACCTCAACGATTGGTGGTGTCAACTACCCACCCTATTGTGACGCGACAATAACAAATGTATGTATGTACTTTTTTATTTATTTCAACGAACACACCAATTACCCTGTAGTCCAGTCACTTTAGGGTTTCACCTCGGAATTTGAGATAATAAGCTGGAAACTCGTATACAGCTTTATTTTGGCGTTCTAAAAGTTGTCTCAAAAGTCTCATATTATCTCGTGTCTGCGTCGTAAGTTATTCAAGGTCAAAGGTCACGAAAATCGGTTTTTTGCAATTATCTCCGTTTCTATGGTTCCAATCACTTCAACACCTATTATGAAAATTAAAGATAAAAAAAATTGCCACAACTTTTGTCTAAACTTTTTTTTTATACGTTCAACCCTTTTCGAGATAGAGGGCGGAGAGCACCCAGCGCTCAGGCATATATACTGTAATACAAGGTCAACCGTGAATCTCGGTGAATAATACCTTGCACCTTCTACATGCATTGAGTGGTTGTGATACAACTTCTGCGCTGTTTAATAAAGGGAAAAAAACTTTAATAAAATCACTGCAAAAACTTGCTAATTTCGACGAACTGGCTCAAGTTTTTCTACAAGAAAACTGCCCTGTACAGCAATTATATGAAAATGGAGTACGCATCTTTATATAATGCTCCGAAATCTGAAAATAATATTGATCATCACAGATACATTCAATTCATTAAATCTACTAAACTTCATAAACCTGTCCAGTTATCTAATCTTCCACCAACAAGTGCAGCAGCTCATCAACACATAAATCGTGTTTATTACCAAATTCAAAAATGGTTAGGATATGATTTAGAACCTCAAGAATGGGGCTGGGTACTCCGAAATGAATTTTTGCAGCCAATAACTACACTATTACCACCAGCTCCAGATGAATTACTCAGTACAATATTTTGTAATTGTAAGAATGGTTGTGGTTTACGCTGCGGATGCAGAAAATCGGGCTTGCAGTGCACTTTAGCTTGTGGGCAATGCAATAGGCAAGCTTGTCTCAATGCTGTTGTATTGCAAGACGATCTCGAGGAAGAAACTGCATTTGATCCAGAAATTTTAGAAGGTTTTGAGACAATGATGCAGGAAAACGAAGATGATGAAGATGAAATTGAAATGTTGAATTTCCCAGGAGATGATGATGAAGAAGAAGAAGAAAAAGAAAATTGATATTTTTCAACTTCCGATTTTTGTAGAATTCAAATTTACATTTAATTTTAATTGTAACAAAAGTACAGTTACTAAATAAAAATTAAATTAAATTATACTTACTTGATTTATTTCTATTTACAATCTATCTATTTATTTACAATCTATTATCGAATAAAATTAAATTAATTTAAAATACATATAAAACATCATTCAATACAATGTATTAACTAATAAATAATACAAATTCTTTATTGTTAATAATATTTTTATAATTTATTAACTGTATACAAGGTATTATTCACCGAGATTCACGGTTGACCTTGTATTACAGTATAAATGCCTGAGCGCTGGGTGCTCTCCGCCCTCTATTTCGAAAAGGGTTGAACGTATAAAAAAAGTTTAGACAAAAGTTGTGGCAAATTTTTTTATCTTTAATTTTCATAATAAGTGTTGAAGTGATTGGAATTTGGAACCATAGAAACGGAGATAATTGCAAAAAACCGATTTTCGTGACCTTTGACCTTGAATAACTTACGACGCAGACACGAGATAATATGAGACTTTTGAGACAACTTTTAGAACGCCAAAATAAAGCTGTATACGAGTTTCCAGCTTATTATCTCAAATTCCGAGATTGACTCCTTTTTTTCCCTAAAGTGACTGGACTACTGCCCCAAACTAAGCGTTAGCTTGTGCTATGGTGGCTAGGATAACGGATAAAAACACTTAAATACATGTATTAACACCCATGACTCAGGAAAAATGCTCGTGCTCATCACACAAACATTTCCCCATAGCAGGATTTGAACCTGCGACAGCCGGTTTTGTAGTCTGGACTCCGACCATTAGACCAAAGCTTTTATGCTGTCCTACGTGACGAAGCGCGATTGACATTTACACAAGTATTGGTAGCAGCATCGCTTTGCCTCGCTTATGTAGGACAACGCCTTGGATACGTTGATAGCCTATGATCCATTGACCAGGATAGAATAGAATAGAATAGAATCATTTATTTGCTCTTGAATATGGTACATGTCAGATCTTTAAAATAACGCATATAAGTCTCACATATTCAGCTATATAAAAAAGCATGCAAATATAAACATAAAATTGGAAACACATTGTACTCACATTACATATACAAAACATTAAATAGGTACTATTAAATTAAAATGTCAATATCATTATTATGTCAGTATACAAAATCAATATCATTAAAATAAAATGTCAATATTAATCAAAATGAATGTCCATATACAAAACAATACCAAGTCAATGAACCAAATGCCAATATCATGCCTTGTCTTTCCAGTCAAAAAATTCTTTTAAACAATAGAAAGAATGCTCAAGCAGCCAGTTGTGTAATGCTTTCTTAAATTGACAGAATGATCGGTCTTTTAAACTTTGGGGGATTTTATTATAAATTTTTATGCACATGCAGTAGCATAAAAATACTAAAAATCTAATATATAAAATTCTCGTGTCACAGTTTTCGTTGCCATACTCCTCCGAAACGGCTTGACCGATTCTCATGAAATTTTGTGAGCATATTGAGTAGGTCTGAGAATCGGCCAACATCTATTTTTCATACCCCTTAGTGATAAGGGTTGTTCACCTTAAACATTTATATGGCAAAACAACGTTTGCCGGGACAGCTAGTAATTATAATAAAAACACAACAACATTTGGCTAATGAGGCCCACTTGGCTTAGGCCCGTGAGTCTCATTTTCCTGCCGAGACTAGCAGAAAGAAGCAATTCTTTCGGTCTGTCCCGAGATAAAAAGAGAAACATAAAAATAAATATACAACAACATCACATACATTCATCTGTCTCTGTGGTAAGTAGCTTGAACACTTGTGTTACAGATATCAGAATCAACAGTGGTATTACAAATAAACTTAAACAAATACATAAAACACCCAGACCAGTGAAAAACAGACGTGCTCATGCACACAAATGTTTGTACAGTGCGGGGATCGAAACCGCGACCTCTAGCACCAATAGGGGCCATCTTATTATCTTAAAAATAGGTTATTCTTAAAAAGGCGTTCAGTTACTGTCAGTTTGTTTCATTCGATTCTGATAAATAACATGAACCGGTGTGTATGCCTATCTCTCTCACTCTCTCTCTCTCGCTCTGTCTCTCTCGCTCTTAGGCGGGTTAACTGTGCTCGAGTGGAAGGGACGCGTGCCTTTCACTTTTTATGTCTGTCTCACTCGCTCTTAGGCGGGCTAACCATGCCCGAGTCGAAGGGACGCGTGCCTCTCACTCGCTCTCATTGTGAGCGCATAACGTGAGCGGAGCGTAACGCAGTTTCTTGAAGTGTCACCCGGCAAACCAATTTATAAGACGTTGTCACGTCAAAAAAGGATTCCCATTTAATCCTCAATAACTTAACTAACATAGGATTTTGCAGGTGCCTACTCACTTGGATTCAAACCAATGCAATAACTTTGTCTCTCAACAATACTATATATATACCTTCTTACACTTTTATTCTATCTTTGGAGATGGGCCAAAACTTTCACCGACACACGTGTCGAAATAATCAGAATTCTAAATGACGTAATGATAATAAATAAATGTGAGGTTAGTTTTTGTTCTTGACTCCACATGTAGAAGAATTTCGTTCCGAAACACAGGCAATGGAATCCAGTATAATTTGTGAGGGTATTTTCTCTTTAATGGACCAAATTGAAAGGTAAGCGATTTCCCGGATAGTATTTTTTCCCATGGTAATGCGTTGTCTTCCCGCGGTCAAAAGTAACTCACGTCCTTTCTTGAGTCTCAAACTATCTTCTTACCGAATTTCATTTGAATCTGTTCAGTAGTTTAGGCGTAAAAGCGATGGTCTATTTGAATTTTCCCATGGAAATGCATCATTTTCCCGCGGTGAAAAGTAGCCTATGCCCTTTCTCGAGTATAAAAATATCTCCATACCAAATTTAATGCAAATCGGTTCAGTAGTTTAGGCGTGATTGAGTAACATACAGACAGACAGAGTTACTTTCGCATTTATAATGTTAAATATGGATATGGATTCCTCAGAACTTTCCTAATCCCAATGTGATACAATATGACCGAAAATTTAACGCCAGACGCTATAACATTTTCCGTGTTTCCTACCAAGTCAAAGTGGGCGCTCATTCAAGTCGCCACTTTTTGGAATAGGTCCATAACACAATATGTATTGCTCATTTTATTTTATGAGTTCAACGTTTGTGCAATTTTCGGTCATTGATACTTTATTCCACTAAACATGTAGTCTGGTGCCAGCAGAGACCAATACGGTAGTTGACACCACTAATCGTTGACGTACTTTTTATCAACTGTCAAAACGCTTTTCTTCATAGAGCTTGTATGGGAATAACACTTTGACGTCATCGCGTGCAATGCCGACTGAGTGACTAATTATCATTTGAATTCCAATTAAAAATCAAATAATACGAACTGCAGAAAAATATTAGTGTAAAGGCATCTGAAATTATGAATAATTTTAGAGAAAATCAGTTTTTGAATATTTCTTTCATAGTGGAAATAAGCCTATTGTATTGTTACCAAATATTCATCTTTTATAGGCTAACTAGCTATTACCCGCGCCTTCGTCCGCGTTACGTAGTTTATTTGGAACGCGTTGTTTTCCCGAAATACCAATCTTATCCAAATATAATTCAAATCTTTGGTAATTTAGGAGTGCAAGCGATCAGATTCCCCGGAAAGTATTTTTTCCCATGGGAATGTTTTGTTTTCCCGCGGTCAAAAGTAATTTTTTTTATTTATTTTAGCTTTATTGCACAACAATACTTTGTACAAAAGGTGGACTTAACGCCGTAGGGCATTCTCTACCAGTCATACCTTTGGGCTAAGCAGAAATGATTAGTGGGCGGTGCGACAAAATAAATAAAAGCGAAAGTAACTTATGTCCTTTCTTAAGTCTCATACTATCGCCTTACCAAATTTCATTTAAATCTGTCCAGTAGTTTAGGCGTAAAAGCGATCAGCGCACCTGAATTATTCCATGGAAATGCTTCATTTTCCCGCGGTATAAAGTAGCCTATGTCCTTTCTCGGGTATCAAAATATGTGCATACCAAATTGTATGCAAATTGGTTCAGTATATTAGGCGTGATTGAGTAACAGACAGACAGTTAAGTAATAAGAATAGTATGGATTTAGGTGGCGTGTTCATCCAAATTGTCGTGTAATTTCAACATAAAGGAAGTTTTTTTTTACATATGTGCGTATTTTGACTGTCGTCTTGTAGGTTGTAGTATCTTATTTTTCTGACATCTCTTATGTTGTTCTTGTGTTTTTGATAACCTTAATCAATAAATGTTTCTTTATTTTTTTATTTAATATTGATACGCTCTAATAACTTTTTATTGACGACCACTTTGGTGTAATGGTCAAGAAGTTGTCTATTAACAAAGAGGTCGCGGGTTCGATCCCCGCACTATACAAACATTTGTGTGCATGAACATGTCTGTTTGTACTGGTCTGTGTGTTATACGTATTAATTTTATTTTATTTGTAATACCACTGTTGAATATCGATAACACAAGTGCTTAAGTTACTTACCACGGAGTCAGATCAATGTATGTGATGTTGTTGTATATTTATTTATTTATTCTCTAAATAATAAACCCGTTCAATAATCGGGTTAGAATCGCTTGAGCTCAATTTGTGTATTTCAGAACAATTGCTATCATCAATGTAAGTTTGGAATGCACTTGTTTGTTAAACATTACAGTTACAGCTAATTACACTTGCGGATATAACAATTTAAGCTAATTATGTGAACTCTGTCTCGTCTTTGATTCTCATCAAATAGTTCTAATTAGCGTTGCATATTACAATCAATAACACTGTGTTTTATCTTGATAAAGTGGCATAGGTATAACAAATAGGCATTTGATGAAATGCAATAGGCTTGTTTCCACTATGAAAGAAGTATTCAAAAACTGATTTTCTCTAAAATAATTCATAATTTCAGATGCCTTTACACTAATATTTTTCTGCAGTTCGTATTATTTGATTTTTAATTAGAATTCAAATGATAATTAGTCACTCAGACGGCATTGCACGCGGTGACGTCAAAGTGTGTTATTCCCATACAAGCTCTATGAAGAAAAGCGTTTTGACAGTTGATAAAAAGTACGTCAACGATTGGTGGTGTCAACTACCGTATTCAAAAATGAGACAGATAGCCTTTTGTCAATGGCCAGACAATCACAATCATTACAAGATCTAATATATCTTGGTGGTGCCATCTCCAAACTTCAATGGTACTCTATGGCAATAATTCTGAGTGGGGGCAATTTGTTTATACCTGCACTTTTCTATCATTGACTGCCTAGTTGGTGTAGTGGCAAAATTTCTGCCTTACATCCGTGAGGTCCTAGGTTCGAATACCAGATCGAGCCAAAATTGTGTCTGAGATTTTCTGTCATGAATTTCTCAAAAACAGCTCGGAGTCGGGAAGTTGGCGGTGTTACACCCCCGTGCCTCGGTGCGCACGTTAAGCCGTTGGTCCTGCGCCTGATCTCTCTCCGGTCATGTCGGATTGCCGTCTCATCGAACTTTGAGAGTGATGGAACAGTGAGTGCACCTGTGCATTGCGCTCACACTTGTGCACTATAATATATACTGCGTAGTTGGCTGATCTCTGTTGAGATTGGCCGCCGTGGTCGAAATCGGCCGGGAGGACTATTGTCTATTATTGTTTGTTTCATTTTAGTTTTATAACATAATTAGTCCTAGTCCTGTGTCAATTTTCAAGTGTAGTTAATAAGCCAAATAATCATTTTTTCTTCCTTTCTGGTAGAAAATATTCAAAGTATACTTTAGACAACAATGAATGAGTTTCAATATCTTATCTTTTTTCTCATTGTTTACAACAAGACGATGACAAATTCTTTAGGACACAACAGGTCAATGAAACAGCGAGACTAAGGTTGTCATCATGTCATCTCGTTCAAAATAATATGAGATACTACGTCGCAGGAAATATATCTTTCTACAATCCATCATTATGTTACATGACGTGACGTGTGCTAATAGTTTACACAAACAATAGCTGACTTATAAGGTAAACAACGAAATTTGTGTAGACTGGGACTTACTGGGTGATAACTATTTTAAAAATAAGGGCTATTACACACGAACAGCAGTTTGCTGTCGCTGCAGTTGAGTTCAGAAGGCGACCGGCTAGCTGTCGGCATGCCGCCAAAGCGCTGTCCACGCGTTGGCGGCTGCCAACGGCGCTTACTGCGGGCAGACGTCGACGTGGCTACAGCTTGGTGCAGGCAGAGATCGACGTGTCTGCAGCTTGCTGCGGGCCCGTCAGCTAGCCGCCTCTCACAGCGAGCTGTTGACACGTCGACGGGAGACGTCAACGTGTCCACAGCTTGCCGCGAGCAGACATCGCCGTGTCTAGAACTTGCTGCAGACACGTCCACGATTAGCTGCCGACAAGTGACGGCAACTGCGGTCGCTCATGCCGTCGTAAATGTGCTGCTCGTGTGTAAGGACACTGAACCTTAACTAACATTTTCTTTCCTAGATTTTGTTCCAGAATTCTGGACTGACAAGATTGCCGTCAAGCGGTGGACAAAGGGGAAAAGAGCATATACATATAAAACGGCGACATTCAAAGGGTTATACCCAAAAAAAATAATTTAAAAATAAAATTGCTCTTTGGTTATTGTATCCCTAGTGGCACTACCAGAGACAAAACAGAGAATTAATAAAGCACTGTCACTGTCAACTTCTTCGTCATTGGCGGTAAAAGTAGAATTAGGTCCACTGTACACAAGTTTGTGCAGAAGTTTATAAATAAATAAATAGTAACAATAGGTTGATGACGCCTATCTTAAACATTTTCAAGACCATGGATGGCGTTTAAAAAACATAGCCCCTATAAAGTTAATACAACCAGTATATTTCCAAAAAGCTGTAGAAACAATTTTTTAAGCACACTAAATTCAATAAATATTCGGTCAATTGACTCAGATCGATTTCTGATACACTACCGTGACGTCACGATTTTGTATTCCCATACAAAATCTATGGAGACAGACCGTTTTGACAGATAATAAAGAGTATGTCAACGATTGATGATGTCATCTAGCCTATTGGGCCTTTGCAGAAGTTTTTTTGAAAAATATGACATAACGAGTGCGTAATATCAAACAGGTCTATAAAATTTAAGACCCTGTGTCAAATTGGTCAAAGCCAAAATCCAGTCCTAAGAGTATTCCACAGGTCACAAAGAACCGGCCAGTAAGCAAATCTGACTGTGACCTTAAAAGGTCGCCAGGATACCACGACCTCGGGTTCAAAGTCCCAGACGTCTGAAGGGGTCAGTGAACCCGTGGTGGCGGTCAAAAATATATTTGTGGAGCAAAATCCGAGGGTTCGACTCCGTAACATAGCCGTATTTTTGAGGATTGTCCATCGCGTTCGCGCGCACGGTTAAGATGGTGTGAGTGACAAGGATAGCTAGATTCGAAATTACGGACAGAAGCAAAGAGTGAAGCGTCACAGTTCTAAGCTACAGAAGAGTGCTATAGGGGGTTGCGATGTATTTTACGACAGCTATAAGTTATGGTATCTACCTACCTAGATCTGAGCACAAACTGCGCTTAAGTATAAATGGAGATCTTCTTTTTTTAAATTAAAGAACCTCGCTCTTGTCATTGGATCATGCATGGCATGGCATTCTTTCGAAGCCAAAAAAAAAACAAAATTTCCAATTTAAAAAAAAACCGACTGAGCCAGTACCACCACCGGTGACCTTCGGACGGATGGACGAATTTTTTACCAGCCATAGCTTACAACCACCGTGATAAAATTATTTTTCGAATAAAATATTTAATAAAACACTCGGCCCATGAGTTCGGAAGCTACGATGCCACAGACAAACACATAGGGGGCAAACTTATAACCCTCTCTTTCGTCGTGGGCTAAAAATAGGTCAGACAAAGACAGACAGACAACTAGATAATCTGCAATTGTGCGCATTACCAACACTTTAAGCCGGGTCTAGACGAGTGTAACGAGTAATGTAATCCACCGTGTAATGTAACACGAATTCCACGTGTGGACGGCACGGCGAGCATTGCATGTAACGCTCGCGGTTGATCTGTCGGCTGTCGGTTTTTGCGAGAACACAAAGACGCTCGCCGCACTCTAATAAGTAAATAGTCGAATAAAAATAGTAATAAGTTGCATTACACGTTACACTCTTCTAGACCCGGCTTTACAATTCATTGTTTCGTATTTCTTTATCAAACGATATTATTACAGGTAAATGCTAGCATATGATAATATTGATAATGCAAGCGTGTCCTGATATGAGGCCATCGACCTGATGCAAAACGCATTGCAACTGGTGACTGCACAGAAGCAATAAGCACTTCAACAAATTGCTAAATCTTTAAGCTTATTTTTATTCAAATCTTTATTGCACAAGAAATGTAGAGTACATTTTCTGCCATATGTCTTTTGTCGCAATGACATGCGATATAACATGTATACCATTTTTATTATTATGTATATGTGTATAAATGTCTATGATGTGCTATGTATATATAATAAATATTTATATCAGTAATTAGTAGCATGTTTGTTTATTAATTGTACTTTTTTTTTCAATTTCGTAAGTAGGTAACCTACCTAACCATTTTATTTTTATTTTCTTTTTTCTCTGTACGTGCACCGCCTGTATGTTCTCTGCTAGGACCTGTGGTTGACTGGTAGAGAAAGCCTCCGGCATTAAGTCCGCCACTGTCCAGAAGTTTTTTCAATAAATAAAAATAAATAAATAATGTGCCAGGAAAACGGCTACGGCTAGTGAGTTTCAACGGCTGGACAGGATTCTGAACAGCCATAGCTAGCAACCACCGTCATGAAATGATCATGCGAATAAAAACCGCATTGAAATCGGACCATCCCATCGAGAGCTACGATGCAACAGACACAAAATAGGTGTCAAAATCACATATTGCCATGTAAGAGGTAAGAACTCCATTAACTAAGCTTCATAACTACCTAAATTTGACGTCACATAAAATTATAATTATGATATATATACATAACTACAAAAAGAGTCAATATTAAACCTACTACCTAGGCCCATTGCTTCCAGGCGCAGGCACAATTTTTTATCCCATAGCGGTAAAGGTTTTATGACACTGGTGGGACGTGTGAATTGAAAAACTTCAGTAATCCATTCATACATCATATGAAACAAACAATCACCCGAAACATATTCATAAACAAATAAGGAAATGCGTCAGTGAACTGCGAGTGTAAACTTGGGCTCTCTGCCAGAGCTGTATCCCGATTCACTGTCCTGGACTGACGTGTAGAGTAGAACATTCGTGCTACTGACATTGACCTTCAGCTCGTTGGCTTTTATATTAAAACTTTTAAAAAAAACCGATGTGTAAAGCTGAAAAAGAGGATTATTTTGCTTTAAATTTCCACTAAACGACGCCAGCGCAGAAACCAAAATACATCCAATTATTATCACCTGAGGAAGATAGAACTGGAAGTCGCAGGCCTTACAATACCTACAACTTAATCAACAAGTTTAGTACTCGAACTTAATCATTTAATTTTCAAGAAACTTTTATATCCACAACTGTAAACTGTTTTGTGTTAATAAATAAAACTCAAAACGTGACACAGAAGATGCACCTGGAATCACAACACTGAGATCAACAAAACACTCGACGCGTTTCGCCACTACACGTGGCATCCTCAGGAGATGTTGTCGCGTCGAAAGACTACGAGCGACAGCTCTCGTCGTGAGTTGTAGGTATTGTAAGTCCTGCGACTCCCAGTTCTATCTTTTTCAGATGATTACAGTTGGATGTATTTTGGTTTCTGGGCTGACGTCGTTTAATGGAGATTAAAAGCAAAATAATTCTCTTTTTCAGCTGTACATATCGGGGGTTTTTTAAGTTCTAATTTTAAAAAGTGAATTTAAAGCAAAACAATCCTCTTTTTCAGCCTTAGTCATGGATTTCCGCAAAGTAACGCCTGATTCCATCAACTATACCCCCGATATATGTCATAAAAACAGCTGATGAGCCTCAACGGCTGGTCGGATTAAATTGTCTTTCAAATAACATAACCACTATCTGAAAGACCGCAGTACCTAACGGGATACATGGCGCTTGAAAACTGTGACATGGAAGTCAATGGAAGGCCTCCAATGACGTCCACCATAGAAAAATATCTTCTATCTATCTCGCTAAAACTCGAGAACGACTGGACCGATTTGAATAATTTTAGTCGCAAAATAATCGTGGAAGTCCAGGGAAGGTTTTTAAACGATGAAAATTACAAAAAAAAAACGATTAGGACAACGTCTGCGGGTCCGCTAGTATTTTCTAAATTCCAGCGTTATTTAAACAGCCTGTGAAAAGGTCGCGCGTGACTTGACTCCACGTGCCGGCACCTGTAGCTTTAGATACATATACAACAGTATGGACACAAAGGCGCGTGTCATGTTTCAGATTTCCGCGCCCCGCGCCATCGGCGCCATACACGCAGTGTGGACCCTCAACTACATTCAGCTGTGGGTGCCGGTCAGTAATAATAATAGGCCACAGCGGCCAATCTCAATAGAGATCAGCCAACTATGCATGAGATATTATAGTGCACAAGTGTAAGCACAATACTCAGGTGCACTCACTGTTCCATCACTCTCAAAGTTCGGTGAGACGGCAATCCGACATGACCGGAGAGAGATCAGGCGCAGGACCAACGGCTTAACGTGCGCACCGAGGCACGGGGGTGTAACACCGCCAATGTAAAACTTCCCGACTCCGAGCTGTTTTTGAGAAATTCATGACAGAAAATCTCAGAAACTATTTTGGTTCGACCTAGGAATCGAACCCAGGACCTCTGGGATGTAAGGCAGAAACCTTGCCACTACAGCAACGAGGCAGTCAGTAACAATGACGTTTCATCATCATCATCATCATCATCATCATCATCATAACCAGCGTTCGACGCCCACAGCTGAGCATAGGCCTCCTACGCGATCAGTCCTGCGCTCCTCGCACACAGCGCGTGCAGCGGCTTCCCGCAACCACGCACCAGGTCGTCGGTACTACTTGTAGGGGTCTGCCCACAGATCTTCGCCAGCCACGCGCGAGCGATTCGACAACCTTTCTGCCTCATAATCATCAGAAAGAAACACGCACCCCTGATGTTCAGGGTGCGCGACAGCTCCAACGGTATCCTGAAAGTTATTGAGGGCGACTACATGTTTGTCCCTTGATATGGCACATAAGCCAAAATATATGCACCAAATTAGTTATTAGGTACTAACATAGTGTGTAAGATGTATTGTTTACTAACCCTATTCGAATCCTTTGTTGTCCTAATAAATAAATAAAAAAATATAATGACGTTTTAACATTGACAAATATATTTTCCTCCAGCTTTATTTAAACAGCCTGACGCAAGGTCAAGCGTGACCCGAAGCCGGCTCCACGTGCTAGCGTGTCAACTGTCAAACGTCACGATATCATAATGTACGCAGTAATTAATCTGCGCTGACGTGACGCGAGTCATGCAGTTATCTTTGAGTGGATGGTTTGATTTATATGTCAGGAATATCGTGCAAATGCTTGTGGCGGAGTTGGTGTAGCTCTTTGATAGAGATACAAAGTTAAGCATCCTTAGGCGCGGTCGTGTTTGGGATGGGTGACCATCTCGACCATTTAAGTGACGTCTATTTTATTTGTAAAGTTTTTTGCCTTCACAACGCTATTTTTAATTTCCAAAAGACAACGGTCCAATGCTCTAACCACTGAGCTACCGAGAACCTTAATTAAGTCGTTGAATTTTGTAAGTGCTTTATAACGCTTGAAGCCAGCGTATGTTTCGGACTTAGAGGATGCCTGTTCACTCTAGCTTTGAAAATTTCGAGGTTGTAATTGCAGGGAAACACTGACGCAGTGAGTGAGTTCCACATTTTTGCAGTTTTATTTTTTTGAGTAAGTCAAATCATTTTCATCAATGATTGTGGGAGACAATTTACAAGCAAATAAATAAATTTACAAGCAAGCAGCCCCGTGCTTCGGAAGGCACGTTGGGCTGTTGATCTTGGTTACTATCGATAGATATTAGTCGTTGGGCCTGTTTAGAGGGCAGGACCGTGGTCGCATGCAACCGGCCCGACCAATCGGACCAACCGCACTTAGTCAAAAAAATAAAACTGCAAAAGAGTGGAACTCACTCACTGCGTCAGTGTTTCCCTGCAATAACAACCTTGAAATTTTCAAAGCTAGAGTGAACAGGCATCTTCTAGGTGAGCTCGTTCCATCGTAGACTCAGTCTTAGCCTCGTCGGGCTTAGTCTTGGGTCAAGAGCAAACCAAATAAATAAAAAAACTTATGGTCCCGTCCCACTAATGGCACCGGAGGGCACCGTCTGGTTTTTAGTGGGTATACGAGCACCTTTCGAGTTCAGGAATCATCGCCATCCCCCAAGCTGGAGATAGGTGTGCGTTAAGCATAATCCAGACGCAAAAAAAGGTCTGCTCAGAGGCCATGCACCAAATTAGCCCGCGGCTCGTACCGCCTCATAGTTGAGGTGAGGCTGGCTAATCGAAGGCCGACCTGACGCCGACTCCACGTGCTAGCGTGTCTTCCTTCAAGCGTAACGATATCATAATGTACATCAAGAAGCCTGTTACAGTCTACTGCTGGACATAGGCCTCCCCTTCGGAGCGCCACAGCGCACGATCTCCCGCCCTTTGCATACAGTCACTATCAGCTGCCTTCTTCAGGTCATCTGTCCATCTAGCCGGGGGGCGTCCCACACTACGGTTAATAATTCATAATTTACGCATTAATTAATCAGCGCTGACGTGACGCGAACCGCGAAGCCGTTATCTTTGAGTGGACAGAGTTAACCTTTTGGTTTGATAGATTTTTGCAGGGATATTGTATATTTTTTTCTACTTTAGTACATATACGTACGGTCACGGTCCAATCAGAGGCTACAACTTTTTGACGATGACTAATCTTGTGCGAATTTTTAACTATTTTATACTAGGGTAGATGTAGGCAAACAGTAGATATATTATTTAATCGACGAATAATTATTAAATCAAAAAGAAATCAAAATACAAATAAAGAAAGGGTTGGCATTTGAATCACGCATTGTAGGTAGAGGGGGAGGGGAAGGGGGGCATTTTATAGGGGTTGGTCATATAACATCTTCCTCTGTTTGGTTTGATCTAAGCCTTCAATATCCTACAGCCAAGCAAGTTGCCCATTTTACAGTTGACGATTGTACGAACGTATCGTATCGCCCCTCATCTAAGCCTTTAACATCCTACAGCCAAGCAAGTACCCATTTTTCAGTTGACGATTGTACGAACGTATCATATCTACCTCTATTTGGTTTGATCTAAGCCTTCCATATCCTACAGCCAAGAAAGTTGTCCATTTTACAGTTGACGATTGTACGAATGTATCGTATTTTGCTTTGTTTGGTTTGATCAAGCCTTCAATAACCTACAGCCAAGCAAGTTTCTCCTAACCAGACATCTCGGTAGAAATGTATCTACACGGCATCAAAACAAGCTCGTTTAGAACCGGTTTGTTTTCCTACAAGCTCTTCCTAAAATAGAAACTTTAATAACTGATATACTTCGTAAGGTATATCCGTAATTTCAAAACGTTCAAATGTAGTCATCCTTGTCACTCATATGAGCTTAACTTAGAGAGCGAAATAGATGTCTAGATTTGAAAAATACACGCAGTAGGCGACTGAATGAAATAACACACTTGTTTTGCGAAATGCAAGGTCGCAATCAAAATGTGTAGCATTTTTTTAACTTGTCAGACTGTAACTGATATTTCCTAGGGTATCATTATTATATGGATCGATCACTGCATAAATTTTGATCTGAAATTAATACACACTCAGGTTTTGACGTGACAACGTCTTATAAATTGGTTTGCCGGGTGACACCTCAAGAAACTGCGTTACGCTGCTCCGCTCACGTTTCGCGCGAGAGAGACAGAGCGAGACAGAGCGAGAGAGAGAGAGAGAGAGAGATAGGCATACACACCGGTTCATGTTATACGAATGAATATTCACATTAAAATTATTTTACCACTCAGAGTCGTTGTCACGTAAAACTTTCGCGCGTATACCGACTTTACAGGCAACCAATTTTTTAACACGCTTATATATATTAGCTCGGGCTGTATGTATGTAACGGAATTTTCGAACTCAATTTTCACCAACTTCCAGAAATCGGATCAATTTGAAACTTTGCACACGTATCAAGTACCGATGACAATGCAATAATTTGATTTAAGAGTTTTTTATTATACTTATTAACTAAAAAAATATAAATAAACAATAGTTTAAAAATTAAAAAACACGCTTTTATTGCTTACTAAAAAAAGAAAATTTTTTTTGAGTACAAATAATTTCCATTACAGTACAAAAGCGTGGGGTGCTTGGTATAGTATACCTATATTAAAATTATTCTATTATTGGCAACTATAAAAAGAGAACTATGAAAACTACATACAGTGCACCCCACGCTTTTTACTCTACTGTAATATAAATTCCGTGTACTCAGATATTATTTTCGCTTTTTTAGTTAGCAAAAATAGCGTGTTTTTTTTAAAGTTTTTTAAAGTATGATTTATTTCTATTTTTTTGGAAGTTAACCACTTAGCGTCAGAGAAGGTCACCACGGTCACACGCTTTTAAACGTCAGACATCAGGCGATCGGTAGCGTGCTGCCTCGCTCTACACGGCTTCTGCCACTCCGATTGTCGGCAGGACAAACAACTTTTTTTTTTTAATTTACACCATAAAAGGTTTTCCCTTTGACGCGTTTCGCCACTACACGTGGCATCGTCAGGAGATGTTGTCGCTTCGACAGACTACGAGCGACTAAATAATTCTCTTTTTCAGATTTAGTTATGGATTTCGCAAAGTAACGCCTGATTCCATTAACAATAACAATTCATTTATTTAAAAATTTACAAACTTTCCTTACAGGTGGTAACCTATTGCGATACCGAAGTGACAATAGAACCTTGAAAAATAACAAGTAAAATACCTTAAAAAACAAGTAATAATAATAATAATAATTCCGTCACTACATTTTATATGACACTGTCATTAGTGCCGCCTTTGTGAATTCACTCAGATTGCAAGAAAAAAGATCCACATCATCAGCTATAGCGTTGAGTATGCGGAGCGCGGTCGGTACGGCCAGCAGGCAGGCAACAAAGCTTTGCCAGAAAAATAATTCACAGTTACCCGCTAGTCTAAATAAGAGAACAATTCCTAAATGCATCCTCCATCAGTCGTGCCTACAATAAGACCTAAAATAGCCTAGATCTAGATTGGATGATCGCATCCGAACACCAGTGGTTCTGTATGGGGTCTATGCACTCGTTCGTATTCATTGGAAAATTGCCTGTGGCCCCAGAATAGGTAATAGCTGAAACAGTAACGAACAAATGTTGAAAATTACGATAACTCTGGTGGAATTGTCAACAAGTTGACTATTAACCAAGAGGACGCTGGTTCGATCCCCGCACCGTACAAACATTTGTGTGCATGAACATGTCTGTTTGTACTGGTCTGAGTGTTATAATGTATTTAAAGTTTATTTGTGATACCACTGTTGATTCTGATATCTGCAACACAAGTGCTTAAGCTACTTACCACGGAGTCAGATCTATGTATGTGATGTTGTTGTATATTTTACAAAATGTTTGAAACAACATAAACACTAACGCACATCTCGACATGGTGTCCTAACTAAACGGATATCAGGTTGGGTAAAGCTGAAGACATATTCATCGGACGCGGCTGACGGACATTGTACAATCAGTCGGACGTATCGTAAGTCGTGGATGCGTTCGACAAGAACTTGAAAGGCTGTGCAAACTTCGCATACACCATTCGAGCGCCTTTCAGCGGCGACAATATTATTTTTCAGCTTTACAATGCACCAAAACACTCGATTTAAAGCCCTGGGGCCTAATTCTGCTAATCAATCGTAACAAAATCATAATTTAAATGCCCGAATTTGACATTTCATCCATACTAGAACTGTCAAATACAGGCGATTCAAATACGATTCATTAAATGAGTAGGCATGACGAAACCTATCGTAAATATTTCCGATACCTACGAGGGGTTTTAAAAACATAAACTCTATGAAACTAGCAAAACCAATTTATTTCCAAAAAGTTGTAAAAAACAATTTTTATTTACATAAAATTTAATTAATATTCAGTTATTTGACTTCGATTTCTGATACTCAATCTAGCCTAGTTAAGACGTGCGGCTGTGTGTGAACTGCGAGCCATTTCTAACATCTGTTCTTGGTTTTGCTACTGCTTTAGTTAACATCTATTCTGTGCTTAAGCTGTATTATCACAGATTACTAAATAGGTATTATGTCTAGTGAAATAACCGATGCAACGACTAGCATATAAGTAATTGGACTATAGACACGTTAAAATAATTCGCGACTACTCGCAAGACAATAAACGAAGAAAGAAATCGAATAACTATTGGACTCACCGATGCTGCGACATTGTATGCGCCTGCACACCACTCAAGGTGGGTAAATGGGTAAATTTACAATGTGACACAGAAGATGTACCTCTGTTTTGTTGGTGTCCAGGTGCATCTACTTGTAAGTTGTATTGAAGTCCCGCGACTTCCAGCTCTGGTTTTTTCAAGTGGTTACAGTTGGATGTATATGGGTTCCTGCGCTGGCGTTGTTTAGTGAAAATTTAAAGCAAAATAATTCTCTTTTTCAGCTTGAAAGTATATTTATTTATCCTTAGCACTTCCAAAACATATTATAAATAGCCACTGTGACTGAATCAATATTGCCATACAGATGGACCCCATCCAAGAATATTAATCATTGCAATGATTTGTCAAAAACAATTTGGGTATGCCAAGTAATTAGTGTAGTACTCGTATAAAAGGCACAAATGTCAATAAGGTAACTTTGTAATGCACTTTCATACTGTTCGACGAAAATAACAGGTAACATTGGTGGTACAAGCAGCCGCAACAAACACAACAAAGCAAAATAAGAACGCAAAAAAACTTAATAATAATTTTTATTAAGTAAAATACTTAATAATAATTTTTATTAAGTAAAATACTTAATAATAATTTTTATTAAGTAAAATACTTAATAATAATATTTATTAAGTATTTTTGCGTTCACAACATTATTTCTCAATGCAAAAAGAAAAAAAAAATCTCTCGGGTGATTTGAGGGTCTCCGACGATCATTGGTGAAACTTACGCTGGCTCAAAGCGTTAGAAAGCACTTACAAAATTCAATGACTCCATTAAATTTCTCGGTAGCTCAGTTGGTTAGAGCATTGGATCAAAGGTCGGGGGTTCGAATGCCAGGGAGCATGACCGGAGCCGAAAAGATTTTTTTCAGTGTTATGTTTTTCCGAATATAATAATAATAATAGTCCTCCTGGCCGATTTCGACCACGGCGGCCAATCTTAACAGAGATCAGCCAACTGCGCAGGAGATATTATAGTGCACAAGTGTGAGCGCAATACACAGGTGCACTCGCTGTTACATCAATCTCAGAGTTCGGTGAGACGGCAATCCGACATGACCGGAGAGAGATCAGGCGCAGGACCAACAGTTTAACGTGCGCACCGAGGCACGGGCGTGTAACACCGCCAACTATTCGACTCCGAGCTGTTTTTGAGAAATTCATGACAGAAAATATCAGAGACATTTTTGGCTCGACCTGGGATTCGAACCCAGGACCTCTCGGATGTAAGGCAGAAACTTTGCCACTACACCAACGAGGCAGTCAACCGCAACAATATAGGGGCAGACTGTACCACATTACATTTGACATGCAACAATTATAGTACCATATCAGATAACAATTTCAACAGATTTTAATTGGCATGATGACAGCTATCTTAAATATTTTCGAGACGATGGCGTTTAAAAAACATAGCCCCTATGAAGTTAATACAACTACATAGTATATTTCCAAAAAGCTGTGGAAACCAATTTTTAAACACACAAAACTCAATAAATATTCGGTCAATTGACTCGGATTTCTAATATATGACCGTGACGTCACGTTCATTTATTCCCATACAAAATCTATGGAGGCGGACAGAGGAGTTTTGATAGATAATAAAAAGTATGTCAACGATTGGTGGTGTCGTCTAGCCAATTGTGAAATTAAAGCACACCTAAAGCAAAATGGCCTGCCACAGGCGGGACTCGAACCCGCACCTCTCGCAAGCCGGGCGATTGCTCACCCAATAGAGCTACCGTGACACTTACTCATCAATTGAAAGAGCATTCTGTATGTGTATTAAATTTCATCCAAATCTGTTCAGTAGTTTAGGCGTGAGAGCGTAACAGACAGAAATTCAATTGTCGTATTGTGGTCGCCACCCTGTATAAGATTTGTACATTGTCATCAAAACAAAATGTGTATACAAAATTTTAGCATTTTTTTAAGGTTCTCGGTAGCTCAGTGGTCAGAGCATCGGACCGGACTTCCAAAGGTCGGGGATTCGAATCCTTCCCGATGACCGGAGCCGAAAAGAATTTTTTAAGTGTTGTCTTTTCGAAACTAAAAAATAGCGTTCTGAACGCAAAACAAAATCCTTAACAAATAAAATTTTAGCCTGTTTCATCTTAACCGATTGTCAAATATTTGTAAAAATATTTATCTTGGGTGATTTGAGGGTGTCTCCCACAATCATTGATGAAACATACGCTGGCTCAAAGCGTTAAAAAAGCATTTACAAAATTCAACGGCTCCATTAAGGTTCTCGGTAGCTCAGTGGTCAGAGCATTGGACCGGACTTCCAAAGGTCGGGGGTTCGAATCCTTCCCGATGACCAGAGCCGAAAAGAATTTTTTAAGTGTTGTCTTTTCGAAAAATTTTAGCACTTGAAATTGAGTAAAATTGAGCTTGCAAATCGTGTTTTACATTATCCATATAGTATATATTGCTCAAATTCGCCCTTTTAAATGTTCCTTTATCTGAAGGTTGTCTGGAAGAGATCACTACAAGCAATAAGACCTCCTAAATTGTACATCTTTCTTTGTTGAACTTGTCTGTAATTTTGTTTTTTGTCGTACAATAAAGTGTTATCTATCTATCTTGCAAGATTTCATTACAGGAAAACAAACACAGGGGCCAGGTGAAACTTAAAAACCTGTAAAAATTTATTTAATATGTTTATTTAACTGTTGATTCTGATATCTGTTACACAAGTGCTTAAGCTACTTGTCACGGAGTCAGATCAATGTATGTGATGTTGTTGTATATTTATTTATATTTTTTATTTATTTATAATAAACAATAGACTGAATTTGCTTTGCCTCCACCATCTTTGCTACCTCAGGCAAATCGCCTAAGAATTTTACGTGACATTAGGTGTCTGAAAAATGCAAGTTATCAGCACGGGAAATTTGTTTTTTATTTTAATCTACATATCTTGGATTCAACTACAGCTTATTTGGACCAACGTCAGAAATATACACTTAAAAATAACAAAATACAGTACATTAAACTGGCATATTAAATGCTATTGATAACAAACGTTTGTACTGGCCTTGGTGATATCAATAGTGGATTTAATCAAGAATTATTCCGATTGAAATGGAGTTTAATGGCATATTATTGTTTAATGTTGAGAAATGCCCAGTTCTTGGTGTCACTTAATAACAATAAAATAAGTTATGGCTAAGATTGTTTGTATAATCAATAATAAAATATGTACAAAAGTAGAAAAAAATATATCATAGATTCATCATTAATACTAGGGTAGCATAATTCTGCAAGAGGCTTATACTGACTTGGGGTATTAACTGTGTTTTACCTGTTATGAAAATTAGAGGCCAAAAAGCTTAAGCCATAATAATGACACAGCTTTAGATAACATGATTCAGAAATTCCAATCCAATAGGATTAGTTATCACCAAATATGTGATGATAAGAATTTTGTAGGTTTGTTGTTGGGGAATCCCATCATTCTTGATCAAAGTTGTTGAAAGACAATTTTAAGAATCTCCAAAGTGTTGTAAGGAAAATTCTAAACTAACAAATACATATTAATCGCTAAAATGTATGTATGTGCATAACTTCAGACCGACTGCACCAAATTGAATAGTTGTTTTTTTATGTGTTCCTAACAGTCAGGTCAAAAATTGAAAAAAAAAGCCTTTTTTTCCTGCAGATTCTGCAGGGTCCACTATAGTAATAAAAAAATAAATAATATTCTCAGTGGTACAGTTACACTGAGTAACTATACCACTGGTTGGTTTTTATATTAAAGTAAAATTGTAGACAACATAATGTGAGCGTCAGAAAAGTTCACAAAGGTAACACTGAAGGTACATAGGTACAAAGTATTTGCAGGAGTACAAAGGAGTGAGTCAAGTTTATTTCTCTTTGTCCTTGAAGGACAAAAAAGTTCACATTCACCCCACAACCTGTACGCTGAATCATAATATTGATTTATGTGCTTTGTTTATCATGCACTTGTTTACAAACATTATTGTAAACAAAATGTCTAGCAATCAATAAGTAGAAGTACCAGGCTAACAGAAAACTGAGGGAAGTTGATATTACTACAGGTGTAACCCGGCAAATTTCGATGCATACCTATGTGTATGAAAATAACTACCGAACGCATGCTTCCTAAAATGACGGCTTTGTAATCCTTTAAAGAAATCACGTAGGCATGATAATTAATATATTATGATGACGCAAACGATTAATAGGATTTTAAGATTGCTTGACCTCGAATAGTTCAAGAACTTCAAATGCACTCTGAATGGGAAGGAATTAAATAAACAAAATGTAAACAAAGACAGATGTTTTGATTGCGAAATCTTGGCTTTATACTGCGCAATTTCGTCGCGTACACAATCATTTTACACGCGCAAAACGCATTTCTGCGGCGGAAAGCCGATATCCTTGATAAAACTGGTAGACCGAGTTTCGTCACGCTATGTTTTCATTGCAATGTTTATAAATAATAAAGTGTACTCACCGCTAAGGTCCTCGATCGTATTCAGTTTTCGAGCGGCCATCGTCGCTAAGAACACACACAATACACCAGGAAACTTAGTTTATTCGATTTGCAACACTTTTTGAGCTTTTATTTGAAAAGTTTTTCGTTTGCTTTGCAGTTTTTGCAGCGAAACAACAAACCTCCTTCGAGTTCCAATCGCCTTTGTTTTCAGTTCTGATTTTGATCCACTACGTCAAGAGGAGTCGCTCTTATCGCACGACAAAATATTTTCAAACTCATACACAATTGAAAATTTACTCAATGCTATCGTAACAAGGTGGATTTCTGTCTGATTTTATTGTTGTTCCATTGTTTACGAATGCGTTGATTGGTCAACGTCTGATAAAACAAACCAATCGCGAAGTAACGCGAACTCAATATGTGTTTTGATTGGTCAGACGTAAAAAAAAGATATTTGTCAGTGCTGCCATAACAAAAGTTAGTTTAAATTTGAAGTTTCTTTAGGCTTTGTTTTTCTGGCGCCAACATTGGCCCGAAGCTTGGAGTTTGGATCATAGAATAGTTTGTAGGAATTTTATCAGAAATGAATCTAGATGTAGCAATCAAAGGAAAAGCCAGTTTTTTGTTATTTATTCCTTCACAAGGTGTAACTGACTTTTGGTCAGTAGTGTTTGTAGTTGGTTTGGTACCAAAAAGTGTAAAGCTGCGGTAGATTAAGATGTTGCAAATGGTTGAAATAGCCGTTCAATTAAAAACTTCACTCTGTAATTCCTTGGCTTTAAAGGAATTAAAACTTTAATAAATATTCGAGTAAAATTTCAAGATTACTAGGAGCCCACCCGCGACTTCGTCCTATCCCAAGGGAGCATTTAATCGGGATAAAAAAACATCCTATCACCTAAGTCAGCTCATACTTTCTTTGTATACCAAATTTCATGAAAATTCGTTCAATAATTGCAGCCTTATTGACTGTAGTTGAGTTTTTGTAATTGACTTTGATAGACAGGCATCTAAAAAATAAACTTTCACATTCATAATATTAATAGTGCAATGAGATGCATCACGAAGGTTTTTGCAATCCTATAAAATATTTTCAAAATCAGTTCAAATACAACTTATTCTTCATGTTATCTTTTGTGACTTTAACCTTAAAACGCACCAATCAATGTTATGATGAGCAAAACATTCTAGATTTTATGGGTAAAAGTATTAGGGCCAACCTTGGCGCCAAGTTGACACTGCGTCTTAAGAAAAAAACCATAAGCGGAAGCAGATGTAAGCTGCAAAATTTCAATAACGGCAACATTTTTCTCTACTTCCGCTAATTTTCTATACGTCAAACAAATATCTTTGTTCTGCCAAAGAAGTCTTTAGTTTATGGTTTGTGGAACGAGTCGTTGCTATCGGATTAGGTTTTTCGCTATAAAAATATTGTTTTTTGTACCCGTGATGAATGCCCAGAAAGCTGATGATGATATTACATCACCAAACCGCCTCGGGGAAACCGATAGTCCCAGGTTTGTCCGGTATTTATGTCAGAAAACTGGTTCTGGAAACACCTGTTCACTTGACAGCTGATTTTGAGCGCCAAAGTCAAAAGGCGCCAACAGCTTTGAGCCGCACTATTTACGATTTCATGGTATTTTATTAAAACACAGCGTTTATAAGTGATGAATATTTCAGAAAACGGCCAAGATTAGATAACAGTGCACGGAAAAGTTGGAGTCTCATGGATAGAAGGACCGACCAAGAGGTAACATGACATTTCTTCCCGCTCTTTTTACCGCTTCTTTTTGGTTATGACGTTATTTTCGCGTTATATTTCATTAATTTTACATTTGAATTGTGTAGCTTTGTATATAGTCAATAATTGAGTTTAATTTTAAATGCCAGAAGGCTGCGATTTAGATAAATAACCGAAGATAAAGGTCCTGAGAAAAGCGTATAAGCATGAACGGTTTTCTACCGGTGGTGTTGTATTTTTAATTTTTTCCCTTTTTCGTGCTATATCTAGTACTAAATCTATACGACCTGATGTTAAATGCAATTTAATGTAGAACAAGTAATATAAATGTCGTTAAAAAACACGTCACGCTCTGAAATGCAAGCTTGCCAATTTTATGTTACCATCAGCCACTGAAGTAGAACTAGATTTAGACGTACGTAGCGTACGTAGTAAGCAAATTTTACCAATGCCTTACTAAGCATTTCCAAATTTATCAATACATCTGTACAATCTGGCAAAACTTGTAAGTTTTTTGGTGTATTCTGGCCTGCATCATATCAGATTATAGGTACTAGGTTGTACATGTTTTGTAAAGCCACCTCAGTTACACAAAAAAAAAGTGCCACAGTCAAGTCATTAAAAATACATGTTTTGTACACAAGTCCAGCATATTTTTTGTAATTTACTTCATCTAAATTTAGCTTTGTGTGATTATGAATATAGGGACATTTACCAAAAGGTTGTCTGGTAAACTCTAACTTATCATAGGCATATGTTACATATGTTTTTTTTTGTTACTCAAATTATATTTCAATAATTATGTTTAGAACCACTATTATTGTGAATTTTGAATGTTCATTCACATATCCTAATAGATAGATATCTGAAAGAGTTAGCTCTGAGTAGAATTCCCAGATGATAATTTGATAAAGGAGGGCAGATGGATCTAAAATGGAGGATTCTCTGTTAAAAAGGACTAAGGATTAAGGAGGACTTTAACAACAAAACACATTTTTTAATATTAATTTACCAATTTTAATCATATTTAGCTGCTTGCCAATTTTTGCAAGAAGATTTTGGTTTGTCAACAAATAATTATAAAAATCTTCACATGTCATGTTTTTAAAGTTGTATTGAGTAAGAATTAAGGCTTTAACTGACTGAACACTTAGTCTGCGCCACTGTGTATAAATCAATGAAAAATTTCATTCCACATTTGTGTTATGTGCACTTTTGAGCATACAAGCACACAACATGAAATTTGTAGCGACTGACGGCTGCAAAAAGGCAAACTTACAGTAGATAAGGGAGGACAAAACATGAAAAAGGAGGAGATGTCCTCCTTTAGTACACCATCTGGCAACTCTTGCTCTGAGTGATTAGACCAGACCACCTACATTTAACATCATCATATCATTTTGCATACATTACTTTCACCAAACAGCCACCTGTCCTAGACATTTAAAATTCAATTCAAGAGTAAAGTATTTTATTTCAAAATTACTTCCATTTATGTTCTGATTTTAGTTATTTTCATAAAATGTCACCTCAGTTTGCCCTAGGTAAGGCAAAGGCCTAGTAAGTTAAGTTATTAATGGCATCAGGTTTTATTCAAACAACATCAATATTCCTGTAGGTCCTGCAAGAAATGGGTGTCAGTCTGCTAGACCCTGATGACAATGAGGTGCCATGTGAAGCCGGTTTGACCACCAATACTGTGAGTTGATAAAACTAAGTATGTGAAATTAAAACACTCATCAGCCTATATAAGTCCCACTGTTGGGCACAGGCCTCGCCTCAACTATGAGGTGGTCCGAGCCATACTCCACCACGCGGGCTCAGTGCGGATTGGTGGAGGGGTGTGTGCAAGGTAAGTGACCAACCTTACTGTCATATGTTATTAAGCCGCCTCTGACTAGGCTTAACGACTAATATCTATCGATATTAACCGGGACCAACTGCTTAACGTGCCTTCCGAAGCACGGAGATGCTTGTAAATAGACGTCACTTAAATGGTCAGAATGGTCACCCATCCCAAACATGACCGCGCCGTAGGTTGCTTAACTTTTGGTATCACTACCAAAGCGCTGCAACCACTTCGCCACAAGCTGCTCACGCAACATTTCAGCAGAAATTAAAACACACTGAAAGAAAAATGGACTGCTACAGGCGGGACTCGAACCCGCACCTCTCGCAAGCCGGGTTATTGCTTTCCCAATTGAGCTACCGTGACACTTACTCATCGGTCCGAATTTCTTGCTTTTCTTAAGGCTGCAGCCTTAAAAGCTCTTAAAGGATTTTTTTCGCTATTCTTTAGGCTGCAGCCTAAATAATGGACTGCCACAGGCGGGACTGGAACCTGCACCTCTTGCAAGCTGGGCGATTGCCCCCCCGATTGAGCTACCGTGACACTTACTCATCGGTCCGAATTTCTTGCTTTTCTTAAGGCTGCAGCCTTAAAAGCTCTTAAAGAATTTTTTTTCTATTCTTTAGCCTGCAGCCTAAATAATGGACTGCCACAGGCGGGACTGGAACCTGCACCTCTTGCAAGCTGGGCGATTGCCCTCCCGATTGAGCTACCGTGACACTTACTCATTGGTCTGCATTTCTTGCTTTTAGCTTAAAGAGCACTTTTCTTAAGGCTGCAGCCTATTGTATTAAGATTTAATACAATTTTAAATACCCATTTTAGTATATAATGTAATGTGTTAAACACGCCAGCAACAACTAATTATGCCAGAACTATTTCATTTTTCATTGAATAAGTCATTTCTTAAAAATTCTTTCCCCCAGCTCCACAAAGCCCTAAAACGGAAACGAGACATAGAGAATGTGAACCCAAACGTCATAAGCCTGTCATCACCAAGGAAGTTCAGTCCCAGCAAGAGTCCACGCGTGAAGTGCAGCCCCAGTCCCGGACCGTCGCGTGGTAGAAGCCCTTTGAGTTCGGAGAAAGGTATGAACATTGATATAAGTCGCATCATATATGGTGTTTGACGACCACTTTGGTGTAATGGTCAAGAAGTTGACTATTAACCAAGAGGTCGCAGGTTCGATCCCCGCACTGTACAAACATTTGTGTGCAAGAACATGTCTGTTTGTACTGGTCTGGGTGTTATATGTACATATTTCTTTAAGTTTATTTGTAATACTACTGTAGATTCTGATATCTTTGGATCTCTGATGGCCCGATTTCAAAGCGTTTTTTTTTTTTAATTTTATTCGAAAGATTTCTTAATCCAATTGGAACTTTGCTATAGCTGGTTAAAATCCGTCCAGCCGTTCCAGCTGTTTCCTGGCTCATGTCGGGGTTTTTTTATTATTATTATTTTACACCCTGCCTACAACACACTTTTTCTCCCGCAGCCCGTCCGCTCCAGCCTACTGACCCCCAACTCCTAGAGACAACACTCACAGACGAATACCTGATCGACGAGGAGACGCCGCTCGCGCAGGTCACCGGCATGCCGCAGGGGTTCAATTGTGTGGAGAGGAAACAGACTAGTTATACCCGTGAGTATATATAAAGGTGTCCACTTAATGACATAGGCCATAGGTTTTTATATGCTAGGGAACACACCATAGGCCAGCAAACACACCATAGGCTCACACACACACCATAGGCCTAAACACACACCATAGTCCTACACACAACACACACACACACGCACACACACCATAGTCCTACACTCACACACACCTTAGTCCTACACACACACACACCATTGTCCTACACTCACACACACCATGGGCCTACACACACACACACACACACACACACCATTGTCCTACACACACACACCATTCTCTTTTTAAGCTAGCAATCAAAGCGTGTTTTTAGGGTTCCGTACCTCAAAAGAAAAAAACGGTAACCTTATAAGATCACTTTGTTGTCCGTCCGTCCGTCCGTCTGTCTGTCAAGACCGTTTTTCTCAGGAACGCGTGGAGGTATCAAACTGAAATTTCTATATGATACTTAGGTCTACTGTCATGTCTGTGTTAATAACAGGCCATTGTCTCCTAAACAAGCACCTATTTAACATAGGTGTAACAAACAGCCCTCGATGCAGAGGATGCCTCGAGGAAGAGGAAACGCCACAGCATGTACTCATGGAGTGCACAAGTGTGGAAAAACAGCGAGCAGACATTCTAAAAAACCCAACATCATTCCCAGAAATCTTTAGTGGCCTAGGCAGGCTGCTAGCCTTCTGGGAGGACTTGGGCTGGTTGGAATAGAGGCAAACACGCACAATGGCCCAATCGTGAGGCTAAGTGCGGAAAAAGCCCTGCAAAACTAACTAACTAACTAACTAGGTCTACTGTCCCTGGAAGCTGTAGAAAAATCAACCTTCTAAGCCAACGCAATCAAAAGATACAGCCATTTAGGCCGCAAATGTTCGAAACTCGGGACGGGAATCAAAACCTACAGGGTACTTCCCGTAAACTTAGAATCTTGAAATTTAGTACGAAGTCACGTCTTATAGTACAGATATAGGAAAAATTACGAAAACCGTAAATTTTCAGTTTCATCATAATAAAAAAAAATATTTTAGAAAAATATTTTTGACAATTTTGAAAATTTCAAAGTTACTACTCCTTATCTACAAGTTTGTACGGAACCTTCGGTGCGCGAGTCCAACTCGCACTTGACCGGTTTTTTAATTATTCCTATGTTATTTACAGCCCTTTCTCAACAAGAAGAGCTAATATTAAGCAGGCGAACGAAATCAGAGCCGCCAGGTACGGATTCGTTCAACGTGCTGTCGGACGAGATGATACTGAGCGTGTTCAAATGGCTGCCTAAAAGAACATTGGCTCATTGTATGTTGGTTTGTAAAAGGTACTAATATGATTTTATAACTCTTATAACCGTTAAAATATATATTAACTGTAGCAGCTGTAGTAACTGTTATTTTCAGTCAGTTGACATTTTTGTGTTAACTTTTGTTTAGTTTAAAAAATAAATTCTTAACTTGCCGCAATAATAAGTAATACGGTAGTTGACACCACCAATCGTTGACGTACTTTTTATCAACTGTCAAAACGCTTTCCTTCATAGAGCTTGTATGGGAATAACACACTTTGACGTCATCGCGTGCAATGCCGACTGAGTGACTAATAATAATCATTTGAATTCCAATTAAAAATCGAATAATACGAACTGCTGAAAAATATTAGTGTAAAGGCATCTGAAATTATGAATTATTTTAGAGAAAATCAGTTTTTGAATATTTCTTTCATAGTGGAAACAAGCCTATTGTTATATAGCATTATGTCATCTTTTTAAAAATGTAATAATTGTTTTACTCGTATGTATTTTTTAAGCTGAGGAAACTTAATTGGTTTATGTTATGTAATGTTATAAATAACTGTATGTTTCCCAAAAAAAATAAAAATGAAAATAAACTGCCATCGTAGGTTTTAAGTTGTGCAACTATAATATAG
This sequence comes from Pyrausta despicata, assembly GCA_963921415.1. Lineage (NCBI taxonomy): Eukaryota > Metazoa > Arthropoda > Insecta > Lepidoptera > Crambidae > Pyrausta > Pyrausta despicata. Next base: position 7,335,850 of record OY992874.1, read on the forward strand.
TCCTATCTGCGGATCCACGCCTACATACAATTAGTTCCAACTGATCCAATTGGTTGAGTCATGCTAATTGGACGGTAGTAAGTATAGTGTGTGGCCAGCATAAACATCGATAATAGGCTAGGTGACACCACCGATCGTTGACATACTATCATCCGTCAAAACGATCTACCTCCATACATTTTGTATGGGAATACTATAATTTGACGTCATTATAATATACGAGTAGTATCAGAAATCGAAGTCAATTGACTGTATATTTATTTAATTCTATGTAAATCAAAATTGGTTTCCTCAGCTTTTTGGAAATAAATTGCTTTCAATAGCTTCAGAAAATGCTTACGATAGGTATCATCTAGCCTATTATCTTTATACATATCATAAATAACCATATTGTAAAAACAACTAACTAACAAATTTCTTTTTCAGATGGCACAGGGTGGCGTGTGACGAAACACTATGGCAAAGACTAGATTTAGGCAACAAAACGTTAAATAAAGACGCCCTTGGCAAAATTCTAGATAGAAAACCAGTAATTGTACGACTAGCTAGCTCAGAGGTAAGTTTAGAAGCTAATTAAAAAAACCTGATTAATAATAAGACGAAATGTTGTACCAACTTGAGTTAATATATTGTCAACCTGTCCGGGGTATTTTTTTGGATCAAAAAATAACAAAATAATCCGTAAAAGTGTCTCATTTCAATGTCTACTGTTCGCGTAAACCGAAGAAACAAATATCAAAAAACAACACTTTCAACCCCCTATTTCATGATGGGGTTGAAATTTAATAATAAAATTAATTCGGAATATTATGACTAAGACATTGTGATATTTGATAAGATTGTAAAATACTTGCATGCTATTTCTCATAGCTGGAAAAGCCGAACAGTAATCGTCTAAAACACCTACATAAAATGTACATAATAATACATACAACAATATCACATATGTACATTGATCTGATTCCGTGGTAAGTAGCTAAAGCACTTGTTTTACACATATCAGAATCAACAGTGGTATTACAAATAAACTTAGAATAAATACATATAACACCCAGACCAGTACAAACAGACATGTACGTGCATACAAATGTTTGTACAGTGCGGGGATCGAACCCGCGACCTCTTGGTTAATAGTCTACTTCTTGACCATTACACCAAAGTGGTTTTATTTCATTTCATTACTATTCCATTTGAAACACACACCCAAAAGTCAGTCGTATAGCGGCAGCGAAGATCAACAAGTTTCTAAAAATTCAACCCCTAAGGGTTGAAAATGGGGATGAAAGACTTATAAGTTAACCCAAAATTACAACACATACTTTTAATTTCAGATAGGCGAATGGCACCCCACGACCCCACCGGTCCAGTCCAGGATTCAATATCTGGATTTAAGCATATGCACCATAGATTTGGACAGCCTCAACAGTCTTATAGAGAGATGTGCTGGACTGAAGAAACTTAGCTTAGAAAGTGTACAATTAGAAGATAGGACTTGTGAACTAATTGGTAAGTTGATGGAATCAGGCGTTACTTTGCGGAAAATTAAAGCATCAATAGTTGAGGAATCAGGTGTTACAGAAACATTTGCAAAAATCCATGACTAAAGCTGGAAAAGAGTATTATTTTGCTTTAAATTTCCAATAAACGACGCCAGCGCAGGAACCAAAATACTTCCAACTGTAATCACCTGAAAAAGCTAGAACTGAAAGTAGCAGGACTTACAATAATCAATGGAATCATGTGTGTTGGGAATTTAAAACAAAATAATACTCTTTTTTCAGCTTTATTGGTAAGTTGTAAGTTTCAGAAGACCGTTTGGTGCAGTGGTCTACATGTCGGACTTCTAAAACCAAGGATCGCGGGTTCGATCCCCGCTCAGTACAAGCATAAGTGTGCATGAACATGTGTGTTTGTACTGGTCTGGGTGTTTTCTATGTATAATATGTTTTTATTTACAAAAAAAAAGTATTTAAGTATGTTTACCCGTTGTCTAGTACCCATAACACAACCTCGTAGCTTAATTTGGGACTAGAGAACTGGTGTGATTGTTGTGAAATATTTATTTATTTATAGATTAATATTTTGAGATGGGAATTGATCGTGCGTCTTTGGTATACCGGGTGAGTGCTTTAACCACTAAGCCACCCAGACTTCCTAAATTTTTAAACTGTGTATAACGTTTACTTAAGACACTCTGTAAAACTGCCGATGTGTTAAATAATACTTAAATCAGACTTGCCGAACACTGGGTGGCCGAGTGGTTAAAACGCTTGCCCGTGCTAAGAAGGTCGCGGGTTCGATTACCATCTTTGACATTCCACAACGTGTGACATATTTTATGTAGTGATTTATGTTGACCGACATTATGTCGTGTGACTTACCCGTTGTCCTATGTAAGCAACGCGATAAAATTACGAGACGCGCGTATTGGTCGCGTCGACAACACCTTAAACGACGTCACCAGCGACAAAACTCGCTCAACTCTTTAATTCAAAAGATATATGACTGGCAGAGAATGCCTTTTGGCATAAACTCCGCCAAATGTATATCTATAGGTGCAATAAAATGTAAATAAATAAATATGTAATTCAAAACTTATGACTGGCAGAAAATGCTCCATGACTTCAAGCCCACTTTGCCTATCACTAAAATTTTTCCAGAAACTTTTTTCACTTTCTGTAGAGTTTTAATTATCTATCTAAGCCGACCCGGCAAACGTTATTTTGCCATATAAATTATTGTGGACAACCCTTATCACTAAGGGGTATGAAAAATAGATGTTGGCCGATTCTCGGATCTACTCAATATGCTCAAAAAATTTCACGAGAATCGGTCAAGCTGTTTCTGAGTACTGGTACTGGAACGAACATTGTGACACGAGAATGTTATATATTTATCTATATATTTTTGTTTCAGGTAAATGTAGTCATTTAGAAACATTAAATTTAACCATGGCACAAGGCATCACGGAAAAAGGACTGACCTCAATACTAGAAGGATGCACCAGGTAAATATATTACAAGAAATTTTACTATTAAAGAAGAGAGAAGTAGAATATTAACCAACAGATCGCGGATTCGATTCCCGCACTGTACAAACATTTGTGTGCTTGAACATGTCTGTTTGTACTGGGCTGGGTGTTATGTGTATTTATTTAAATAAATATACAACAACATCACATACATTGATCTGACTCTGTGGTAAGTAGCTTAAGCACTTGTGTTACAGATATCAGAATCAACAGTGGTATTACAAATCAACTTAAATAAATAAATATAACACCAAGACCAGTACAAATAGACACGTTCATGTTGAATTTTACTAGTTATTTTTAAATGGGATTTTTAGCGATATTAAATTTTGACCACGACCACTTTGGTGTAATGGTCCAGAAGTTGACTATTAACTATCCCCGCACTGTACAAACATTAGTGTGCATGAACACGTCCGTTTGTACTGGTCTGGGTGTTATATGTATTTATTTAAGTTTATTTGTAATACCACTGTTGATTCTGATATCTGTAACACAAGCGCTTAAGCTACTTACCACGGACTCGGATCAATGTATGTGATGTTGTTGAAAAAAATAAACGAATTACATTTATTTATTTGCAAAAATACAGGTTTAAAAGATCTTAATGTTATTGTAAGTTAGTACGAGTATTCAACCTGCATGCTTGTGTGCAAAAAATAATTTTAATAGGCAGAATTAATATAAAATAAATTACGATAATTAGTTACATTAATTATAATGATAAATTATGATATGTTAAATTAATGTTGTTAATTTCATGTCATTTTTTTATAATTCATAAATTTAGTCACACTGTAAAAACATTTTTCTTGTAGCCATCCAGTCAATTGTATCTTAAACTCTTTACACTCTAAAGTTATTATTTTATCCGGGAGGTTATTAAACTATGGGATACTCATATTATTGGCATTTATTTTATATATATTTGTGTGACATCGAGGATTATGCAACAGATTAATATTTTGTATATTTATTTATTTATTTCGCAATTTCAGCCTGCAATCACTGAACATATCGTGGTGTAACCTTAGCGAAGAAGCGCTAGAAGCGTTGGTGTGCAAACTGCCGCCAAAGCTGCAGCGGCTTAACGTTGGCGGTGCTAGGATCATGACTAATGACAGTGAGTTATCACATCAGCCTATATCCGTCCCACAGCTGGGCACACGCCTCACCTCAACTGTGAGGTGGTGCGAGCCATACTCCACGCGGGCTCATGCGGATTGGTGGAGGTGAGTGTGTAAGGTCAGTGACCAACCTTACTGTCAGATGTTATTAAGCTGCCCGAGTGCTTTTGACCCGGGAATTTATGTTAAAGTAGAGCGAAAAGCGTGGGGTGCTTGGTATAATAATATGTTGGCTGGAGGGATACCAGCGTTGATGATTGGTGAGGGTGGCCTATCTTCGGGATCAATAAAATTCAATAAAATTCATTTATTTCTGTAAGTAGGCTAAGAACTAGCACTTTTACACGTCCCAACATATAAATTGACCCTACCACCGCTTCGGGACAGTTTGGGCCAGTGCTGAGAAGAAGCGGCGCAAGAAACTCAGTCACTATTGTCATTGCCTCTTTTCAAAATTGATTTACAATAATTGTAATTGTTTGCATTTAAACATTTCCATATATCTTTGTCATTTATATAATCATCAATTTTATAATATCCTTTCGACATTAATACATCTTTAACAACTGTTTTAAATTTATCTAAAGGCAATGAAATTAAATTTTACGATTATGACGTAACAATATGATTTTTATCGCAATCGCGCCGACATATAGTATATATTAAAATCATTCTATTATTGGCAACAATAAAAAGAGAACTATGAAAACGTCATAAAGTGCACCCCACGCTCTTTACTCTACTGTAATATAAATTCTTTGTACTCATAAATTATTCTGCCTTTTTTAATTAGCAATAAAAGCGTTTTTTTTAAACAAATTTTTTATAACTTTAGAAACCTTTCGAAATCTCGCCTTGCTAACAGCTTTGCATCCATAGAGATTAAATAAAAATTTCATATTCTTGGCGCTGATGTAGACAGTTTAAATGTCTTATCAAACACTGGACAAATAATAATAATTATTATTATTATTATCTATTTATTTAATCTGTTACTGTAAAGTCTGTTTACTGTCGATAGTTGAACGTGACAACGTCTTTGTCACGTTGACTCTTTGTCGCTCGTTCCGCGCTCTCGCTTGCACTTCAAGCCTTGAATGGAACGCCTCAGAGCGAGGTAACGCCGCATGCGTCATGTTTTTTGATGCGTGCAGCCGGCTCCATCGAATTATAAGACGTTGTCACGTCAAAAGTGTCTCATAGCAATGTCTACTGTTCGCGTAAACCGAAGAAATAAATATTAAACCAAATTTTTTTATTTCTACTTCCAGTGGTAGTCAAACTGGTGGCACGCTGCCCCCGGCTGCTGGAGCTGGACCTGTCGGATTGTTCCCGAGTGTCCGGTGTCGGAGTGCAAGCGGTACAGACACTGACCAGACTGGAACACTTGGCTCTGAGCCGCTGCTACCTACTGCCGCCGCATGTACTTACGTGAGTAGTCATTTAACAATGGTAAATCGGTGGTAGTAAATCTACTTCCGGTGATTGTAAATCTACTTCCGATGGTAGAAAATCTATTTCCGGTGGTAGTAAATTTTACTTCCGGTGGTAGTCAATCTACTTCTGGTGGTAGGGTAGGGTACAGTTTTTTACACATCCCATAAAACCCTACTACAGCATCGGCACAATTTGTGGGCTGGTCCCGACATTGAGCTGCGTAAGAAACACTTCAAAATTCGTAAGAGGGTTCATGAAGGAAAAAGTTTGGGAACCAGTGCTCTATGTTTCCTCTATTGTTTTACTTACTTACTTCGCTGGCTCAGCGACCCGAAGTAGATCTTGGCCTACGACATTAAAGTGCGCCATTCTTCCTTCAACGCAGGAATTTCTAAATTCACAAAGTGACGTAAAACTATAATTAATTATTTTGACTTTTGCTGGTTATTATTAATGTTCTTATTCACTATTTGAATTATTATGTTTATCATTATTATAGTTATTGTTTTTTACTTATTTAATTTAAAATTTAAAATGTTTAAAATCTTGACATTTTGCTAATAGGCTTGTTTCCACTATGAAAGAAATATTCAAAAACTGATTTTCTCTAAAATAATTCATAATTTCAGATGCCTTTACACTAATATTTTTCTGCAGTTCGTATTATTTGATTTTTAATTGGAATTCAAATGATAATTAGTCACTCAGTCGGCATTGCACGCGATGACGTCAAAGTGTGTTATTCCCATACAAGCTCTATGAAGAAAAGCGTTTTGACAGTTGATAAAAAGTACGTCAACGATTGGTGGTGTCAACTACCGTATTGTAAATTAAATCCATTTTTGAAATTTGCATGCTGTTAATAACGGCTGAGTAAGCAGAACATCCTAAAATATGTCATCTTCAGTGTACCTTATTTATGAGCAGATAATAAATTTCATTCATTCATTCCCTATTCTGTACCAAATTTGACCAGTCGGACACGTTTAGTTCTTTCACGTCTTTGGCGACTTCGTCCTTCCAGCGATATCTTGGACGTCCCACCGGCGCTCAGAAGGTTGTCCAAGATAGGCTCTCTTTGCGGCTCGACCCTCTCCCATCCTCTCCACATGTCCTAGCCAGCAAATTCGGGAAGATTTCAATCAAATCCTTAATTGTTTTAGGAAACTAAACTGTATGGTATCTCTACAATACCTGGAAGTGTGGGGCATGCTTCACGCCACATCGCTAGCTGCCTTGCGCGCTGCGTTACCCGCTATACAGCTCAACCAATTCATGTTTAGGTAAGTATTTAAATGATATTGTTACGAGCTGGGGTTCGGGATAAATTAATTAGTCCAATTAACTTGAAGAAACACTATATTTAAGAAAACAATACACGCTAATTAACTACAACGATCACACACTAAATTCACAAAACAATCACTGAACAATTCACTGGTTACTTTTTATCTTCACTTGTGTCTTCACTGTATCGCTTCCAAACTTAAACTCAATTCGCGGCGCAGGCGACCCTCTATTTATATGCCGGGGCACTCGACCTAGATATATCTAGAAACTTCTAATGTTAGAGCGAGATAGGTATAGTGTTAGAAAGAGATAGATATAGTTCCAGAACATTCGAGTATTCTGTAGAAGTTTCTAGTAGCTACTAGTACGTAGTAGTAGGTAGGTAGTTTACTTCCGGAACATTCTTTATGTAACCTACCGACCTACGTGACAATATTAAATGAAAATTTATTTTGCGTATGATTACAGGTACATTTAAATGTTAGGTTGGTTACACTAACATTGTGGTTCAACTTTTTCAGCCATATCATAACAGCTTGTAAAATTATATTCAATCATTTTCAAAAACAATATTCAAATTCAATTAAATAGATGTTTATCACTTTAATAAATTACTATGTCGAATTGCAGATAAATCATCACGACATAAGGTGTCCATGAAAGTTACAACAATAATAATATTATTTTAACACATATATTCATTTATACGACCACGTTGGTGTAATGGTCAAGTAGTTGACTATTAACCAAGAGGTCGCGGGTTCGATCCCCGCGCTGTACAAACATTTGTGTGCATGAACATGTCTGTTTGTACTGGTCTAGGTGTTATATGTATTTATTTTAGTTTATTTGTAATACCGCTGTTGATTCTGATATCTGTAACACAAGTGCTTAAGCTACTTACCACAGTCAGATCAGAGAAAAATCAGTTATTAATAAAGACAGATTATTTTCTCTAAAATAAATTCTTTTTCTGTTACAGCGCCATTGCAAGACCTACTGTAGGCACAAGAAGAACATCTATATGGGGCCTCAGAACTAGAGACTGATTATTTATTCAACAGTTTATATGTACATATTTATTATAGTTTTTAAGAAATATTGTCAATCTACAAGTGAGAACGAGAGTAGTCTTTGTCATGCATAAACAGGTTAGATTCTCTTTTTCTCTCGAGGAATAAAATAGATATAACATTTGAACAGAAATTGCTGCTATCTTTTTGTAATTTTTCGTATTCAGTTATGTTTGATGTTTAATATGATGGTCCCTTTTTGTTAACACGCTTTTATAGTTTGGTATGTATGTATGTATGTCACGGAATCTTTGAGCTTTGATTTGAAACTTTGTACACATATCAAGTACCGATGACAATGCAATAATTTGATTAGTTTTCTATTATCCTTAGTTCTAAAATGAATAAATAATAGTTTAAAAACACTTTAATGTTTTCATAGTTTTCTGTTAATAGTTGCCAATAATTAGAATGATTTAAATATATACTATACCAAGCACCCCACGCTCTTCACTCTACTGTAATACATATTCTTTGTACTCAGAAATTATTTTCTCTTTTTTTGTTAGCATCAAAAGCGTGTTTTTATAGTTTTTTAAACTATTTTTTTTCTTTATCAGTAAAAAATGAACTTCGATTTTTTGTTATGTGAATACCAGCAGTAGGGTGTGGTCATCCACAGCGGATTGACGCCGTAGGTGTGCCCTGGGCTTTATAAACAATGGATTTTGGATGAATGACTAATGTATATTAATAAGACAATTTCTTTGATTATCAGTTTATCACACATTTCACGCAAATCAATGATTTGTAAATTGTTGCTAAATTTTAACTTGTAATTAAGACTTGTATGTGTAAATTTCGTTTTTGGGCGCTATAAAATATCTGTAGTTTAATTACTATCAAAGACTTCTTATGATTGTGATTGTATTTACTAATCTAAGCATTTATATTGTCAAAAATTATTTTTCCATATCTTTTATAATGTATTAAATTTAAATAAAAGTTATTTGTAAGTTTGAGTACATATCGAAAAATAACCTTTATGATTTGAGCATATGTGTGAGGTATTAGATAAAAAGAAAAAAATGATATTACACAAAATTGTAAATCAAATATTTTAATTAAATGTTTTATAGACAACACATTATTTTATTTACAAGTTAACTTAAAAGGTATCTTATGATAAGAGTAGTTTTTCAAACAGTTTGAAGACAGTGTGCAATTTTTAATCTATATAAAAAGAGGCATATAAATAAAAAATAAAAATCATTTATTTCGGAGAAACTTGGCTCCATAAAGATTAGTAACAATTATCTTAATATCTATGGTTAGTAATGAACATGAAATGAAATATGAAAAGTACATTTATTTATATTTTAAATTCTGAGTCTATTTCCGCACACACAAAACCTGCAACTCAGAGTGCCTCCTAAAGATAGGTGCATCCATCCTACTTGCTATCATCTTCAGGATCTTGTTCCCGCTTTTTATCACTCTGGAGACGATGGAGAGTGTCTTTTTGCATATATTTTTTTCTATGCAGTTTTGGTAATGAAAATTGCAACCATTTTTAATTGTCACATGGTGCTTATTTCACAGAAATTGTTAATACATAATTTAATTGCGAAAACAGCGGGCAGGAAATCGTCTGCAGGGACCACTAGTCTCAAATACATTAAAAACCTTCATTGTGTCGACTTAGGCATGATTATATTTTTTAAAGACGAAAACTCGGCCATAATTAAGCATTGTGAGTGGCCTCATAGAAGTCCTTGTGTGTACAGGTGCTGGGACACGCAGGGCAGGACAATAAATGTGCCATTGTTTAGGGGTTGTAGTTTTTACACCTAAATTACTTAAAAGTCCTCTTGGCCTTCTGCTCGGCCGCATCGCTGGCTTGGACAAATGTTCTCTTCAACTTGTTCTTGCGACTGTCTCGATATTTCGCAGCAACCTTCTCGGCTAGCATGGAGATCCTCTTCATGGTTTGTGGTGGGTATCTGAAGATTTTTTATTTTATTATTAAATAATGTTTACGATTGACGTTAAAAACTAAAGATAATAAATTGTGTGTACATTGTGAATGGCACACACTGGCCAAATGTGGTGTTCTATATTTGAGTTGTAATCGTCTACGCATGACAAAAAGTATTTAAAAGTTTATGTCATATCTTGTCTTAATACGAGTCCCGATGCAAAATAGTTCGTCTAGTATGAAAAATAAGATATTATGAAATAATGTGAAGTGAATTTGGGTAAAGTAACTAAAAAAGTTAAGGAGACAGTACCACAATTTGAGTACCTAAAATTTCAAAGTTTATTTTAACGTAAGTATCTCAAAATCTTTCATAACCTTACATAGCATAAATAAATAAATAAATATACTGAAACACATGTCGCAAAAGTATTCGTCTATCACTGGCTCTCACGCCAAATAGTTCGTCTACCACTTAGTTATGTCGCCTTTGCTTTCAATTACAGCTTTAATGCGAAGAGGCATGGTCGCAACCCACGCTGCACACTCGTCGGTCGTAATTGACTCGCACACAGCCAAGAGTTTAGCCTTCAAGTCGCTCTTCGATCTTGATGGATTTTTGCGAAGGACTTTCTTCATTTTCCACCATAGGGTCTCAATCGGCGATAAGTCCGGGCTGTTAGATGGCCACTCGATGGTTGGGATGCTTTTTGACAGCAGCCATGTCTTTGTTGTCCTTGCAGTATGGCTGGAAGCACCGTCTTGTTGAAAAATGAAAGAATCTTGATGTTTGAGTGACGGAATGGAGGAGGGTTTTAATGCAATCAGTATGAAATGCTTTATGTTTATTTCGAACCACTTTTTTTCTTTCATCGCCGACTGTGATTTCAAATTTAGACTCGTCACTCCATATGATACTACGCCACTGATCAGAAGTCCAATTTAAGTGATCACGAGCAAACTTCAATCTCTTTTTCTTCTGTAAGGCAGTCAATAGTGGTTTTTGCTTAGCTGTGTAAAATCCGTAGCCCATTCTTTTTAACACTCTTTTGCAGGTATCAACTGAAACATCAATCATGTCTCTCCATTGCCCTGATAGTTCTCCAGCTCGAGCACGGCGATTTTTTTGACAATTTTCTTAAGAATTCTGTTTTCTGCTTTACTGGTGATACGGGGTCGGCCATTTTTCTCCTTGCAAAAAGTATTTCCATTCTTTTTATAGTGCTGAATGATAGATTGCACTGTAGATCGGGGCAGTGTCAAGTCTTTTGAGATTTGGTAACTTGATTTGCCCGCCTCAATCCCACAAACTATTCGCTTTTGAAGTTCTTCTCCCACTGGTTTGCCACGACCCATTTTTACTTGAAAACTGAAGAAATTAACATAATTTTTCAGAATTTATACGATCTCACTTGTCAAAATGACTGAAGAATTACTTTTCCAAACTTAAATTGATAAAAATAATTTTTATAAAGGGAAAAAAATATTTAAAAATCCAATAAAATTCATTTATTTAAGTAGGCTAACAACTAGCACTTTTACACGTCCCAACATATAAATTAACCCTACCACCGCTTCGGGACAAATTGGGCCAGTGCTGAGAAGAAGCGGCGCAAGAAACTCAGTCACTATTGTCATTGTCTCTTTTCAAAATTGATTTACAATAATTGTAATTGTTTGCATTTAAACATTTTCATATATCTTTGTCATTTATATAATCATCAATTTTATAATATCCTTTCGACATTAATACATCTTTTACAACTGTTTTAAATTTGTCTAAAGGCAATTAAATTAAATTTCAGGTAATTTATTAAAAAATGATATACATCTACCCATAAATGAGTGACCAACTTTATGAAGCCTAAAATGTGGAACGGCAAGCCTATTTTTTTGTGTTGTGTTGAAGTTATGCAAATCGCAATTTCTAGGAAATAAGTGTAAGTTTTTTCGAACGTAAATTAGGTTTTCGTAAATGTATTGCGAGTAAGCTGTAAGTATTTTAACTTCTTTAAACAATTCCCTAAGTGTTTCATTTGATTTAAGTTTATAAATAGCCCGCACGGCTCGTTTCTGCAATACGAAAATTGTGTCTATATCTGCAGCTGAGCCCCATAGTAAGATGCCGTATGACATGATACTGTGAAAATAACTAAAATAAACTAGTCTTTCCATTTCAACATCAGTCAGAAACCTTATCTTTCTTACAGCGTATGCAGCGGAGCTTAGTCTCTTTGATAAGGTCTTTAAGTCAATGATAGACGAACTCTTTTGCATCGATTAGCAACTGGATGAACTATTTTGCTTACGATTTGCTCAACTTAAAAGCAGGTTATCTCTTAAATTAAGGATGAAATAGTTTATTGCTTCAACAATGAATAGTGCATAAGTAACCGAACATGAGATGGTAGAATAGTTTTTCTGTTTACGTAACTAGACAGAAATAGTTAAGTTAGAAAAAATCTTTGTACACGTTTTTCGTCCTAGACAAACTTTTTTGCATCAGGGCTCATATTCTGGTTGATAGTTTGATGGATACAAGAGGTTTGTACCAAATTATATTTAGTTATATTATTTATTTATTTAAGCTTAATAATTGCACAACAATACTTTGTACAAAAGGTGGACTTAACGCCGTAGGGCATTCTCTACCAGTCATACCTTTGGGCTAAGCAGAAATGATTATCAAATGTGTGGTCTTCCAAATTAAACTGATACTGCCATAGCCCTTCAGCTTTTTATTATAATTAACGTGTACAAAAATTAGTAAAGTTATGAAGGAAAAAAATGATATTGTTCAAACGTTGTTGAGTTTGGAAAAAATTTTGATTATTAACCCACGAATTGCGTGTTGAGGGGGGCGAAAGGGGAAGGGGGGGAGGGGGAGACAACCCCCTGTGCTATCCCCCCCCCTCGGAACCTCATAGTTTTTGAGATATGAATTTTTAAAAATCTATTAAAAATAACCTCAAAATGTATGAAAAGCTAGGTCAGGGTGTCGCAAAGGTGTGCACTATAATAACACTTAGGGGGTTGCATTTGAATTACGCATTATAGATAGGGGAGAGGGGGGAGGGGGGACCCCCCCCCCTGAAATTTGGATATAATAAAGAGATTACTGTTGTCTGTTAAAAAAAAAATAACCACGAAATTCAAGGCTCACGCTCCGCTGCGCTTCGCGCTCGCCTTAAATTTCTAACCTATCACGTGACCTACAGGACTTTGGCAAACTGAAGGCTTCCGACAAAATGGTGTCGTTGCGTTTCGTTCTTGCACAGTAGAAACACGATATTTCATTTAAAATTAAATTAAATTATTAATCTTTTCAATAAATTACACGTAAATACATAAAATTTTACATCTACAATGTATTTGCAACATAAATATCCAAAAAAGAACCCTAAATTATGTCCAAATTGACTGTATCAACTTTCACGTAACGAAACGCAACATTAGTTTATCTCTAACACACACCGTTTAGGAGATATGAGCAAATTTATGATATTTAATTTTTATTTTTATTTACTTTCCAAGAGACTTCAAACGAATAACAGCCAAGTGACTTACAGGTTTAAAAAAAAAATAACCTCGAAGGTCAAGGCGTGAGTTCCGCTTCGCTTCGCTCCCGCCTCAACCTTCTAACCTCATCTATCCGAGTCGTATTAAACTTCTATAAAAGCTAAGTTACTTAATAGGTTATAAACAAAATACATCCTGGCTCCATCATCAGAACAAATTCGAAATTCGTTTATTTGACATATATCACAAAATGGCCGCGTAACGTTTCGCTTCTGTGACATTTTAAAAATGGCGGATATATATAACGTCATCATTTTTCAATTATAACTGTATTTTTATTAAACTGCCGTTTTAACTAATCATCTCATTTGAAATGTTAAGAAAATCTTTAAAATCACTATTAGAATATCAATTCATTAACCAAATAATAACTTCATCATCACAGATTAAAACAACAAAACGCAACCAACATCAACGACGTCATGTCAAAACATCTAAATGTCAAAAACCACTTAAACCACTATCATTTAATAAAAATTTCAAATCGTGATTACAACTAAACTAAAAGTTTCCGAAACCTAAAATTCTGGGAATATACATAAAAATATATAATCTTTCCAATAAAAACTACTTTAGACGTCTATTCGTGGGTTATTAATCTAAATGTGAGCCGCTTTAACTTACCTGCACCCCAAAAACTCGATGTTAGTAAACAACTGAGCCAAGGTCACCAGCTCAGCCTCCTCGAAACTGTCTTTGTGCTCGATCATGAAGTTGCGACGGACTTCCCATTGCTCGTCTGATTCGTGCTCAGAGCGGAGGGAATCCACATCTATAAGTGGTTTCATGTTTATTTAATAAGTTGAGGTTAGGACTCGGCGATTGACGATGGGACGCCCAAGTTGCAGTGTTTAGGGCACTAAGTTACAAAGTGTCTTGCTCTTGACAAAATATAAGCGCTAAAATTTTCAGAATGTAGATGAAAATGTAAATAAAATAACGCACAAAGCAATTTTGTGGTTTGTACACACAAGCAAGAGCCGTTCTCTGTCAAACAAGTTGCCAATAGCTGTCAACGTCAAGAATAATGAATGACATTTTCAATCCATTCCTTTTCACAACAGAAGCTTGTTTAGGTAACCGATCAATTCGAGTAATAAGTGTTTTTATATAGTTATAATATAACATTTATTAACAGCTGTACATATTGTATGTGTTTTTTGATAATTATTTTGTTATTTATTGCATTTTCTATTGAGATAAGAAAAGATTCAAAACCATCAAACAAGTCTATTTTCTCATCATAACGTAGATCGGAACGTTTGTAAAAGTATTGCCAAACGATATTTTTTTTAACAGTTTTTGATTTCTTGGAAATAGTAGTATTCGAACGAGTATTTGAATCAAAATAAGTGACAAAATTTTGTATCATATACAATAAAATATCGCAAGTCTAATCAGTAAATAATGTAACTAAAATGAAGAAAATGTGACCTATGATATTATTAAAACTTTTATTTGAAGATAACAAATCCTAGCAGCACTTTATGATAATTATAACCCATCTAAAATTAGAAGACCTTCCATCGAAACAGGATATTTGTGTAAACTTCTCAAATTCATTGATTTTTTCATGTACAGCGCCAAGTAACTGTAGTTTTGGTGATCTCTCAAAATTTGTCGTATTCTGATCATACGTTTTCAACTTCGATTGTCAATTTGTGCTTTGTCGAGTAAATTTTGTCGAACTTTTGTTCATTTTGAAGGTATTTCTAACATAAAAATGAGTGTTAGGTGTGAAAAATGACGTGAGTAGTTCAAAAAGTGTCTATTACAACAGCAGCAAAAGCGTTACAGGTGAAAATAGATTGTAAATAGTTAATTTCCCATTATCTTTGTTCTCCATTACACACCAAATTGTTTACAAATATATTTTCCTTTGTCTACAGAAAGAAATTACATTTTAATTTGGACTCTCGTTGGTGTTTTCTGGTCAAGAAGTGGGTGTACAAAAATGGCGTTTTCGTTTAGAAAGATGTTGTCGAATATTAATTACTTCAAAAAGCCTGGCGAGGAGAAAAATTCGGATGAAGTCGATAAAACGCACCTTGTGGTTAAAAATGAGTCTTCTGAAATCAACTTCGATCGCGCCGAACCAGATTCTACGTCAAAACAATGTGCCACTAGTCTGAAACTCCCTGATTCATTAAAAACTTACACTTCTAAAAAGTCTTCACTGTCAGATACTGATCTTAAGAATATTAACAGTGAAACAAAGAAAGAGAAAAGAAAAACGAAAAAGCTTAAACTAGACATCAAAAAGGCAAGTCAGTCAATGAATGAGTCAATAGACCAGACCGGTACCAGTAATTCCAACATTGAAAACACACCAAAACACATTTTGTTAGACAACAAAAGTGCTGATTTGTTCAGCCAACATTTCCGCGGCTTCGATTTCAGCAATTCATTCGACATCTTCGATGCCATGTCTGAAAGCTCTAGTTTAGTTGAAGAAGACAACTTAGATATTGAATCTCTGTCAGACAGATCTGAAACAGACTTAACATTAGAGTCAGATGATAACGAAGAAATCAAAATGTGCCGCAAAGTCGAGCCCAAAGTATGTGAAGACAACATGCTTGTACCATCAGCCAGTCCTGAATCGTTTGGAGATGTAGAAGTAGATAAAAATGAAGAAGAGCGAATGTCTTTGCTTCTCAGCTATCAAATGAAGTTAGAAAAACTGGAATGTTTCTTGAAAAAAATACTGACTGAGTTTCAATTCCATATTGAAGTTTCCAAAGTATTTCATTGTCGTTCTGTTGTTACTACATTAGCTGGTACTGATGTGAGGAATATCCCCAAAATGCTGGGTGAGGTAACATACATTGATAATGTCGACCGCGGAATCAGTCCGACCGGTTCATGGAATATTATCATGGAAAAAGAAGATGATGAAACCAAATTTAAAGTGCAAAAACAACTTTTGTCCATGAAGCACTGTATTGATGATTTCATTGACATTTACCTCCAGAATCAGGATAGACACATTGAGAAGAAATGCAAAAAAGTTTTGAAAAACCGCAGAAGTATCACATTTGATTTGCACAAGGGGCACAGGCTTCAGAAACGTCTACACATTAGCAATAAGAAAAAGTTTAAGCATTTCGATTTCCCTGACTTTAGAGATGCCATGATTAGTTTATTCAACCCAGAACACGCAAAAGATGATGCCACAGTTTCTAACGAGTCAAAGATGAGTGATTACGAAGAGACTGACATGTCGAAATGTGTTTGCAGATGTCAAAGACATAGATCCCCTTCTGAGCCTACTGACTCGGGTCTCAACACTAAAAACGACCAGTCAATGTCAAGCCAGTCTATTACCTCTTCCATTGGCAACTTCAGTCTCGATTCTTCCACTTTAACAGCGTATTCCGAGTCGCTAGATCTTATTGTCAGTTACAACAGCTTCCAAGACACAAGCTTATACAGTACCATGCTTCAAAAGGCAGCCATTGAACGTATAACATTCTATGTTCAAGTCCACAGCATTCAGTTGAAATGTGAACAATCTGAAGAAGATTTTGAGTCGAAAAATGTAATAACATTCCATTGTCCAGCTTGCAAGTCCATTGAAAACGAAGAAAACGGTCTACTCAAGCACATATTGAGTCAGAGCCACTGTGAGAAAATACACTTCTTATACAAGACTGCTTATATTAAAAAATGTGTGTCGGCTGGCAAAGAAATCCAGCCGAGTACTGTATTGAATCCAATGAAAATGTACAGAGATGATAACAAGATTGTCTGCTTCGGAGATGCAATGTATGCTTGCTCTCTGTGCTTTGAAAACCTCATCATTGGCGAATCTATACTGATGGCCCACTGCTCTAACCCAGAACATGTTGAACGAAGAGATAAGTTGTTTGATATCATAGAATAAGTGCATGTTGCATGATGCTGTCCCTTGCTGTCGGTTTTCTGTGAGCAAAAGTGTTGTAACCCAAGAAAATCAAATTTCAAATATTTTTTATTTTATTTTTTTAAATTACTTATGAAACTTAACATCAGTTTTAAAACTTTAAACCAATGGCAAGGGATTTGTATGTTAGTTTTGTAGGTAGTTTTTGTATTTATGCATAATTTTACAAGATATCTTAAAGTTTAAGCAATCATTCCTTCCATTTTCTGAACTTTTTTATGAGAAATCAGTTATGGGATTATTTCTATTTTATATATTTATTGTTTATACATATAAGTTCATAATTTATTTAATTATATATATATATATATATAAAACGCAAAAAGTATTAAGATATTTATTCTTTTACCTTTTTTAAAGTGCTTCCATATTTTACTATAATACTGTCATTATACTTTTCATGCTTTGTGAATCTGCTAAAATTTTAAGATATCTATTAATTTATTTGTGTACATAACGTAGGAGTGACAGCAATATTAATACCATTCATTATATTTTGTACTGATTATCAATCCGATCTCAAAAAAAAAAAGTTTATTCTAATTATATTTTTGATGGCCCCTTTTGTTCTTAAAAAGAGACCAATTATGTTAGTTCAATTTTAAGGAGATATCCTTTAGGTATTTTAACCGGATTGCTGACTTTCAAAGGGTGATGTTTCATTTAAAAAGATACTAACCTCAATATTATACTCTACTAGTGGCCGCCCGCGACTTCGTCCGCGTGGAAAGCCTTTATCTTAAAAATTCTTTATGAATTGTAGCCTATATGTTATTCTGATGTTTAAGCTATATTGTGGTAAAGTTTCATTCAAATCCATTCAGTAGTTTTTACGTGAAAGAGTAACAAACATCCATACATCCATACATCCATACTTACAAACTTTCGCCTTTATAATAGTAGTAGGATTAAACCTATAATATTCGATGAAAAAGTTTTCACTACTGATAATGGCGTCTTAAAAATATTTACGTTTTAAAATGGCGCCAATTTTGTTTATTATAATTGGATCATTTATTCAAACATAAGTAAATACCTACATAATCAATTCCAACTGTGCTTATTGTTTTTGCAATAAACAAATATGTACTAGATAACATAAGTTCAAAATAAATGTAGGTAGCAATTGGTCATTGTTCGCGTAATTTAAATAGGCTAAAGTTTATCATTATGTTTGGTTAAAATACACGTTTAGTTTTGAATTTTGTCAATGACACAAATGAAAATTAACAAGAAACAGATTATTTTAAAAACAATCCTTTTAAGAGCCAAATAGGACGCTCTCTCATCTCTGAACGGTACACACGGTCACATTTCTGAACGGTAAAATATACTTCGTCGTTCTATTTTCGCGTCGCTAAGCTTGTCTATATAATTGGTATATTTTCGTACTTCTGTAGACCTTTGCTCTGGGAACCTATTAACATTTTGTTTAGGCTCAATAGAAGCTCTTCGATGGCGCTGTAATCGTAATTTTGTTTTCAGTTTTTTTTTTTTAAAGAACGCAGCCAGTAAATGGAAGCGAGATCGTAATTCCCAGTTTCATTTAAAGCAGGTAGCAACAAATACGTAAATAACAATAGATTTTTACCTGATAAGAGCAGTTTTTGTCCAATGGGTCCAAGTTTGTAATACCTACTGTACTTAATTCCGAAAAAAAGGTAACCTTCGCCAAATGTTTCAGGTAGTTTGCCATATTTTGTTACACTGTTCTAATCTAACTGATCCAATCGGTTACGCCTTGTCGTAATTGGACGATGGGAAGTATCGTGTGACCAAAATTAAAGACATGGCAAAATCTGCCAGTCAACCAAACAAAAATATTCCTGTTTTCGTGCGTATATTGCGACTGCGACGCGTCATAAAAATATATAAAACAGATTATTTGGCATTATCAATAAACTAAGACAATACCTAGAGAATAGACTAGAAACTATCTTTATCTCAGTTATTTCTTAATTTTTGCATCTTCTAGGTGAGCTCGCTCCATCGTAGACTCAGTCTTTGCCTCGTTCATGTTTAGTCTTGGGTCAAGAGCAAACCTATCCCAAATAAATAAATAAAAACCGTTTGAAAGTCAGCATACACCCGGTGCTCAAGCGTGGCCACTGCCGATATGTAAGTGATTGAATTTAGTGTAAAACGCCGTTGTGTTCATTCTCCTGTCCATTCTAAACATTAGCAAACAAGTGTACTTTTGTGCTTCACTCTCTCGTGTAAGTCAGATCAGGGGCAACTGCATAACTTTTTTTTAGAAACAGAAAACTTAATAAAAGTCAGTACCGCGAAAAAAAGAAAGTTTGAGTAAAAAACTGTGTTTTTTTTGTAACTGTCGCGAATAAATAGTTTGTTTTTATTACATTGCTTTTAGTTATTTTTAATTTTAATTTATTCATATTTCCTGCTTGGATGTGCCATTTTGTTGTCATTATCAAACAATTATAATTATGATTAGGAAAAGTATTATTTTTAGCATTTTCTTACTTAATAACAGCTGGGAAATTAAAATAATTTTTAAAAGATATTCGTGCCTTTAAAATTAAAAAAAAAACAACGAGAGAGTGAATAGCAGTTTATTTTTAAAACAGGGTGTTAGAGTTTAGCCGCTTATTTTCGTTTATAGTAGTGTAATTTAAGCTTACCGTAGAGTAGCATATTTACGCAGAACAGTGTTAACTTCTGGGTATTTTTCGTGAGGCCATTCCAATGGTGTCCGAATGAGCCCAAGTGTATAACGATCATTATAATCAATAATAGTCAACGTATTTAATGATTAATAATACTAACGCTTGGTTATCGTAACCTATCTATAAGAATACCTAATAATTTTGCTATGTAACTCTATATGTAAGCAGATACTGTAGAAAACATGATCTCAAGAAAAAAGAAACCTTTTCAAAATCATCTCAACGCAAAAGACTGAATTCGATGCCATTTCCAAAAATAAAGAAGTTGGTTAGTGATTTCCATAGAGAGCGAGTCAAAAATTTAACCCATTTTTTACAACCTTTGGTTGATGGAGCAAAAAAAAATATTTTTTATTGTAGACGTCTGTAAAAAAAACATGTTGAACCAATCCTCGTTATATCTATTTATAAGTTTAAATTTTTGATTTGCATCTCAAAATTTTAAAACTCAGTTGCCGCCTATCAATAAATAGTTTTTATATACATACATAATAATAACTTAAATGTAAGCTAAAATGTACTGAAAATATAAGTGTAACAATTTTTAATAGGAAAAAATAATCAATTGTAATAAGATAAGAGGTTTCAAAGAATTATTGAACTCCTGTCGAATTTTGTTTTCAAATTGTCATAACGAAAAACGTTAAAAATGTTGTTGATTAAACATAGTGCAATAGTTATAACAGATTAGAACAATTTTACAAAAGTTTATCCTATAAATATTATGATACCATCAGCATTCCACTCCAGACTTATAATATTAATATAATGTACTTTTAACATAATTAATATATAAAAGTAGGTATTATTACGTAATGCATGTACTCTAATATTAATATTTATCGATGTAGTAGATGCTAGGGCCGTCAGTAGAATGCAGAAATCAGGGTACCTAATTACATTTCAATATTGTTTTCGTGTCTATGATCATAAATCTGTAAAATAAATAAATCAAATAGTTTCAGCAGTCTGAATACAATATGGAACATTACCACTAAATTTTGCGCTACCGACGGTCTTGTGTGGATGACGAAAACACAAAAAAAAGTAAAAAAAAAACTTGTAACACAAAAAAGTCATTCACAAGGGCTCATCTTTGTTAATCTAAATGTAAGTCTTTAAAAAAAAAAAAAACGTAAAATCGTTGATATTGTATGTTTTGGTATGGCACATTAGAATTTAATCTACAATGTCAATTCCATTTTTGAGGAGAGCATTCAAATATTTACCACGTCGTCTAAAAATACCCAACCTTTTTACCTGATAGTAAAATATTATTTTTAGCTTTGCTGAATGCTTTTCTCAAAATAAAAATACCTCATACCTCCATAACAACATTCGACAATCATAATTAATGAACTAGGCAATTTAAAAGTGTTTTGCACAAAAAAGGGTACTTCTTAGGCTACTAAACTTATTCTGTGATCATACTGTTGATAACCAAAATTGTTGTTATAATAGTTTTAAAATAACTGTATGGCGGCTTTATTAAATTATCTTTTTGACTTTTTTCGTACTTACATACTTTTGGACTTCTTACACCTTCTTTTATTTATAAAGTGGACTGTACTTTATTTCATGTAAAGGGTGGAGAACACAGTTCGAAAATTTTCTGTTTGTCTGTTACGCTCTCACGCATAAACTAGTGAATAGATTCGGATGAATTTTGGTACACATACAGAGTTGTGATGTGTACGGTGGTCAGTACGTCACCGTAAACACTGCGGTATTTTATGAGCTTGTGATACGGGCGATTTTGCAACATAAATGGGTAGCCTGATGTGCTGGCCACTAAATCAGATTTCATCCAAATCGGTTCAGTAGTTTGGGCGTGAGAGCTTTACTTAAGACTAACAGAAAATTTACGTTTTCTCATCTCCATCCTGTATGTAATTCAAAGTTATGTATTGCCTACTTTTTTTACTAAACTAACTCTACTCTTTCTTTTGACCTATGTTTTTACATGACGAAGTTGAACTCCATTTGACTATTATTTTTATTGGTTTTTATCTTTAATAGTATGGTTATTTTTTTGAATATCGTCATACTGTGCGGCCGTTTCATACAACTGTGATTCTCAAAAACGTGTTCATATCATAAATTCGTGCATACCGATTTCGCTCACAGTTCTAATCGAGTTTTATTCTCTCGCTATAGAAAGCTTTTACTTTTTTTTACAACTGTTTTTTTTTTAAATTCCATTTTTTTGTATTAAAATTATTGTGTCCGAAATCGGTTTGTGCCCCTGTTGCTTATTTTTTTACTGTTATCATTTTCGGGTTAAAATACACTTGTTTTCGACTGATTAAATGTGTGCAGTTTGGAATGGATTTGTTTTTATTCTCTTCTAATTCCTAATGCTGGCCACACACCATACTTCCTCACGTCCAATTGGCATGACGGAACCGATTGGATCGGATCAGTTTGATCGTGTGAAGGCGTGGATTTGCAAGACAGTTGCGAATGCCATGCGAATCAACACCTATTTATCAATTGGACGATAGGAAGTATGGTGTGTGGCCGGCATTATTATTATTAGCCTTTATGTCAGACTTTGCAGATGCTCCATTATTTCGACAGGATCTGTGCTTTACTTATTTTCTGCAAGTCTGCTTGCTAGTCGGCAAAGGCTTCCTCCAACCTTTTCACTCTTTTCTGTTTTGTGCCACTCTATGCCACATTTTTCCTGCCACCTGCCCTATATCATCGGCCCAGCGTCTAGCTGGTCTGCCTCTCTTCCTATGGCCTTCTCTAGGGTACCACTGGGTCACTATTTTGCTCCATTTCTTGCTGCCTCTTGCTGTGTGTGGCCGGCATAACACTAGTTAAATAGTTGCCTCGTTGGTGTAGTGGCAAAGTTTCTGCCTTACATCCGATAGGTCCTGGGTTCGAATCCCAGGTCAGGCTAAAATTGTTTCTGAGATTTTATGTCATGAATTTCTCAAAAAACAGCTCGGAGGAAGTTGGCGGTGTTACACCCCCGTGCCTCGGTGCGCACGTTAAGCCGTTGGTCCTGCGCCTGATCTCTCCGGTCATGTTGGATCGCCGTCTCACCAAACTTTAAGAGTGAGTGAACAGTGAGCGCAATACACAGGGTATTGCGCTTACACTTGTGCACTATAGTATCTCCTGCGCAGTTGGCTGATCTCTGTTGAAATTGTCCGAAATCGGCCAGGAGGACTATTATTATTAGTTAAATAGTAAGTAAGGGGGTAAACCAGTTAAACCAGTTTTTATCATAAAAGTTTTATTCATCACTATCACTATCACTTAAAGACTTGATAACATCCAATTCTCCCACCAACTCCTTCAGTAATAATGCACACGGTCTTTTGAAAGGAGATCTATGGGTTTCTACAATATTTTCAATGTTTATATTATTGATAGGCATTTTTAAATCCTTTTGAGTTTGTAAAAATGTAAGTAAGAGCCGTCCAAAATTTCTGTCCGTCACACAGAATGATGAATGTTGTACCAGCAGTTGTTGCAGGTAAATTTGGACTTGCTCAGATTTCTTACAATCTTTATAAGCTGAAAAAATAGTTGATATGCAATTTGCAAATTCTTGAGATGACATATCAAACTCAGACATGTTTACAATGAAACTTGAACGATCATCCTCATTGAACGCCTCTAAGAACGATTGTAGCACTTGTTTAGGTATTTCTGGATCTTTAATCAGTTTTTGCAGTAGTAATTTAGAATCACACGGAAATCTTTTATGACTTTTCATTATAATATCTAAAGTGCTAGCATTGTAACATCGTTTTATGTAGGTGGGTAAGAAATATTCAAAGTATTTGGTTACAAATTTCTTGTTTGTATCGTTTTCACCGCAAATGTGTTTGCATAGCTTTTCGACAGTGTAACTAGATAGTTTTAGGGCTAGCGTGTGCAATAAATCATTGTTATTTACACATTCTTCTACGATAATGTCAACTCGAATAGAAAATTCTGTCTCTAGCGATTCAATCATTTCTTCAATGTATTCAGCATCTATTTCAGTAGTTTCTTTACTACTTAACATCTTTACTTCTTTGCTATCACTTAAGTCGTTGTTTTGTGAACATATCTCAACTGCTCTAGAAGTTTGAACAACTTTTTTTCCATATAGATTTTCGCCAAGATTTTGATCGCGAGTCAGGTGACCAAACTCTTGATACCACTTACTCTGGTCATCTTTTCGTGCAGCTGCAACGCACAGTTGCACTTGATCAATAACAGACGGTGAAAATTTCCAAATTCCGGACATTGTTTACGTAAATATTTACAGTGATAGATAGTTATGTTGGTACCACCACTCTTTGTGACAGATTGACAGATTCTTACAATACTACAAGACTACAACATAGATTAAAAGCGTAATGGTGCTGCCATACATATATTTTGTTATTCGATTATCATAACGATTTAAAAATAGTAAGTTTGGGTAAAATAAAAAAAAAAAACACACATTTATTATTAAAATATATTTCAACTTAGTATTTTTCGTATGTAGTATATTTCAATAAAGTAAGTAAATGTTATAGTATTGGAGAGCACAAAAATTATTTTATATGTAAAAATACACAGCAATATTATTTGTCTGTTGTTACCTCTACGCAAATTTTTATTTGTAAAGTAATAAAAAACTTAACCTAATTGAACACAGTAAAAAGTTTTTTGTATAAGTTAAAAGTATGTATAAAATTATAAAAAAAACAGGTAACTCCTTGAGGCCGTTGGAATAAATTATGAAATATAATATTCATTCATCTTACTATTATATAGAAAACTAGCGAAGCCTGTAGACGTTATCCTGCCAGCTTTGTAATTATACATATAAACCTTCCTCTTGAATCACTCTATCTATGAATAAAAATTGCAACAAAATCAGGTAAGTAGTTTTAAACCTCTTATCATACATATTAGAGACATAGGGACAGACGCGGGAAGCGACTTTGCTTTATACTATGTAGTGATAATAGTAAGATGAATGAGATCACGGGGGGAAAATAAATATGATTGATGGACGATGATGATGACAAATGAGCTCGACAAAGTAATGAAAGTTAGTTTCCCGACCAAACGGAACTGTACGACTAATTTGCTTATTTCTGGGTTCTGTATATTCTAAGTCATACATATCTTTTCTTAGAACACGAAAGATACGAAAACTCGAGTCCATTAAATGCAGAAACAGATGAAACTCAAGTTAAAATAAGCACGGAAACCTTTTTGTCGAAAAACGCACTGTCATTAAATTAATCCAAATAAAATCGTTTTGCTACAATTAAATCTTCTCAGAGATTGTCTTATTAATGTATCTAGGTGTGAAAACTTAACTACACTGCCAATTTAGCCGGGTTGAGACAGTGTAGTTACGATTTTACACGGTCATAAAAAGCAGATCAATTATGGCGAAAAAAATAATATATTTGTGAGTTTTCACGACCTTGAGGCTAGTCCAAAAACATTTTAAAGCGTGCAATCGTTGTGTTAAATTATTCTCCTTTAAATAATGAACCAAAATTCGGCTAACAGACGGTTCCCACTCTGCAATCAGAAAATAATATAGCACAGTGCAGTCACAATTCCACACCTAGCAATGTAGTTGAACTGTTCACAAAAGATGATGAAAATTCACAAATTTAAAATTTTACAGCACAATGAGATGACTCAGTGTGTGAATGAAAATTTACAATGGGAAATAAACTTTAATTCAACGTTATTACTTATTTGGAGGAAAGAATCAGAGCTAAAATTGTATTTTACAAAATTAGTAACTTAGTTGTTGGAATTTGCATTTAAACAGAACAGCGCAAAAAAAGACAATAAACTGATTAGTGATAAATTTAGATGTTATGCTATGAACATAAGTTACATTTTGGGACAATTTGTATCTAGGTGGAACATCAGACGGGCAAACCTGGGCGAACCCCAAAAATATAACTTTGAACATACAAGTGAAACTGTTTTTAGGTACAACTGATCAAAATATTGTCGTTTACGCGCTACATGCCAAGTTACTTATAAGGATAATGTAAAAGATCTGACCCAGACACGAAATCAATTGTAGCATTATGATTTAAGTGGGCATTTGTTGCTCATATTAAGTACTTTAATTAGTTATATGACATCAAGTTTGTATTTACTGGGAGAAAAAAGATATTCAAAGTTTAGATTTCTCAACGCAGCGCGCTCCTTCAAACGCCAGCGTAACGGCGGTGGACGTGAGAGTCAGCGTGAAAACTCAAATGTAATACCTGTGCCTCACTCTCGACTTAGAGGTGGTAATTGAGTGACACCGCGAGCTCGCTGTACGCATTCTCAAGAGCCGCCTATGCGTTCAGTTTTCAAAACTTCAGTACAAAACTGAAGTTTTGAAAACTTAACTTCGAATATCTTTTTTCCCGCTGAATTCATGCATACTGTAATAGAATTAATTAAAGTACTCAACGAGAGCAACAAATATATTTTCAATATAATCCGTTCGAAGTCCATACCAGCGTTTTACGCTGAGTATAATTCGAAATAGATACAACGTACTAGTAATAAGTTTAGTGTTAAACAACTATGTAAAGCATTATTTTGTGCTGGGTTGGTAAATAACCAAGTGACGTCTTATTCAAACTTCAAAGTCCATTCCAGACTAGACCTTTGATCCTTTATTTGGCATTGTATCTGATTGGCTATTTTCTTGCTCCGTTTTATGTTAAGCAGATAACCAGCATATTCGTATCGACAATAATTACAAATGCGAAACTTTTTGTTAGCTGAGATCACCTATGTTTAGTCTTTTTTAGATCGTTGAGCTAAAGTTTGCCACATGGCGTTTGGTTACTTTCATGTTTTACCCATATAATCTCTAGTTAGAAACTACACTAGTGTCTACCTGGTGTTCAGTTAACAAAAATATAATTTCCAACTCTTAAGGCAATAGCTATGTCTCGCGTTACAGAAACAGAAAAAACCGAATTAAAATGCACACTTTCATTAGACACGACCAGAATTTTGAAACTATCAGTAACGAGACATCGCTGATGTTATGCCTACGGTGCCAGTAATATATTGCGGCTCTCAAACCCTTCAAACCGAAACACAATTAAGATTGCTTTTACGGCAGAAATAGACATGAGGGTGGTACCTACCCGGTCGAGTTAAACTCACCAAAACTCTACCACCAGTATCAAAAATTAAATAAAAATTATACAAAAATAAAAATGTAAAAAATCACAATAAAAAAATGTAAAAAAGTAAAATACTGTTACGTCTCTAAAAATAAATAAAAATATACAAAAATACACTGACAGATTATTGAAAAATATGTAAAAACGCCTTGAGGCTTTAAAACACTTCAACTTAACACTTAAAGTAATTCAACTCTCGACGCTTAAAAGCTTAACCTCATTTAGGAAAGAAGATGAAATAAAAAAATAAAAAAAACAGAAATAAAAGACAGAAATAAACCCGCAACTCGAAGAAGACTGAAATATTCAAAATGTCGTGTTGCTATTGGTTTGGACAAACACAAACGGGATAAAGGCTAGTAAAAGACTCACGAAGCTAGCATTAAAGTGTCGAGAGTTACTAACTTTCTATAAGGTTCTACGTCATAAACTTTCAGTTAGTGCTACAAATTCCTCGATGATTTCTGTGGGTCTTTTTTCTTGCTGTGATCTTGCATGCAGAAGTACCTGGTTATCTTCAATATACATCCAAGTTCCTGGTCCATGGTTCAGATGGCATTATCATGACCTGGAGCTACAACCAGCGGTGGGATTCAAAACTTTTGCATCAGACAAATATAATTTAATTTTGCCTCCGGCTGTTCTTCAAACAAAATAAGTTTGTTGCGACTGTGAAGGTTTATAATGCTCCCGACTGCTTTAATCACGCTACAGTTAGAGTGAGGTGAGCTCAAAACAGGTATCTTCAAATACCTTAATCAACGGGGTTGGCTTTTCTCAATCGCCTGCCCCGTTTCGTCATTAATCAACCGAGACCAGCATCTTGTTTTCTTCGTCATAGTTCAAGGAAGATACACCAGCTCGTTTCTGCTACCCACTTGCCTGTTGGTCCACGGGAGGTATTTTCCCTCCTACCCTCCGTTGAGTCGGAGAGTGTTCCCCTATCCGCCACCTGGGGACGCGTTCTCTAGGGGTTGCAGGCTCCCCCGAGAATACCATTGTGATGATAGCACAGGCCCGGTCCGCCAAACCGTGTCATGCCGCCAAGTCATGTCAGCTGCCAATGGTTCCAACATGTTCTGTAAAGGAGAGCAAAGTTATTAAAAATGCCACGCACAAGATTATTTTTGACTTTTCTTTAACTCCCAATATCTGAATCTTGTCCGCGAACATCAAAAATTCATATTTCGTGCAATCAGCGTGGTTATACATAGCATACGTCTCTAATGATTTTGTATTACGTAGATAGTAGTTAGTTAATATCCGCATAATTGATTTTTAAATTTGTGGAGATGTCATTTTCTTGAAACATAATACCGGCTCCCTAACTATTTCCGGATTTTTGGTGATTAAACACTACTTTTATCAAAACTTCATATTTGGAAATACAAATTCGACTTTAGTCATTGTCTAAAGAAATTGCTCGTCAACAATATTATGAGAATATTTCGTGCAAGTTCAAACGTTTATTTGCTAAAACACAGTTAAAATATCTTCTTTCACGTTCGAATAGCCAAAGAGAAAATATGGTGCATTTACAAGCAATACTGAATGTGGAATCCGAAATGACTAGATAGAGATTAGAGAAGAGCAAAAGTAGGAATGGAACATAAACGCAACTTTTAGGCCCACACTTGCTTCTGTCATACTTTCGCTGTGACTAGCGACTGTCAGCAATTGAAGCGTGGGTATTGGATGACACACTGTTAGAGGAGAGTCGCAAGTGTGGCTTGAGCCTTAACTGAGACCTGAGAGAAACCAGAAACTGTGTTTTTGGACAGGCTAAGAATATGATGACTAGACTAACGAGTTAGTCAAAGGAAGAAAGAAAGACACTAGTAAATAATTACAATAATGAAATATTAAAACTTACCATGAGTAGGAATCATCATTGCGTTGTGACACATAATCTCCACTTTTCTTGCATTTAGACTACCAAACTTAATTTCACTGTTGCTCCGAGATGTTGCTCCTCCAAAGGTTTCAACGAGACTGACCATTGGACGAATTTGTTCCGAATTTGTATAGACCTGGCGGTTGGTCAGGTAGCCATTTTTTACGAAATCGGTCCGGGTGGGAGAATAGTCATTAGTCAGGCCTCAATGTGCCTTCATCGTGTTATTCTCTGTTTTGCCTTTTGTCATAGTGTTAATAGCCTTATCTTTTGGTATTAAGAATAATAGAAAACGAAACAGAAATGATCCAACTAAAGTTCTAAGCTGGGTTGAAAAGATAAGGTTGAGCACGCAGGTAAATGACAATGTTAAAGACTACGAACCAGCTCAGAATTTTCAAGAAAAAAGAAAAAAATTGTAGTATTGTATAGACAACGATGTGGCGTCGTCTATATATACTACAAAAGTTAATATTCGTTGCAAATCACCCTTATTGCATAAGCTTAAGATGCCACAGTGATTAAGGAATTATGAAGGCATAGATGTCAAGATCTATGCCTTCATAATTTGTTTCTCATCTTAATGGTAACTTTCTTATTCGAACTTATATTAAATGAAAAAACTTAACCTTTTGTGTAGGTACATTGATATATAAAGCTTATTTTAAATTAAAACTAAATTAAGCAAACTCCTTCTAAGTAAATACCTATTTTTTTAAATGGATAATAATAGCCATATATGATAGCCATTGTATTTTCTTTAAAAAATAAACAGATTTAAATAATAACAAAAATATACCTCTATATAAATTGGAAACTCTTCGTATGCATCATAGTTTGTTTGCCGAATTTCTCTAATGAGTTTCTTAGGAGGTCTTTATTTAATTACCGCAATTTGCCTTATGAGCCGTGATTTACCACATTAAACATTACAGAGACGTTTGTTTTCTTTCTTGAATTTTGTTGTTTTTAATATTATTTTTATGTAAACTCATAACAATATTAACTTAACACATTTACGGACACTGCATGCTTAACAATACGACTTAACGTTATAACAATAAAACTTCTACTGTGTCTGTCCGTGGATGGGTTAATTAATTTTATAATAAGCCAACTACATTTTGTCCACCTAAAAATATTCAGGAAGTGATCTGTGATATGTTAAAACTCATTATAATTATGTAAGTAGGTACCTACCTACCACCGACAGTCCTATTCAAAAACACTAACAATGGTCCCGAAATAAAAAAAGGAAACCATTATTTTGCTAGTTATACGAACACAATACCTTTCTCAAAATTCTCATAAAGACAAGGTACCTACAATGTTTGAAATTGTAAAGCTTTGAACAACAAAACCATTAAAATCTCTTAGCAATAACCCGATGTTATCTGCATTTAAGTTTAAACACAAAAGACCTGGGTTTGTTTTAGATAACGATGCTGAAACAAAAGAAAAGGTCCTTGTAAAGTTGAAAATAAATCCCTACTTACCTGGACGTGGCCTAAAATTAGTGCTACATTTAGTTCCATCATACCCACGTCAGGGAACAGACCTTGGAATTTTATTTTGTTCAATCCGTGATAATGGAACCTCTCCCATCAACATCGCGACGGTTTATTGATTACGTCTCACCTCCTCAAAATTGGGTTGTAGAGATACAAAATGAAATGCTCAGCCTCAATTATCTACGAAGCAATGAAGTGTGGAATCGAATACCTATTCAAAGGAGATTATACCAAGATGCTTTAGGCGAACCAGAGCCTGTGTCACCGAAGAACGCGGAGCTGTGTCAGCCGTTTGAGCAGAATCCAAATTTAATCCTTGGCACTGTTCAAAGTAATTGGACCAACTACATAATCGACGCCCTTGGACAACATTCGAGCCATAAAACAGCTGTGAAGATTTGTCGAATCATTTTTGGAGCTAAGTGGCTGAGCGATGCAGTTTCTCACGTGTTTTACTCATCGTTTTTCCCTTATTACTTGCAAAGGGAGTATTCATGGCAAAGTTTGGACTTGTTGAAACGAGCGTACGCGGCTAGGCCAAAGATATTTTTGAGTATCTTCACTCAAAACTTAATCAAGAACATCAAGATACCTAAGAAAGTTCTCCAAGACTTCATAGTGAATGTGAAGACGGAACTACGTAATGACTTCATGAAAGCAATCATGGAAGTGGAATTGACTTCAGAAGAATTTGTCCATCAGTTACCTGTCATCAACCTACTTTTTATGGATAGTGAAAAAACCTCACCGATGTGTATGTATGTGGCTTCTTGTTTGGAAAGGTTTGCACCGAACTGTTACACGAATAGAGACTTTGGTCGTTTGTTACTTTCGTTATTGAAAAATATGACTGGTACTGATGTTAATCAAAGGACTGTGAAGGAGTTGATAGACAATCACGGGTCTGAGTTTAAAGGTCCATGCATGAGTGTACTAGACAGTATAATTGGGGAGCTGGTTGAAATGCAATATAGATTGATAGAGCAACCAAGATTTTTCATACAGCGCCCTACTGAAAGTCACAGAGCTCCCTAGAAATTAGTCATTTTTTTTCAATTTTCATTGTATTACTCAGTTTTTGTTATGTTATAGTATATTTTCTTTTTTCAATATTGATTTTATTATGTTTTATTTGAGGACAAACAAGGAATATCATAAGTAAGAACTTAGTTAATAGTTGTACAATTTATAGTTAAGGAATTAGGTAATAAACGGTTTTGTAAATAAACACTGTATTGTTAGAAAATTCAATAAAAATATCAATAAGAACAGTCATATGTTTTTATAATTTCCCTATTTTATTGCCTTTTAAAGTTTTTTTTTTAATTCAGTTGTACTTCTACTCGAACTCGTACTGTTCGTTAATCGAATCCTAGTATCGATTAAAGCTGCAGCTGGTATCATTTTAAGCATAATATTAATAGTCTGTTTTCCGGCTGGTTGACATTGATTGATTGTCTTGACATGACAAGCGAACGAACTTCCAAGTTTTTGACAGTAGCATTTTCTCAGTGTAAGTAGTAGGTTGTGTTCTCGCCAAATTAAATTATTTTGCGCAGTAAATATCGCGTGAATATTATGTATTAATAATTCTCAAGCTACATTACCGGCTAGGTAAGTTATTTTAGCATCTAAACATTTTTTGATGTAGTTTTGCTTTATTCAATTCGACCGACCGGCCGGCTAGCGTCCTTGTTGGTAAATATAAATTACCGTTATTACCTAATACCTTCAATTTTCGGGGTTGCATTTGAATCACGCATCCTAGTTAGGGGGGAGGGGAGGGGGGGGATGGGAGGGGGGGAGGGGGGGAACCCCCCCGACCCCTCCCCAAAGTTAGGAAATCAATAGTTTTTTTTTAATGAATTTTTAAAGTTTTCGGAAAAGTAAGTCTTAAAAGCAAAATCGCTTCCGCTTATTAAAAAAAGAGCTCGCCAAAATCGCTCCCTCTTATTAAAAAAAGGTATCCCACGTACAATTTCTACAAAATTCGTTTTCTCCCACGTTTCGGACCTATTCGTTAGCGAGTCATACGCCCACATTCCTTTTTCTGGCGCTTCGCCAAAAAAATAATAGTTTAGGTAGATGGGGACCTTTTATTTCACCGTTCTAACCTAACCCAAATGTTGATTTGAGGTGAGAAGTTTCGTATAATAAATAGTTTTTGTAGGTTTGAAAAAAAAAAAAACTAACACTCGAAGCAAGGTGGGAGCTTCCACCTCACTTCGAACCTATTTCAGGCACAGACGTTTTCTGTCACTGAGTCTATTTGACATACATTGGTTTCCTAATAACAAGTTTTACAGGTTTGAAAAAAAAATAACTAACACTCGAAGCTGCGCTTCGCTCCCACCTCACTTCGAACCTATTTCAGGCACAGACATTTTCTGTCACTGAGTCTATTTGACATACATTGGTTTCCTAATAACAAGTTTTACAGGTTTGAAAAAAAAATAACTAACACTCGAAGCAAGGTGGGAGCGAAGCTGCGCTTCGCTCCCACCTCACTTCGAACCTATTTCAGGCACAGACATTTTCTGTCACTGAGTCTATTTGACATACATTGGTTTCCTAATAACAAGTTTTACAGGTTTGAAAAAAAAATAACTAACACTCGAAGCAAGGTGGGAGCGAAGCTGCGCTTCGCTCCCACCTCACTTCGAACCTATTTCAGGCACAGATGTTTTCTGTCACTTAAGTCTATTTGACTTAACTACTAGAATTTCTAGGCAGTTAATTAAAACAAAAAAAATCTTAAAATAGTTTATTTAAGTAATGGGATACACATACTTTATGGCCTTAATTAACTCTTCAAAAGGATCCCTTAATTAACTCTTCAAAACGTTCCGTTTCATTAAAAATTTTTGTATTTTTTTTTGTTGTTTTGTTCATTTTTTTCATTTTATATGACACATAAAAACATTTTACAACAAAATATGTGTAAAACATGAATAACTTTAGTGAAAAAATAATGTTAAAGACACATTTAATAAAAAAATAACGTTCCGTTATACGTAACTTCAAACACATATTTAAAAAAAACTACGCGTCTCCTAGACACAAATGAGGTGTCATTTGAAAGGGGTGAACAACCCCTATAAAATGCCACCATTTATGTAGCCCTAACTAGGATGCGTGATTCGAATGCCAACCCCAATTTTCTAATCAATTTAGGTTTTAAATAATAAACGAATAGCTTTAGGCGGTAAGAAGATAATGGTTGTAATGTAAACAAACAAAACACATTATTAAATGGATCTTTTAAAGTAAACAAATGATATCGAGTGAGTGACCAACAAACATATTAAGCTAAACAGGAAAAAGCTGATACCCTGACCGCGAAGTTGTAATAATTATTGTTAGCATAACTAAATAAAATGTTAGTTCATAATAATAACATGTAATCACTTTATGTGAGCTTGCTAAAGTCATTTTTTCTTTCACCCAATTCAGAGATTTTTTTATGTCGGAGGTAACTATGGCGGGCTTAAAAAAAAAAAAAACACGGGTTGCACTCCGGGAGTGCCGGCAGAAGGAAAACTTGATTATTAACGTTGTGCATTTTTGATTTATTTGAACCGTCTTACGGTTTTTCGATCAGCATCACGTGACCTGACGCGAGTTTCACTGTTTCTACCCATGCCACAAAAGTGCTCAACGCCGCTAAAGAAGTTTTCACTTCAAAAAGACTATGCGGTTTTTATGATGAATGTTGTTAATTTTTTTTGTGAAAAACTGCCTGTAAAATAATAAAAATGGCATATTTTTGTTAAAAGGTAAAATTCTCTGAATAAAATCTGCATGCAATTAATTGATATTGTTTTAATTTTGAACAACTAATCGACAGGCTATTTCAAAATCTTTAAATTGATGAAAGCAGAACGTACATAAATCGAGCGCATATCAACTGAGATATGACAGTGTTACAGTACCTTTGCTTTAAAAAAAAGTTTGAATAGCCATTAAAAAAAACGTTCGTAGTTTTTTTTTAATTTTCGCATACTATCAATATATCGACGAATACAAAATATGAACGTGTCAACCTGTGAACTAAACACATTGTATATCTATAGTTTACCACGCAATTTCTATCACTACCCACATAGTGTAGATACGTTTGTTTGTAACATTTACTGCAATTCTTTCGCATCCTGGTTGCAGTGCAAAAAGTGACGAGTACAGTTGGGTACATAAATCCATACTAATATTATAAATCTGTCTGTCTGTTACTCAATCACGCCTATACTACTGAACCGATTTGCATGAAATTTGGTACGGAGATATTTTGATACCCGAGAAAGGACATGGGCTACTTTTTGACGCATTTCCATGGGAAAATTCAAGTGTGCCGATCGCTTTTATTTACGCCTACTGAACAAATTTTAATGAAATTTGGTAAGGTGATAGTTTGAGACTTAAGAAAGGACACGAGTTACCTTTGACCGCGGGAAAACAATGCGTTCCCATGGGATAAAATACTTTCCGGGGAGTCTGTTCGCTTTCACTTCTAAATTACCAAAGATTTGAATAATATTTGGATGATATTGGTTTTTCATTAAAACAACGCATTCCAAAAAATCTACCTAATGCGGACGAATTCGCGGGTAAAAGCTTGTCTACTAATATTATAAACGCTAAAGTTTGAATGGATGTCTGTTACACTTTTACGCCAAAAGTACTGGACAAATTTGAAACATAGATAGATTATATTATTTATTTATTATTATTTATTTTATTTTACATTTTTGGAAGACTTACAGCTAGAAAGATACTTTATATCCTAGAATAACACATATGATACATTTTACCACGGTTCCCGTGGGATATATAGTAAAACGATCTGTTTGCGGGTGAAACCGCAGGGTACAGCTAGTGCAGGCGTAATTTCGAATCTTGAGATACATCCAAAACCACCTTTTGAACTACAAATACTTATCTTGATCTTACTGGCAAAATAACTCCTTACAACAATTTCTTCTAGACGACCCCGCAGAAGCTGTCGTTGTTTTATAGAAAAAAAAAGTGACTTGCCAAGATTTCTGTTTTATCTCAAGGGAGCATTTAATCGGGAAAAAAGTATCCTATCACCCAAGTCAGCTAATAGCTAGCCGTCCAGTAGTTTTTTTTCCATTTATTAACAAATAAAAAATCTTATAAAAAATGTAGGTGTTAACTTAGTATAAAACCACTAAGGTTTGTAACTTCACGAATAAGTAGTTGTACTGTTTGTAGTTTCACAGTGATTGACGAACAAACATCCAAACAACCTTTATAATATAATATTAATATAGAAAATAATGTTAAGAATTTATGTATTTTTTCCACATTCTGTCGTGTGTACCTTGCTACGTGTGGCATAAAACGAAAAAATATCATTTTGGCGGTTTTAGTTTTTCGTAGTAAGACCTATGCATTATTTTATCGGACTAATAGAAATTAATATTGAAACCGTAATTATAATAATAATAATAATATTTCACAACAATCACACCAGTTCTCTAATCCCAAAGTAAGCTACTAGGCTTGTGTTATGGGTACTAGACAACGGATAAACATACTTAAATATTTTTTTTTTGTAAATAAATACATATTATACATAGAAAACACCCAGACCAGTACAAACACACATATTCATGCACACTTATGCTTGTACTGTGCGGGGATCGAACCCGCGACCCTTGGTTTTAGAAGTCCGACATGTGGACCACTGCACCAAGCGGTCGTCATTGTCATTGTCAATTATTTAGTTAGCACACCTCGCGCTGAAATTGGGTCCGGATAATTGTTGTATTTTGAACAATTGTATTATTTTACTATTTATCGTCCGTTTAAACTATGTATTATAGTACTTCGGTGTTTAATTGATTGGATCAAAATGATGTAATCAATGTAATATAAGGTATAAATAATGACATTTTATTTGACTTTTATCAAAATCGTCCTTTAAATTAGACAATTCATAATGTTTATAAATTTGTTACACATACATAACTTCATTCATCTGAATCCGTTCAGGAGTTATGATGCAATATGACAGAATGTCAAGTTTTGTGGTCGCCAACCTGTATAGCATTTTTTTCCGCCGAGCTTTCATAGCATTTCTTTACTAAATCATTTTTTTTATATATTTTTTTAATATAGTGAAAGACATCCTCAAAGTTGCCAGCTTCTCTTGATGTCGGTAATCAATTTATGTTTTCAACTGTACCTTGAACGGGAATGTAAGACGTTTATGTCCTGGTAGCATCATTCTAGATCTGTTGAATGATTAAAAAAACTGGGACTTGAATGATACCAGTTTACTTCGCGCATTTAAAAGTATGGATAGCGATTCGCTTAGTCCCAAGATCCTAAATAGAAGTAGGACTTCGATTTATTAATATATTTTATATATATTAAATAAATAAAGCACTGCATTCATGACCCACAAAATTGGCTAGACGACACCACCAATCGTTGACATACTTTTTATTATCTGTCAAAACGGTCTGTCTCCATAGATTTCGTATGGTAATAAATGATTGTGACGTCACGGTCATGTGTCAGAAATCGGAGTCAATTGACCGAATATTTATTGCGTTTTGTGTGTTTAAAAATCGGTTTCTACAGCTTTATTGAAATATATTGGTTGTATTAACTTCATAGGGGCTATGTTTTTTAAACACCATGTTCTTGACAATATTTAAGATAGGTGTCATCATCCCAATTTCGTGTCTGTAATGGAACTTTAAATTCTGTGCATTCATTCATTCAATCATTTTTCTTTTAAATTAATTAAAAATAGTCTGATCAGGATTGTAAAATAAAGATATACTGTCTAAAACACTAAATTTATTATAAAAAAAAACTTTTCATTCTATTACCAGCTCGGTGAAGGTCGAATTAAGTTCGTATCTTCTACTTATAATGCGGTTTTATTTAAGAATAGTTTTGACTGCCTCGTTGATGTAGTGGCAAAGTTTCTGCCTTACATCTGAGAGGTCCTAGGTTCGAATTCCAGGTCGAGCAAAATGATTTCCGAGATTTTCTGTCATGAACTTGTCAAAAAACAGCTCTGGGTCGGGAAGTTGGCGGTGTCACACCCCCCGTGCCTCGGTGCGCACGTTAAGCCATTGGTCCTGCGCCTGATCTCTCTCCGGTCACGTCGGATTGCCGTCTCACCGAACTTTGAGAGTGATGGAACAGTGAGTGCACCTGTGTATTGCGCTTTCTCTTGTGCACTATAATATATCTCCTGCGCAGTTGGCTGATCGCTGTTGAGATTGGCCGCCGTGGTTGAAATCGGCCAGGAGGACTATTATTATGTATCTGAGATCAGATCGACAACTAACAAATATTTTTAAACTTTTTCAAAATTCTTTAGGTACTTCAACTAGTATAGGCCGGTAAACACTTGAGATAATTATTGTGTCAGTGACATACGAGTATTGCAGAATACCTTATTTATCACTCAACAAGTAGTAAACAAGATAAAATATCAAAAGAGATTTTGTAATCCCATCCAAATCACTAAGTGCCCTACGTAAACATTTTAAGTGATTTTGAAATCACTTAAGTGTGGATCAACTCAGGTATTTTTTTTTTATTTTAGTAGATGTACGTACTACTATTGGACCCGGCAAAAGTTGTCCTGCCCGTTGCTTTTTTTTAGTTTTCTGATCTTTTAAACCTTCCCTAGACTTCCACGAATAGTTCAAGACCAAAATAAGTCAAATCGGTACCCGAATTTTAGCGAGACTAACGAACAGGAATATATTTTTATTTTCAAGAAAGAAGAAAAACATGGTTACCATTGATATACCGTTGAAATCCTATTGTCCAATATAATCTTTACCAGACATACCAAATGCCATGCAGCTATGCAAAAGGTAGGGAAGCCTAGGCTAGTCGCACTAGGCTTCCGCCTTAGTCACTACAATATGGACGCAAAGTCGCGTTTCATATGTTTGATACTTCGCGCCCGTCGTCGCAACCGCGCTAGGCTCGCATTGTGGACGCACACTAAGTCGAAGATGTCTATAACACCCTGATTCGTTTCTGTACAAATATCTAGGCAGACGAACAAATTTTTGAGAAAAAAAAAAACACATTTTATTGTCAAATGTTTTGAAAATAATTCGAAAATAAATAAAAGACGTTTCGTTTAAGATTTAGTTGAATTTCACCTCCCACCCAGTCCGAAGATGAGTTCACTACTCGATTTCGAAACCAATACGTTTCGTCGAATTACAATTCGTCGATGACAACAAGACGATTATTTGTTTGAACGATGCGTTAGTTAATAATAATATTAATAATAAATATTTCACAACAATCACACCAATTCTCTAGTCCCAAATTAACCTACGAGGCTTGTGTTATGAGTACTAGACAACGGATAAACATACTTAAATACTTTTTTTTTTGTAAATAAATACATATTATACATAGAAAACACCCAGACCAGTACAAACACACATGTTCATGCACACTTATGCTTGTACTGTGCGGGGATCGAACCCGCGACCCTTGGTTTAGAAGTCCGACCTGTGGACTACTGCACCAAGTTATATACACGAAAGACGTTACATTGATAGTTTGTTTCATCGAATGTCTTTTAGCACCCAAAGATATTTAAGTTCAAAGAAGTTTAAACGGAAATTTTATAGGTAAAGACCTAATACTAAAATTGGTCTTCAAAATGCAAATAATTAACAAGGAAATATATTTTTCCTAATTAATTCTCCGAGGAAAGGAAATAGGGTGCTTGTGGCGCAGTGGTTGCAGCGCTCTGGTAGTGATAACAATAGTTAAGCAACCTAAGCGCGGTCATGTTTGGGATGGGTGACCATTCTGACCATTAAAGTGACGTCTACTTACAAGCATCTCTGTGCTTCGGAAGGCACGTGAAGCTGTTGGTCCCGGTTAATATCGATAGATATTAGTCGTTAAGCCTGGTCGGAGGCCATCGGGCGGCTTAATACCATCTGACAGTAAGGTTGGTCACTGACCTTAGAAACACCCCTCCACCAATCCGCACTGAGCCCGCGTTGTGGAGTATGGCTCGGACCACCTCATAGTTGAGGTGATGAGGCTTGTGCCCAGCAGTGGGACGTGTATAGGCTGATGATATAGCGACGATTAGGTAGAATCAGGTCGATATTGCGATCTAGTTTACTATTGGAATAGCGACAAACGGTCAACTCTCTAGTTAATTAGACCAATTATCATGTTTTTTCATACGTGTTGACCGGTGCACTAGTGGATTCCCAGGGTTTCGTTTGTGAGTTTTCTTTCCACTTGTTATTTTTTCTTTGAAAAATGCCATTTCTGTTTTTGATATACATATACCTACTACTGTTAATACACTCATAGAAACATATTCATATACAAAGAGATACACAGACAAAAAAACACACAAAAAAAACACCATCGCAGTCATAAATTCAATCATAAGTTCATAACTTATTTAATAGGTAGTTGTTATTAAGATTAGAATTAAATGTAAATATTTCGTCAATAATAGTCCTCCTAGCCGATTTCGACCACGGCGGCCAATCTCAATAGAGATCGGCCAACTGCGCAGGAGATATTATAGTGCACAAGTGTGAGCGCAATACACAGGTGCACTCACTGTTCCATTACTCTCAAAGTTCGGTGAGACGGCAATCCGA
Source organism: Pyrausta despicata (assembly GCA_963921415.1). Taxonomy (NCBI): domain Eukaryota; kingdom Metazoa; phylum Arthropoda; class Insecta; order Lepidoptera; family Crambidae; genus Pyrausta; species Pyrausta despicata. The sequence continues at coordinate 7,376,144 of OY992874.1, forward strand.
CATGACCGGACAGAGATCAGGCGCAGGACCAACGGCTTAACGTGCTTTCCGAGGCACGGGGGTGTAACACCGCCAACTTCCCGACTCCGAGCTGTTTTTAAGATCTTCATAACAGAAAATCTCAGAAACAATTTTGGCTCGACCTGGGATTCGAACCCGGGACCTCTCGGATGTAAGGCAGAAACTTTGCCACTACACCAACGAGGCATTCAATATTGCCTACCCAAATAACCTCCTACCTGCCATGTTATTCAAAATAAATCTGGTACTTTATTTAAAACAAATTTTGATTTTACAACTTTGCAAAAAGATTTTTTAAACCTTTTTGTGTATTCCACAATCCACAATCAGAATTCCGAAAATGCCATATTGTAAACCAGCTCTGGTACTGCGAAAGCTAAAATATAATAAAGCAATTTTTGTTAATCTCTAGAACAATAGTTTTATGATTTTTCATGATAATAAGCATTCACGTTGCAAACTAAAGATAATATTTTTGAGCAGGAAAAAAATCTATTGTTTGCCAATGTCTGGGTGGCCGAGTGGTATAGGCACAAGGGCTAAATTACCATGAACATGGTTCTCGTTTCGAACAGTTGATTTTTTTTTCTTGCAAAAATACGAGTATAATCTCTAGAACAATATCTATCTTTCCAGGAAATGCTGAGCTTAATACTTCTTTTGTGCTCACCTTTGCTGGTGTGGGGTCTGCCGACGAGCGATGGTGATGACTGTTTGTATAATGTAAGTACCTTTTGACGTGACAACGTCTTATAAATTGGTTTGCCGGGTGACACCTCAAGAAACTGCGTTACGCTGCTCCGCTCACGTTTCGCGCGAGAGAGACAGAGCGAGAGAGAGAGAGAGAGAGAGATAGGCATACACACCGGTTCATGTTATACGAATGAATATTCACATTAAAATTATTTTACCACTCAGAGTCGTTGTCACGTAAAACTTTCGCCCGTATACCGACTTTACAGGCAACCAATTTTTATCACAGTGCAACAAATTTCTAGTCCAACAACTTTGTGCGCAAGCGCAACCCTCCCTAATATTTGAAATTTAGCACTTTTTAAACGACCACTTACTTTGGTGTAATGGTTTTATTCATTTATTTAAGCCTTATTGCACAAGAAAACCATGTACAAAAGGTGGACTTAACGCCGTAGGGCATTCTCTACCAGTCATACCGTTGGGCTAAGCAGAAATGTTTAGTGGGCGGAACGACGAAATAAATAAAAGAGAAAACACAAAAATAATCCATCTAGCCGTTTTGCCGACTGCCAACAGTTTTCCTGACTCATGTCGCGGGTTATAAACTGGAAACTTTAGTTTTGTATGTACAATTTATAGCAATAACTGTTCTCGAAAATACAACACTTAAAAAAAAATCTTTTCGGCTCCGGTCATCGGGGAGGAATCGAAACCCCGACCTTTCGAAGTCCGGTCCAATGCTCTGACCACTGAGCTACCGAGAACCTTAATGGAGTCGTTGAATTTTGTAAGAGCTTTTTTAACGCTTTGAGCCAGCGTAGCTTTCCTCCCCGATGACCGGAGCCGAAAAGATTTTTTTAAGTGTTGTCTTTTCGAAATTAAAATATAGCGTTGTAAATGCAAAAAATACTTAACAAACAAAATAACTGTTCTTCCATATGAACATATAATTAGCAGTGTTATTTATAGAACAACTAGTGGCCCCCCGCGTCTTCGTCCGCGTGGAATCCCTTTCTTTTCGAAATCGCGGTCGAACGGGATAAAAAGTATCCTATGTCCGTTTCCTGGTTCTAAGCTACCTCTCCACCAATTTTTTAACCAAATCGGTTCATCCGTTTTTGAGTTATAAATAGTGTAACCACCACTTTCTTTTATATGTATATATAGATGTCTTTAATGACCGCATTGATATTATTTAGATAGTTAAAAATGACTTTATATTTGACTTACAATTTGACAAAATACTAGTTGACATGTACTTATTTTAATGAAGAATTTATTTAATTGTAATTTATTTAATTAAATAACTTAATTCACAAATACCTCGTTGAGGTCATAATGTAACTAAATAACCATCTTTTGCCTTTATGTTATCTATTGTCTGCTGTAATGTTATATTATGAAGTGAATAAATGAATATGAACAATAAGAGCCATTGTACTCAATATGGTTCATATTTATAACTCATTTAAAATGTATCTTAGTTGATAACTTTTGACCCGTGTCGAGCTAGCGATAGCTAATTACATATAGGGTTACTCAAGAAAGTGTCTACTTTTAGCTTCTTATTGATAATCTCTTATTGACTGCCTCGTTGGTGTGGTGGCAAAGTTTCTGCCTTACATCCGAGAGGTCCTGGGGTCAAATCCCAGGCCGAGCCAAAATTGTTTCTGAGTTTGTCATGAATTTCTAAAAAACAGCGCGGAGTCGGGAAGTTGGCGGTGTTATACCCCCGTGCCTCAGAAAGCATGTTAAGCCGTTGGTCCTGCGCCTGATCTCTCTCCGGTCATGTCGGATTGCTGTCTCTTCGAACTTTGAGAGTGATGGAACAGTGAGTGCACCTGTGTATTCCGCTCGCACTCGTGCACTATAATATCTCTTGCGTGGTTGGCTGATCTCTGTTGAGATTGGCCGCCGTGGCCGAAATCGGCCAGGAGGACTATTATTATTGATAAAACTTGTTTTGAACCCCTGTCATTTTATATAAATTCAGTCAGTTGTATATAAATTTAAAACAGTTGTAAAAGATGTATTAATGTCAAAAGGATATTATAAAATTGATGATTTTATAAATGACAAAGAAATATAGAATTGTTTGTATGTAAACAATTACAATTATTGTAAATCAAATTTGAAAAGAGGCAATGACAATAGTGACTGAGTTTCTTGCGCCGCTTTTCTCAGCACTCTCAGTGTAAAAGTGCTCCTTGTAAGTCTATTTACAAAAATTTATTGTTCATATTTATTTAGGGGTGTTATACGTTTGATTTCTATGTCTGTTTGTATTCTTGTGCTCATCGGCTGTATTTCTGGCTCATTCGGGGGAGTTCTTTTGTAATTCAATAGTGTCATCATATCTGTACTTACCTGTGTACCTATACATGCTTTTAGAGTGCTGTTGAGACTACCACGATATTGTAGTGCATCGGCAATGTTTGCGCAGGCCCACACTGACGGGTTCCACGCGATTATTCGCAAAAAAAAAACAGCTTCGTTGCTAAGAAGAGTAAGATAATATATATAAAAAACGCTGTACCTATACTGTATGCTAAATGTCAAATTGTATTCTTTTTTGTAAGGAAAATAAATAAATATATTATGTTGCTTAATTAATTATACTGTAAAAGTACCTATATTTAATAAGCAATTGTTGTGCGAAGTAGTGCTCTCTCTCTGTCTGGGTGTCCACGGAAGACCAGCGTCGTGGCATTCCTGAGATGCTACGACACATGCTGAGTGGCCCACCTTTTCAGTATCTTGTGTATGAATTTTATATTATTATACCTTAAAATTTGCAATTTTAAATCATTTTTTGAATATAAAGCTTTATTTTATTTAATAAAAGAGAATTTCATTCTTGTTAATAAATTTACAATTTATCGCTTAAATCTCAGCCATTTTATTATTATTTAATGCGAAAATGACTTTATTCAACAAATCATAAAGATATTGGAACATTATATTTTATTGAATATTTGTTTCATTCATAATAAATAATGCATAATATTCATTTGAATATGTGTTTCGCTATTTTGTAAAGTATGTGATACTGAATACACATGTTTACTTTCTTTCTTTCTTTAGATAGTCACAACAGCATTTTAAGAACAGTAGCGGTAACAGTAATTTTATATTTATGTTTCACTAACACTAATTTTATAAGTTTCCTTTGTTACTAACACATAATATGGATTAATCTTGGTCCGAAATAAATGATTTTGAATTTTGAATTTGACGACCGATGAGTGCAGTGGTCTTCATGTCGAACTTCTAAAACCACGGGTCGCGGGTTCGATCCCCGCTCAGTACAAGCATATGTGTGCATGAACATGTGTTTGTACTGGGCTGGGTGTTATCTATGTGTAATATGTATTTATTTATAAAAAAAAGTATTTAAGTATGTTTATCCGTTGTCTAGTACCCATAACACAAGCCTCGTAGCTTTATTTGGGACTAGAGATTTGGTGTTATTGTTGTGAAATATTTAATTGTATATATAATATATTTTTCAGACATGCAATAAGCCCAAGGATGACATGTTGAACGTTCACATAGTGCCCCACACACATGACGATGTCGGCTGGCTAAAAACAGTGGACCAATACTTTTATGGGAGTAAGTTCAAATAAAATAATAATAAAAAATTTCATACGAGAGGTCCTGGGTTCCAATCCCAGGTCGAGCTAAAAATTGTTTCTGAGATTTTCTGTCGTTAATTTCTCTAAAACAGCTCGTGGTCGGGAACACCACTTTGCCTCGGTGCGCACGTTAAGCCGTGGGTCCTGCGCCTGATCTGTCTCCGGTGTTGTCGGATTGCCGTCTCACCGAACTCTGAGAGTGATGGAACAGTAAGTGCACCTGTGTATTGCGCTCACACTTGTGCACTATAATATCTCCTGCGTAGTTGGCTGATCTCTGTTGAGATTGCCCGCCGTGGTCGAAATCGGCCAGGAGGATCTGTATGGATAGCTAGAAAGGGCTTAGAAAATGACTGTTCTTTTTCCGTAAGAACATAAATGACTATTACCACGTTAGTTTTATTCTCAATTGATATTTTTTTCTTCTTGCTCATATTGGAATCTATCTTTAAATTAAAACGCCTATTGTTTATATAGCTTTAGTCTAGTGGTCTGAGGTGCGGACTAAAAAACCGGCGGTCGCGGGTTCGAATCCTGCTAGGGGCAAATGTTTGTGTGATGAGCACGAGCATTTGTAACGAGTCATGGGTGTTTATAAATGTATTTAAGTATTTCTATCCGTTAGCCTAGCCACCATAGCACAAGCTAACGCTTAGTTTGGGGCTGGGTAATTGTTGTGTTCGTTAAACTATTTTTATTTTATTTGTTAATAAATTGAATAGCAACCTACATTAAGCATTTTATTTACAGAAAACAACAGCATTCAGAAAGCCGGTGTTCAATACATTATCGATTCTGTCATACAAGAGCTATGGGAGAATCCGGACCGCAGGTAAGAAATAGGCTAGATGACACCACCTATCGTTGACATACTTTTGATTATCTGTCAAAACGGTCTGCCTCCATAGATTTTGCATGGGAATATATGAACGTGACAAAAATCGGTGTCAATTGACCGAATATTTATTGAGTTTTGTGTGTGTTTAAAAATTGGTTTCTTCAGCTTTTTGGGAATAAATTGGTTGTATTAACTTCACAGGGGCTATGTTTTTTTAAACGCCATGGTCTTGAAAATATTTAAGATAGGTGTCATCATGCCAATTGTAACACAGTTGATGGAATCAGGCGTTACTTTGCGGAAATCCATGACTAGAGCCGAAAAAGAGAATTTTATTTTGCTTTAATTTTCCACTAAACGACGCCAGCGCAGGAACCCATACACATCCAACTGTAGTACTGTTATTATTTTTGTATTTTCTTTTTTATTTATTATGTCGCACCGCCCATTATTCGTTTCTGCTTAGCCCAATGGTATGACCAAGCGGTGACAATAAGCAAGCGGGATAGCTTGCGATATGCAAATGATTTTCGCCTTAAAAAGGTGTTTCTCTCGTTTATTACACACTAAAATGATTCATTCATTGACTTGCTATTGTTTTGTATACGGTCATTAATATTGACATTTTCATTTTAATGGTATTGATTTTGTAAAGGGACATAAACCGTGAATGATATTGACATTTGATTTAATAGTACCTACCTATTGTTTTTGAATATGGACATTAATTTTTAATGCTGAACTGGAGTACAATTTATTTCCAATTTTATATTTATATTTACATGCTTTTTTATATGGCTGATTATGTGAGAACTTTATGCGTTAATTTTAAAGATCTGACATGTACCATATTCAAGAGGAAATGAACGATTCTATTCTATTCTATTTCCCACATTTACGGATTATTCGCGAGATCTTTACAATTTACATTAACCTGACGTTTCGGACCCCTTTTCAGCGTCCGTGGTCAACCTGAGACCACTGATGAGAAAATTATTAATCAATGTCGAGTAATCCATTTTACCATCGACCGTTGATCAATCGAATGGTAACAAATTTTCAACTGCCCATCTAATCCACAGGTTCGTGTACGTAGAGACGGCATTTTTCTGGAAATGGTGGAAGGTCCAACCTAAGGTGGTCCAAGATAAGGTTCAACAGTTGGTCCGCGAAGGACGTCTGAAGTTTGCTGGCGGCGCGTGGAGCATGAACGATGAGGCAACTACGTATTATCAGAGTACTGTGGATCAGTTCACTTGGGGACATTCGTAAGTGTATTTTTTTACCCTTAAGTGACACTTAAGTGTTAAGTGACCCTTTAGTGTCCAACCTCGGGTTTCCCAACCTGGGGTGGTCCAACCAGGGGTGTTCGAGCCTGAGGTGGTCCAACCTGGGGTGCTCCAACCTGGGGTTGTCTAACCTAGAGTGGTCCAACCTAGAGTGGTCCTGCCTAGAATGGTCCAGCATGGGGTGGTCCAACTTATGGTGATCCAACCTGGGTGGCCGAACCTGGGGTGGCTGAACCTGGGGTGGTCCATCCTAAAGTGGTCCAACTTAGAGTGGTCCGGCCTAGAGTGGTCCAACCTGGGGTGGTCCAACCTCGGGTGGTCCAACCTGGAGTGGTCAAGTTCGGGTGGTCTGACCTCGGGCGGTCTAAGATAAGGTCCAATCCAACAGTTGGTCCGCGAAGGCCGTCTGAAGTTTGCTGGCGGGGCCTGGAGCATGAACGATGAGGCAACTACGTATTATCAGAGTACTGTGGATCAGTTCACGTGGGGACATTCGTAAGTGTATTTTTTACCCTTAAGTGTAACTAAACCGACATATAAGTGTCACTTAAGTGTTAAGTGACCCTTATTTATTATAGCCTGTTTCATCTTAACCGATTGTTAAATATTTGTAAAAATATTTCTCTTTGGTGATTTGAGGGTGTCTCCCACAATCATTGATGAAACATTAAAAAAGCACAAAGCGTTATACATTATAGTACAGTTTACCAATTTACTTAGGAACATGCGTAAGTAATTTCATTATGTATGTAGTAATTTCAAGGTATGACTGGTATGACTGACGAAGTATGCCTTATAGCACTAAGTTCATCTTTAAATAAGCCTCGTATTAGGTACCTGCCGCTCTGAGATTTTTCACATTAAATTTTTTCGACGACCGCTTGGTCCAGTGGTCCACAGGTCGGACTTCTAAAACCAAGGGTCGCGGGTTCGATTCCCGCACAGTACAAGCATAAGTGAGCATGACCATGTGTGTTTGTACTGGTCTGGGTGTATAATATGTATTTATTTACAAAAAATAAGTATTTAAGTATGTTTATCCGTTGTCCAGTACCCATAACAGAAGCCTCGTAGCTTAACTTGGGACTAGAGAATTGGTGTGATTGTTGTGAAATATTTATATTTATTTTATTTATAATTTCCCTTATGTATTTTTTTTAATTTTTAACTGTTATTTTGGTATTTATAGTATACATATATATCTAATATATAAAATTCTCGTGTCACAGTTTTCGTTGCCATACTCCTCCGAAACGGCTTGACCGATTCTCATGAAATTTTGTGAGCATATTGAGTAGGTCTGAGAATCGGCCAACATCTATTTTTCATACACCTTAGTGATAATAATTTATATGGCATAACAACGTTTACCGGGTCAGCTAGTATTTTTATATAAATTTGGTAATTTTGTATGGTCACTATTATTTATTGACTTTTATTAATTTATATTTGGTTATTCTGTATGGTCGCTATTTAATTATTTATTTAATTATTTATTATTGTCCGCAGAAAACTATGGGATGCCTTCGGTCCTATAGGTATACCATGCGTCGGTTGGCAAATAGATCCGTTCGGTCATTCTCGTGAATTCGCCTCACTGTTAGCAGCCATCGGGTTCGATGGTTTGTTCTTGGGAAGAATAGACTATCAAGATAAGAGGAATAGAGAAGAGAAGAAGACTATGGAGATGGTGTGGAGGGGGGATGACAGTTTAGGTGAGCTTTATGAGGCCTTTAAGTGTTTTTTGACGTGACAACGTCTTATAAATTGGTTTGCCGGGTGACACTTCAAGAAACTGCGTTACGCTCCGCTCACGTTATGCGCTCACAATGAGAGCGAGTGAGAGGCACGCGTCCCTTCGACTCGGGCATGGTTAGCCCGCCTAAGAGCGAGTGAGACAGACATAAAAAGTGAAAGGCACGCGTCCCTTCCACTCGAGCACAGTTAGCCCGCCTAAGAGCGAGAGAGACAGAGCGAGAGAGAGAGAGTGAGAGAGATAGGCATACACACCGGTTCATGTTATATGAATGAATATTCAAATTAAAATTATTTTACCACTCAAAGTCGTTGTCACGTAAAACTTTCGCCCGTATACCGACTTTACAGGCAATCAATTTTTTTAAGCATCATTTAGTTTGTATAAGTGTCGTGTCTTGAGTAGGGTAAAGCCGAGATACACGCCTCAGTGGTATAGATGACACGATTTTAATTATATTAGTATCGCAGATAAATTCGATTACTTTTTTTATATCTATCAAAACAATCTCTAACTCTATCTTAATTGACTCAATTGTATGTCTCGTTGCGACAGCATGCAATGCCAAAATGAATTCAAAGATTTTGGAGGACAGATGCTAATTTTTCCGGTGAGTCATCTATCCTAAACGCAATTTATATGGGTCGGGCATCTATCCCCTATATGGGATAGATGTCACAAAATTTAGGGGTCTGCAAAAGTCCTACTTTGAATATATCGAAGACAACGTTTTTTACTTTTCATAAATTTGTAGACAAAACTCCCAAGAATAAATTTGTTTCATAAATAAATTGTTTTTATTTTTATTATTGAAGTTATAGAGCGATTTCGAAAAGTGGGGCATCTATCTCGGCTTTCCCTTTACCTTATGTCCCTTCAATATACCGAACTGGATGCAGCCCGGTGGAAACCGACCTACTGAAAATAATAATAGTCCCTCCTAGCCGATTTCGACCGCGGCGGCCAATCTCAACAGAGATCAGCTGCGCAGGGGATATTATGGTGCACAAGTGTGAGCGCAATACACAGGTGCACTCACTGTTCCTTCACTGTCAATGTTCGGAGAGACGGCAATCCGACATGAGGGGAGAGAGGTCAGGCGCACAGACAAACGTCTATCAAATCGCGAACTTCCCCGAGCTGTTTCTGAGGAATTCATAACAGAAATTCTCTGATTTTTTGGCTCGACCTAGGATTTGAACACAGGACCTCTCGGATGTAAGGCAGAAAAAACACCACTCCACCAACGAGGCAGTCCAACTACAACTGAAAATATTAGGTCCTTACCTATGAAATTGGCGTTTTGTATGGGAAGAACAAAAGGTCGAAATTTTTTATATAGCATATTTATTTAATCAAAGTATGAGCCATTGTAATCTATGCACTTTTGCCATCTCATAGGTAGTTCATTGATCCCTTTACTAAAAAAACCATTCGAACGGGAATCAATAAAATCTTTGAAGGCGACTTGGACTGCCCCATCTGAGTTGAACTTTTTCCCTTGCAAGAAGTTATCCAAATTTCGAAAAAAATGGTTATCTGTTGGAGCAAGGTCCGGGGAGTACGGTGGATGCCTTAGAGATTCCAATTGAAGTTCTTCTAATTTGCTAGCCGTCTGTTGTGCAGTGTGTGGTCTAGCGTTGTCGTGAAGCAGCAGTGGCGTAGAGCGATTGACCAGCCTTGGTTGTTTAGCAACTAGCTTTTCCATCATGGTTTGCAATTGCTGACAATAGATATCTGCCGTAATCGTCTGGCCAGATTTGAGAAAACTGTAATGAACGACACCGGCGCTAGTCCACCAAACGCTTACAAGTAACTTTTTATTGGTCAATTTTCGCTTGGAGCAGGCTTTGGCTGGCTTGCCAGGGTCCAGCTATTGCGATGAGCGCTTCCGATTATCGTAGAGAATCCACTTTTCATCACAGGTAATGATTCGATTTAAAATCCCTTCGTTATTGTGCCGGTCAAGTAATGTAACGCAGCAGTTGACGCGCGTTTGCCGGTTTGCTTCACTCAATTCGTGAGGAACCCACCTTTCAAGTTTTTTAATCTTCCCAATTTGCTTCAAGTGGATTAAAACAGTTTTATCACTAACGCCAAAGCCTGCAGCTAACTCGGACGTGATTTGCGATGGATCCGCTTCCACAATAGCCTTCAATTCTTCATTATCAACTTGGGTCTCCGGCCGTCCACGGGGCTTGTTTTGCAGGTCGAAATTTCCAGAACGAAAACGTTGGAACCAAAAACGCACTGTGTTTTCTTTTGCGACACAACCGCCATACACATCATTAACCCTTCGAGCCGTTTCCGCAGCACTGGTGCCACGGTGGAACTCGTACTCGTAAATAACGCGATATTTCAAATTTTCCATTTTGTAAATTGAGCGATGCAAACAGAAAAAAGATAAGTAAAAAAACAAATGAATGACGGTTTACGAAACACAACTACATGTGGAAATAGCTGTATAAATTTGAATTTCGAATTCCTAACCAAATAGGAAAAATTTGTGATCAAAGTGGCCAGTACGACAAAACGCCAATTTCATATGTAAGGACCTAATAATAATATATTTGGGGGAGGCCTAGCCGTGTTCAGCTGTGAACGCTTGTTGCTGATTATGTTGTTGAATTATCTTGTAAGCGTCCTGAAATAATAATAATACTTTATTCAAATAAGGAAATCAAATACAAACAATGTTCTAATTTTGCATTAGACTGACATCTGCGTCTGAACTAGACTAAAACATAGTCTGTATCTCAGAGGCGCAGCGCTCAACCCTTTAGGACAAGAAAACTAAATATATAACATAAATGAAGTCGAACCAATAATTAAATAATTCTTCATTGACATGAAAGTAGTAGTTATTATTAAGCCTGAATAATTATGACCATATTGAAACGGTCTTAAAAAGCGAACCGGATAGATTGTTGCAACGCTTTGGTGGTGATACCAAAAGTTAAGCAACCCAAGGCGCGGTTCTGTTTGGGATGGGTGACCATTCTGACCATATAAGTGATGTTTATTTACGCTTGTGAATCTCCGTACTTCAGATGGCACGTTAAGCTGTTGGTACCGGCTAATATCGATATATATTAGTCGTTAAGCCTGGTCACAGGCCCGAGAGCGGCTTAATAACATCTGACAGTAAGGTTGGTCACTTACCCTATAAATACCGATTTTGGCTCGGATCATCTCATAGTTGAGCTGATTCCTGTGCCCAGCAGTGGGACGTATATAGGCTGATGAGAGAGAGAAATAAATAACATTGATTGATGTTGATTAATATATAATGTCTTCGATCGATGCCGACCTCTTACAACCATCGGTCGATTGGTATGGTAGGAAGAAACTATGCATGGATTGTCAAGGACGGCGTCGATCATCGTTTATCGAGGGTACCGATCGTCGCTAATCGACGGCACCGATCACTGACAAAATGGCCGATCATAGTTGATGGAATCAGGCGTAACTTTTCGGAAATCAATCAATTTTAGTCATAAAACTGAAAAAGAGAATTAAATTGCTTTAAATTTCCACTAAACGACGCCAGCGCAGGAACCCAAATACATCCAACTACCATCGATCGATGGGTGTGGCAGAAATCGATTGATTGTCGATGTCGCCTTGTCAAAGACTAGTAACACCCTTCAATTAAGATTCTGCACCTGTACTCTATAACGTTTCGTTCGTATTTTCGTGTCTAGCCAGCACATCGCTCGCACGGTCAAGTTTGTAAGATTGACAAAGATGGCTACATCCGAAACTACGGATAAGGGCTTAGTTCTGGGTTACATAGGAACGCGCGGGCGCGAGCTGAACACACTTCATATGTTTGATATTTCGTTCGTGAACGCGCCAGCCACCGCGCCCGCGAGTCTATGTGAACAAGTACTTGTAGAGTAAGGATGAGCAGATGATGAAATTGACTTAAAGAAGGAATAGAATAACAACCTAGATATCTTCAAAGCTACTCTAGCTTTGAAGATTCGCAGGCATCTTCTAGGCGAGCTCGCTCCATCGTAGACTCAGGGGATACCATCCGTACCGTGTCGATGTTCCACTGATACGAACCAAGCGCTTATCAATCTCATCTACATTCCTGATGCGCACTGCAAAAGAGTGGAACTCACTACCTGCGTCAGTGTTTCCCTGCAATTACAACCTAGGAATCTTCAAAGCTAGAGTGAACAGGCATCTTCTAGATGAGCTCGCTCCATCGTAGACTCAGGCTTTGCCTCGTTGGGCTTAGTCTTGGGTCAAGGGCAAACCTATCCCAAATAAAAAAAAGAATACTTGTTTTCTTTCAGGTAAACCGTCAGACATTTTCACAGGCGTACTGTACAACACGTACTCCCCCCCACCAGGCTTCTGTTTCGACGTGCTGTGCAGTGACGAACCCATTGTGGACGATCCGAGCTCGCCCGAATACAACGTGGATAGACGGGTAAGTTTGCGGTCATGTTTGGGACGGGTGACCATTCTGACTATTTAAGTGACGTCTATTTACAAGCATCTCCGTGCTTCGGAAGGCACGTTAAGCTGTTGATCCCGGTTACTATCGATAGATATTAGTCGTTAAGCTTAGTCAGTGGCCCTCGGGCGGCTTAATAACATCTGACAGTAAGGTTGGTCACTTACCTTACAAACACCCCTCCACCGCGGTGCACTGAGCCCGCGTGGTGGAGTATGGCTCGGACCACCTCATAGTTGAGGTGAGGCCTGTGCCCAGCAGTGGGACGTATATAGGCTGATGAGATAAGAGAGAGATGTGACTGGTAAGTGCTATGTGTATACAGGGTGTGTTTAAAATTATATATATATTTTTGGCAGTAGAAAATTCAACCGTTTGACGCGGGGATCGAACCGTCCAGACATTGGCAAAGTCTGTTGAAATTGCGCTACAGTTTTCTTAGCACGCTAGGAACCGTCGGTTGTCTATTTAATATTATTTTATTTCAAAACTTTATTGTACAATAAATGTACAAAGGATGGACTCAATGCCAAAAGCATTTTCTGCCAGTCAACTTCAAGGACATGCAGAAAAAAGGCAATGGGTGAAGTGAAAATTAAATGAGAATGGTCAATTGTGGTTAATAATAACGCAAAAATAAATAAACATAATACATAGATATAGTATCATAATATCAATGAATAAAAGTAAAGTAAATTATATTCTTATATACAAAAAAATAATATCAATCAGTTAATTCATATGGATAATAAAAATAATATATATGCAAGTCATTTCCATAGACGCGGTTTTGATTCCCGTTTCAGATATAGTTGAATATTTTCTACTGCAAAAATATTGTCTTTGGTTTGCAAAGTACTCATCAAGAAAAATCATAAAGTAATAAATGTTTACATGAAAGGGTTGTTAAAAAAATAGTTTAAAAAGGCCATATTCAAAAAAATATAATATATATGGGAACCGTCCCCATTGTCGTTTTTCTACACAGAAACTTATTATACTAATATTAAAATGTCAAATATATTTAACGCATATTGATGTGATTGAGTAACAAGTAACATAATTAATATTAATTATTTTAGTATTATTACTATATTAGTAAATCACATTTATTGCAGTTTTACAAAATCCATTTTTTTTTCAAATTACGGAGTTTTCAAGATAAATGTAAAATTAAATAATAACGAATACTATATTGTTTGACAGACAATACACATATTTGACTCTTAAATAAAACTTCTTTTTCTACATAAATAAAAATGAATTGCCGAAATGTATATAAGCGCATAACTTCATGGATTTAATTCCACTAATCAATAGAAACAAAATTTTATTACGTATTTAATCTTATTACGTATTTAATACGTAATAAGATTGCCCGATTATGACATTTCGTCCATACTAGAACTGGCAAAAACAGGCGATTCAATTACGATTTAGTTACAATTAAAGCTGTAAGAGAAGGTTAATTTTGCTTTAATTTTCCACTAAACGACGCCAACGCAGGAACACAAATACATCGCAACTGCAACCACCTGAAAAAAATAGATGGTTAGTACAATTGATTAGTGGAATTGGCCCCAGACCGTCTGAACCAAATAGGATGGTTCTTTTTTTGTGTAAAGAACATATAAAAAATAATCAACCAATTGTCAGACCAAGGTTTTCATACCAAAAAAAAAAGTTTTTGTTTCTCTAAAAAAATATTGAAAATAATTAAAAAAAATATTGAAAATAATTAAAAAAAACAGCGGGCACCACAGCGTCTGCCGGTTCCACTAGTTTTTTTATTCATTATAATTCACATACTCTACCTATCACCACACCAAACCTATACGCCTTATCTATACATCAATACAGGGTGTTCCAGTAAGACAAACTTAAGAATTAGGTACACCTAAAAATTACGAAGCCATGGCCGTTGGGGCGGTGCGGCTTTTAAATGGCTCGCTCGTACCCCTAAAAGTCCCGATTATCCGAATCCCGATTATCCGAACATCCGATTATCCGAACATCCGATCATCCGGACTCGCGTCACGGCTCTAGCTGCTGCTTGTAAATAACATTGTTACATATTACAATGTCATTCAAAAAAAGTATTTAAGTATGTTTATCCGTTTTCTAGTACCCATAACTCAAGCCTAGTAGCTTAATTTGGGACTAGAGAATTGGTGTGATTGTTGTGAAATATTTGTTATTATTGACGTGACAACGTCTTATAAATTGGTTTGCCGGGTGACACCTCAAGAAACTGCGTTACGCTGCTCCGCTCACGTTTCGAGCGAGAGAGACAGAGCGAGAGAGAGAGAGAGAGAGATAGGCATACACACCGGTTCATGTTATACGAATGAATATTCACATTAAAATTATTTTACCACTCAGAGTCGTTGTCACGTAAAACTTTCGCGCGTATACCGACTTTACAGGCAACCAATTTTTTTATTATATTCATTTTATTTGAACCACATATTTATAATAGTTTTTATATCGTTAAGTCTGAACGACGTAGGTACATATGTCAAACTCATAACATAATATAACATTTAATGAAATATTATTTGATTTGACTACGAAATCGATTATCCGGATTTTCGATTATCCGAATTACCACTGGTCCGAATTACAATTGATTCGGATAATCGGGATTCTACTGTAGTTATACAATTATGATGTTGACGAGACGTAGATCATAAGCGCGTTTACAATTTAAATTCACTAAATTTATATAAAAAGAAAGTAAGAATTTTGGATCTCGACAAAATAAAATGTCTACAATAATGGACTTGGGCACACCTACATCAGGTGGCCTCTCTTTTTAGCAAGTAACGAAAGCGGTTCAATTTCACCAAACCTATATAATACGCCTTATCCATACATCAATACAGTGTGTCCCAGCATGACTAACTTAAGAATAAAATAGAATAATCTTTATGTGCATAAAACATGGTTCGTCGTCATGCGATTATATTATATAGTAATAACAAAATCAATAATAATGTCATAGAGTACATAATAATATGTCATTTGTAATTAAATAATGTCAAATCCAATTGATAATTAATTGATCCAATTCCAATTCGCTTGAGATGACCGTCACAACAAAATTTTGTGTACTCGTCTATTCCATAAAAACAGTGTTCAATCAATACCTGTAAAAGAAGTAGGTACACCTAAAAATTATGAAGCCATGGCCGTTGGGGCTCGCGCGTACCCCTACTATGTGCACCGACGGTCAGTGCGCACGAGTGGGGAATCAGAATCTTTATTGCAAGTCACATGAGTAAAAGGTGTTACAAATAATGTCAAAGTACAGTGACGCCCGGCAAAAGGAAAGCGATCTAAGAAAAGCAAACATTACCTATTCACTTAAAAACGTAGCTAAAATATTTAAATAACATTAGAATTTACAATTATAATAACAATTAACACTATGGGCACACTAAATAAAATAAAGTCACTTATGGAAAGTAATAATGGCTTACAATACTGTGCAATCTCCAAATATTCGCTGCTGGGAAGCCGCTGGATGCGGGAAGCGCAGCACCGATCGCAGTGAAGATCCTTGAGCGAGGCCTATTCTCAGCAATTGCGGTGAACGCCTGTGGCCTCTCGGCCTACGGTGAACCCGCCACGTCCCCGACTCACATGGCACCGGAGGGCACCGTCAAGTTTTTAGTGGGTAGGCGGGCTCTCTGAGGCCTGGAGTCCCACATAACCCCCAGCTGCCCCCGCGGCTGGTGGGTATGCGTAACAGCATTTCCCTGACTTTAAAAAAAAGGCCTATTCTCAGCCATGGGCGTCGAACGTTCATTGCCTTTAGATAAATTTAAAACAGTTGTAAAAGATGTATCAATGTCGAAAGGATATTATAAAATTGATGATCATATAAATGACAAAGATGTATGAAAATGTTTGAATGTAAACAATTACAGTTTTTGTAAATCAAATGTGTAAAGAAGTAATGACAATAGTGACCGTGTTTCTTGCGCCGCTTCTTCTCAGCACTGGCCCAAGTTGTCCCGAAGCGGTGGTAGGGTTAATTTATATGTTGGGACGTGTAAAAGTGCTCTTTGTGAGTCTATTTGCAAAAATTGATTTTATTTGAACGGCTGATATGATGATGATGACATCTAAAAACACTTTCACTTCAAGGTGACCGAATTCCTCGCTATAGTCAAGAATATGTCCGAGGCGTACGCCACGAATAATCTTCTGGTGACAATGGGTGAAGATTTCCACTACCAACTCGCGGGGATGTGGTTCAAAAACTTGGATAAACTCATTAAGTAAGTCGCATGGAGGCCTACTTTGCTAGACTGAATGTACGTCCACATTGAATGCCTGATCAAGGGCGGGGGGCGCGGCGTTTGGGTGCGACAAATTGTATAGCGTTGTTGCTTGTCCATATAGGAACGCGCGGGCGCGGACGCGGTTGCCAGCTTGCTACTTAAACCGCACGTGCGTTTCGTACGTGAAGTCGTCGGTGTTACACCCCCGTGCCTCGGTGCGCATGTTAAGCCGTTAGTCCTGCGCCTGATCTCTCTTCGGTCATGTCGGATTGCCGTCTCACCGAACTTTGAGAGTGATGGAACAGTGAGTGCACCTGTGTATTGCGCTCACACTTGTGCACTATAATATCTCCTGCGCAGTCGGCTGATCTCTGTTGAGATTGGCCGCTGTGGTCGAAATCGGCCAGGAGGACTATTATATTAATATTTCGTGACTGCGCCTGCCACCGCGCATTCAATCTACGTGAACAAGCACTTAGGATCCCTTCGCACGTCACGACAGTATAGACCTAAAAGCGCGTTACATAATGTTTAATAATTCTGCGCCCGCGCACAGTCCATCAAGGCGGAGTAATGCGGAGCGGAGATGCTTAGTGCGTCGGTGTACCGGAGCGAAGTCAAGCGGAAACGGTGTTTTTCAATAATGTGGAGTTGACATGCTCGCTTTACTTTTTGTTTTGTTTATTTTGTATTTTTTGCGTTCACAACGCTATTTTTAAATTCGAAAAGACACTACACTTAAACAATTCTGTTCGGCTCCGGACATCAGGGAGGATTCGAACCCTCGACCTATAAAAGACCGGTCCAATGCTCTAACCAACTGAGCTACCGAGAATCTTAATGGAGTCGTTGAATTCTGTAAGTGCTTTCTAACACTTTGAGCTAGCGTATGTTTCATCAATGATTGTGGGAGACACCCTCAAATCACCCGAGAGAAATATTTTTACAAATATTTAACAATCGGTTAAGATGAAACCGGCTAAATTTTTTGGTTGTTTGTTTTGCTTCTCCGCTCCGGTTCGCTCCTCCGGTCCACTTCCCATCTTCGCCTGTAAGCTTTTTCAAATAATAACCGCTCGTAATAACCGTTGTGAAACTTGGTTCTTACTCTTAAACTTGTCATTACGTTTTGGGACAGCCTGTAACCCTGTATTTGTGCATGTTTTTTTTAATAAGCAGCATGCTAAGGTGTGGTTCACAAAGACATGTTTCAAGGTACTCTAGAGACTTTCAAGAGAAAGCATAAAGAAAAAAGTTAGTTTAATTTGTCATCTATACGAGTAATTTAAGTTTTTCTTAATTTATGTAGGTATAGTTTTAATTAGCATTCGGACTAGTTTATGTGTGCTGTAGTGTGTAAGCTCTTATAATCAGAATATGTAAGTTTGCCTGCTGTAAATTTACCCTAATAAATAAATTTCATATATTATCGGAATACACTTCCGAATGTTAGGTCAAGTTATTATTTTTTAAACTATATATAATACTAGACGACCCGGCAGACGCTGTCCTGCCCGCTGTTTTCGTAATTTATCAATATTTTCTCATCGTTCACTCCTTTCCTGGACTTCCACAAATTATTCAAGGCTAAAATTGTTGAAATCAGTTTAGCCGTTCTCGAGTTTAAGTGAGCGATCGGATCACCTGAATTTTCTCAAGGGAATGCGTCATTTTCCCGCGGTAGAAAGTAGCCTATGTCCTTTCTCTGGTATCAAAATATCTTCATACCAAATTTCATGCAAATTGGTTCAGAAGTTTAGGCGTGATTAAGTAACAGACAGACAGACAGAGTTACTTTCGCATTTATAATATTAGCATGGATTTTCCATTGCAGAGCTTTCAAATACAGTGTGTTGTCTGTTCATAAGTCCAAAGCGTTCACACTACGTTCCCTTTTTGGGACTCTCGGTGGACCAAATTATTCGGTCTGCCATCGATGGTAGGAAATATTAATAGACAATTTCTAATAGGCATGATGACACCTATCGTAAATATTTTTCAAGGCCATGCCGTCTTATTACAAAACATGGTTTACAAATAGTACCAGGTTCAAACTAGGAACAATCAATGGACTAAAGTATTCCTTATTACAAAACGAAGTTTATCTCTTAGTCCTGAATTATCTGTGGTACTAAAGATAAACCCGTGCGACCCCTAGTTTAACTGTGGACTAACTTTTGACAGCTGTTTTTGAGATTATTGCGCAGGGTTTTATTGTTCAGTGAATAAGAACACATTTTAGTCCTGGAACTAACCTTAATACCGTAACAATCCTGGCTCGGTTAGTTTTGGTTTAAACCCGAATTAAGGCATGTTTTTGTAATAAGACAGATGGTGTTTTAAAAACTGAACCTCTATACTGAACCGCTAGTAAAACCAATTTATTTCCAAAAAGCTGTAGAAACTAATTTTTACTTACACAGAATTAAATAAACATTCAGTCAATTGACTTCGATTTCTGACACAATATTATGACGTCAAGTTTTAGTATTTCCATACAAAATCTATGGAGGCAGATCGTTTTGACAGATGGTAAAGAGTATGTCAACGATTGGTGGTGTCATCTAGCCTATTGAGCAATCGATCGATTTATGATCGACGATCGATGGGAGGGTAGAAATCGTTATTGCAAGTAGTTTCTACCATCGGTGTGATAATTAATAAATAGACCATTCGATCGATAGAATCAACCAGTCGAGGTCGATGGATCGGTGTTAGAAACTACTCAAATGAGTAGTTTCTAAATATCTATAGTTAAATATTTAGTACCTAAATAGGTATATTTTTTCAATGAACACACCGATTACCTAGCCCCAAACTAAGCGTTAGCTTGTGCTACGGTGACTAAGCCAACGAATAGAAATTGTATGGTACGGACCATACACAATTAAAAGCTAAGAATAAACTAGTAGAAGAACTTGGGATGCTGAGCTGAAGGGCGGTATCTTCGAGGGGATAAAGAATAAAACCCTACAAGTGTTGAACGTACACTGAATTATTTATCGCTAAATTGCTAAATAGTAACTTACAAAATATGAGGCATGTGGCGGAAATGCAACACAGGGTAAACTAATTGAGTTCATTGCATTATATAACGAAAATGTAAACTGAAATTGTAACTGTACTACAGACCACTAGATTAAAGCAAATATCGATTGATCGTTAAGTAATAACCCTCAAAGCAACCGACTATTCGATCGACATCTGCCGCCCATCGATCGATCGGTAAATCCACCGGAATCCATCGATCATTAATACACCCTTTGACAAAGACCATTATGACGATAGTGACCGAGTTTCTCACGCAGCTTCTTCTCGGGACCAGCCCACAAATTGTCTCGAAGCTGTGGTAGGGTTTTATAGGACGTGTAAAAGTGCCGCCTGTGTATGGTCACCATCTGACAGGCGGTCGCCGCATTTGACAGGCATTTTACGGTTTAAACAGGCGTGCAGCCGGCGCTCAGGTGAATCAGGCGTTTCAGAATTTAACTAAAAATGTAACCAAACACATCAGTCAGAGTATTGGACCGGACTTCCAAAGGTCGGGGGTTCGATTCCTCCCCGATGACCGGAGCTGAAAAGAATTTTGTAAGTGTTATGTCTTTTCCAAAGACAACGCAAATAAATGAAACTATACTAAGTCTGCCTGCGCAGCGCAGCGCACTGTAGTAATGGCAATTATTACTATTTTTTGTAAATTTAATTAGCATGCTAAATTTCATAGCATAGCATGCTACGCGCTATTGCTATGCTAATATGAAATTGCATCGAAATTGAGAAATAGCGTTAGCGTATACTATTAAATTGCGAAATTGTGACTGTTGTATGCAACGTACATTTTAATGTTGTGACTAAGATTAGATTAAATTTGACTTTATTAAAATTAAAACTGCACCGAATAGATAATTCAATCATGTCACGAAAAGACATATTCAAACAAACAGTTCAATAAACCGCACGCAAAATACGACTCTAAATGCAAGGATGCCGTATTCTCTTCTCTTTCTTTGTTCGCCATTCACTCGGGTAACGCTCAAAAGCCGATCGTCGCCCGACAGCACGCGAACGCGAGTTTCAATTGGCTGCTACTGCTAATAGCGGCTGCTATTAGCAGTAGCAGCCTGCTAAAGCAGTGCGTGCGAATCTATGAAAGCAACGACACGTCGCTGTCCGTGAATTTTAGCAGTCACGTGAATTTTAGCATTCACACAATTTAGCATCGTCAAATAATTTAATTATTGCTAACGATGAAATAGCATGCTTAATGATGCTAATGCTAATTATTCCATTACTAGCGCACTGTGCTACTGTATGTGTTCACCGCGTCACACTAGTGTCACATACTTACTTGGTTTTTTATAGTATAGGCAGGCATTTTTCTGACAAATCAGGCGTTTTGTGCAACTTTAACAGGCATCCCTCTTTAACATAGATGGTAGCCCTACTCCTGTGGGTTTTTTACGGAAATTAATAATAATAATAATAAAATTCATTTATTCAAGTGACCATTTGACTCATTTTTGTTAGTAACAATACACTTATCTTATGTTAGTTATTCATAATTAATTAATTTATTTTATAATTATTTACTTTTGCACAACTTATGCCGAGGTTGTGCAACAATAATTCAAAATTCGACAGTCCAGTCTGCTCGCTATCATAGCCAGGATCATGTTGGGGCTGCTCCTCACCCTGCGCACCAGGGAGCCGCACCGTTTCCGCATGGTTGCGTAAAAGCAGTCTACCCTCGCTTTTGCAAACATCCCCGATGCGCTACAGTACCTGGGCAGACCCATCAGGACCCTGAAAGCGTTGTTGAACTGGACCCGCAGAACGCTATACGACGAGCGCGAACAATTAGCCCATAGGCTACACGTGTCAAAAGTAGTACAATACGCCCGGAAGAGCGTAGTTTTTACGTTTAATGAACAACGTGAGAACCTACGAGCCAACATGCTCGCCCTTACCGCCAGCGCTCTGCGTTCCCGCTCAACATCATCATCATCCCTGAGGTCGGGTGTCAAGACATGGCCTAAATATTTAAATTTGGTTACCCGTAATGTTAATTACAGTTATGTCTTGTCCTATAGCTTGACGAGTTTTTCGACAAAGCATTGGCCATGTCCCGCGTGTATCGAAGCAATAACGTGCTAGTGACGATGGGTGATGATTTCAACTACCAAGTCGCAGGCATGTGGTTCAAGAATTTGGATAAGTTGATACTGTAAGTTTGAAATAAATTAAATAGTCCTTCTAGCCGATTTCGACTACGGCGGACAATCTCAACAGAGATCAGCCAACTGCGCAGGAGATATTATAGTGCACGAGTGTGAGCGCAATACACAGGTGCAATCACTGTTCCATCACTCTCAAAGTTCGGTGAGACGGCAATCCGACACGACCAGAGAGAGATCAGGCGCAGGACGAACGGCTTAACGTGCGCACCGAGGCACGGGGGTGTAACACCGACAACTTCATGTACGAAGCGCCCGCGCGTTCCTATGTGGACAAGCAATAACGCTATAAGATTTGTGTGTTGTGCATGTGTTCAAAAGATAATGTCTTATGTCACTTTTCATTTTTTTTTACAACAATATCACATACATTGATCTGACTTCATGGTAAGTAGCTTAAGCACTTGTGTTACAGATATCAGAATCAACAGTGGTATGACCAATAAATTTAAAGAAATACATATAACACCCAGACCAGTACAAACCGATCGCGCGACGTCTTGGTTAACGGTTGGAATAGTCAACTTCTTAAGCATTACACCAAAGTGGTCGTCACAATTTTAATTTGTTGTTGTAGATTAGGTATTCAATTTAGAAGCCATCTTTGGACCTTGTTCTACATAATTTAATTGTTATGCATGGTTTGATGATAGAAAAAGTAAATGTTGCGTGAATATATATCTTGCATGTCCATGGGCTTAATTTAAAATTGTCAATTGAGGTTTTTAGATCACACCTGACAGCTGGCTAGTATTCAATTGTTTTTTTTAATTTTTGTTAGCCTACATCATCCCACTGCTGGGCAAAGGCCTCCCCCAAACCTCTCCACCGATCCCTGTCTAGGGCCAGAGTTTGCCAATCCGTTTAATATTTTGCCAAATCGTTGCACCATCTCTTTCTAGGTTTTTTTTAATTAAAAAAGTTTTTTTATTATTTAAAAAGAGATATGCGAGGTTTTTAGATCACACTTGACAGCTGGTTTAGTATCTAATTGTTTTTTAAAAAAATATGGTTTTTTAATTATTCGAAAAGATACGCAAGCGAAACATTTTGGCTTAATTAATACAGGTGACTTACCATGCGATTGCAGACAATGAAGCCATATGACTTCATTTTACGAAAGTTGTTTAAGTTGAAAAAGAGAATTATTTTTGCTTTAAATTTCGACTAAACGACGCCAGCGCAGGATCCCAAGTACATCCAACTGTAACCACTTCAAAAAACTAGAGCTGGAAGTAGCAGGACTTCCAATATAACTGATAACGTGACACAGAAGATGCACCTGGAATCACAACATTGACACCAACAAAACACTCGACGCGTTTCGGCACTACACGCGACATACTCAGGAGATGTTGTCGCTTCGACAGATTACGAGCGCTCGTATTCTGGAAATTTATAGCAAAATAATTTTCTTTTTCAGCTTTAGTCATGGATTTCCGCAAAGTAACGCCTGATTCCATCAACAATAGAAAGTTGTTAATTTTTGATATAGCAAAAGAAGAAATTAACTTTATCTTCCCACCGACTCGTGTACGTTGCTTGACAGTCCTAGATTATTGTTGGATTTATTTTTCATCCATACTAATATTATAAATGCGAAAGTAACTCTGTCTGTCTGTCTGTTACTCAATCACGCCTAAACTACTGAAACAATTTGCATGAAATTTGGTATGGAGATATTTTGATACCCGAGAAGGGACATAGACTACTTTTTACCGCGGGAAAATGACGCATTCTCATGGGGAAATTCAGGTGCGCCGATTGCTTTTTCGCCTAAACTAATGAACAGATTTTAATGAAATTTGGTAAGGAGATACTTAAGACTTAAAAAAGGACATCAGTTACTTTTGACCGCGGGAAAATAACGCATTCCCATGAGAAAAATTACTTTCCGGGGAATCTGATCGCTTTCACTCCTAAATTACCAAAAATTAAAATAATATTTGGATACAATTGGTATTACGGGAAAACAACGCATTCCAAAAAAACTATCTAATGCGGACAAAGTCGCGGGTAAAAGCTAGTTATTCAAAATTTATGTTTGTTACTCAATCACTTCAAAATTTTGCTACTAATTAACGACGATACAAAGTACAATATTCGCGCCCTTGGGCCTTGGCCCTTGGCCATTCAAGTATTACGTGGGCAGATTTATAACAATTATTTACCCCCCCATCCCTCGTGTCAGCAAAAGTAAGCAATACTCTTACCGAAACGGGAGAGGGCCGTAAAAAAAATTCGGGATTTTTTTTTGACAAGTGAATAGCGCGCGGTAATTTCCCTACTCGGTTTTTAAGCGAGTGCCTAAACGTGTGCATTGTTTGCGGGAATCCCCGATAGTGCGTTTGTGCGTGTTGTAAAATAGTTAAGAACTACTGATGACGTAATCATCATCTAGACACCCCCAACCCTCATGTCATCCAAAATAAGCATAGCAGACCCGCCCTTAGTGCTCACGTAATAACTTGAACGGATATTATTTGTCAAAAAATTACAAAACCGCCCCCCTCTTCAGATTTCAGAATTTTTCGCGTACGTCAAAAACCAGCGCAAAAGTTATCGTACGAATAACGTTATCATAACTATGGGCGGTGATTTCACGTACCAGCAAGCCGGGATGTGGTATAAAAACCTTGACAAGCTTATACAGTAAGTTTTAATAACCTCTACTGAGGGATGAGCACGAACAACTATCGTTACGTATTCGTAACGTTTTTTTTATTTCATTTTATTAATACGGGTTCGCTCTTGACATCATTCTCCCTCTAAGAGGTAAAGAGGATGTCGACGATGTAGCGAGCTTACCCAGAAGGTGCCTATTGACTTTCGCTTTGAATGAACTCAAGTTATAAGCGTTTACCTATCGTTAACTTGTCAATTTGTACGGGGAAACTGTCAGTTTCTGACGTTTGGACTATACGAATACGTTACGATAAAGTTCGTGCTAATCCCACTACAAAATAACTAGTCAGTGATTATCCCTAGTTTAAATATAATCCGGCTGATTCAAATTGAATGACAGCGCAAATGGGATAACTTTAAGGAGGCATACGTTTCAAGTTGGTTGGATATTATTTAACCAAGGGAAATATAATCCGGCTCATTCCATGTGAATGACAGCGCAAAAGATAACCCAAAGAAGGCATACGTTTCAAGTTAGTTGGATATTATTTAACCACGGGAAATATAATCCCGCTGATTCAAATTGAATGACAGCGCAAATGAGATAACTCAAAGGAGACATACTTTTCAAGTTGGTTGGATATTATTTAACCAAGGGAAATACGTTGAGCGAATACCTACTTTACTTACATTAGTTTTGAATAATAATTGGTCTCATTTTTTATTTTTAAATTCATTAATTCTCAAACTTGCCACACCTTCTTGGTAACTAGGTCAATAAGTGCGTTTTTAAGCATTATTATAACTAACATCTATATAATGTAACACACCTAGTATGCAAATGTCAATAAATAAATAAATATATAAATATGATGAAATGAATAATAATGAGATGACCCAAAGGAAACATTTCATGTTGGTTGGATATTATTAACCCAGGGATAATCACTGCCTAGTTTCCTTTTGTACAAGTGGAGTACGTGTTTAAGTTCAAACTAACTTGGCTACTAACATTAAAATAGTTTTGTAGTGAGAATAATAAGGTAACTAACTTAGTGGCTATTTTGTCTGAGAATATTTTAACAATTAATTTTTATTTAATGTCAATTTAAAACCGACATAAAACTGACTCAGATGTGACTAAACTGTCTCAAATATTTGGCTTGTTTTAACATTAGACTAGTTTTGTAGTGGAATTACTTGTATGAGGTGAAGAACTTAGTAGCTATCTTGTCTGAGAATATTTTAACATGGAATTATTAGGTGTTTGAAGTGTTTATTTAATGTAAAATTAAAACTGACATTAAAATTGACTCAGACGTGACAAAACTGTCTCATACATTTGGCTCCTTTTTAAAGTTTGTATTTATGATTTTGCACTGTCAATGCTTGAAATATAAAAACAATTTTTACATGCTTTAGTTCAGGTCGCTATGCCACTGGTGGGTTTTCTTCTATTTTATTATTTCAACACATGCTAGGTGTAATATTGTAGATATGACATTCTTGGCGGTGATGTGAAATGGAATTGTGCTGTTCTTTTTTTTGTAAGGCCATAGATTTGTATCTTTCTGTGTCAAACAATCGTCTGAGTTTCTTTTAAGTGCTCCTTAGGCTGCAGCTAGCCATGATTCATCAATGTTGCGGTTAGATACCTGCAACTTCAGAATTAAACACCTTTTTAGCTGTTTAACAATCGGTTGAGTGCCAAACACTCTGTTTGTATGTAAATGTGAAATATGAAAAATAAAACTTCTAATGTTGTTCTAATGTTCATTGCAGATATGGAAATTTGAAAGCAGCCAAAGACGAACTAAACATAACATTGTTCTATTCAACGCCTGACTGTTATTTGAAGGCGGTGAAAGATGCACAGTAAGTATTTTTTTTTATTTCAGAAACCAGCAACTTATAATAATATAAATGTCATACCGCCGGGGGACTGCAGGCCGCCGGCTACCTTCACCCCGCAGACTCACCTCTTGACAACCTTCAGGCGCTTACACCAATGTTACTGCCTGGCTACCATCTGGTAGCTTTTGATAGGCGGCCCATTTAGTATGCGGCGAGTCACCGTCTGCCGTGATTATCAAGATGAGACATTTGATATGGCAGGCGTCCCGTTGTCTTATCAATATCCCATCAACCAGCCGAGCAATTTCCCCCTTCATAGATCCATTATAGTTCCCATCTTCTCTGCGATAGTCCTTGCACCTAGCGGGTGCTGTCTTTGGTTGTATCTTCTCAATAGTGCAGACAGATATAGTATCCTCTTGGTGTATACATCCCTACACATTAATGTATCACTAAGGGGCCTCTACGTGTTGGATCCATATCCCCACGTACGCCTTCCGAAAGGACCGGCCTTGTGCTGTGATACCTACCCTGGAGGATACAATAATATAATAACACTAGTGTTTATTTCAGGCAACGAATTACAACATAATTATGGCCCATATCATAAATACTTTAAAGTCCAACATACATTTTTTTTATTATTATTTTTTTATTTAGCCAATATCATCCCACTGCTGGGCAAAGGCCTTAAACACATCTCTATATATATAAAATTCCCGTGTCACAATGTTTGTTCCTGTACTCCTCCGAAACGGCTTGAACGATTCTCATGAAATTTTGTGAGCATATTGAGTAGGTCTGAGAATCGGCTAACATCTCATTTACCCCTTAGTGATAAGGGTAGTCCATACTTTACATTTATATGGCAAAACAACGTTTGACGGGTCAGCTAGTATTTTTATAAAACATAAATGATAAATTAAAACATTATCTACATCACCTAATCTTATAAGTAAGCCCTCAAGATTTACATCTCACCCAACATCAATGGAGAGATGGGTGTGGCTAAAAACCAGCGCTGTTTGGGATCATATCCCAAGTCAGCACAAGCTGAGCCACTACCAATTGCTTTGCTGTCTTTATGTTTAATTGAATGTTAGTGATGTAAGCAATAACATTTTTATTATTATTATTATCACACAAACACACGCGTCAGCGAATTGATATGGCATGCGCGGTGATGCCGGCAGGTAGGCGTCCCCGGTAATCACGAAACACGATGCCCTGCGGCCAGAAGCCCTCCTGCATTAAGGTCGCTAGATGGTGGGTCGGGAGCCTCACCACAAATTAATTAAAAGTAACTTTTAAAAAACGTTTTTTAAAACGTTTCGTATCAAACGATATCTCCATAAATTTCCGTCTCGTCCCGTCCGGATAGAAAATCCGCCGAGTACGCAGCAGCCTTGAAATCTTCAGACATATCTTGTGTACCAATGATATTTAAAATATCATTGTTGTGTACGCTACCTGCGTCACGTTTGATGCAAAGCATATGCTTTTTTGCCGGGTAGCGTGTCGCTCGTAAAGTCTTTGTACCATATCTTAGTTAGATGTTAATATTGGATAGAAATTATTATTATTAAGCCTTGACTGCCGAGCGGCTAGACTACAATAGAAATAATTTTGTTTGGGGGTCACCAGTCACCACCATGGCTAGGGTTGCCACCTTTTTTTTGAAAATAAAGTACATTGGTTAATATAGGTACGAAAAAAAGTACATACGTAGTATCAAAATAAAGTACCTACAATTTATTTTTCATTATTATTATATTTAAAAACATATTCAACAAATAATTATACTTACAAAGTATAATTATATTAATACTTACAACTAAACTTCAACTTCAAAATTACAAAGAAACCAAATCATGCGAAATAAAGTATTTTCGCGTACTTTGTTCTCATAAAGTGCAATTGCCTGAAATAACGTACCATACTTTATTATACAGTACGGGTGGCAACCCTAAGTGTGTCGCGAGGAAAGTTTTTGTACCATAGTTATTTTGATGTTACTATTTGAAAGAAATTATTGTTATTAACCACAATTTACCTTTCTCATTTAATTTTCACTGCACCCATTAATAAATAAATAAATATTTCTCAACAATCACACCAATTCTCTAGTCCCAAATAAAGCTACGAGGCTTGTGTTATGGGTACTAGACATCGGATAAACATAATTAAATACTTTTTTTTTGTAAATAAATACATATTATACATAGAAAACACCCAGACCAGTACAAACACACATGTTCATGCACACTTATGCTTGTACGGGGATCGAACCCGCGACCCTTGGTTCTACAAAGCCTTCTTTCTGCATTACCTTGAGGTTGACAGGCAGAAAATGCTGTTAGCATTAAGTCCACCCTTTGTACATTTCTTGTGCAATGAAATTTTAAATAAATAAATTAAAGGAATACTAATACTGATCCAAAAAATATTGGAAGAGCGTGGCTTCCTAACACAGGCAGACTGTAATTCTTTATGAGGAACTACGACTAAGTATTTTTTTATGTTGTATTTTTATATGAAACGAGGGACCCGGCCCAGCTTCGCACGGGTGTACAATTATTCCACCCGTGCGAAGCCGGGACGCACCGCTAGCATTAAATATAGCCTATGTTCATGAGGGATAAAGTAGGTTTCGAATGGTAAAAGATTTTTCGAAATCGGTCTAGTAGTTTTGGAGCCTATGCAATTCAAAACAAACAAGAAAAAACAATAAAATCTTATCGCTTTTTAAATAAATAAATATACAACAACATCACATACATTGATCTGACTCCGTGGTAAGTAGCTTAAGCACTTGTGTTACAGATATCAGAATCAACAGTGGTATTACAAATAAACTTAAATAAATACATATAACACCCATATGTTATACCATTAGAATCATGCAAGCTCATGCAGCAGCGACCTCAATAATTCGGCCATCAGTCACTGGGTCAATCGGTGACAAGAGGATGCTGACTCGGTGTAAGGATGGGACCCGGGAGCAGTTAATGAAACAGTGTTGCGCGTTTAACGTATAGTTTATTACTGTCTATAAATAGCTCGATCACATTGGTATAAATGAGGAGAGGTGATTCATACACTACACCTCCCCCCTTTTTTTGAAAAAAAAAAAACTGATACATATTTTTTTTAAATAAAATACAACGTTATTATAAGTATTAATTAATTACAGTACAGGTATTCAACAAAATTTTATTTTGAACTAAACAATTGCAGTACCTATTCATTAAATAAACTTGAACCAAAAAACAACGTTAAATTGTATCAAATATTAAAGTTAAACAATTTTGACAAAATACTGCTGAGGTTATACATACACTTTAGGCAAAATACAAAAAAATGAAATCAATAAACTCCTTAAAATGTTCTTATAATAAGGTTACACGAGAATATAAGCTTAACCATTTTTCTTATAAAATAAAATACACTAGCACGTCACTGTTAGCTTTGACAACATGGTTTGAACTAACAATATTGTGAAAGATATCAAGGTTATTTTAAAAGAATTAAATAATATATATATATTAATGAATATGTAATCAAAATAATACTATTATTAATTTCAAATATTCTCCAAAAAAAAATCATGACAGAAATTATTTCTTGATCTTTAAATTTTACTCAACTTTATCGGTCTACATTTTTAAGTCTTTAGGGATTTCACAATCATATTTTTTTTTAACATTCTTACTTGCTCATTAACATCAACTTAGAAATATTTACTTCACTCTTATTCATCATCATCATTACCTTATCATAGTATTGGTACACATTCCCTACTTGGTACATCATTATTTATTTATTTAGACTCAACCCCGTCTACATAACATACATTTTATTTTATAGTCGACTTTTAATTCTACACATATTTATTACTTGGGTTGTGGCCACACCCTTACTTTCTTTTATATAGAAGTCACGTTTTAAGTCTCCTTTGGACTCCAACATATCTCACGGAGGAAAGCTCGTTCGCACCATGATCGAATAGAAGGATCGGACTCTATTTGTACCATTTACTTTAACTTCATTATAATAACGAGAGAATCACGAATAAAGACCTTACATTGTCTCCAACAGCTTTCAGCGATGAAGCTCGTTCACGTCGCCTTTATACTGAAGGACCTGATCTCTATTACCTAACTTGTGTACCATATACTTGTGCATTACATATAGCTTTCATTCATAATTCATTCCCTTTAAAAGAAACTAACCAGCATACAAAATTAAAAATTTACCTAACAAAATAATTTGCTTTTGGGTGATCAGTCCAATTGCACTTATTTACTTTGAGAGACAAATTATTTCCAAACTAAATCCACATTCTTAAGATCCTTGCTATTTATCCTCTTTCATTATCCATTTAATCTATTACATAACTATAGCAAACTCAGCACGAACCTAATTGCACTCAAACGGTAAACAAAGAGTTTTTTCTTAATACTGGATTTTAATCCAACTATTGAACTACCTAAATAATTCATTGAAATCCCTTTAATAACTATTCATCATACACACAAGGTATTTGACCGTTATTTATTAAATATCCATTTCATTATCCAAAAAAAAGTATAAGTTTCATTTTAAGAAACAAACTAAACTGTAAGATTATCTTCATAATTAATTCAAAAGTATTCCCTTATATAACCGAAAATAAACTTTCACTTTCGTGTTGGTAATTTTATTATACTGTGGTGCTATTTTCCTATGCCACAAATATCAAATCGTGAGTATCGTTCCTGGGTGGCCTAAGATATATATATTGTTTACAAAAGAGTCACAAATATGATTCGTCCTACATACTTCATACTTATAAGGAGACACGTGTGCAATTCTTAGAATAAAACCACTTCGCGCCTTATTTGTCACAATGTTGACTAAAAACATTCCATCTAATGATATCTTAATTGAAAACTAAATTTTTGATGGCATAAAGAACTATGTGAATATTTACCAAAACAACAAAAACTATTTAAACCTTGTTAAAATCTAACGACATCTATGTTTGCAAAAAAAATCTGTCTATAAATGTGATTAATTAATGAACTTTTTCCACGTAATGCATCCAAATCACTAATCATAGCTATTTACGTCAACAAAATTAAAAAAAAATTACTCACATCGTTGTTTTTTTAAAAAAAAACCTGAAAAAAAAGATAACTTTATTATTGTGTATGTATGACCATTTAAGCAAGGTAAATGTTCATGTTATTGTTAAATATTAATAATGATTAAAACATGATTCGAATACGATTCGTGTAAACTTTTTGCGCAAACAAATGTATCAAATGACGAACTGATACTCGCTTAAACATAGCAGTCAGCAGTTTAGAAGTCGTACGATGTCTTTTGTAACAAATTAAATGTAATGAGGTCAGTGCATTAAAAAATAATTCAGATTAATTTAAAAAAATCTAGTCATGATTAACATGAGAGAAGCACCACAAAACTAAATGTTGAAAAATGTACTGGTTAAAATTATGTGACTTTTTAATCATAAATTAACAATTCAAATTAGTAAACAAAATCAATAGGGGATTTTTAATTATTAAGTTTAAGAAATAAAATCTGTTAATTTAAATCAATAATGTACAACATTTAGCAATGTAATATGACATACGTATAACTATTTTTAACCGAATATTTAAGAACGCTTGTATTAAACTTTTCGATCAACCAATTTAAAATAAAAACAATGTTTGTTAAATAACGTTACGTAACAAAACTGACATTAAGCTTTACAAAGTACGAGTATACTTAGATTAAAATTAAATATTACAAACCTGAACTTCAAAGATGAAACGATACTCAGAGTTATCCTGTTATCATATAAAAACCAACAAATAATATCGTTATCAAACTGTCATGTTTTGCTAACTGTTCAATAAAAAAAAATTCAACGATTTTCATATTATTTTTAACATTGCTAACAGTGCGTGCGTTATGAAAATAAAATGCAAGTTACAGTAGCATTAGCGAGTAGATATAATTATGAAAAATAATATTTATTAGAAACTAAGTAAAAATTAGTCCTTTAAAACTGGCACGACACTTTTCCGACCACTTTTCCAACTAACACTTCACTTTTCCTGATGTTACACAATTAACCTGATATCATGTGCTCCCAGCAGCCACCTCCTTGATACCAACCACTCCCGGCAGCCACCTCCTCGGACACCTACTTCTCCCGGCTCCCTGCATTCATCGATTTTTCCTTGTCATTTTCTCTTCTTCATAATTATTGTTCTTTTTCCAGCTCTTGTAATTTTTTTTTCTTTCAATCCCAAACACTTCTCTATATTTTGCTATAACTGAACATCTCCGCCGTTTATCAATTCGTTTTCCGTTTTATTTAATCTTTAGAGCACCATATTGTAGCAGTTCACAAAATTGCCAAATTTCGCTGATTTTTATAATTTCAATGTCCATTACCAAACAGCAATACTTATTTTCGAAAACACGCGCGTACCAGAGCTGCCGAAGGCAGCCCTGGCAGGGTCGCCATGTAAGGATGGGACCCGGGAGCAGTTAATGAAACAGTGTTGCGCGTTTAACGTATAGTTTATTACTGTCTATAAATAGCTCGATCACATTGGTATAAATGAGGAGAGGTGATTCATACACTACATCGGCACCACCTGCAGCCTCCGCTCCACGATGCGTTTTCCCTGCACTCTTGTTCCAACTTTGAACACTGTCGATTCTTCTAAATTATTTAATTATATATAAAAACTGTATTTTTAATTTTAAATAAATTAATTATAAGAATATCGTCTTTTTGTATCCACCGCTGTGGCTGTTCGTAATTCATACCAGTACAAACAGACATGTTCATGCACACAAATGTTTATACAGTGCGGGGATCGAACCGTTACACCAAAGTGGTTGTCAAACTTTGTTTAAGTTAATGTTCAAAAAAAATATTTTTTTAATTTTTTTTTTGAAACGACATCCTTGTCTTGCCAATAGGGAAACACATTTAAAAAAAACACGGGTTGCACTCCGGGAGTGCCGGCAGAAGTGAAAACTTGATTATTAACGTTGTGCATTTTTGATTTATTTGAACCGTCTTACGGTTTTTCGATCAGCATCACGTGACCTGACGCGAGTTTCACAGTTTCTACCCATGCCACAAAAGTGCTCAACGCCGCTAAAGAAGTTTTCACTTCAATAAAATCTTTATTGCTTACATAACTAACATTCAATGAAACAAACATAGCACATAGCTAAGCAATTGGTAGTGGCTCAGCTTGTGCTGACTTGGGATATGATCCCAAACAGCGCTGGTTTTCAGCCACTTTTATTCGTAATATCCGGAAGTTAAACACAATGCATACAAATGGATTCATAAAAAAATAAAAATAGTTAATAGTTTAAAAAACTAAAAAAACACGCTTTTATTGCTAACTAAAAAAAATTGAGTCCACGGAATTTATATTACAGTAGAGTAAAAAGCGTGGGGTGCATTTTATGACGTTTTTATAGTTGCCAATAATGGGATGATTTTTACATACTACTATACCAAGCACCCCACGCTTTTTACTCAACTGTACTTAATATAAATTCCGTGTACTCAGAAATTACTTTCTCTTTTTTAGTTAGCAATAAAAGCGTGTTTTTTTATTTTTTAAACTATTATTTACTTTTATTTTTTTAGTTAGTAAGGATAATGGAAAACTCTTATTAAATTATTGCTTTGTCATCGGTTCTTAATACGTGTGCAAAGTTTCAAATTAATCCGATTTCTGGAAGTGGGTGAAAATTCATTCATACATACACCCCGATCTAATAAAAGCGTGTTAAAAAAAGAAAGAAACGAAAAAAACAAAAACGAAATGAAATAATATTAATTACGAAATATCGACGATACTTTTTTATTTACATATATAGTTTTTCCCCGTTTTTTTCCAGCCCGGTACTTCCGATAAAGCAAGACGACTTTTTCCCGTACGCGAGCGATCCACACGCGTACTGGACGGGATATTTCACGTCGAGACCTACTGTCAAGTATTTGGAAGCGCAGACGAATACATACCTACAGGTATGAATTTAAAAGAATAGTCTAGATCTATCGTTGACATATTTATTTATTTATTTATTGAGAAATATCATCTGTCAAAACGACATACCCTTTATCATCTGTCAAAACGATCTGCCTCCATAGGTTTCGTATGGGAATATTTATTTTATTTATTTAAACGTTATTGCACAACAAAACTTTGTACAAAAGGTGGACTTAACGCCGTAGGGCATTCTCTACCAGTCATACCTTTGCGCTAAGCAGAAATGATTAGTGGGTACAAAATAAATAAAAGAGAAAACACATAAATAATAATACCAATAATAATAGAATAATAATAACAATAATAATAATAACAAAAATAATAATAAAAAAACACGGGTTGCACTCCGGGAGTGCCGGCAGAAGTGAAAACTTAACAACCGTCTTACGGTTTTTCGATCAGCATCACGTGACCTGACGCGAGTTTCACAGTTTCTACCCATGCCACAAAAGTGCTCAACGCCGCTAAAGAAGTTTTCACTTCAAATTCTATAATTCGACATCGTAATAATATAGTATCAGAAATCGAAGTCAATTGACTGAATATTTATTTAATTCTATGTAGTTAAATAAAAATTGTTTTTTTCAGCTTTTTGGAAATAAATTGGTTTCACTAGCTTAATGGAGGTTATGTTTTTAAAACACCATGGTCTTGAAAATATTTACGATAGGCGACATCATGCCTATTAATACAATTGGGATGATGACACCTATCTTATTGTTTTAATTAACTAGAGATAGGTCGAGTAGTGGTTTTACCGAGTACCGAGTACCCTCTACGTGCCTCGGTGCGCACGTTGCCTGATCTCTCTCCGGTCATGTCGGATTGCCGTCTCACCGAAATTTGAGAGTGATGGAACAGTGAGTGCACCTGTTTATTGCGCTCACAATTGTGAACTATAATATCTACCGTGGTCTAAATCGGCTAGAAGGACTTTTAAACTGAAATTTTGTATACGCGTTTTAAAGAAAAGCGTGTTATAGAAAAGCGTTAATCCATTTAAGACATCACATACATAGAACGAAATGAAAATTAAATATAAACAGATACAAAATAATAGATACAAAATAATTTAATGTGCATTTTGGAATAATATGACATTTGTATCTAAATTAATATTTGAACTTTTGACATTCAATTTAATTCAATTAATTATTTAAGTGTGATATGAGTAGTTATATGGGTGTAATTTACCTGAAAAAGACTACAGAATAAAAGGAACAAACATGGCACTAGTAATTTGAAATTGTTAAAAAGTAATTTTGCAGTGTAAGTCAGCCAGCCCGCCTTTTTGTGTGTGATGATGTCCAAACCAAGAGGATTATATACTTCACTATACAGGGTGTAAAAAAAACCTTACCGAAGCCGTCAACCACGCGTTCAGTACATCGAACCAAATCGTATGAAAAAGACATTTTGGCTGGGAAACAACTTTTATTTTTTGACATAAAATGAAAACAATTTAATTCTAACCCGCAATGTACAGCGCGCACGCGGGGAAGTGACCGCGGGGCGTGTCGAGTGTACGCTGTTCATTGCGGAGTGTGCCATTCAGAGGCTTTTTATGAAAGAACTAGTGAACATTTGTATCATGTTTCTTTGGAAAAAAGTTAAGTTATAACAGAAAAAAGACATTTCTGTAAACTTCATCAATTGTTTTTTCAAACTTATACCATCAATACCTCAGTTAAGTTGCCAGGTATGGTGTGAAGGAAAAAAAATATTGTAACAATTGGTAGAATATGTGGTATTCGGCTTCGGTAAGGTTTTTTTACACCCTGTATATTATATACCGATTAATTAGATTATATACCTCACTCAGCGTTATGCCAGGCCCCTGTGGGTCCTGGCGCTGGTTTTCAGTGGGGGAAATATGAAATCTTGGTGAATTTTTTTCTTTTTTTTTTGCAGGTAGCCAAACAATTGACAGTTTTTGGGAATAAGAATGTACATCAAAACATGCCTTTACTAGATGAACTGAAAAGTGTTATGGGTATGTAATAATATATTTTTTTACTACCGGACGCTATTTCGTGTGCCTTAATTTTGGATATGTATACAAAGGAGGTGTTTGTGGCGCAGTGGTTGCAGCGCTTCGGTAGTGATACCAAAAGTTAAGCAACCTACGGCGCGGTCATGTTTGGGATGTTTCATTCTGACCATAAAAGTGATGCATATTTACAAGCATTTCCGTGCTTCGGAAGTCACGTTAAGCTGCTGGTCCCGGTTAATATCGATAGATATTAGTCGTTAAGCCTGGTCGGAGGCCCTCGGGCGGTTTAATGACATCTGACAGTAAGGTTGGTCACTTGCCTTACACACACTCCTCCTCCGCACCGCACTGAGCCCACGTGGTGGAGTATGGCTCGCACCACCACATAGTCGAGGTGAGGCCTGTGCCCAGCAGTGGGACGTATATAGGCTGATCAGGGCCGTCTTTCACCTATTAGAGGCCCTGGGCACATTAGGATAATGGGGTCCTTAAGCTATAACCACAAGTTACCAATATTTTGTCAGAATGAACAGAAAACGTGCAAAAATAACGACACAAAATAAAAATAATTCACTGATTTTCTTTAGCACAGTGAATTTTAAATATACATTATCTACAATTTTTATACATTGAAATTTACTAAACTTAGCAATCGATGGACCAGCTTTTCAGACGAGAGTAAGGTATCTAATGCCTTTAAACCACTGGTTTGGTAATCTGGCATCTGGGTCTTGGGGCCCCAAGCGGTCGCGGGGCCCTGGGCACGTGCCCATTGTGCCCAGTGGGAAAGATGGGTCTGAGGCTGATGATTTGATACAAAGTTTATTCCAGCCTAGGTAATGAAAATAACACATAAACCAATTAAGTTTCCTCAGCTTAAAGTGTTAACCAATTAGAATTTTGTTGATAACGTTAAAATATGTGTAAAACTATATAATTATAAAAAGATGACATAATGCCGAATAAACAACATTGCTTATTATTTATGGGAGCAAGTTATAAATTTCTTTTTTAAACTTAAAAAAAGTTGATGCAAAAATGTCAACTGACTAAAAAAATTATATAGCTATGTGAGGCAAAAAATATCAAACCTGTTGTAGAACATATTTTGTTATTGACATCACCAGAAAGCCCTCGTTACGCTGATCAAACTCTCCTAGGGCGTTGTAAAAATAAAATAAAAATCATTTAAGTAATTCAGTATCTTGTTCCATAAAAAATAAAATAAATGAATAAAATTATAATTGTTTAAAAAAAAATATGATCAGAATGGTAACCCATTCCAAACATGAGCGCGTCTTAAGTTTATGTTTGTATGTGTTTTTGTATGGTCAGTCTGTGACATCGTACCCCCCGAAAGGATGGACCGATTTCAAAGGGTTTTTTTTGTTTTAACGATAATTAATAACCGTGTTTTTTTTTTAAATAAAATTAATAATAATAATAATATTTCACAAAAATCACACCAATTCTCTAGTCCCAAATTAAGCTACGAGGCTTGTGTTAGTGGTATTAGACAACGGATAAACATACTTATATACTTTTTTTTTTGTAAACAAATACATATTATACATAGAAAACACCCAGACCAGTACAAACACACATGTTCATGCACACATATGCTTGTACAGTGCGGGATCGAACCCGCGACCCTTGGTTTTAGAAGTCCGACATGTGGACCACTGCACCAAGCGGTCGTCAAAATTCGTCCAGCTTTTGAAGCTCACCATCTGTTTTCCGGCTCGATTCGAGAGGTTTTTTAAATTATAAATTTTCTCTCATCTCCAGGCGTGATGCAGCACCACGACGCGGTAACCGGTACAGAGAAACAGCACGTCACAAGAGATTACGTGCGGATGGTCAGCCAGGCGGTGGATGACGCACATAGCATTGTCGAACAGGCTCTGACGTGAGTGGAACTTAAATTGTTTGTAATTACGTGTGGATGGTCCGATTACGTGCGGATGGTAAGGCAACGTGCGGATGGTAAGGCTACGTGCGGATGGTCAGCCAGGCGGTGGATGACGCTCATAACATTGTCGAAC
Source organism: Pyrausta despicata (assembly GCA_963921415.1). Taxonomy (NCBI): domain Eukaryota; kingdom Metazoa; phylum Arthropoda; class Insecta; order Lepidoptera; family Crambidae; genus Pyrausta; species Pyrausta despicata. Next base: position 7,414,974 of record OY992874.1, read on the forward strand.
AGGCTTTCACGTGAGTGGAACATAAATTATTTGTAACTACGTGTGGGTGGTAAGGCTACGTGTGAATGGTCGGCCTACATGCGGAAAGTAAGGCTACGTGTGGATGGTAAGGCTACGTGTGGATGGTTAGACGACGTGCGGATGGTAATCTAACGTGCAGATAGTCAGACTACGTGCGGCAGGTCAGTCTACGTCGGATGGTGAGGCTACGTGCGGAAGGTCAGTCTACGTGCGGATGGTCAGCGTACGTGCGGATGGTTAGACTACGTGCTGATGGTAAAGCTACGTGCGGATGGTCAGCCTACGTGCGGATGGTGAGGCTACGTGCGGATGGTCAGCCTACGTGCGGATGGTGAGGCTACGTGCGGATGGTCAGCCTACGTGCTGATGGTAAGGCTACGTGTGGATGGTTAGATTACGTGCGGATAATCAGCCATGCGGTAGAGGACGCTCATAATATTGTCGAACAGGCTCTGACGTGAGTGGAACTTAAATTGTTTGTCACTACGTGCGGATGCTCCGACTACATGTGGGTGGTAAGGCTACGTGCGGATGGTAAGGCTATGTGTGGATAGTAATATTACGTGCGGATGGTCAGCCAGGCGGTGGATGACGCACATAACATTGTCGAACAGGCTTTGACGTGAGTGGAACTTAAATTGTTTGTCACTACGTGCGGATGGTAAGGCTACGTGTGGATGGTTGGACTACGTGCGGATGTTAAGCCAAGCGGTGGAGGACACTCATAATATTGTCGAACAGGCTCTGACGTGAGTGGAACTTAAATTGTTTGTCACTACGTGCGGATGCTCCGACTACGTGTGGGTGGTAAGGCTACGTGCGGATGGTAAGGCTATGTGTGGATAGTAAGATTACGTGCGGATGGTCAGCCAGGCGGTGGATGACGCACATAACATTGTCGAACAGGCTTTGACGTGAGTGGAACTTAAATTGTTTGTCACTACGTGCGGATGGTAAGGCTACGTGTGGATGGTTGGACTACGTGCGGATGGTAAGCCAAGCGGTGGAGGACACTCATAATATTGTCGAACAGGCTCTGACGTAAGTGGAACGTGCGGATGGTCTCGATTACGTGCGGATGGTAAGGCAACGTGTGGATGTTTAGATTACATGCGGATGGTCAGCCAGGCGGTAGAGGACGCTCATAATATAGTCGAACAGGCTCTGACGTGAGTGGAACTTAAATTGTTTGTCACTACGTGTGGGTGGTGAGGCTACTTGCGGATGGTAAGGCTACGTGTGGATGGTCAGCCAGGCGGTGGATGAAGCTCAAAACATTGTCAAATAGGCTCTGACGTAAATGGAACTAAAATTGTTTGTCACTACGTGCGGATGGTCCGCCTACGTGCGGATGGTAAAGCTAAGTGAGGATGGTAAGGTTACGTGTGGATGGTAAGGCTACGTGTAGATAGTTAGACGACGTGCGGATGGTCACCCACCGTGCTGATGGTCAGACTACGTGCGGAAGGTCAGTCTACGTGCGGATGGTGAGGCTACGTGTGAATGGTCGGCCTACGTGCGGAAAGTAAGGCTACGTGTGGATGGTAAGGCTACGTGTGGATGGTAATCTAACGTGCGGATAGTCAGACTACGTGCGGCAGGTCAGTCTACGTCGGATGGTGAGGCTACGTGCGGAAGGTCAGTCTACGTGCGGATGGTGAGGCTACGTGCGGATGGTCAGCCTATGTGCTGATGGTAAGGCTACGTGCGGATGGTCAGCCTACATGCTGATGGTAAGGCTACGTGCGGATGGTCAGCCTACGTGCTGATGGTAAGGCTACGTGCGGATGGTTGGACTACGTGCTGATGGTAAGGCTACGTGCTGATGGTAAGGCTACGTGCTGATGGTAAGTCAGGCGTTGGAGATTACTTACAACATCGTTAAAAGAGCTAAGACGTAAGTTTCATTTAAGAGTTGGAGCACATATGTCGCATAATGTTTCTGCGATTGGCGACTACGAGATGTTTATTTGAATGAATCATTAAATTTTCAGGCGCATCATTTTCGCCAACGACACAGCGCCCCAGTTCTCGTTCGACCGGTGCCATTTTAACGAATCGCGATGCAGGACATCAGAGGAGGCTGCCGGTAACATGATTGTAAGTCAATCCCTACTAATATTTAAAAAAAAATAGCGGACCGCCCGCGACTTGTAATAAACAAATGGGTGTTACATAAATGTTTGTACAGCGCGGGGACCGAACCCGCGACCTCTTGCTAATAGTTGATTTCTTAACCGTAACACCAAATACGTAAACGCGCGTTTACGCTCGTGTGTTTACCTCGTGTGTTCATAAGTTTTGAGACAAACTTTGTGCTAAAAAAAAGAAATAAAAAATTACTGGCTGCTATATATTTCTTTTTCTAATTTTGAATTTCGGATGTTAACTTTTAATTCCTTTGATTTTCAAATTCATTTCTTTCAATTTTCTCGTGATGGAGAGAACAAAAGAATTGCGTGCGACCGTGATTTCGCTATTTAAGGCGGGAAAAAAACCAATGGAGATTTTCCGTGAGGTGAAAACTTTTGGTGTGAGCCGTAACTTCGTGTATTACACTATTAAACGATACAAGGAGACAAGTTCTTTGCAAGATCGCCAAAGGAGTGGTCGGCCGCGCTCTGTCAGGACGCCTGCGAACATCAAAATCATCCGAGAGCGACTTCGCCGAAATCCATGTCGAACTCAGAAAAAACTAGCTCTGCAGACTAATATTTCGCGCGTTTCAGTCAACAGAATACTGAAATATGATCTTAAGGTGAAGGCGTATAGCCGTAGGAAAGTTCATTTTTTAAACGATCGCCTTCGTAAATTGCGACGCGAACGTTGTCCAATACTGCTTAAGAGACACGATGCGAGGAAAATACTCTTCACCGATGAGAAAATCTTTACTGTCGAAGAAAAGTTCAACCGACAAAACAATAAAGTATATGCAAAAAGTAGCAAGGACTAGGGATGTCGACAATGAAAGAAAATATCGATATATCGATACATCGATATTTGAAAAAATATCAATATTGGTCTCGATATATCGCGAAAAAAATATCGATATATCGATATATCGGTAGAATTTTTCGACCAATTAGCTTTTTTTAAATGAATTGAATAGAATTTAAGTCAGTCTAGCTAGCTCAGTAATACAAATATTTTTTATTCTAATGAATTCTTTATTCTCGTTTAAATAAAAGGAATCAGTTAATTATAGCAGTATTTTTCCGGCAATGAAAGCAAAAAAAAACTCTTTTTTTGCTTGCCGGCTCCTTTTATTAGGAACTGACATATTGACGGCACGGAGGAAGCCGTAGGAGTTAAATATTTATTTAAGGGCTAAGCGTCATGAGCAATATTTCACGAACCAGTCCAAGGAAGCAAGTTCCGATTTGAACGGCAATGTGCCTTGTTGTAGCACTTGATGTTCCAATGCGGGTTTTTTAATATTAGGCTCCAAGTTCAAGAAGTTAGAGTTCGACTTGGTCTTGGCATAATTGCACTAGTATTTTTAAACTCTGTGAACGCATGGTAATGCTTATTTTGCAAATGTGACGTATTGCCGCTTATTTTATACTGTTTACTGACGACTGACTGTAACAATCAGGGCAGTTAGTCACGCACTCACTACAACAGCTTCTGACCTGATATATTCATGAAATTCTGCACAACAATGACTGTTTTTTTAATATATTTTACAGCGTTGAATTCTAGCGAATTAACACGATGAGAAAAATAAAATTAAAAAAATATCGTTTTTGATACGAATTCGATATTTGCTTTTTTGTATCGATATATTGGATCTAAAAATATCGGATAAAAATATCGATGTATCGAACGAAAAATATCGATGTATCGATATATCGATATTTTTTCAACAAGCCTAGCAAGGACGTCCCAGCTTCAGCACGGAATGTCTCGCGTACTCATCATCCGGCTTGTGTGATGGTATGGTGGGGAGTTTCGTATGAAGGTGTCACTCCGCTCCATTTCTGTCAACAAGGCGTCAAGGTGAAAGCCAAGAACTATCAAACTGACATCTTAGAGCCTGTTGTGAAACCCCTGTTCCTTACTTTGTTTCACAACAAGGATTGGGTTTTCCAACAGGACTCAGCGCCATCCCATAAAGCAAAAACCACCCAAGCGTGGTTGAGGGAAAATATGCCGGCCTTCATCGCGGCGAACGAATGGCCCTCTTCCAGCCCCGACCTCAACCCGCTGGATTATGCTTTATGGGCTGAGCTAGAGCTCAGGGCCTGCCGAAAGTCCCACCCAAACTTGGAGTCACTGAAGCGAGCTCTTGTCCGAGAAACAAAGCGAATCCCGCTGGAAAAGATTCGTGCCGTCATTGATGACTGGCCAAATCGTCTAAGGGCCTGTATTAAAAACAAGGGTGGTCATTTTGAATAATAATAATAATTTTTTGTCTATTATTCTCTACTAATTGTTTACTGAAAATTTTAGAAATATATGTTAATTATAAAAAAAGTTATGCAACTTTTATTTCGTCTCAAAACTTATGCACACACGAGGTATAGTCAACTTTTTGACCATTACACCAAAGTGGTATTGGATACGTGTGCAAAGTTTCAAATTAATCCGATTTTGGAAGTTGGTGAAAGTTGAGCTCAAAATTTCCGTTACATTCATTCATATACATACGTACACCCAGATCTAATAAAAGCGTGTTAAAAACACTTCCTCCTGCAGCCATTCCCTACAATTATGTAAACGGCAATCTAACGTGCCCATATTGTGCACGAGAGTTTGCCGCGAAGATAGGCTTCGTGAGTCATCTTCGTGCGCATCAGCGCAGATCCGATTAGGGGTCGAAGTGGTCGCCATGGCCGAAATCGGTCGGCAGATAATAATATATAACTTAAAATTGACGAATACTTTTGGTGTAATGGTTAAGAAGTTTACTATCATCCAAGAGGTCGCGGGTTCGATGTCTGCACTGTACAAACATTTGTGTGCATGAACACGTCTGTTTGCACTGGTCTGGGTGTTATATGTATTTATTTAAGTTTATTTGTAATACCACTGTTGATTCTGATATCTGTAACACAAGTGCTTAAGCTACTCACCACGGAGTCAGATCATTGTATGTGATGTTGTTGTTTATTTAAAAAAAAAACCGGTCAAGTGCGAGTTGGTCTCGCGCACCGAGGGTTCCGTACAAACCTGTAGGTATATAAGTAAAAGTTCACCCATCACGGGTATTATAGACTTAAGTATTTAGTATAAATTTTAATTTAATATCTCAACGCGTTCATGACATAAGGAGTAGTAACTTTGAAATTTTCAAAATTTCCAAAAATACTTTTTTTATATGATGAAACTGAGACTAAGACGTGACTTCGTACTAAATTTCAAGATTCTAAGTTTACGGGAAGTACCCTGTAGGTTTTGATTCCCGTGCGAGTTTCTAAAATTTGCGGAAATTTGCGGCCTAAATGGCTGTATCTTTTGATTGCGTTGGCTTAGAAGGTTGATTTTTCTACAGCTTCCAGGGACAGTAGACCTAAGTATCATATAGAAATTTCAGTTTTATACCTCCACGCGTTCCTGAGAAAAACGATCTTGACAGACGGACGGACGGACAACAAAGTGATCTTATAAGGGTTCCGTTTTTTTATTTTGAGGTACGGAACCCTAAAAAGAATTTTTAGCACATAATTACAGTTGTTTGTGGGGTGACAGTACTTTAATAAAGTTTATTTTTTTACTTACAGATAACCATTTACAACCCTCTAGCCTGGTCGGTGGCCAGTCCCGTCAACATTCCAATAGTTGATGGTGAATACCAAGTCAAGGATGGCAAAGGTATACAGTTTTATGTTATTTCAGCAAGTACTTTTACAGTTACAGTACAAACACACATGTTCATGCACACTTATGCTTGTACTGTGCGGGGATCGAACTCGCGACCCTTGGTTTTAGAAGTCCGACCTGTGGACCACTGCACCAAGCGGTCGTATAAAGTATTACGAGGCAAAAGTGAGTGAGCCGATCGCAAGATGACGGACCGGTCGCGAGCAATTGATGATCATATAAATGAAAAAGATATATGGAAATGTTTAAATGTAAACAATTACAATTATTGTAAATCAAATTTGAAAAGAGGCAATGTCAATAGTGACTGAGTTTCTTGCGCCGCTTCTTCTCAGCACTGGCCCAAATTGTCCCGAAGCGGTGGTAGGGTTTATTTATATATTGGCGACCACTTTGGTGTAATGGTCAAGGAGTTGACTATTAACCAAGAGTTCGCGGGTTCAATGCTTGCACTGTACAAACATTTGTGTGCATAAACATGTCTGTTTGTACTGGTCTGGGTGTTTGTAAAATGCCACTGTTGATTCTGATATCTGTAACACTAGTGCTTAAGCTACTTACCACGGAGTCAGATCAATGTATGTGATGTTGTTGTATATTTATTTATGTTGGCACATGTAAAAGTGCTACTTGTGAGTCTATTTACAAAAATAAATTGATTTTATTTATTTATTGCTGACGAAACGTCGGGTTGCGCACGCGCCGGGGCCCGCACTAGGGGATCGGCACGCGCTCGGCGTGAATTTAATAGTAATTAGGTTATAATGTCTGAGTCGCGTGGAGACACGGCGGGTTCATCAACATACTCCGACGGACCCCCGACAAATTCTTTGTGTTCTTTTAAAGTTGGATATCTTGTGCGTATTTTTTTGAGATAAAACCATATGAAAAAAAATAATTCATTATATTCGAGTAGATGTGTGGCGTGGCGACCTATACCGTTCGCCATCACGCGCGCACATTCGACAACGACGGCTCCATAGGCTAGATAGCGCTGGGAGCCTAGTACCGGGCATGAACCGCGATATATAACATTTAGATCCAGAATAACAAATCAAGATGATGTCTATCGGACCTTGGTCCCCGACCATAACACGCGATCGGTAGGAACCGTTTCCCTTTAGCTTCCTAACTCTAAATCTGTTAAGATTTGGAGTTAATCGCTGAGCCCTCTACTACAAAAGGAAATCGGCAGTAATTATCCCTTGTTTAAATAATAGAAAGAAAGAAACATTTTTATTCAGTATCACATATTTTACCAAATAGAAAAACACATATTCAAATGCACTTACACAAGATAGAAAAGGTGGGCCACTCAGCATGTGTCGTAGCATCTCAGGAATGCCACGACGCTGGTCTTCTGTGGACACCCAGACAGAGAGATAGCACTACTTTGCTTACTCCTTTGGGTAATGCCATTTGTGCTGTCACTCACTTTAAATTGGCCGGCGTATATTTAAACTAGGGCTAAACACTGCCTAGTTCTTTTCAATACTATCTACTAAGTTTTTTCATTTTACAGGCGAAACACAAACCGTCCAGATAGCTGACATACCAGATTCAATAATAAACATACCAGCAAGACAATCTAAAGCGAAAAAAGAACTCACTTTCATAGCAACACTGCCGCCTCTAGGCTACAAGTCGTACTACATGTCAAAAGTGATCAAAAGACATGTCAGAAATGTCAAAAATGAAGATATACCGGACGTTGAGGAATATTTCGAGAGGATTAAGAATAAGAATTACGCTGAAGTTGAAATGGACGTGGAAGAAAATGGTGTGTTGTTTATGAAGAATGTACCGGACGTGCCTAAGAAGAGTAATGATTTTAATTCTATTAATTCTGACAAGCGTGCTAAGGGTAAGTGTGATGAATTGATTTACTGTTTCATTAGCTTTTACCCACGAATTAGTATACTCGTGGAATAGAATAGAATAATTTATTTGCTTTAGTCCGCGTTAGGTTGTTATTTTTGGAATACGTTGTTTTCCCGTAATACCAATTTTATCCAAATATAATTCAAATCTTTGGTAATTTAGGAGTGCAAGCGATCAAATTCCCCGGAAAGTATTTTTTCCCAGGGGAATGCGTTGTTTTCCCGCGGTCAAAAGTAACTCATGTCCTTTCTTAAATCTCAAACTATATCCTTACCAAATTTCATTTAAATCTGTTCAGTAGTTTAGGCGTCAAAGCGATCGGCCCACTTGAATTTTCCCATGGGAATGCGTCATTTTCCCGCGGTAAAATGTAGCCTATGTCCTTTCTCGGGTATCAAAATATATCTATATGTACTAAATTTTATGCAAATTGAGTAACAGACAGACAGACAGAGTTACTTTCGCATTTACATATAATATTATTAGTATGGAGTATGGATTTACGAGCATGTTTCGATAACTCTGCTTTGGAATCGTATCTCCGCCTGAACGGATGAACCGATTTCAGTAGGTTTTTTATTGGAAAGATAGTTTAATCACGGCAGTTTTTAGCTATGGCTAACATCAGCAGTTTTCATGATTCGTGTAGGTATAGTTTTTTAAATTCTATTTTATTAGAATATTAAATTAATGATGTTTCCTTCCATAGCAGTTTGATTCGCCAATATACCCTGTATATAGAAATCTTCGTGGGAAAAATCTTGGTGACTCGTGTACCAAATTAAAAAAAAAATATTTACAATATTTCCAGAATTCCAATTTTCCCATGTATGTAGAAATCACTGTGGGAAAAATCTTGATGACTCGTATACCAAAATGTAAAAAAAATATATTTAGAATTGTAAAAAGTGACACTTTAAAAATTGACATAAATCATTTACAGCATTACTAAAAACAAATGAAGATTCCCAAGACAGAAACGTATTGGAATTCTCGAAACTATTCTCCGATGGCAACACCGAGGTCCCACGGCTGAGGCCAGCAGTGATCAAGTATCCGAGCATGAGCGATGAAGAAATGAGGCTCTTGGCCGATGATCCTATGGTGGTGGAACGGTTTGATGAAGAGCTGGCTGATGAGGTGAGGTATTTTTTATTATTTTTTTATTGACGACAACTTTGGTCTAGTGGTCTGAGGGACCTTAGAGAGACTACAAAACCGGCTGTCGCGGGTTCGAATCCTGCTAGCGGCAAATGTTTGTGTGATGAGCACGAGCTTTTGTACCTGAATCATGGGTGTTTATAAATGTATTTAAGTATTTCTATCCGTTATTCTAGTCACCATAGCACAAGCTAACGCTTAGTTTTGGGCTAGGTAATTGGTGTGTTCGTTGAAACAATTTATTATTCATTTCATTTATTTAATTATTTTCATTTATTTATTTCATTTAATTAGTTAAGCCTATTTTATTTAACCTACGTTGCTTATCGGAGAGCATCTTGGATATTACCACTAACTTTATACATGGGTGACACCATGAGACACCATTTCCGAATCTTGTTTGTTGCTGAGTTACTTCCGGGAAAATTACGGATTTAATGCAGCATGCCATACATACATTTTGTTGGAAATCTGTTTGTTAATTCACCTAAACCATAACTATTTTGGTATTTTTTACTGTTCACTTACTACTATATGTTACTTCCGTAAAATTTTATTCATACTCTTAAGTGTATATTTATAAATAATAATAAATATTTCACAACAATCACACCAATTCTCTAGCCCCAAATTAAGCTACGAGGCTTGTGCTATGGGTACTAGACAACGGATAAACATACTTAAATACTTTTTTTTTGTAAATAAATACATATTATACAGAAAACACCCAGACCAGTACAAACACACATGTTCATGCACACTTATGCTTGTACTGTGCGGGGATCGAACCCGCGACCCTTGGTTTAGAAGTCTGACATGTGGACCACTACACCAAGCGGTCGTCAAGATTTGTAAAATAAATACTCCTATCTTTCATTTTTAAGGGAAACTAAAATTTTGACAGCAATGTACAAAAAATCTGTGAATATATGATTTTAAACTTTTGCGTTGCATTGTTACACTAATTACTTGTTATCGGGTCTAGTGCGATATATTGTTATGAATATTAGGTTCTCACTGCTCGACGTTTCGACACTGGACAGCCGTGGTCACAAGCTGACATTGTCACGGTCAGCTCGTGACATGGTCTTGGTCAGCTCGTGACCATGGCTGTGTGCAATCCAGCCGAAACGTCGAGCAGTGAGTACCTAATACTCATTTAATTATATCGCGTTTAGACCAGATAGCAAGTAACTCAGTGAATTCTCTATTCGCCCCGTGCATAAATCTCTTAGTGTGATAAGATCCTTATCCAATAAATTACCATTCGCAGGCTCAAATCTCCACCAGTACTGGCTACATTAAAACTCTTGAAATAGACGACAAAGAATACACTCTCAATATTACACACTGGTACTATCCCGGCGTATCCGGCAATAATATGGTCTACGAGAACAGATCCTCTGGAGCGTACATCTTTAGACCGAACGCCGTGTCACCAAATGAAATAACAACCCAAAAGGTCGACGAAATTAAAGGCCCCGTTTATACTGAAAAGAGAATTTTGGCTAACGACAATTCTGTGTACACCTATAGATATTATGTAGATAAACGTATAGATTACTGCGAAGTAGGTTTCGTAATTGGTCCCATTAACATAGAAGATGGTATAGGTAAAGAATATATAGTAAGATATGACACAAATATTGTGAACAACGGTGAATTCTACACAGACTCGAACGGCCGTCAGATGTTGAAAAGGAAATTGAATAAAAGACCCCAATGGAATGTTACAATAGAGGAACCTGTCGCAGGAAATTACTATCCGGTTGTAGCTGCTACTAGTTTAGACGATGGTCAAGCGTATTTGAACGTATTACCTGATAGAGCAGTAGGCGTTGCTTCTTTACAAGAAGGTTCTATAGAAGTTATGGTTCACAGAAGATTACTACACGATGACGCGTTCGGAGTAGATGAAGCTTTGAATGAAACAGAATATGGAAAAGGATTGGTAGTTAGCGGCAGTCATAGAGTGCTATTGACAAGAGAACCTATAACTTTCAAGCGTGTTCTAGAAAACAGATTGAAACCACAAGTGTTTGTGTCTGATGCAGCTAATATAAACTTTGACAATTGGAAGATAATGAAAAATGAAAACAGTTGGTTGAAAGAATTGCCGGATGGTGTTCACTTGTTAACTCTGGAACCGGACGACAAGTATCACAGCCTATTGATACGCTTGGAAAATTATCTGGATGAATCCGAGTCATCGTCGCGAGTTGTGGATTTGGCTCAACTTTTGACATTTACAACTTTCAACTCGGTCAATGAGGTAAAGCTATCAGCATATAAAAATATCAATGAAAAATGGACATGGGAAACTAGTGAGGAGTTTTCTGAAAGTTTTAATAAAGAATACGGCAGTTCTCAACCGACGCCCAGAGCGAGAGATCGAGTTATTACTGATGATAATCATTACAGAATCAACTTAGACGCGAAACAGATAAGAACTTTTAGAGTTACCTTTTAGTTTCATATAAGTTACTAAAGATTTAACATGTCTGGATGATGATATGTCATCAACTTTGTCCTCGATGCGCTTGGGGTAGCATAAATAATCGCACGGAATTACGTAACTTGTGGGAGTAGGTACTAGAGAAATGTTGGAGCAATTCCAATTGAAAATTTAAAAAAGAACATATTTTCTATCCCAAAAGTATCGCGCGCGAAGTTGGTGGATGGTTGAAACATAGTAAAACAGGGTATAGAAATATCAGTCATAAAATACAGGAGAGAATAATAAAGATAAACTAAATAATTATTAGTTAAAATACAGAAATCATTTCATAGTTATTTTATGTGTATTCTGTTATAAGGTTTTAGTAAATAAACATATCAATATTAATATCAAAGTTTTTATTTGTAACTAATTTATTAACAACATTTACTAATATAGTAAATTCAACAATAAGACACGCATTTCGCAAAACTGAATTTCTTTGAATTGTCACCTTGATACGAGTAATCTTCAAATTTACTTATTTGAGACGGAACCACACATTGGACGAATATTTAGTTGGATTGTGCGAAAGGATTTTGGGCTATAACATTCATAAAGTGTCAGCGAGTGGGATATTTCAGTAGAACGTTAAAATCAAAATTCTTATCCTTCATTTCTCAATTAAATTATACCACACCACAAATGTCCTAATCTGATGTGGCTCCAGAACGATTCCCTTATCCAAATCGATATCTTCTACAGCACGTCTTTTATCCTGTGCATATTCGTAACTATTGCTCCCGTAGCCTTCATTAAAGTTTTTCAAAAACTTGTGCTTATTCCAGTTTAGAGGGACATGGTCTTTCAGCCACATGTGTCCGGAAAGTGTTGTTTCTTGTACGCGTTTGATATCGAAACTCTTGAAAAGACCTTTCAATTTGACAGTCTTTATTCCTGTCAAGACAACATCTTCTCTCTCTAAGAAGTTCTCTAATCTCAACAGCAAAGTGTTCCAATTCCATTTCTCTAAAGTCAGTATGTGCACACCAACAGGCAATTTCGTTTTGAGAGCGCTGAATTCATTGTTTTGTTTCAACCAAATATCTTTCGTTTCTCGTCCAAACGCGTACATGTTTGAAACGAAAACTTTAGGCTTCAACTCGATTTCTTTTGCTAGTTTCTTCTCGAAAACTCTCGTAGGTCTATGGTCTGCTTTGGATATGTATAAATAATGTGTTCCTCGTATCATTAATCCTTCGTTGGATTCGGTTTCGTTTATATAAGCTTGTATTCCAGTGTCGTCTGTTAGAAGTCTTCTATGGACCATCAAATTTATCTCTCCATCCTTAAGAGATGAGCCTCCTTGAGCTCTATCGGTGAAGACGGAGAATCGTATGTTCTTCGTCGTGTCTACGATGTGGATTTTAGACGTAACGGGATAGATGTTGCCTGAAATGAGGTGTGAGGTGAGCAAGAAACTACTTTGAGCAATAAGACCGTCTTAATTGGACAAATTAAACAATATATGTTCTTGTATTTGTTCCGTGTGAAATGTGCAATAAAAGTATTTTCTATCTATCTAGATTTAAATCTTCATGGAAATACTTTCCGAAAGTTTTGAATCTAACTGAAGTACTTATGTATCTTACGCTATCACCAAATGTTAATGATATATATGTTCTCAAATTTGGTTTAAATTTTTAGTTTTAGTTTAAACTAAAACTAAGCGTTCGGCTCAGTCAATATTTTATAGGTATCATTCACATCATTAACCTGATCAACAACAACTTCAGCATCAACACGATCATCGACCAACATTTATCTCGATATGAATTTAATTTTGTGGTAAAATATAAACTTAACCCAACTCTTATTCTTTAGAAGTTGTTGATAATTATTTTGAACTTGTTGATAATTATTTTAACCTTACACTATTGTGATTGGGATGAGAAATATAATTATGTTGTTTCTGTTGTTGATGATGATGACTTTGTTGTTGTTATTGGTGATGTTGTTGTTGTAGATATAAATGTTATTGTCGTTTTTGCTGTTGATGATGTTTGTAGGGTATATATTTAATCAAAAATTTTGTGGCTATCTACACTAATATTATAAATAAGTAATATTTGATCGTTTGTTTTTTGTTTGTTTGAATTGAATAGGCTTTGAAACTACTGGACCGATTTAAAAGATGTTTCACCATTCGAAACCTACATTATACCTGATAAACATAAGCTATATTTGATACTAGCACCCCGTCCCGGCTTCGCACGGGCGGAATAATAGGCATGATATGTCATCATCTTAAATACATATCTTAAATATTTTCAAGACCATGGCGTTTAAAAAACACATCCCTATGAAGTTAATACAACCAGTTTATATCCAAAAAGCTGTAGAAACCAATTTTAAACACACAAAAATTCAATAAATATTCGGTCTATTGACTACCATTTCTGATACACAACCGTAACGTCCCCATTTTGTGTTCCCATACAAAATCAATGGAGGCAGACCGTTTTGACAGATAATATAGAGTATGTCAACGATTGGCGGTGTCATCTAGCCTATTGTCCACCTGAGCGAACCTGAGACGGGCCGCTAGTTATTACTTAGATTAATGATAGATATACATATATGCCTGATCTCTCTCCGGTCATGTCGGATTGCCGTCTCACCGAACTTTGAGAGTGACGGAACAGTGAGTGCACCTGTGTATTGCGCTCACACTTGTGCACTATAATATCTCCTGCGCAAATGGCTGATCTGTGTTGAGATTGGCCGCCGTGGTCGAAGTCGGCCAGGAGGACTATTATTATTATTAGATATACACACCAGCAATTGGATCAGGGTTGAGAGGCTTGAACGTCGGTCTGGTGTTCCGGATGCGCTTCATCGTCTGCCGTCCGTTCGCGTCGGTGTAAAACACGCCTTGGTTTTCCAGGTTGGTCGCGTATTTTATGAACACTTCTTTGCCTGTAAAATGGAAATAATTAAACGGTAAAAAAATAAGTCATTTGCTTAGTTTGATTAAGAAAGACCAAACGAATACATATCGCACATCTAGTTCTTTAAAGTCATAAATGTCAAAAAATCTTAAATTTAGTTAACCGTGCCACAACTCTCCTTTTATACGAATCTATTTTCTGCTCAAAGATAGTTTTAAAAAAAACTAACACGGGTTGCACTCCGGGAGTGCCGGCAGAAGTGAAAACTTAACAACCGTCTTACGGTTTTTCGATCAGCATCACGTGACCTGACGCGAGTTTCACAGTTTCTACCCATGCCACAAAAGTGATCAACGCCGCTAAAGAAGTTTTCACTTCAAAAAATCTGATATTTATGAATTCAAAGAACTAGATGTGCGATATTAGAATATTGATCGGGAAATATGACTTTATTTTGACTTCGATTGAATAAATTTGTAAAACATTGTGGTATGTACAAAAGGTAAATTGTGGTTAATAAATAACGCAAAAAAATAATTTTGATTTTATTTTGAAAGGTGTGATACATATACAATGAGACAGTAATTTGAATGGAAATAAAAGCAAAGAGCCTCGGATTTTTGTCTACTTCATCATCAACCTATATACGTTCCACTGCTGGGCAGAGGCCTCACCTCAACTATGAGGTTGTGCGAGCCATACTCCACCACGCGGGCTCAGTGCACCGCGGTGGAGGGGTTGTGTGTAGGGTAAGTGACCAACCTTACTGTCAGATGTTATTAAGCCGCACGAGGGCCTCTGACTAGGCTTAACGACTAATATCGATCGATATTAACCGAGACCAACCGCTTAACGTGCCTTCCGAAGCACTGAGATGCTTCTAAAAATGACATCATTTAAATGGTCAGAATGGTCACCCATCCCAAACATGACCGCGCCGTAGGTTGCTTAACTTTGGGTATCACTACCAAAGCGCTGCAACCACTGCGCCACAAGCACCTCTTTTGTTTTGTCTACTTACTTGGCGAAACTCAAAATTAATTTAGTTTTACGGTGCGAAAATGATGTCCTGCTGTCAAGCGACGTCGCACAACATATCTAGTGGACTACAGGAGCCACCTCATCAGTCTATATAAGTCCCACTGCTGGGACTCACCACTCACCTCAACTATGAGGTGGTGCGAGCCATACTCCACCACGCGGACTAAAGGAGCACAACTTGAAAATTCGTTTGCTATGGAATGGTTCTAAAACGTCTGGACTAAACAAAATCATTGTAAAAGCGACACATTCTTACAACTTGGTTATGGAAGGACGTAAGTGGGTAAAAATCCATACTAATATTATAAATGCGAAAGTACTCTGTCTGTATGTTACTCAAACACTCACACCTAAACTACTGAACCAATTTGCATGAAATTTGGTATGGAGATATTTTGACAGCCGAGAAAGGACATAGGCTACTTTTTACCGCGGAAAAATGACGCATTCCCATGGAAAAATTCAAGAGTGCCGATCGCTTTTACGCCTAATTTACTGAACAGATTTAAATGAAATTTGGTAAGGAGATAGTTTGAGATATAAGAAAGAACATGGGTTACTTTTGTCAGCAAAAAAAAACAAATGAAAATTACTTTTCGGGGAATCTGATTGCTTTCACTCCTAAACTACGAACGATTTGAATTATATTTGGATAAAATTGGTATGACGGAAAAACAACGCATTCCAAAAAAACTACCTAACGTGAACGAAGTCGCGGGTAAAAGCTAGTAGATTTAATAAAGGTTAAACCACATCTTACCCAGCCCATCTTCAACAGGTATAGGTCCAATCATCCAATCAATCTCCAGCACCGAAGTATTAGCGTACATCTTCAGTACAAACGACGCATACTTCGACAAAACACACTCATACTCTCTGTGTATCTTCGATTTCCTTAACGTCGCGTTAAACCATGTTCTGTCAAATATTTCTTCTTGCTGTTCGTCCATAGTGCGAAAGAGATAGACGCCGGGCGGTGTTATGTCCTTGTTCAATTTTGCTGGATCGTCTGACACGTAGTAGAAAAACTTTATGTCTAGAGATATTTTTAAGCCGTTCGCCAGTAAGATGCTGCGTATGCGTCGATTCTTGTCCAAGTTTACACGGATGTACTGGAATTAAAAAATAGGTTAAAGATCTTTATTCTCACTAAGAATTGGTTGGATGACACCACCAATCGTTGACATACTCTTTATCATCTGTCAAAACGATCTGCCTCCATAGATTTAGTATGGGAATACTATAATTTGACGTCATAACAAACGAGTAGTATCAGAAATCTAAGTCAATTGACTGAATATTTATTTAATTCTATGTAAATGAAAATTGGTTTCTATAGCTTTTTAGAAATTAAATTGTTTTAATAACTTCATAGAGATTATGTTTTTAAAACACCATGGTCTTAAAAATATTTACGATACGTGTCATCATGCCTATTACAGAAATTCGTTAACATCGAATTAAAAAAATGGTTTATAAAGTAATAAATGGGTGCAACATCACATACATTGCTCTGATATGAAAGTAAGTTGCTTGAGCACTTGTGATAAGGAAATCAGAAACAACGAAGTAACCAAAAACAGATAGACCACTCAGCATCATAGAAAATTAGTTTTCCACATTGTCTCCGTCCGGGCAACGATCCCGGAACCATGAAACAGCTGTGGTCGCCACTACACCAATGAGGTGGTCACGGAGGTTTTTAGTCCGGTTGTGTTGCTGCCATGGAAACTTAGCGTAGGCAAATGTCATTTCCATACATATATCTAACATCTAACTATTCAAACCAAGATGCTAGTAACT
Source organism: Pyrausta despicata (assembly GCA_963921415.1). Lineage (NCBI taxonomy): Eukaryota > Metazoa > Arthropoda > Insecta > Lepidoptera > Crambidae > Pyrausta > Pyrausta despicata. The sequence continues at coordinate 7,432,092 of OY992874.1, forward strand.
AGAAACTAAGTAGCTAGAAGCTATCAGGCTTGCGTTTTAAGCACTCTTTTGTACGGAGCTGAATCCTGGACCTTATACCTTATAGACATTTAGCGCAAAAGATTGCGCGCAAGAGATAAGAAGCTAAAGGGAAGCGCTTACTACCGACCGGGTGTTATGGCCGGGGACCAAAGTCCCATGGACATCATCTTGATTTGTCTATCTATATTATTCTGGAACTAAATCTTATATGCCGCGATTGATGAGCGGTACTAAGCTAACAGCGCCATCTAGCCTATGGAGCCGTATCAGCGCTTGCTGTTAGGCATGCGCTTGTGATGGCGAACGGTAGAGGTCACCGCAGATATTTTCAATAAATTACACTCATATCGCAATATCATATGACATTCAACTTTTTAGGTTGATAAAAGTTTTAATTTTACTCCCTGTAGTCCCTGTATATTGTACACAGTACTTAAGTTTCTTTAAATATATTTTCTAACACTCACCTTATTATTGAAATACGGTTTCTCACTAAGCAAAGCTGGATACCCCTTCGGTACTAATTTATTTTCATCCGCCTTGAATTCATGTATTCTCTTTGTTGTTTCTGTAACTTTTTGTGTTGTTGATGCTGTTGATGCTGTTGTTCCTTCTGTTGTTGATGTTGATGATTTTTCTGTTGTTGATGCTTCTGTTGTTGATGTTTCTGTTGTTGATTTCACCGTAGAAGTCAGAGTATCGGATTCAGTTGTGATTCTATCAGTGGTAGTTGATTCGATGCGACTTTTAGGAGTCAGCACTCCAGTGAATTTACTCTGATAATCGATTTTACTGACATTACCGAAAACGATTCTCGTTTCCAATCGATTAGTGGTTGAATCGATTTCGGTGTACTCGGATTCGTTATCGTCAAATAAGATGTCATCTTCGCTGACTGTATTTGTTTGGCGAACTAAATACTTTTTAGGTTTTTTCTGGTTGATTTTTTTGATGAGTGAACGCTTTGGACGTATCCAGCCGCTGGCGTACCTTAGTACGATACAGTACGATCTGTAACGAATAAATTAACGATAAACAACAACATCATATCATTGATATGACTCCGTGGTAAGCAGCTTAAACACTTGTGTTACAGATATCAGAATCAACAGTGGTATTACAAATAAACTTAAATAAATGCATAGAACACCCAGACCAGAACAAACAGACATGTTCATGCACACAAATGTTTGTTTGTTAGTTGTATGGGTAAAGTGCGGGGATCGAACCCGCGACCTCATGGTACAACTTCTTCAATCTTAATTGGTCGCGTGGGTTGTCACCATGTCACACTTCCCGAAGCAGGTTTCCAGTCACATAAAATTTTAACGTGTCGCACTTGTCGCATTGCTTCGCTCACTTAGGATGACGCCTTAGAGAGTAGGAGGGACTGATATAGTTGACGACGCCAGCGCAGGACAACACCTGTAAAACTGTAACCACTTGTAAAAACTAGAGCTGAAAGTCACAGGACTTACAATACAACTCACAACGTTACACAGAAGATGCACCTGGAAACACAACACTGACACCAACAAAACACTCGAATGCGTTTCGCCACTACACGTGGCATCCTTAGGAGATGTTGTCGAAGCGACAGACTACGAGCGCTCAGCTTCCTACAGTTGGATGTATTTTGGTTCCTGCGCTGGCGTCGTTTAGTGGAAATTTAAAATAATTCTCTTTGTCAGCTTTAGGGGTGACTGACCTGTACCCCATAGGCGGTAAGTCCACTGCGTAGAATATCAGCTCATTGTTGACTTTGGTTCGGTTTTCGGGATGCCTCAAGATGTGCCTTGGTACGGGGGCTTGAGCTGCTGTCACTTGGTTGCCTGAAAAAAGTTTTTTTTTAAATAAATAAGTGTCAAAATTTTTTTTTCGATCATGCTTTTCTACTCGAATTGTGTGATAATACAAAACACACTTAAGCTCAATAGGGAATATGCATAAAATTTGAAATGGCCTAAAATATTTTTTTCTTGAATACTTATTATCGTAATATTATAATGAAAAGATTTTTTATTTATTTACTTATAATTTAAACCCCTAAAATAATATTCAAAAAGTGCAAAATAAGGGAGTGAAATTCAAACTTCCAAAACGCGCCACCATAGGTCGAACGAAATGTGACGTCATCTGACACGACATTGTATTGTAAAAATTACGAAGTAACTGAAAAGTCCACAGTAAACACTAAGGTAAACACCGACTGGACGTGTCATGTGACGTCACGCAAAGCGCGCGCAAAATGGCGGCGTTTGAACTGCTTAAATTTTTGAAGAGTTTTAAATTTCATTTATAAAAATATCTAGAGTATTTTGAAGCCCATTAATATTTTTTTCTATGTTATAAAATAGTAAACTATTAATTTAAGACAAAAAAGAAAAACATGAATATTCCCTATTGGACGCCGGGAAGAGGGTGAAATTCAACTTGCAAGATTTGTTTACAAACAAACACGTGGTTTGGGTGAAACTTACTTAAAGCTTGTAAAAAGGGCTAAGCAGTGTACCCCTAATGGCTATTAATTTTAACTTGCTTACTACAAATATACAGGGTGACAGGTAATGATAAGATACCTTCCGTAAGTGAGGTTGCACTACAATTGGGATGATGACACCTATCTTAAATATTGTCAAGAACATGGTGTTTAAAAAACATAGCCCCTATGAAGTTAATACAAGCAATATATTTCAAAAAAGCTGTAGAAACCAATTTTTAAACAGACAAAACGCAATAAATATTCGGTCAATTGACTCCGATTTCTGACACATGACCGTGACGTCACAATCATTTATTCCCATACGAAATCTATTGAGGCAGACCGTTTTGACAGATAATAAAAAGTATGTCAACGATTGGTGGTGTCGTCTAGCCAATTTAATACAGGATGACAGGTACCTTCCTTATGAAAGGTTGAAGAGGAGCTTCTAAGCAGTAATTTATGTCATATGACACTATGCCCAAAACCTGTTTATTGCTGACTTTATATAAAGGATTTGCGCCTTTCGAACATGGTGTTATATAAGACTTAAAATACTGCAAATATGCTCGACATACACACGACCGCCTCGTTGGTGTAGTGGCAAACTTTTTGTCTTATATCCGATAGGTCCTGGGTTCGAATACCAGGTCGAGCAAAAATTATTTCTGAGATTTTCCGTCAGGAATTTCTCATAAACAGCTCGGAGTCGGGAAGTTGTCGGTGTTACCTACACCCCCGTGCCTCGGAGCGCACGTTAAGCCGTTGGTCCTGCCACAGATTACTAAATAGTTACTGTCCTGCGCCTGATGTTTCTCCGGTCATGTCGGATTGCCGTCTCACCGAACTTTGAGAGTGATGGTGGGACAGTGAGTGCACCTGTGTATTGCGTTCACACTTATGCACTATAATATCTCCTGCGTAGTAGGCTGATCTCTTTTGAGATTGGCCGCAAATGGAATATTATTATACATACCTTGCGGGTCGAATACCTCGTACACGAGTGGTGGCGAGGGCAGTCGCACCGCCACTGTCACATTCCAAGCCAAGGGGTTGTACACCATCACCTGTTTGATAAAAAAAATAATGAGGCGCTCTGGTGGCGCAGTTGTGTCAACGCTTTGGTGGTGATACCAAAAGTAAAGCAACCTAACGACTGGTCATGTTTGGGATCAGTGACCATTCCATTCATCATTTGTTCGCGTACGCAGATGTCGACTGTTTCCCGGCTATACTGCGCAAGAAAGCTGGCTCACTTTACCGGCGAGTACGCGGCAGCCGCAACAATGTCCGGTCATCGCCGACAGTGGGGACTGTCCGCTTGACGAGCATTTACGAGTATGTCACGTAACTCGCTCACTTTTAGTTATTAAGTACTAATACTAGTTATAAGCTTTTTGATACATGTACTAACACCCAAATAGATTTATGTTGTCCGAAAATAGACGTATTTTTTTTATAAGCATCACCGTGCTTCGCAAGGCATGATAACTGTTATTCCCGGCTAAAATCGCCAGATATTAGTCGGTAGATACTGGTCGGAGGCCCTCGGGTGGCCCAATAACATTAGACAGTGAGCAAATATACATAAAGCAGACTCTTAATAGTACAAAAAAAGAGTATACACCCTGCAGGACATAGAAACTTAAGATTATTAAAATAAACATTCTTATCTAGCACATGAGTAGGTACTACACTCAAATCTCAGCTTATTTTTCGGCTTTCACAATTAGTTATGTTGGTCAACAAGCAAACCCTTCACCCCACCGCAATGAGCCCGCGTGGTGGAGTATGGCTCGCACCACCTCATAGTTGAGGTGAGGCCAGTGCCCAGCAGTGGAACGTATATAGGCTGATGAGAGAGAGAGAGAGAAAGATTCAAAAGAATCTTCTGCACCATTTTTTTTAATAGGAGGAAAACCCTTTTAAGAGCCATAACCGAGACCGGGGGGCCTCAGCCGTGTGTGGGACTCCTAGCGTCGTAAAAAGTATGCGGCTCTGCTCCGGGGAAAAACCGGAGCGGGGTCTACCCACCAAAAAACTGCGGTATCCCTTCCCTGTCTAGGAAGTGACATGGGTGCCGGCTGATCCTTTACGTCCATGACAACCTCCGAAGTCAACATGACAGATACATGCACATTACTTATCCTAGATGGCGCTACTTGTAGCATCATTATTATTTAGTTATTTAAATATAAACAATATTCTGCACCCTGCATTATAGAAGAATCGCAACTAGAAGTGTTGCTTATACTTTAACCTCACACTAGCTGTGCCCTGCACTTTCACCCGCAATATCCCGTTTTCTACAAATCCCACAGGAACCGCGCAGTTTTACGGGATAAAAAGTGCCCTACGTGTTATTTCAGGTTATCTATGTTTCTATGCTATCTATGTTTAAACTTTCACCCAAATCGGTCCAGTAGTTTTGGCGTGAAAGAGTAACAATCATCGTTACAAACTTTGGCATTAATAATATTGGTAGGACTTTTATGTAATACATATAGGGTGTTACATAAGTAAATAAATATACATATAATATACAACAACATCACATACATTGATCTGACTCCGTGGTAAGTAACTTAAGCACTTGTGTTACAGCTATCAGAATCAACAGTGGTATTACAAATAAACTTAAAAATACATATAAACCCAGACGGGTACAAACAGACATGTTCATGCACACAAATGTTTGTACAGTGCGGGGATCGAACCCGCGACCTGTTGGTTAATAGTCAACTTCTTGACCATTACACCAAAGTGGTCGTACCAAAGTAAGTAATACTTACGAAATAATGAGGTCCTCCAGTACTTAAACAGCTGGAGATGTTAAATCTGCATTTGTAGTAATTTATTGAAGGGCCCCCGCGGAATTTGCTGCAAAAATGATACAATAAATAACTCTATAGTTGATGGAATCAGGCGTTACTTTGCGGTAATCCATGACTAAAGCTGAAAAAGAGAATTATTTTGTTTTAAATTTCTTTAAATGAAAATTTAAACATTAAAATAAAATTCAAATTTAAATATTTTGATTCCAGGTGCATCTTCTGGGTAACGTTGTGAGTTGTTGCGGTTCCTGCGCTGGCGTCGTTTAGTGGAAATTTAAAGCAAAATAATCTTTTTTTTACCCGACTACGGCGAAGCAAAAGGAGGGTTATGATTTTGACCTGTATGTATGTATGTATGTATGTGGGTATGGATGTTCATCTGTTCCCTCGTAACTTCTAAACTACTTATCAGAATTCGACAAATGACATATCATTAGAAGCGTCTTAATTGTCCGCTGGTTATAGGCTATATGGGATTTCACAAAATCTAATGTGGCGCCCTCTGGCGGACAAAACATACGAAGTAAAAAAATAAAGTTAAGATAAATATGCCGTGTTTGGTATCATTTGAAAGCGCTTTACTTGAACATTTTGAATATATATATATATTACTAGCATTTGCTTGTGACTTTACCTGTATTCATGGGCTGATTGTATAAAATTCACATCTTTTTTACCCGACTATATATGTGGCTCTTAGCAGAGTAAGATCCATAGATGGATTATGGATTAGTTCACTGGAAGCTAGCAAATTACTAAAGATCCACATGACCAAAGATCGTTCGAGGAGTTGGAAAGATTGAGAAATCAATGAACCCAAGATTAACCTATTTAGAACTCCAAAATATGTTAAATAATAAAAATAAAGTTTAAAAACTAACACCCGACTACTTAAAAACACGCTCTAAAAAGTACGAAACAAGAAAACACTCTCCAATGAAATTACTTAGTATGTACAAACTATTAAATATTTACCGTTATTAAATAAACTAACTTACACATATTATTATATTTTAATATATTTTCAATTTATAATATTGATAGAGAAATGTTTTAAGGATAAAGCTGTGGTCGTATGCCATAAGAATAATAAATTAAAAAAAGTGGTATACGACCACGGCTTTATCCTTAAAACATTTCTCTATCAATATTATAAATTGAAAATATATTAAAATATAATAATATGTGTAAGTTAGTTTATTTAATAACGGTAAATATTTAATAGTTTGTACATACTAAGTAATTTCATTGGAGAGTGTTTTCTTGTTTCGTACTTTTTAGAGCGTGTTTTTAAGTAGTCGGGTGTTAGTTTTTAAACTTTTTCAGCTTTAATAAATAACTCGTAAGGCCCAAGTTCTTTTATTTAGTAATAAAAAATGTAGTCATTCAGACCCGGGACATAAAATCTTACACTTGAGGTAAACACCCACCTACTTACTATGCGATTATTGTATTTCGAATTTCCCTTACTGAAATTTGCCGCGAAAACTATATTTAAACGTATAAATCAGGTTTTGGAACCTGCGTTGTTGTAACCATGTGCAAAGAGTGAAATGTGAGGAACCAGTAAGGTAAGAAAATCGAATTATTTCAAATGGATCATAAGGTTTTGCTAGGTTTTTATGTGTAAAATTACTAGTTATATAAGTAAATCATTGCAGACATGTCTGTATCGTTAAATTTCTAAATTCTTGTGCGTATTTTTGAACTGATACTTACACAAAGTTTTTTATTGTAAAAATCGTGCGTATGTAATGCGTATATTATATCCTGATATAATATATAATATATGTGATATAATATACGCGCGTTTTGAGAACCAGGAGTCTTATTGTACACATGCAAACGTGCGCTTCTTTCTGATACGTCAATAGAACAACATCACATACATTGATCTGACTCCGTGGTAAGTAGCATAAGCGCTTGTGTTACAGATATCAGAATCGACAGCGGTATTACAAATAAACTTAAACAAATACATATAACACCCAGACCAGTACAAATAGACATGTTCATGCATACAAACGTTTGTACAGTGTGGGGATCGAACCTGCGACCTCTTGGTTAACAGTCAACTTCTTAACCATTACACCAAATACGTAAACTATTAGTGTTTGAGTGTAACTTACTTAAAAGCATCCTTTATAATCCCTTTAGTGGCCAATATGATTTGCTTTGACATCCTGGCTACGTAGTATTGGACCACGTGTGGTCGGAGGCCACCAGTTATGATCGTGTGGTCCTGAAATACGCCTGAAAAAAAAATAAGGGTCCTCAACACGTCAATTAGACATAAGAATCTTGTTTTTTGCAATCAGTCTTTGGACTATGAGCGAATCTGTTCTGTGATGGATGGTGGCTTGCTGAGCTGCTTCCCATTGGATGCATCTACTCATCTGCTGCCCAGAGCTACTGACGGTCTTCTAGCTCTAGGTTACGGTTATCCTGTTTGAAGGTAGATGGTGAGGATGCGTCAAGTGAAAGACATGTGTATAGCTTGAATGTCGAATATTTATTAGATCAATTAAAATCTTGTACTTAATTGCAAAACACAATAAAAACATATTTGCTTACTTAACATAAACTTGATACTATGTCGCAGACACTTATTAAAATATTGATGTTACGGTACAACTTGCAAATCAGTATACTTCAACGGTGACGTTTTAGTCGTCTCACATGGTGGTCCATGGTGAGTTGGCGAACAAGTTTATTAGTAATTAGAATCTATATTCATTTAATAATTGGAGTTAAGCCACCCTTCTCGAGGTTGCCGCCCGTTATTGGCCAATTACCCTAAGTAATTGGCATAACCGAAACCTCTGGCCGACCCCCCATTATTTCCTCCCCTATAACCCATCCTTCTCCTAGTCCAATCCTGCATAGCCGAACCTGTGGCGGCGTCTATCCACACTCCAGGCTCACACAGCCTTGGGGAACTAAATACCCCCAAAAATGTTGTACCACACTCACCATGGGCAGGTAGTGTGCATCCTCTTCGCCCAACCAAAAAACAATGTCAGCACAAGAAAATAAAGTTATACCCCAGGAGGGTACCACGCACAGTGGAGAATCCCTCACCGAGTCTAACTCGGTCTGTCCCACGTATTCTGGGGGGGACAACTTGCGCTCAACACCAGGCCCAAGCCTGGACTTATCAGGCCTCGCAGAGGCTATAACACTGCTACCGTCAACCTCGACCACCGACACCACCAGAGTGTCAGAGTGGACGGTAGTAGCCCACCACAAGCGCCCCTTCAAAAGGGCCGCTAAACCAACCCCAAATAACCAAGGAATGGCAGGACACTCAGAACGCAGTCGCCCCACGGCGCGCGAGACGAGGGAGTCCCAACAGCCAGAGACACTAACCACAATGAACCAAAAGTTGCCAAGCCGACCAGAACGCCGTCGCCCCACGGGGCGCGCGAGAAGGGAAGCTCAACAACCAACAACACCCTCACACAACGACGAGTTGGCGGGCCGACCGGAACGCAGTCGCCCTATAGAGCGCGCGAGAAGGGAAGCCCAACAACCCGCGTCAACATCCACGCACAACATCAGACTGGCAAGCCAACCAGAACGCAGTCACCCCACGGGGCGCGCGAGCAGGGAGGCCCAACAGCCTGCAACAACAGGAGTGACACCGACCGCAGCAGCGGAAACGCAGCGCGAACCTGTGCCATCTACCTCCTCGGGGGTGACCTCCGCAGGAGTGGCTCGGCACAGAACGGAGTCACCGCCATCACACCACGGACCACCGAATCAGCCGAAGCGGAGACGGAAACCGAGAGGCTGCCGAGGTCGACATATCGAGGCGGTGGCTTCCACTGCTCCCGCAGGGGAGCAAACTGGGGCCGGGATTGGCCCGGACGAGCGTGCTTCCTCGAAGCGAGCTCGGCTGGACGAAACCCGGACTCCCAGGGGAGAAGCCAAGCGCCCGAGAACCGACACGAGGCAGAGGCGGACGGTGAGCTACGCAGACGCGAGTCAGTCGCATCTGAGAGTAGCGGTTATCACCGCCCCCCCACGCGACCTCTCGCAGGAGCAGGCAGACCAGCTCAGGGAAACTATCGATGATAGAATCCTGCAAGCGGTACTGTCCCCGCCGACTCCGAGCGCGCAGGCTCCATCATTCCGGGGGCGCCCCTTCCTCATGGATGGGGTGCTCGCGATGTGGTGTGAGAACGCGAACGCTCTATCTTGGCTCGAGAGGGAAGTCCAAAACATTGCATCACCCATACCCAGAACCACTCTGGCTGTCATCAGACAGTCAGACCTAAAAAAGAGGCTCAGAGCAGGCCTCCTGATACACACCCGCATCACCGACTCCGCAACACTGCAGAAAGTCCTTTGTGCCCAGAACCCCTGGTACAAAGTCGACTCCTGGCAGTGTTACGACATGTCAGTAACCGACCAACCTGGCGAGGCTAGTTCCAGGGAGAAGGTGGTTCACCTTGTCCTGGGAATCCCCGAAGACCAGAGGCAAACCATCATGGATCGTGACCGCCGGGTAGCCCACATGACGGGAAGTGGGTACATTCGCTTCTTCCCTTCAGTAGAGGCGACCACGGCCGAAACTGACCAAGCGACAGTGAACGACGACACGACGGCAACTCCAGGGCCTTCCACCTCCGCTCCCCAACCGGGTCTGAGCAGGATGGAGGCGAGCTCGCCGCTGATAAGCGCGGGGGACACTAGCGACGAAGATGGCGTGCTACGTAGCCCCAGCCCTTAGCTCCCTCACCGTCATCCAAACCAACCTCCAGCACAAACAAATTGCGGCGGTTACTTTACGCAGAGTGCTGGAGGAAGACAACCAAACCGTCGCACTGATCCAGGAACCCTGGATCAGAAACAACAAAATACTCGGCTTGAACAACATCAGTGGTAAGTCACTACTATACACACCAGCAGAAAAACCAAGAACGTGTATTGTCATACCCAAAACTATGAATGCCACCTTAATTAACCCTTTCTGCTCTAGAGACCTTACAGCCGTTAAAATAAACCCTACAGAGGACCAAACAACCCTAGTGCTGGCTTCGGTGTATATGCCAGGCGAAGGCGAAATTCCCGCAAAGGAACTAGCCGAGCTGGTACAACACTGCGAAGCCAGTAACTGGGATATCATCATTGCAGCAGACTGCAACGCACATCACACTCTGTGGGGAAGTAAGGATACAAACAAAAGGGGTGAGCAACTAACTGAATACCTATTCCAAACCAATCTGAACATTATAAACAGAGGCACAGAGCCCACCTTTGTAACGTCCAGATGCCAAACCACTATCGACATCACTCTGGCAACACACTTGGCGGCAGATCTCATCGAAGGATGGCAAGTATCCAACGAGCCGTCCTTCGCAGACCACAGACGCATCTGCTTCCAAATAAACATAAAACCACCAAACCCCACCCCATATCGTAACCCCCGTAAGACAGATACAATAAAATACACACGCACACTAACCAAAAAACTAAATGACTTTGAACCCTCTGACGTGACACTCAGCACAGACAACATAGAAACCAATGTACAGTTCCTGACCGCTGCCTTAACGAGCAGTTATGAAGAAGCCTGCCCCGCCGTCATACCTATAGACTCGGACAAAAGTCGATGGTGGGGGCCAGAGCTTGAACGGCTCAGGAAGGCACTCAGGACACTGTTCAATCAGGCAAAAAATACCAGGACCACTGAAGCCTGGGACAAATACAAAACAGCACAGAAACACTACAAGAAACGTATCAGATTCAGGAGGACGGAAGCCTGGCACAAATTCTGTAGCAGCATAAACTCAACAAACCAAGCCGCGAGAGTCAAGAAAATACTGTCCAAAGGGGATATTAATCTTCTGGGCTCTCTCAAAAGAGAAGACGGCACTTACACAAATACAGACCACGAAACCTGCAAATTACTCCTAGAGACCCACTTTCCCGGAAGTCAGATTGCATCAGACTCCGAATGGCAAGATGAACACAAAAAAGCACCAACTATCCAAGAATGGGAAACTGCAAGTAGAATCGTAACCACGGATAAAATTGGCTGGGCCCTGAGAAGCTTCCAACCATTTAAATCCGCTGGACTGGACGGCATATTTCCAGCGCTTCTACAATGGCACTCGAACCAAATCACTAATCACCTACTACTTACAAATTTATAGAGCCTGCATAGCTTTCAAATACGTACCGAAGCAATGGAGGGAGGCAAAAATAGTCTTCCTGCCTAAACCAGGCAAAGAAGACTACACCCTAGCCAAATCCTTCAGGCCTATCAGCCTAACCTCATTTCTCCTGAAAACACTAGAAAAACTAGTAGATAGACACCTAAGAGACGATGTGTTAAAAACCAGATCTCTTCACCCACAGCAACATGCCTACAGGAAAGGCAGATCAACAGAGTCAGCACTACACATGGTAGTGCATAGAATAGAATCGGCCATTAACAACAAAGCATCAACACTTGCCGCTTTTATTGATATAGAAGGGGCATTTGATAAAACAATGCACAACAGCATCAACCACGCCCTACAAAAACTGAAAGTAGAACCAGTCATAACGGAATGGATAAATGAGCTGGTCAGTAAAAGGGCGGTCCAAATTGCGGTAAAAACGATCACCCGTGCAAGGGTGGTCAGGGGGTGCCCCCAAGGGGGCATTCTGTCACCACTCCTATGGAACATAGTAGTAGACAGCCTCTTGAGGACACTGAACGAAAGAGGCTACACTACCATTGGTTATGCAGACGACCTAGCAATTCTGATAAATGGGAACGCAGAGAACATCCTCTGTGATGTAATGCGTGCTGCTTTTCAGATTGTAGAGAAATGGTGTGAGGAACACCAGCTGTCAGTCAACCCCAAAAAAACAGAGCTCATCCTTTTCACTAACAAAAGGAAGCTACCAAATCTAAAACTACCAAAATTATTTAACACCGAATTAACCCTATCAACTCAAGTAAAATATCTGGGTATCACTCTCGATAGCAAGTTGAACTGGGGAAATCACATTGACAACAAAATTAAGAAGGCCTGTATAGCATTCTATCAGTGCAAAAGACTCCTTGGCAGAAAATGGGGTCTCAATCCAAAAATCACACTTTGGCTATACACGTCAGTTATCAGACCCTCCTTAACCTACGGATCAGTTGTATGGTGGCCCAGAACGCAACTGTCCACTATCAAATCCAAACTACAAAGCTTGCAGCGCCTAGCGAGCGTAGCAGCTACAGGATGTATGAGAACCACTCCATCAGCCGCCCTAGAGTTCCTACTGAACCTTAGACCTCTTCATCTGGTCATACAGGAAGAAGCAAAGGCAGCTGCCTTAAGACTGAGAGCAAATGGGCTATGGAAACAAAACACTATGACAACGCACTCCAGAATCATGGAGGACATCACGAAGGAAAGACCCCTTCTAGATGCACCCATGGACAGGATACCATGCCACTACATCTTTGATCGAGAATACATTATCCAACTTACCGAAGAACGGAAAGACAACTCTGGCGTCAAAGAAGTTAGGATATACACAGACGGCTCCAAAACCTCACAAGGAACTGGAGCCGGAGTGTTCTCGTACGACTTAAACATCAACATATCAACCACCCTGGACAAACTAAACACAATTTTCCAAGCAGAATGTATCGGAATTATCAGAGCAGCACAGGCGGTTGCAGCCAGAGACGTCGGAGATCTCAACATCAAAATTGTCTCGGACAGTGCATCCGTGCTTCAAGCTCTACAAAACAACACCATAACCTCTGCCCTCATATTGGAATGCCACAACGCACTCCAACACATTGCAAGGAAAAATAAGATAACCTTGCAGTGGATCAAGGGACACAGCAACTCTCTCGGCAACGACGCAGCCGATGAACTCGCGAAAAAGGGATCCGCGACAACAGTGTTTGGCCCGGAACCGCTACTACCTATACCGCAGGCCCAAATAAAAATATGGCTGCGAGAAGACACCGCAAAAAACCATCTGCTAGAATGGACAAGCAGTGAAGGCTGCAGGCAAACTAAAAATGCAGTTCAGATGCCATCTAAAAAGCTTGCCCGCAACCTCGCCAAACTAACGCGCGACAATCTACGCAGAGTTATAGGGATAATAACAGGCCATTGTCCCCTAAACAAGCACCTATTTAACATAGGTGTAACAAACAGCCCTCGATGCAGAGGATGCCTCGAGGAAGAGGAAACGCCACAGCATGTACTCATGGAGTGCACAAGCGTGGAAAAACAGCGAGCAGACATTCTAAAAAACCCAACATCATTCCAGGAAATCTTTAGTGGCCTAGGCAGGCTGCTAGCCTTCTGGGAGAGCTTGGGTTGGTTGGAATAGAGGCAAACACGCACAATGGCCCAATCGTGAGGCTAGTGCGGAAAAAAAGCCCTGCAAAACTAACTAACTAACTAACTTGGAGTTAAGTCTGTCTGTTTATCACGTTGTCACGCTAAAACTAAATCGTATCGTGTTCGTATCGTATTGTATTCTTATCGCCTACTGCATTCGTATCGTCAAAAACTGACCATTTTTCCTATACCAAATTGACAAGTTAGTCAGAGTTTCCCTGCAATTACACAACCTAGGAATTGTCAAAGCTAGAGTGAACAGGCATTTTCTAGGCGAGCTCGCTCCATCGTAGACTCAGTCTTTGCCTCGTTGGGCTTAGTCCTGGGTCAAGAGCAAACCTGTACCAAATATATTTAAACGACTGCCTCGTTGGTGTAGTGGCAAAGTTTCTGCCTTACATCCAAGAGGTCCTGGGTTCGAGTCCCACGTCGAGACAATATTGTTTCTTAGATTTTCTGCCATGAATTTCTCAATAACAGCTCGGAGCCGGGAAGTTGGTGGTGTTACACCCCCGTGCCTCGGTGCGCACGTTAAGCCGTTGGTCCTGCGCCTGATCTCTCTCCGGTCATGTCGGATTGCCGTCTCACTGAGCTTTAAGAGTGATGGAACAGTGAGTGCACCTGTGTATTGCGCTCACACTTGTGCACTACAATATCTCCTGCATAGTTGGCTGATCTCTGTTGAGATTGGCCGCTGTGGTCGAATTCGGCCAGGAGGACTATCTATTATTTCTTTAATTAAAAAAAAGTTAACGAAAAGTAAACGATACGAATACGTTACGATAGTTGTTGAACCGAATTGCAGCTAGAGGCTTTCCGCCTAAGAGAGGCTTAGAACCCAGAGTCCCGACCGCATGGAATTCTGTTATGTACAGGTATAGTTTAAATTCGGGCATATTATTAACATATAACCGTTTCTAAGTTCCATTGCTCTATATGTTAATCACAAAATTTCATCCGAATAGGTCCAGCAGTTTTGGCGAAAAGGCGCCGTTCAAGTATTATGTAAGTCTTTGCTTATTTTGAGTGCTACGGGAGGTGCTTTCACGAATGGCAACCCTCACATTGTCTTTGCTTGAACAAGAAACGCATTATCGGGGATTCCCGCAAATAAATGCATTTATTTAATAGGCACTCGCTTAAGAACCGACTATGGAAATTACCGCGCGCTATTCACTTGTCGAAAAATTCTTAATTTCCCGAAAAATGTTTATGTAAGCATGGGGGGAGGGGGTAAGAGCTTTGCTTACTTTTGCTGACAAGGGGGATGAGGGGAGATTACGTAATACGTAAAAAAAAAGATGGGAAAAGGAAGAGAGGAAGCCCTAGAAGGTCGTATATGGATCAGATAAAAGAAAAGTTAGGTGTCGTGTCATATTAGGAAGTCAAAGAAATGGAATTGAATAGACCAACATGGAAAAAACTCCACCGACAAGAGCATAGCTCTTAAGTTTGAAGATGATCAATACTTGATTGGCCCCAAAAGCGTAACAGACATACATTTAGACTTTAGCATTTACGAATATAGGTAAAGTTAAAGTAAACTTACCATTAATCCACGAGAATTCTTCAAAGAATTTGTTATAATCACCCGATAACCGAGAAGTTACCAGTAGTTGCTTACATATCTGAAAAAGAGAACCGACATGAGCCAGGACAATGGCTGTTGAGCGTCAAAGGCCGGACGGATTTTGATCAGCCATAGCTTAGAGCGACTGTGACTAAATTATCTTTGTAACGCCGTGAAAACATCAACAAGATCGTCGCACGCTTTAGTCAACGTAGTTGTCACCGCTCACCGAAAGATGGCGTTCTGTGTTCCCAGCTCGCGCGACGACTTGAATTTTCCGGATGATTAATAGCTTCTGGCCAATATTAATTTGTTATCCACCGGATACGACACCACCATCCCATCACCACCAACGACGCTGGCTGTAGCTGTAAAGCTCGCTAGCGCCGTTACCACGGCAGTCGAGATCACTCCTGCCAACCCATCACGACCCATGACGCTGGCTGGTAGCTGCAAAGCTCGCCAGCTCCACCACCACAGCAATTGAGTTCGCTCCTGCCAACCCAACGACCCGCCCGTTTTCACGGGCGGCGGTAGAACCCACCGAAAGGGGCCATTGCCCCGTACGGTTTCGCCCCAAACCCCTACGGGGTCAGGTGCGAAGACTCGCAGAGAATTTGTTATCCTATCTATAGAAGAAACCAACCAAGGTGCTAACTACTGCTTCCACATCAGCTGAAACTGTTAGTTGATACATGGTACGGCAATCTCTATAGAAGCTGCATGTCTATGCATCACCGCGGTGGTCAGTAGACTGAAGGCCATCTATAGTGTACGACATCCAGTAATGTATAACGTTCTACGTAAAATATACTTGTAACCGCACCACCTAGTTTCTTTCAACGTAATTCCATCGTCACCGCCAAACCCCCCTTACATCTTTCGAATGAAAAAAAAAACCCATTGGAATCGGTCCATCCATTCGGGAGCTACGATGTCAGTGACATACACACAAAAAAAACAAACAGATTAAAGAACCCTATATACAGGGTGTAAAAAAAACCTTAACGAAGCCGTCAACCACGCCGCGTTCAGTACATCAAACCAAATCGTATGAAAAATAAATTTTGGGTGGGAAACAACTTTTATTTTTTGACATAAAAAAAAAATTCTAACCCGCAATGTACAGCGCGCACGCGGAAAAGTCACCGCGGGGCGTGTTGCTATACGCCGCCGCGACGCGGGTCGGTTCGACTATGCGCTGTTCATTGTGGAGTGTGCCACTTAGAGGCTTTTTATGAAAGAACTAGTGAAAATTTGTATCATGTTTCTTTGGAAAAAAGTTCAGTTATAACGGACAGAAGTCATTACTGTAAAAATCATCAATTTTTTTTTCAAACTTTAACCATCAATATCTCAGTAACCGTTAACTTCCCAGGTATGGTGTGAAGGAAAAAAATGATCGTAACAATTGGTAGAATATGTGGTATTCGGCTTCGTTAAGGTTTTTTTTACACCCTGTACAGTCTGTCTGATCGCTGTCCCTCCTTCCATATTTATATTGTGTACTAACCTGTAAAAACACGTGTCCCTCCCTAGCCAAGTACTTCATGGAGGGTCGCGCCGTGAAATACCCCGTCCCGTAGGCGCCCTTGTCGTGAGCGAACGGGAAAAAGTCGTCTTGTTTCGTTTGAAGTTTTGGACTGAAATGGAAAATCATCGGTCATTGTATTATGCTATCTCTCCTAACCTTAACCATGACCATAATCATGACTTAAAAGGTTTGACTGGCAGAAAATGCTTTGAAAAACACAAAAAAACACACTTCATGATAAATGGATTGCCACTGATAGACGGGACTCGAACCCGCGCCTCTCGCAAACCGGGCGATCGCTCTACCAATTGAGCTACCGTGACACTCATCGGTCCGAATTTCTTTAAGTGCTCTTTTGGCTGCAGCCAGCCATGATTCATCAGTATCACTGTTGCGGTAAGATCAATTGAGAATTTGAGAGAGCTATCGCCCGGCTTGCGAGAGGTACAAGTTCGAGTCCCGTCTGTGGAAGTCCATTTTTCTTTAAGTGTGTTTTAATTTCACAATGCTTTCTTTACAATGTGAAACTGAAACACACTTTTAAAGGAAATATCGGACTACAATCGTTTGTCTTGCGAGAGGTGTGAGTTCGAGTCCCGCCTGTGGCAGTCCAGTTTTATTTTTTAAAAGTGTGTTTTAATTTCACATTACAATATATAGAGTTTTAACTTACTTTTCCGAATAAACAGCCTTGAGGTAGCAAGCCGGAGTCGAGTAGAATGCGTTTACACCTGCGTTTGTATTCATATTGTGAATGTTCACGAATCTGTTAATAAAAAATTAAAATAAATGGTGGTTAAAATAAAAATTAGAGATGCGCCGAGTAGTGGTTTTACCGAGTACCGAGTACCGAGTATTACTCGGTTTAAAGCTTGCCGAGTACCGAGTACTCGGCCGAGTTACTCGGCCGAGTTACTCGGTTTAATTGGAGGTCCTAAAACAAGATCAAACATGACCGCAACGCGCTGCCAGCAATACCTACTCACTGTAATTTTGAATTAATAAATCATGCCTTCAGTAATCAACAGAATATGTACTTATTTGATTTTATGATATATCCCTTGAACTACATACAGTTTGTCCTATAATTAACC
The DNA here is from genome assembly GCA_963921415.1 of Pyrausta despicata. Taxonomy (NCBI): domain Eukaryota; kingdom Metazoa; phylum Arthropoda; class Insecta; order Lepidoptera; family Crambidae; genus Pyrausta; species Pyrausta despicata. The sequence continues at coordinate 7,449,981 of OY992874.1, forward strand.
AATAGGAATTGACAAACGCCAGATTAATGGCTAGTTTATTGACTTAAGTATTTGGTCATTTAGGTACATACTTTAATTCCTCCAGTTTGCCATTAGCAAACTTATTCCAGACATGCTGTTTATTAAATTTACATAACCGAGTACTCGTCACTTGAACCGAGTTATTCGGCCGAGTACGAGTATTAAGAAAACCACCCAGTAGTACCGAGTACTAACCGAGTACTCGGCCCATCTCTAGTCAAAATACATTTAAATTGAATATTTTTTTTACCGCTGCCTAGGTGTTTTACATGGGGTCATCATTCGCTTGCCATATTCCCAAGTTATCTGGGGTCTTAATAAAAATAAATACGTACTTGATAAGTTTGTCGATGTTCTCAAACCATAGACTAGCGTCGTAGTAACCGAACTTCTGCCCCATCATCACCATGACATTTCGCGTGGAATAGTACGGCGACTGCCGGTGTTGCACACTCTCTATGAACTTAAGTACCTGAGGAGATAAATAAAATGGTTATATAACATTAAATATATCGCGACATATAAATAAATAAATTGTATCAACGAACACAACAATTACCTAGCCCTAGTTAGCTTGTGCAATGGTGGCTAGAATAACGGATAGAAATACTTAAATACATTTATAAACACCCATGACTCAGGTACAAATGCTCGTGCTCATCACACAAATATTTATTTCTTCCTAGCAGGATTTGAACCCTCAACAGCCGGTTTTGTAGTTTGGATCTCAGACCACTAACTATACTAAAGTTATCGTGGAAATACATATAGGTATATATAAAAAACAATACAAAATCTATGGAAGCAGGCAGATCGTTTTGACATATGTTAAAGAGTATGTCGACGATTGGTGGATGTATATTTCCCGTTCCCGTGGGAATTTCGAGTAATCCTTTCTAAGCGGATGCCTACATTATAGTAGGCCCCTGCATGCCAAATTTCAGCCCGATCCGTTCAGTGGTTTGGGCTGTGCGTTGATAGATCACTATGCCAGTCTGTCAGTCAGTCACCTTTGAGTTTTATATATTTAGATGTCAAATCGTAACAGAGAGACAAAAGGAAGTCTGTTTCCACTCTCAAAGAAATATTCAATTTTTTTTATTTAATTATTCATAATTTTTAAGACCGCCTTTCATTGACAGTTCTGTATTGCGTAATATTTGTTTTTATTGATCTGAAATCGATAAAAAACTGACTCAGTCGGCATATCACGTGATGACGTCATAGTGTGTTATTCCCATAAAGTTCTATGAAGAAAAGCGTTTTGACATTTGATAAAAAGTACGTCAACGATTGTTGGTGTCAGTCTACTATCCTTTTTTTTAAAACTTATACAAAATACATACATTGATCTGACTCTCATTGATACGCAAGTATCTTAAGCACTTGTATTACCGATATCAGAATCAACAATGGTATTACAAATAAACTTCAATAAATACATATAACATCCAGACCAGTACAAACACACATGTTCATGCATACAAATGTTTGAACAGTGCGGGGATCGAATTCGCGCCCTTTTGGTTAATAGCCAACTTCATGACCATTACACCAAAGTGGTCGTCAAGTTGTCGTATAAGTTGTTGTCATTATGTAAATTACATACCCTCTCCTCATAGTTGGCGAAGTCATCCGAAGACGTGATGATGAGCGGGTTTGTACAGTGCGGGATCGAACCTGCGACCTCTTGGTTAATAGTAATAGCCAACTTCTTGACCATTACACCAAAGTGGTCGTCAAGTTGTCGTCATTATGTAAATTACATACCCTCTCCTCATAGTTGGCGAAGTCATCCGAAGACGTGATGATGAGCGGGTCGCTGCACTGACCCCCGAAGCAGAACCCCGGGGGGGCCCAGTAGCCGTCGAAGAGTTTGTGCGCGAAGATGTCCGAGTCCGCCCCTGTGGGTGTACAGTGACGTGATTATCACACAAATATTATAAATATTAAAGTTTGTTTGTTTGACGTTTGCCCGTCAATCATTCTGAAGCCACTGAATAAATAAATAAATAAAAATATTTCACAACAATCACACCAATTCTCTAGTCCCAAATTAAGCTACGAGGCTTGTGTTAAGGGTACAGACAACGGATAAACATACTTAAATACTATTTTTGTAAATAAATACACATTATACATAGAAAACACCCAGACCAGTACAAACACACATGTTCATGCACATATATGCTTGTTCTGTGCGGGGATCGAACCCGCGACCTTTGGTTTTAGAAGTCCGACACGTGGACCACTGCACCAAGTGGTCGTCAAAATGAATGAATGAATGGATGTTAATGGAATTTGGTAGACACACAAACCGCTCTAGAACCCAGATCGTCGCTCCCCCGCCACAGGAACTCCATGCCCTTGCGCTGCATCCGCTCCAGCTCGTCATCAAAGTTGATGGGGTTGATGAACACCCCGTCGAACCCCTCTCAAAGCGAACCGTTTCTCTCTCCTTCGCTTAACCACCGCAGTAAGAGACGCCGTGTCATCTGTCTCTCTTTCTTTCTCTCTCTTTCACACTCTGAGGTGACAACGAGATGCGCTTTCTTGCTCTATCTCTCTCTCTTTGTGTGTGTGAGTGTGCGTTTACTAAACTTATGTACTTACCTAGATCGTCGCTCCCCCGCCACAAGAACTCCATGCCATAAGACCGCTTTAATTGTACAAATATTTAAAAACATCTCTGTATTTTGTTCTGTGTGAAATGTACAATTAAAGTATATATTATCTCTCACTGTCACTCTGGAGTAGATAAGCAACTCTATATCTCTCTTTCACACTCTTGGGTGGTAAACGGACACTCTCTCTTTTTCATCCTCTCTTTCACACTCTGAGGTGAGACAATCTCTATCTCTCTCTCTGTGTGAGTGTGCGTTTACTGAACTTATGTACGTACCGAGATCGTCGCTCCCCCGCCACAGGAACTCCATGCCCTTGCGCTGCATCCGCTCCAGCTCGTCATCAAAACTGATGGGGTTGATGAACACCCCGTCGAACCTAATATAAACCTTAAATAAGTCACATACAATAGGATGGAGACCACAATACGACAATTCTATCTGTTACGCTTTCAGTAGAGAAGTCTACTGCTGAACAGATTTCAATTAAATGGGCTAGATGTCGCCACCAATCCGTTTCACTCATTATCAACGACTATGAATGTTGTACCACAGTAGTTTACATATACATACAATATACTCATATGCATTGTCGTATTGTGGTCTCCACCCTGTATAAACTCGTTTTAACTAAGTATTTTCCTCGGAGGTTGTCTAGAAAAAATTGGTCAAGCAATGAGACCGCCTAAATTGTACATCTTTCAAATTAGGCGATCTTATACTTAATAGTAAAAAAGGTTATGACTGTGTTATATTATTGTGTTATGAATAAGGCATGTAAGACCTATATTTGTCTTTAATATTGTACGATTTTGGTTTTTTTATACACCATTTTAAGTCTATAAGGCTATATGTATTTTTCCATAATATCTGGTTACGGTGCGTCCAGATTATGTAACATTTGACATTATCTTCTCTATATATATAAAATTCTCGTGTCACAATGTTTGTTCCCATACTCCTCCGAAACGGCTTGACCGATTCTAATGAAATTTTGTGAGCATATTCAGTAGGTCTGAGAATCGGCTAACATCTATTTTTCATATCCCTTAGTGATAAGGGTTGTCCACCCTTAACATTTATATGGCAAAACAACGTTTGCCGGGACAGCTAGTGTAGTATAAAAGATTACAAACCAATTTATATAAAAATACAATTATTTTTCATTGCCAACAAGATTGTTGTTATTATATATATAGTATGAGGTACAGAAGATATTATACTATAGAAGATATTTCACAATGTAAATCATATTTATGTCAATAACAATACATATGGCATTTAACTGTGGGCCCCACACTAGGAAATTCCTGTGTCGTGCACACCCGATGGTTCTTACAGGATTGCGAAGGATTCAAGTTACTATGTGTTATTATTATGAATGAATTGATGATGATGTGATGTGTGTGTGCGCGTGTGTGCCAATGCGTTGTGTATGTGAGTGGATGTGTGTGTATGTGAGGTATGAGACCACCCACATTTGAAAGTTGTACAGTTTTGTTACATAATCTGGACGCACTTAATGGCAATGAAACATTTTGAGTTCGACTTTCACTACGAACCCCATCTGACTGAGCAGGGAAGCGAACTCGCGACTGTGCCCGTAGCAGTCCGCCTGCCACGCCACGAGTGGCCGCCCGCACTCCAGGAAAGTCGCGTTGATTTTTCTGTGGAAAAAACATAATAAATTGGAGCCAAAATTGTTTCTGAAATTTTTGTCATGATTTTTTTTATTTTATTTGGTATAGGTTTGCTCTTGACCCAACGAGGCAAATAATGAGTCTACGGCAGAGCGAGCTCACCTAGAAGATGCCTGTTCACTCTAGATTTGAAGATTCCTAGGTTCTAATTGCAGGGAAACACGGACGCAGGTAGTGAGTTCCACTCTTTCGCAGTGCGCATCAGGAATGTAGATGAGAAGCGCTTGGTTCGTATCAGTGGAACATCGACACGGTACGGATGGTATCCCGCGGTACGTCTGGTGGTCCGATGATAAAAGGGGGCCGGCGGATTATGCTGATGTAGATCGTGACCACACTCGCCGAAGTAAAGCCTGTAAAAGATTGACAAGCAGGCGACTCTGCGGTGATGAGCCAAGCTTTGGAGCTGCGTGCTTACAAGCCTCTCGTCACCTATGATCCTCTTGGCTCTGCGTTCAATCGAGTCAATTTCTCAAAAACAGCTCGGAGTCGGGAGGTTGGCGGAGTTACACGCCCGTGCCTCGGGGCGCACGTTAAGCCGTTGGTCCTGCACCTGATCTCTCTCCGGTCATGTCGGATTGCCGTCTCACCGAACTTTGAGAGTGATGGAACAGCATGGAACAGTATTTCGCTCACACTTGTGCACTATACTAACTCCTGCGCAGTTGGCTGATCTCTGTTGACATTGGCCGCCGTGGTCGAAATCGGCTAGGAGGACTATTACTATTATTAATAATAATAAATAATTGTGTCATCTCGTCGCTGCGACCCGCGTCGCGACTGAGAGCATGTTAATCTATCGCCGCGGCTAATTCGCTCACATGCCAGTGTGCCCTGGATCCTGGATCTTGCGGTTTCACGCCTAAACTACTGAACCGATTAGGATGATGTAGGGTGTGTCTACAGTTGAAGAATGTATTGAGTGCTGACGACTTGAGAGGGAAAGTTGTAATAAGATAGAAACCAGGAGGAGGACTTTTATTATTATTAATAATAATAAATCGAGTATTGCACACCATCAATCGTGAACGTCCTTTTTATGAGCTCTCAAAACGCCAGTTTGCTATAGATGAGGTTGTGACGTCATCATTCACACTCGTCAATCGGAATACTTTGTGTGAATTTTATACCTAATCAATATAAAATCACATATTGCGAATAATAAAAATATAGTCACTCAGTTACCTAAGTTGTTAAATTACTTGCTAATACGGATAAATAGAGTTTTCGAATTTATTTTAATTGGATTTATGGTGATTATGAAACTAAACGTAAACTTGTAAAATAGACCCACATAACATAGACATGTTCATGCACACAAATGTTTGTACAGCGCGGGGATCGAACCCGGTACCTCTTGGTTAATAGTCAACTTCTTAACCATTACACTGTGGCGACCTCTACCATTCGCCATCACAAGTGCATGCCTAACGGCAAGCATAACAGCGAGAGCTGATACGGCTCCATAAGGCTAGATGGCGCTGTTAGCCTAGTACCGGCCAAATGATACCGGCCTAGTACCGCACATGAACCGCGGTATATAAGATTTCGATCCAGAATAATTAGTAAAGAAACGTTAGTAAACGTTAGTAAAGAAACAAGTGAAGAGGATATTATTAGCTATATTAAAGACAGGACGAATGAAACAGTGTCGCTAAAATTGATTAAAATGAAATCTAATAAAAAATATAACGCGTACAAATTATTTGTGACAAAAAATAAATTAAATTTATTTTTAAGTGATGAATTTTGGGCCTGATGGCATTACTTTTAGGCGCTTTGTGCATTTTGTATACGGCAATAAGCTAGATGGTCGTAAGAGTAATAGTTAATTAAATTTTTAAATTATGAATATTGACCAAAACAACTATTGTAAATTAATTAGTTTTAATTGTAAAAATTTCAAGACTTCAGTTGAAGATATTAGGTCGTTATGTAAAACGAGCAATATAGTGTGCCTACAGGAGACCTGGCTTCTCAATCACGACGTTCCGTTGTTGGGAACCGTTTCCAGTGAATTTGAGTATACCGGTAAGTCTGCTGTGGACACATCCGCCGGCATTTTGAGGGGGAGACCGTATGGTGGTGTGGCCATCCTGTGGAGGAAGGGAATTTTCGACACTGTGTCAGTAGTTGAATGTTGTAGTAAACGTCTCGCTGCTATCAAAGGTACTATTAGCGGTCGTACTATCTTAGTATTCTCAGTTTACATGCCAACTAAATCCTATGAAAACCTGCCTATTTTTACGGAAGTTCTAAGTGAAATAAGTGCGATTGAAGATAGCAGCGATGTCGAAACTACATATCTAATGGGTGATTTTAATGCTCACCCGTATGAGCTATTCTACAGAGAGCTAAGTGGTTTCTGTAAGGACCGGTCTTGGGTTTGTGCGGATGTAGAAATATTGAAAGCCGACTCGTACACTTATATCGACCCGCACCATGGAAGTAGGAGCTGGCTGGACCACTGTGTGGTCTCCCTATCTGCCCGGCAAACCATTTTGAATGTAGGGATTTTGGAAGATGTGTTTGTTTCGGATCATCTGCCAATATATTTGGAATGTAACTTGGACACTGTAAGGCCTAAGCTGTTGATACATGAGGTGCGGCGTAGTGCAGTGATCTGGGGGGAAAGGGATGAATCTCAGATCAATCGATATCGCAACATATGTAATAACAGCTTACGGGATGTCGACTTTCCTCCTGAATTTGTGTCTTGCAGCCATGGGGCATGCAGAATAGAAAACCACAACATAATTTTGGACAGCTTTTATAAACGTATTGTAGATATTCTGCAGGACGCAGCTGTTCAGACCAAGACACAGATTAGAAATAAACCACGGAGGAATAAAGTCTTGAGCGGGTGGAACAAGCATGTAAGGGAAGCTCACCGGGAGGCCAGGCTTCGATTCCGATTCTGGGTTTTGCATGGCCGACCTTCTTCTGGCCCAATATACGAGCAAATGTGTGAATCGCGTAAGATCTTTAAAGGCAGACTAAAATGGTGCTTAAATAACCAGGAACAAATAAAAATGGACCAAATAGCAAAACTTAGAGCGGAAAATAATTTTAGTAGGTTTTGGAAATCCACTGGGAAAATGAATGTTAGGCCTGGGCTCCCGGCGAGTGTTGAGGGCAATAGTGACCCGGGAGATATTGCGAATCTGTTCATGGAACATTTTAAGGTGCGGTCACCACTTGGTTCATCTGTTACGAAGCCAGAGTCTGGGTCCGGCGTGCGCGGGGAGAGGCCTTTGCTGTTATTTACAACCAGCCAAGTAAAGGCTGTGATTAAAGGGATGAGCAGAGGAAAGTCCCCCGGGCATGACGGGCTTAGTATCGAACACCTGAGATATGCAGGGGTGCATTTGCCCAGAGTCATCTCCTTGTTTTTCAATATGTGCATCAGCCACTCGTACTTACCAGCTGATCTAATGAAAACTACCGTTGTGCCCATAGTGAAGAACAGGACAGGTGATATCTCGGATAAGAGAAACTATCGCCCAATCTCCCTCGCTACTACGATAGCTAAAGTGTTGGATAGTCTGCTTGACTCTTGCCTACATAATTACTTACACCTACATGACGCGCAGTTCGGGTTCCGGCCCGGACTATCGACTGAAAGCGCAATTGTGAGCCTCAAGCATACTGTCCAATATTACACAGACCGGAGGACGCCTATTTACGCCTGTTTTCTGGACCTCTCCAAAGCCTTCGATCTCGTTTCCTATGATGTGCTTTGGAGGAAGATGGAGAACAGAGGTATTCCAGCTGAGATGATCAATATCTTTCGATATTGGTATGCAAACCAGACCAACAATGTTAAATGGTCAAACAGTCTCTCCGAGTCATATAGGTTGGAGTGCGGAGTGAGACAGGGCGGGTTATCGTCCCCGAAGCTCTTCAACCTGTATGTTAATGATCTCTTGGTGGAGCTCAGCAGCATGCGTGTTGGATGCCGTGTGGGGGGTGTTAGTATCAATAGCATCAGCTATGCGGACGACATGGTGTTGCTGGGTCCCACTGCGAATGCGATCGGAGTGATGTTAAAGGTCTGCGAAAATTACGCTGCCTCGCATGGTCTTGTGTACAACATTAATAAAAGTGAATACATGGTCTTTAAGGTCGCCGGAAGGTGCCCCGAATCTATCCCCGCTATAACCTTAAATGGTTTGGAACTAAAAAGGGTTTATCAATTTAAATATCTAGGGCATATTCTTTCCGACGACCTTAAAGATGATCTAGACATCGAAAGGGAGCGGAGGGCCTTGGCGATACGCGGCAATATGCTGGCCCGTAGATTTGCCCGCTGTTCGGACCAGGTAAAAATAACCTTGTTCAAAGCATATTGCCAGGGTCTGTACACGGGCAGTCTGTGGATTCAGTATGCCAAAAAATCGCTGAACACCCTGCGAGTACAGTATAATAACGTTTTCAGGATGATGTTGGCACTTCCCCGTTTCTGCAGTGCATCTGGCATGTTTGCGCAGACCCGAACTGACGGCTTTAATGCCGTAGTTCGGAAAAAAGTAGCGTCGCTGATGGGTAGAATACGGAGGAGTGACAACAGCATCCTGAGAATGGTGGCAGATGATCCGCATGCGCCTATTGTCAGGCATTTCGTGCGACTGATGACTCATACAGTGGACGATAATTCTTCTAGTTGTCGGCCGCACGGGGGGCACTTAGGTACATGACTAATTGATTTTTATATTTATTTATTTTTATCTATTTATTTTTATTTTTGGATTTGTTTTTAATTTTAATTTGAATTTGATGTTGATTTAATTTGAATTTCATTTTAATTTAATTTGAATTTAATTTAATAAATTGATTTAATTTAATTTTATAAAATTTGTTAACATATATGTAATTACTAACACCTAGTTTAAGCGACATTGTATTACTAACCCATGGATTTTTGTTGTCCGATAAATAAATAAATTGAATTGAATTGAATTGAATTGAATAATATAGATAGACAAATCAAGATGATGTCTATCGGACCTTGGTCCCCGACCATAACACCCGGTCGGTAGGAAGCGCTTCCCTTTAGCTTCCTAACTCTGGATCAGTTGCGCCAAAACACCAAAGTCGTCAAATACTGATAATGATATGATATGATGATGATGAGGTAAGAATGTACTGCTTACCTCAGAGAGTAGGTGAAATGGTCGATGACGGCGTGGTAGCTGGTGGTGGCCTCGTCGCTCATGCTCCACCCCCCTCCCACCAGGTACAAGCGACCCTGCCGAAGGAGAGTGTACACCATCCTGCGGACTGAAGGTTGGAAGGTATTATACAGGGTTACTGCTAACTCTACGTATTCCTTCAAAAGAGTTACAGAAAAGTTTTTTTCCTACAAATAAGGTCCCATCAACGAAGGGTAGGGTAGGGGTCGAAAAATGACAAAATATTACACTTTTTGCCCCCTTTAACAAGAAATTTCGCAATCTTAAAAGCACAATTTCTTAACGATGGAACCTTTTTTGTTGCTGATTGCCTCTTCTTTGTCTCTTTTTAAAGAATTCGTCGAGATAATATTATTTTATTTATTTCAGAAACCAACAGCTAACAATAAAACATATGCAGGGTGTGTACTTATAAATAGCAAAGCCTGAAGTTGAAATGGAAGAGGCACAAAGATTTAAGTGATGTATGATGGAAGATATGATTACACAGCACGTCCAGGGCAAACACTGCTGGATATTAATCGTATGTGATGAGGGTGTTTTCTGTAACAAAAATGAGGAACCTGATGTGTCGTATGTTTGTTGCTCTGATTATTTTATATTTATGCAAACTTCATAATATTAATGTTATAATGCGAAAGTAAGTGTGAGTCCATACTCCTTAGCGTATGCGGGCGCATTTTTTTTAAATAAATAAATTAAATATGCATCAACATATCACATACATTGATCTGACTCCGTGGTAAGTAGCTTAAGCACTTCTGTTACAGATATCAGAATCAACAGTGGCATTACAAATAAACTTAAATAAATACATATAACACCCAGACCAGTGTAAACAGACATGTTCATGCACTCAAATGTTTGTACAGTGCGGAGATCGAACTCGGTTAATAGTCAACTTCTTGACCATAAGACCACAGTGGTCGTCGTGAAATCGTTGGCGCCTCTCGCTACCGCGCATTTAGCATGGCCGCAAAAGCACGGTCGCGTTTCATACGTTTAATATACTTAATTACCTAATAGCCACCCACTGTGGCCACGGCGTTAATCCCCCAGTACACAATGGCCTGTGATGGGCCACGCTTTGCAATGCACAATTGTAGGCCACGATCACTTGGTGTTCACACAATGGCGCATGGCTCATTGCTTTCTGGCAAACCACTTGCGATGCTTTAGGTTTGCACTGTGGACCCTCACTAACTCTGTCTGTGTGTTAACCGCATAATAATAAAGTTTTTTTTATTTCGTTACAAATTTGCCTTAAAACTAGTACATTGGATCACAGTTAGATTAGTTGTATTACATTGTGTGTGTGTGTGTGTGCCCTGGATCATGCGGTTTCACGCCTAAACTACTGAACCGATTCGGATGAAAAGTGGACATACTTAAACTAAAGGACCTCAGGACTTACCAGTCTCGTCTCGGTTCGCCCACCAATGAAAAAAGAACGGCATATCGGACAGTGTGAAACTGAAAACAAAAAATAAATATATTTAATATGTAATAAGCGTATCAGAAAGCCAGGTATCTGAAAAGTATGTCTCATTCATGGAAGCTGACGATGACACCACACGTCAAGACTCTCGTAAACACTAAGAGGGTAGCGAGAGCCAAGCTGAGAACCATTTTGTCGTCCAACCTCCCCATGAGAGCGAAGCTGGGCGTCTATAAGACCTACATTTAAACCCGCCTGATCTACGCTGCACCAGCGTGGTTTGCGCTCACCAGCCGCAGCCTACGAAGGCGTAAAGAAGTCCAGCAGTCGCTGACACTGAGGACCGTTGCTCCTGCTCCTCGCTACGTCAGGAATGACGTTCTTCGGAGGGGCCTCAAGATTGAGACCGTGGAGGACTTAGTTCGACACCTCACGAAACGAATGCTCCGAAAAGCGGACGAATCCCAGCACACTCACCTGAGGAGCATCGCCCCGTACCACCCGCGACCCGCAGAGCACGGCTCAGCTCGCTACCGAGCGTTCCCGCGCGACCTCGACACCAGCAGCGATGAGACCTCCACTACCGGACACGACACCAACCAACCCAACACCACCACTGCCTATGCCGCTGGCTCGCAGCTGCAAAGCTCGCCAGCGTCACCACCACCACAGCAGTGAGACCACTCCTGCTTACCAACCCAACGACCTATCCGTTTTAACGGAGACCGACCGAACCCACCGAACGGTTCGCCTCCGACCCGGACGGGTACAGGTGAAGACTCAGAACTCAGAACTTATTTTTCGCTCAAGACAAGCAAACCCTGACCGCCGATAGAGACGGTTGAAACGTCAGAGAGAGGCCTTTGCCCAGCAGTGGGACAGATAGGGTTAACGATATACAGGGGACTGGTCTTATACCTTTGATTGTTGTTGGTTTTATTATTATTGACATTGAATTATATTGCCTTATTTAATTTGCCATGCCCAAATGGGCTTCATGATGTACCTACTTAAGATGTATTTGTCACCTACTATATACTCATGAATGCAATGAATGAATGAATGAATATGAATATAACAATAAAAAATAGTTATTTACTTACGTTCTGCCACTATGAGTGTATAGTTCTGTGATTGTAAAGTCCAGGATCCTTTTCATGTTAATTTGACTTTTCATGAAAATATTGTCATCTGAAACATGACAAAATAAATTGTTTTTGAACTAACATAGCCACTAACATTATAATTCTAATTTAATTGCTATTTATAAGACCATACTGTACAATGTAGCTCTTTGTATTTGAGTTCTCCGTTACAAGATTAATTAATTTATTTATTGGAGTACACAACATATTACATCAAGTCTTAATCAAGGAGTACATAGTTAACAGTTCAGAATAATCCTAAAACGTGTTTTCACTGCATAAATAACGTGAATCAAAAGAAGACATACATGCAATAACTTAGGATAGATTTATGTAAAGTTGTTTTATGATTAATATATTCTCAATATACATATATAAAATTTTCGTGTCACAATGTTCGTTCCCGTACTCCTCCGAAACGGCTTGATGTGAGCGTATTCAGCAGGTCTGAGAGTCGGCTAACAGATATTTTTCATATCCCTTAGTGATAAGGGTTGTCCACAATAATTTATTTGACAAAACAACGTTTGCTGGGTCAGCTAGTGGGTAGTTATATAAACATGAATAAGACTAACATTAAAATGTTTTAAACATTACGATTGTTAGTATATTTTTATTATTTCAAAACCCTTAAAATGTAGTAACAATGCAAACAAGAGCCTGCAAGAGCCGTGATTACGAGGTAACTGAAGATCTTGACACATCTGTCTACCCTCTTTCTCATTTCGACGTGCAACGTCTTATAATTTGATGAAGCCGGCTGCACGCACCAAAAAACATGACGCATGCGGCGTTACCTCGCTCTGAGGCGTTCCATTCAAGGCTTGAAGTGCAAACGAGAGCGCGGAACGAGCGACAAAGAGGCAACGTGACAAAGACGTTGTCACGTTCAACTATCGTCAGTAAACCGACTATACAGACAACCGATTTTTTTATTACGCTCGATGTCTGTACACGGCTCCACATCTAGCTACTTATTTTCGTTTCAATATCACCGGTTTTATGAGATACCGCAGTGATTAGTTTGACGTGTGGCTGTGCGTACCACTTCGATAACTCAGTATTCACTTGACTGCCTCGCTGGTGTAGTGGCAAAGTTTCTGCCTTACATCCGAGAGGTCCTGGGTTCGAATCCCAGGTCGAGCCAAAATTGTTTCTGAGATTTTCCGTCATGGATTTCTCAAAAACAGCTCTCTCCGGTCATGTCGGATTGCCGTCTTACCAAACTTTGAGAGTGGAACAGTGAGTTCACCTGTGTATTGCGCTATAATATCTCCTGCGCAGTTGGCTGATCTCTACTGAGATTGGCCGCCGTGGTCGAAATCGGCTAGGAGACTATTTATTAATATTATTATTACTTACGTCCAGTGTAATGCTCGAAGAAGGTTCTAGTGCCGCCCAATTCTCCATGTGTGTGTGGCACGATGTGTACATTTAAAACGTCTTTTTGTTGGAGAGGACAGCTCTAAAAGAAACATAGCATTTTAATTTTACTCGATCAAAGACCGAACACGCGCTGGCGGGTACTATAGCAATAAAATTTAAATAAAAACTAGCAAGGCATAGCGAATCGGAACGCACTGACGAGCCCGCGTGGTGGAGTATGGCTCGTCTAGTACCACCTCACAGTCCTCTCATCTAGCGACTTTCAGCAAATAATATTACCTAACCTGTTGGATATCGTAGTGGGTCACTCATTTAATAATTTTATTTCGTTTTAATAATAAAATAAATAAAATATTGTGTAAATGTGTAACCCTTCATAAAAAAGTTGCCGAGTTGAGGCACAGGCCCAGCAGGCAATACTCCACCACGCAGGCTTAGTGCGGTACGGTGGAGGGGTTAAGTGTAAGGTAAGTGACCAGCCGTACTGCCTGATGTTATTTAGCAGCTCGAGGGCATTTGTTCACGACTTATATCTATCGATATTAACCGGGACCAACAAATGCTTGTAAATTGACGTCACTTGTATGGTCGGAATGGTCACCTATCCCAATCACGACCACACCTTGGGTTGACTTTGGTATCACTAAGTTTTTAGTTCATGCAATAATAACTGTGCCGGGAACTAAAAATGACGTCATTTTTTTTAAAACGCGGTGTTTTCTAAGAACAGTTATTCACAAATAAGAAAAAGTAAAAAAAAACTAAATCAATGCTAAAATAGGGCCTTATTTTCGTAGGTTCAAAAAAGGCGTACTTTTTCAAAATTTTACCTTTTATTTATTTATTCCATGGCTAATTTTTTTATTTTTTATTTGGGATAGGTTTGCTCTTGACCCAAGACTAAGCCCAACGAGGCAAAGACTGAGTCTACGATGGAGCGAGCTCACCTAGAAGATGCCTGTTCACTCTAGCTTTGAAGATTGATTGATTGATTTTCATATTTTTTATTGAGAGGTCACTATCCACGGAACCTCCCATGACAATTTGATTCACATATTCTGGGACCACCTGTATATATATAGGTAAATACTTAACTAAAATTAATACTCACAGCATATCCGCATGTTTCACCCATTTGCCTTAACGGCGTCAACAATTCTTCAATCACTTTGTCCATACAACTCATTCCACTCAGTTGTAGAATTAGTAAAAAACATTTTTTACTATCCATTTTGATTATTTAAATACTTTTGTAAAAACAATTATGTAATATTACTATAGTCCAAAAACATAGTGCGAGGTACTTAGGTGCGGTACACTTGAGGTAACAGAGACACGGAAGGAGCGCGGACTCTAAACTCTTAAAAAACCGAAATATTTAAATGAGCTAGGAATAGCTGGTGAGCTTCGAGGGCTGGACGGATTTTAACCAGCTATAGCTTGAAACCACCGTGATTAAATTAGGTATCTTTCAAATAAAAGAAACTGCACTGAAGTTAGCCCATCCGTCCGGGAGCTACGTTGACACAAACGGACAGATTAGGGGTCAACTTTAAAACACCCTTTTTCGTTGGGTGTTAAAATGTAGGTACCCAAAAAATTTACCTCAAAATTACGTCTTTGTAATGAGATATTAATATTATAATAATATACGACCGCTTTGGTGTAATGGTCAAGAATTTGACTATTAACCAAGAGGTCGCGGGTTCGATCCCCGCACTGTACAAACATTTGTGTGCATGAACATGTCTGTTTGTACTGGTTTGGGTTTTAAATGTAAGTTTATTTGTAATACCAATGTTGATTCTGATATCTGAAACACAAGTGCATAAGCTACTAACCACGGAGACAGATCAATGTACGTGATGTTGTTGTATATTTATTTTTTTTATTTAAAAAAATATACAATCATAATGAACTTAGTTATTAACTAAATATACAATGGTGTTTCAAAATACCCCAATAACATTCAAGGGTGTCGTTGTGCCGATGGAGCTAAACAACTTTACCAAAAATAGGTATTAATCTCAAAGTACATATTGTACCTCCTATACAATATTTATATTACTATAGCAGAAACAATTTTTTTTTGAAATTTCGACCTATGTTTCTTTGGGAAAGTCGTTCCGTTTTACGGGCATAACTACCACCTTAAATATTTTTGGGATGTATTGTAACACCGTGTATAAACTGAATTAAAGATTGCAATGTATTTAGTATTACTTCATATTGATTTGTATATATCTCACTTAAATGAATTGTATGATTCTTTGTGGGAAAAAAATAATTTTTAACTTGAATGTAAATTTTGCCCTTTTTCCGCAAATTCTTTGCTACCTCAGACGTACCGCATTCGAACTCGATGACTTATAATAACTTATAAACCACGCTCTTATCTTAAAACACAGTAACACAAAATTTTCTCTCCGACTGTAGGAGATGTACTGAACCATGGATGGTCGAAAACGTCATTTATATTGGAGTTTATTTACAACGTAGTCCTGTTTATATTTTGATAAATGTTTTCGTATTGTTTACAAATATGTTTATTATATTCACTGAGATAACTATTCGGTTTGTAGTTGAGTCAGTGTTTCGGCTCGAGTTCAGTAAATACAGTGTTACAAAGTTAATAAGTCGATATGCAAAAGAGACTTCACCAGCGCGCCACATAGTATAAAGAAAAGTTGCTATTCGCGTCTGTCCCTATGTATGTTTGTTATATTTATGCTTATTACTCAACGGATTTTGATGCAGTTTTTTATTATTTTATTTAGGACAGCCAACAAAGCATACACTTTTTATAGATAGTGATTCAAGACGAAGGTTTATATGTACAATAACATGCTGAACCTTTGGCTAAATGAAATGAAATTTATTATCTGCATTAATGCATAAGGTACACTGAAGCTGACATATTACTACTCAACTTGTCTCGCAGTTACTACGCAAGGGTCATTTTTACCCTGTTTATAACGTTATATAGTTTGGTATCTGTTGCGAATTATGGAATAAAACACATTATTCCTTTTAAAGAGTTTAATGTGTATTTAAAATCACAACTCAATTGTTATGTAAACAGTATGGACAAGCATTAGTTTGAGCAAATGTTGCAAATGAGTATTTAACACGAAAAACAAACGTTGGTTTTGCGACATTTTTTATACAGGCAAATACCGCAACGCTTCCTTTTACATGCCACATTGGAGACAACTAGATCAGATCTTTCAGGCAGAAGCAGTTTGATATCCTTGAAGTTATCATACGTCGTCGTAATAATTTTCGTAGTCTTCGTTGCAAATTTATCGCCTGCTACTCAAGGGTCACTGTGACCCTCTCCTTGCAGTTTTGGCGCGAAAATTTAACTGAGCCTCTGGACACACCGAGAACACACGGACGGGTGACTCGCAGTTGCTAAGAGTCATGGACAATGGTCCCTAAACGTCGGTTTTAGAGTTTGCAGGGTCTCACAGGCCAATTAGTGGTCACCAAGGGTTAATAATTAGAGAACCGAATTCCACGCGAGCAAAGCCACTGGAAGACGAAAAGTTCACCCTGTATTTTACTATGTCAAATAATATTTATTTGTGCGGATCATATCGCTCAAACAATATGAGCGTGTTATAAATGCCAACCTAAAGTGGCGAAACAGCTCTTCAGAATATTTGGGGTTCTATTTAATTTATTTTTTATTTAAATAGTACAAAAAATGTTTAGTCTTTTATAGTGAATGACCCAGCAAACATTGTTTTGCCATATAAACGTTAAGGGTGGACAACCCTTATCTCTAAGGGGTATGAAAAATAGATGTTGGACGATTCTCAGACCTACTCAATATGCTCACAAAATTTCATGAGAATCGGTCAAGCCGTATCAAAGGAGTACGTAACACGAGAATTTTAAATATATAGAGATTTTGTTTTGTTGTAACGCTGAACAAAAATGACGTGGCTTACCTGGCGTGCTCAACACCATAGGATTAGATGACACGTCTCTTGTGTCTTCAGTCATGCGGTAAACAGTATTTCGACCATTTTTACATGTTTTAAACTTGCAAACTTAAAGTTTGCATTTAAAATTGTAATGTAGGTATATTGGAAACGACGATTTGTATTATTGATATGTTGAGGGTATTCGTGTATTATGACGTTCAGTTGGAATAAATGCCGCATTCTGTTAAGACCTCTTTTCGTTTTTCTTTTACCCCGAAACACTACATAAATCTATCGTGTACAGTCAGGAGGATCGTTTCAAGTTACAGTTCTTGCATTTCACGAAGGCGAGTAGTCTTTATTTGTTTTTAAACGTGTACATGCATAATGCAATAGTGTGCGTGTATGACGACGCGGTCAGTCGCGAGCGCGCTGTCGCTCAGGTTAGTTGTGTTTATTGTTTCCGGACGCTAATTGCCGTGAAGTACTGTCAGCATGTCAAAGCGCAAAGTTATCCATAGCGAGGTAAATATTTTTTTTCTAGTTTTGACATTAAATAAAAATGATTATTTTTTAATTTAAGTAATAGTTTAGTTTTGACTTTTGATACTTATTCAATTGTATATTTTATTGTTTTTAGGGTCGAGCAATCATTGCTAAAGTCTTTCACTTTCTAAAAGATGAATATAATTTTATGAAAGCAAATAACACTGATGGATGTGACCTAAGTCCATTAGCAAACATATTAGAACGAACTGCCCAAGCAACAGGCGTCAGTGAACGCACAGTAAGTAGGATTTTAAAAGAAGAGAAAGAGTTGCCATCTTCATCAACCAAGTTTACTTCACCCATGAAAAAGCGACGAAAAAGAGACGGTAAATTTAATTTAGATAATATGAATCGAGAAATTATTCGAACTACAATTCAAAATTTTCATATAGAACACAATGAACTTCCAACTTTGGCAAAACTTCAGTCAGCATTAAGAGAAAAAATTGGTTTTGACGGATGTTTGAGCACATTACGTTCGTTGCTTATAAAAATGGGCTACGAATGGAACAAAATTGAAAACAATCGTAAATCTTTACAAGAAAGGCATGAAATACAATTGTGGAGATTTAATTTTTTGAAAAAAATTCATGAATACCGTGAAGAAGGCCGTCCCATTATATATACAGACGAAACATATGTGCTAACTTCGCACGTACGTCAAAACACGTGGAATTTAAAAAAACTAGATACTAAGACAAAAGACAAGTCATTTTTAAAAAAATTGAGTACCGGTGCTCGTTTTATTATAGTGCATGCGGGTAGCAGTAGTGGATTTATTAAAGATGCTTCGTTAATATACAAAGCATCATCCACAACTGGAGACTATCACTCAAATATGAATTTCAATAATTATAGCAAATGGCTGAATGAAAAGCTGCTGCCAAATTTACCAGATAAATCTGTTATAGTGATGGACAACGCATCCTACCATAATACTCGAAGTAGTAGTATACCTACGTCAAATTCGCGCAAGAGCGACATGCAAAAGTGGCTGACGGAACACGGTATTCCTTTCAATGCACTGTCCCGCAATGTAGAATTGTATGATTTAATAATCAGAAATAAGCAGCGTTTTATTTCATATAGAATTGACGAGATAATAAAAAGCAAAGGTTTCGAAATACTACGACTGCCACCATATCACCCCGAATTAAATGCCATTGAAAACATCTGGGGTATTCTGAAAAATAAGATTGCCTCGAAAAATATTGGTCAAAATATGACAGAAGTTCAAAATTTAATAGCTGAAGGTTTAAACAGTATCGATAACAACATCTGGCTTAATACATGCAAGCATGTCGAAAAAATTGAAAAGGAGTATATGAAATATTTTGATTATGACTTTGAATTTGTAATTAATGTGGGTGAATCAAGTGATAGCAGCACGACTGACTTTGAAACTAACGAAAGCAACAGTTTTTCCGAAGAAGATTAAGGCGACACATTTTTCACATACGTAAAAATAGATAGAAATTTGTTATTAAATAGTTCCAGCCTAGCCTTATTTTCATAATTTTGCCATATCTTGAGTTCAATTGTATATCCTTATTTAAGTCTTATGTTTCGCTTAAATTAAAACTTAAACCCAAATGTAGAAGAACATAATTTTATTTTAATACATTCCCTTATTTATTATTTATTTTAAATAATAAACATTTTAGTTTAAAAGTTTTGTTGTTTTATTTTATTATCAATTGAACATACAAAAATATTGGTATTATTTTTATGCTAACCATACCCGCTTTCGTTTTCACGCACACATCGACACATATACGGACACATATTTACCACAAGTAAATTCTGCTCGACTTCGTGATTTGAAAGAACTATATTAGAAGTGGCAGAAATAGTAAATTTTTGAAAATGACATATTTGATGGAGTCAGGAGTTACTTTGCGGAAATCCATGACTAAAGCTGAAAAAGAGGATTATGTTGCTTTAAATTTCCACTAAACGACGCCAGCGCTGGGACCCAAACACATCCAACTGTAACCACCTGAAAAAAAAAACGAGAGCTAGAAGTCGCAGGATTTACAATCCAACTCACAGCGTGACACAAAAGATGCACCGAATCACAACACTGACACCAACAAAGCACTCAGTTACAGGTGGTTCGAATCCTTCCCGATGACCGGAGCCGTAAATATTTTTTTAAGTGTTGTCTTTTCGGAATTAATAAAATAGCTTTGTGAACGCCAAAAATACTTAACAAATAAAATTTTAGCCTGTTTCATCTTAACCGATTGTCAAATATTTGTAAAAATATTTCTCTCGGGCGATTTGAGGGTGTCTCCCACAATCATTGATGACACATACGCTAGCTCAAAGCGTTAAAAAGCACTTACAAAATTCATCGACTCCATTAAGGTTCTCGGTAGCTCAGCGGTCAGAGCATTGGAATGGACTTCCAAAGGTCGGGGGTTCGAATCCTCCCCGATGACCGGAGCCGTAAAGAATTTTTTAAGTGTTGTCATTTTGTATTAAAGTATTTCTATCCGTTATTCTAGCCACCATAGCACAAGCTAACACTTAGTTTGGGGCTAGGTAATTGGTGTGTTCTATATTAAAAAAAAAAAAAAGATTTCTATCGGACCTCGCTACCCGACCATAACACCCGGTCGGTAGGAAGCGCTTCCCTTTAGCTTCCTAACTCTTAAATCTGTTGCTAAAATCAAAGTTTTATGACGACTAAAGACGTGCAGCAGGGCAGGAACAGCCATCGAATCTTGAAGTTATTTTCTCGTGTTTGTATATCTCATAGGGGATTCGAAAGTTTTTAGAAAACAAGACTCAGGCCACACCTGCGGCTTACTGTCACCACGGCTCGCTTCTGACATCGTGTCCACCAATTGTTGTCAGTCACGACTCACGACTCGCGGCGACAGAACGCCGCAGGTATGGCCGGAGCCTTAAATGGCAAATGTTGTCGCGGCTCACTTCTGACAGCGTGTCCACCAATCGCTGTCAGTAACGACTCACGGCGACAGAATGACGCAGGTGTAGCCTGAGCCTTAAATGGCAAATGTCGCCGCGATTCGCTTCTGACAGCGTGTCCACCAATTGACACTGACAGAGTCACAAGTCGCAGCGACAGCACGCTGCAGGTGTAGCCTGAGCCTCAGGCAAATAAAACAACCATACACCCTCTTAAATTTATTACTGTGTCAGCCCTTTGACTTTGCTGATGGCCGCGCTAGTTTCAACAGGCAAAACTGGCAATTTCGACGTGATAAAGAATCTTAGGGTATCTCGCAGTGCCACGGGGAAGTATGATTGTTCTATGACTTCGCCTAAACACGTGAAGCAGGGCGGGAGCAGCCATCGGATCTTGAAATTTTTGTTCTCGGACTGTGAACAAAAATGAAAATTAGGTAACCTTATTACGTACCTACTAGCTTTTACCCGTGACTTCGTCCGCATTAGGTAGTTTTTTATAGAAATAGAAATCTTTATTTGCGTTTGGTTAAGATACACTGAAGATGGTCATAGTTATTGATCAACAATTGTGCATCCGCTTAATCAACCATTATTAATGGCATGCAAATCTAAAACTTATATTGGGATAATAAATTTCAATAGTAAAATGACTACCAAGACCACTTTGGAGTAATGGTCAAGAAATTGACTATTAACCAAGAGGTCGCGGGTTCGATCCCCGCACTGTACAAACATTTGTGTGCATGAACATTGAACATGTCTGTTTGTACTGGTCTGGGTGTCATATGTATTTATTGAAGTTTATTTATAATACCACTGTTGATTTTTATATCTGTAACACAAGTGCTTAAGCTACTTACCACGGAGTCAGATCAGATATTTTTAACAATTACAAAATGTCAACATTAATAATATTGACAGAAAATTGATAAAATAATGATATCACAATTGGTTCACTAATGTAACAGTCAAGTTTATCATCACCTTTAAATATTCCTGTATAGTGTTAAAAGTCTTTTCACTAAGCCAGTTTTATAATTCTTTTTTAATTGAGTAAAGGATAGGTCTTAAATTACTTGTGTTATCCTATTATCTAGTGTCATACACATATAATACAATTTTTGGAATCTCGCACTATTGGTAATTATAACGGAAACTAACCTATTTCTGTTTCTGATGCCTCGTTTGTAATAATAACTAACACTTAAGTGACTCTGAAGTGAATCCTTACAAAGAAAAGTGACATGTAAGTGAATGAGTGACGTACCTTAATAAGTCCAAGGCCCCTCAACATGGCGTCGGCAAGCACCCACGCGGCCGCATGCCTCTGTCCCGCTCTCTCCACCAACAGCGGGTACAACCGCCTCGCCGTCTCGCTCGCACGCTCACTATGTGCGGATAGACCGGACACGCAAAATGTCGCGTCTACGTACGCTTGGATTAGGTCTGTGGTGTCTTTTATCGCCTGTAACAGAGAATAGGGTAGTTGACACCACCAATCGTTGACGTACTTTTTATCAATAAAAATCAATAAAATCAACTTATTTTTGTAAATAGACTCACAAGGAGCACTTTTACACGTCCCAACATATAAATTAACCCTACCACCGCTTCGGGACAATTTGGACCAGTGCTGAAAAGAAGCGGCGCAAGAATATCGGTCACTATTGTCATTGCCTTACAAACAGTTGTGTGCATGAACATGTCTGTCTGTATTGCTCTGGGTGTTATATGTATTTGTTTAAGTTTATTTGTAATACCACTGTTGATTCTGATATCTGTAACACAAGTGCTTAAGCTACTTACCACGGAGTCAGATCAATGTATATGATGTTGTTGTATATGTATTTATTTATTTATCAGATTTTCAATAAAGTATTATTTACCTGTAGATGTGTGTCGATGACGTCAGCCGCATTTGATCCCAGTCGGTCCAGGTTCTCTATCGTTGGCTCGCGCAGGAATTTTCCCACGTCTGTGTCTATTTCTTCTACTCCTGTTGATAAAAAAAAAAACGAAGTTTAGTCTATGGTTCTAGATTTAGCCGTCTAAAGCTTTTGGCCAACGGTCGTGCTCTTGTGGTATAGGGAAATATGAAAAAAAAACTGGGATGAAATTAGACTAGGTATATCCATTCCAAAGATCCACTCTATAAGTGTAACAAATTTTATACAAATCGATTTAGTAGCTTAGCCGTGAAAGCGTAACATATGGACAGAGCTATTTGCGTAATAATAAATAAATAATTATGCAACGACATCCACATACATTGATCTGACTACGTGCTAAGTAGCTTAAGCACTTGTGTTACATATATCAGAATCAACAGTGGTATTACAAATACCACTGTTGTACAAACAGACATGTTCATGCACACAAATGTTTGTACAGTGCGGGTGTCGAACCGGCAACCTCTTGGTTCATAGTCAACTTCTTGACCATTACACCAAAGTGGTCTTAATATTATTATAGATGGCCCTATGTGTACGAGCACGTTGCAAACCTGTCGAGTCCAGAGTGATGTCTCGCACTATATCTGCGGACTCGTCGACGACCGAGTCCTCGGCGCCGTCGGCCTCAGAGTCCGATTCCGACTCTTCTTCGGTGACCTCTTCTTCTGACTCTGTTACGTCTGAAAAAGAGGGTTTTATATATTGAATAAATTATGATAACATAAGCTGTAACATATATTAACAAAGTTCGGAAAGTTGTCACGAGATGGCGCTGCGTGTATTTTGCCCCGCAAGTAATGATTAGAAGCAATACTGATTTAATTTTAATGGAATAAGGCGTTACTTTGCAAAAATCCATGACTGTAGCTGGAAAAGATAATTATTTTGCTTTACATTTCCAGACTACGAGCGCTCGTAGTCTGTCCCTTCGATAACATCTCCTGAGGATGCCACGTGTAGTGGCGAAACGCATTCGAGTGTTTTGTTGGTGTCAGTGTTGTGTTTCCAGGTGCATCTTCTGTGTCACGTTGTGAGTTGTGTTGTAAGTCCTGCGACTACCAGCACTAGTTTTTTCAAGTGGTTACAGTTGGATGTATTTGGGTTTCTGCGTTGGCGTCGTTTAGTGGATATTTAATGCAAAACAATTCTCTTTTTCAGCTTTGATTTAATTTTCATTTTTATTTATTCCCACGGTAAAAACCTGTGTCGCAAAACAAGCTTACTTATCGAAATTGAACCTTCAATTAATAATGAAAATTCCTGATTAGTCAGTTATGTTTTCAATCATAATATACTCGTATATGCACACTGAGCTGATTATTTTCGTTTTTTTAGCTTGATTTTTCTGTCTGTCCCATCATACGTCCCACTGCTGGGCACAGGCCTCACCTTAATTTGGAGGTAGCACGAGCCATACATAGTACACCACGCGGGCTCAGTGCACCGCGGTGGAGGGGTGTGTGTGACGTAAGTGACCAACCTTACTGTCAGATGTTATTAAGCCGCCCGAGTGCTTCTGACCAGGCTTAACGACTAATATCTATTGATATCAACCGGGACCAACAGCTTAACGTGCCTTCCGAAGCACTGAGATGCTTGTAAATAGACGTCAGATTTTCTTATCAAGATCATAAAAATTCAACTTCACAACCTGTCGTGATGATCACAGACACCTTCGATATTATATCAGAGCCGAATTGTGGCTCAAACGTGCGTTAAAAACAGTTTCATTTAATACAATACACTAGTGGACCCGGCAGACGCTGTCCTGCCCGCAGTTTTCGGGTTTCGGTTCAGCCGTTTTTGAGTTTCAGCAAGACTAACGAACATCAATTCATTTTTATACATAAGAAGAAAGCGATCGGCCCACCTACCTAAATGCGTCATATTGCCGCAGTAAAAACTAGCCAATATCCTTTCTCGGGCATCAAAATATCTTCATACCAAATTTAATACAAATCGGTTCAGTAGTTTAGGCGTGATTGAGTAACAGACACACAGACAGAGTTACTATCGCATTTATATTAGGTCCTTACCTATGAAATTGGCGTTTTGTATGGGAGGAACAAAAAGTCGAAATTTTTTTATATAGCATATTTATTTAATCAAAGTATGAGCCATTGTAATCTATGCACTTTTGCCATCTCATAGGTAGTTCATTGATCCCTTTACTAAAAAAACCATTCGAACGGGAATCAATAAAATCTTTGAAGGCGACTTGGACTGCCCCATCTGAGTTGAACTTTTTCCCTTGCAAGAAGTTATCCAAATTTCGAAAAAAATGGTAATCTGTTGGAGCAAGGTCCGGGGAGTACGGTGGATGCCTTAGAGATTCCAATTGAAGTTCTTCTAATTTGCTAGCCGTCTGTTGTGCAGTGTGTGGTCTAGCGTTGTCGTGAAGCAGCAGTGGCGTAGAGCGATTGACCAGCCTTGGTTGTTTAGCAACTAGCTTTTCCATCATGGTTTGCAATTGCTGACAATAGATATCTGCCGTAATCGTCTGGCCAGATTTGAGAAAACTGTAATGAACGACACCGGCGCTAGTCCACCAAACGCTTACAAGTAACTTTTTATTGGTCAATTTTCGCTTGGAGCAGGCTTTGGCTGGCTTGCCAGGGTCCAGCCATTGCGATGAGCGCTTCCGATTATCGTAGAGAATCCACTTTTCATCACAGGTAATGATTCGATTTAAAATCCCTTCGTTATTGTGCCGGTCAAGTAATGTAACGCAGCAGTTGACGCGCGTTTGCCGGTTTGCTTCACTCAATTCGTGAGGAACCCACCTTTCAAGTTTTTTAATCTTCCCAATTTGCTTCAAGTGGATTAAAACAGTTTTATCACTAACGCCAAAGCCTGCAGCTAACTCGGACGTGGTTTGCGATGGATCCGCTTCCACAATAGCCTTCAATTCTTCATTATCAACTTGGGTCTCCGGCCGTCCACGGGGCTTGTTTTGCAGGTCGAAATTTCCAGAACGAAAACGTTGGAACCAAAAAACGCACTGTGTTTTCTTTTGCGACACAACCGCCATACACATCATTAACCCTTCGAGCCGTTTCCGCAGCACTGGTGCCACGGTGGAACTCGTACTCGTAAATAACGCGATATTTCAAATTTTCCATTTTGTAAATTGAGCGATGCAAACAGAAAAAAGATAAGTAAAAAAACAAATGAATGACGGTTTACGAAACACAACTACATGTGGAAATAGCTGTATAAATTTGAATTTCGAATTCCTAACCAAATAGGAAAAATTTGTGATCAAAGTGGCCAGTACGACAAAACGCCAATTTCATATGTAAGGACCTAATAATACTAGTATGGGTTTCTTTACATTCATCATCGCTGCCGCCTTCCCCGTCGCTGAGTTCTGCGCGCTGGCCCAACTTGTCTCGTATCGACTTTTTGTTGGACGCACCGCCCAGACTGTTGCCTGGAAATAAGCGTAAAAATATTAGGAAATCAATGATCATCATCATCAGCCTATATACGTCCCACTGCTGGGCACAGGCCTCACCTCAACTATGAGGTGGTGCGAGCCATACTCCACCACGCGGGCTCAGTGCGGATTGGTGGAGGGGTGTGTGTAAGGTAAGTGACCAACCTTACTGTCAGATGTTATTAAACCGCCCGAGGGCCTCCGACCAGGCTTAACGACTAATATCTTTCGATATTAACCGGGACCAACAGCTTAACGTGCCTTCCGAAGCACGGAGATGCTTGTAAATAGACGTCACTTTTATGGTCAGAATGGTCACCCATCCCAAACATGACCGCGCCGTAGGTTGCTTAACTTTTGGTATCACTACCAAAGCGCTGCAATCACTGCGCCACAAGCACCGCCAATCAATGATACATAGTACCTATGTATTACAAAAAAACAGTAGTTGCCTGTAAAGTCGGTATACAGGCGAAAGTTTTACGTGACAACGACTTTGAGTGGTAAAATAATTTTAATGTGAATATTCATTCGTATAACATGAACCGGTGTGTATGCCTATCTCTCTCACTCTCTCTCTCTCGCTCTTAGGCGGGTTAACTGTGCTCGAGTGGAAGGGACGCGTGCCTTTCACTTTTTATGTCTGTCTCACTCGCTCTTAGGCGGGCTAACCATGCCCGAGTCGAAGGGACGCGTGCCTCTCACTCGCTCTCATTGTGAGCGCGGAACGTGAGCGGAGCGTAACGCAGTTTCTTGAAGTGTCACCCGACAAACCAATTTATAAGACGTTGTCACGTCAAAATAAAAATGAAAAATCTTTCATTCGTTGCAGAGAAATATAACAACAATATTAGATGTAGACTCGATCTCTTAATTATAAGCTAAACAACAAATACAAAATAATAGCAAAAGTCTTATAGCTATATGTTTGGAGACCTCGCTCTTCCTTATCTAGATACACATAACAACAATACAGGGTGGCCCATTTATCGTGGATCAAACGAATCAGGGTGGTAGAAGAGGTGATTTCCAATAAAAAATCTTTCTACAGCATGGTCATAACTTAATTGCATAAATGTTATAGTCATTTTTGTTTTTTTTAAATAAACTACCGTTTTTTGTACAATTTAATGAATACAGAAAAAAGTTGATAAAAAACAACAAAACAAAAGGTGTTGTATTATGACTAGATAATGTATCATTACAAAAAAAAATGAATTGCAGCTCTGGGTGCCAAATTTAAAAAGCAATCCATTTTTTCTTGTCAATTTTGAAGGATTACAAAAAATTACTACTCTCTTTGAGAAAAAAATAATTATTTGTGATACACAGGTAGGTAGTACAGATGTTTAAAACTTTTAGACAGTGCTCTGTGATCTGCCACTTGGCGTACAAATGTCATAAATACACTAATCTTAATTAAATTATTTACTTTACAGAATTAAAAGTGCAATTATATTCATTAATTAAAATTCATACTCTCAATACATAGGTAGATACAATTACATTCATTCATTAATATTTAGTCACAAATTAAATTAAATAATAAAAATGTCAGATATGTGTGTGTGTGTATGTGAGTCTGTTATATGTCAGTTATTCTTAATGTCAAAAAATTCTTGAACCGAATAGAATGCGTTTTCCGTCAGATATTCGAAGAGCATTTTCTTAAATGTCAGAATATTATATTCTGCCCTAATTTTCTTTGGTAAGCAGTTATAAATTTTAGTTGACATGCCAAAGATACTGTTACTATAGAGTTTTGTTTTGTGAATAATATTTTGTTTAGCAGTTATTAGATCACGTCGTCTGGCACTAAGGACACGTGGAAATAGGTCAGGGTTTCGTTTAACAAAGAGTGCAGCTTCAAAAATGTAAAGTGAGGGTACTGTTAGCAAATTATATTTCTGAAATAATGGCCGGCAGCTTACTCTTCTTCTTAGATTGAAAATGGCCCTAATGCATCTTTTTTGAGCTATTAATAGGCGACCTATATTAATGGCATTTCCCCAGAAAATAATCCCGTATCTCAGCCTAGAGCCTACATAACCATGATATGCCTCAATCACTGCTCCTCGGTTGACTATCTTACTAAGCTGACGCAATGCGTATGAAAATTGGAGTATTTTAGCGTGTAAAAATTCAATATGAGATTGCCATTTCATATTATTGTCAATATGCAGTCCCAAAAATTTTACAGATTTTGACTCCTCTATATCAACCCCTTGAAATGTCACTTTTGTTGATTCGTTTAATTGTCTTTGAAAGAAGAACACCCTGTGAAAAAAGAATGTACTACAGAAAAGTGACCCTGTATTAAAAAAACTTGCTGATTTAATGCTGATTGAAATGAGGTATTACACTTTAGTGTCAGTTTTTTATTTCAGGTTTTATGCGAGTTTTTTTCATGTCAAGGAGCAAATTTTACGAGCAAAATTAACGTAATTGTCTGAAGGCACGTCTGTTATTCATGATTTGTACTTTAGCAGTCTCGAGCTTTTGTCGTAATTCTTGTTCAGTGTTGTTCTCTCTTTGATATTACCACTTCTTTGAAATAGCCCCAAATAAAAAAATCTAATGGATTAAGGTCGGTTCGACCGGGGTGGCCACGCAATAGCTCCGCCTCGACCAATCCACCGGTTGGGGAAGCGCTCATGTAAGTGTTGTCGTACTTCTCGAGCATAATGAGGCGGGGCACCGTCCTGTTGCAGCCACATTTCAGCCAAGCTTTGCTGCCAGCTGACTATGAACCAAGAGTGAGATTTTGTAGAGAGATGTTAAGACTAAACAGAGAAGATCCGCAGTTTTTCAATAAAGTGTTATGGTCGGATGAGTCGAGTTTTAGGAGAATGGGAATTTTTAACATCCATAATTTACACTATTACTCCAGAGTGAACCCACATATCATCAGAAATGATCGATTCCAGCATCAGTTTGGTATAAACATGTGGGCTGGTATCATTGACCAGAAGCTGGTGCTACACGAAATGCCACCAAGGCTAAACGGAGCTGCGTATTTAAATTTTTTAGAAAATAATTTGAACCCAATACTTAACGAAGCTGAAGTTCCGGAAGAAGTAAGGGAAGAAATGTGGCTGCAACAGGACGGTGCCCCGCCTCATTATGCTCGAGAAGTACGACAACACTTACATGAGCGCTTCCCCAACCGGTGGATTGGTCGAGGCGGAGCTATTGCGTGGCCACCCCGGTCGCCCGACCTTAATCCATTAGATTTTTTTATTTGGGGCTATTTCAAAGAAGTGGTAATATCAAAGAGAGAACAACACTGAACAAGAATTACGACAAAAGCTCGAGACTGCTAAAGTACAAATCATGAATAACAGACGTGCCTTCAGACAATTACGTTAATTTTGCTCGTAAAATTTGCTCCTTGACATGAAAAAAACTCGCATAAAACCTGAAATAAAAACTGACACTAAAGTGTAATACCTCATTTCAATCAGCATTAAATCAGCAAGTTTTTTTAATACAGGGTCACTTTTCTGTAGTACATTCTTTTTTTCACAGGGTGTTCTCAAAGAGAGTAGTAATTTTTTGTAATCCTTCAAAATTGACAAGAAAAAATGGATTGCTTTTTAAATTTGGCACCCAGAGCTGCAATTCATTTTTTTTTGTAATGATACATTATCTAGTCATAATACAACACCTTTTGTTTTGTTGTTTTTTATCAACTTTTTTCTGTATTCATTAAATTGTACAAAAAACGGTAGTTTATTTAAAAAAAACAAAAATGACTATAACATTTATGCAATTAAGTTATGACCATGCTGTAGAAAGATTTTTTATTGGAAATCACCTCTTCTACCACCCTGATTCGTTTGATCCACGATAAATGGGCCACCCTGTATAAACAGAAATTTAACAAAACAAAATCAAAATCACGCTTAAATCTACATAATACAATTCTAAGTGTGTGTGTGTGTGTGTGTGTGTGTGTGTGTGTGTGTGTGCGCGTGCGTGCGTGCGTGTGTGTGTTGTTACACAACTTTCACTTGTATGTATTACAAACCAATATGGTTTTGCATTTGCATTGCATCTCTACCAGTCACACCTTTGGGCTAAGCAGAAATGATTAGGGATGGTGCCCCAAAATAAATTAAAGATTGTGTTTTCACAAAATAATAATACCAATAATATGACACATGAGATTTATGTGTAGAATGTGGGTAAGTATGTGTGGGTGTGAGTATGCGTGGGTGTGGGTAATGTGGGTATGTTGGTACATGTGTGTGTAAGTGTGTCGGCATATACGTATATGTGTGGTCATGTGGGTAAGTGTGTGGGTATGTGGGTAAGTATGTGGGTATGTGGGTAAGCGCATTTACCACCACTCACCAGCCAAAATCAGCCTGTTCAACTTGTCAGCCGTAACAGAGTCGACGAGGTCCATGCACGCCTCCCTGCCGATCTCGTTGTGGCTCATGTCCAGAGACTCGAGAGCGTGCGCGTTGTCTCTGAACGACTTACGCCTAGGTTATGTATGTGTAGGTTGTGGGTAAGCATGTATGGTTGTGGGTAGGTATGTGTAGGTATGCGTGGGTGTGGGTAGTGTGGGTATGTGTGTGGGCATGTGGGTAAGTGTTGGGGTACTTATGTGAGTGTGGGGGTAAGTGTGGGTATGTGGGTAAGTGAATTTACCACCACTCACCAGCCAAAATCAGCTTATTCAACTCGTCAGCCGTGACAGAGTCGACGAGGTCCATGCACGCCTCCCTGCCAATCTCGTTGTGGCTCACGTCCAGAGACTCGAGAGCGTGCGCGTTGTCTCTGAACGCTTTCGCCAGTGCTTTAGCGCCTTTGCTTTTTAGCAGGCAGTCGCCGAAGTTTATTGTTCTTAGATTCTTTAGGCTGTAATTAAGAAAAGGTGTTTACTTTTACGTGGGTAAAGGGGAACGCACACTTAGTTAACCGAGAGAAATTAATATAAGAATTCTCTTTATGAAATCATATACAGAATTGTATATAGTAATTGTATATATTTTTATACTATAGTACATGGGTCACCATGGCAACAAAGCTGAGTGGGATCCAATTTGGTTCTGTTAATCTAATATATAAAATTCTCGTGTCACAGTTTTCGTTGCCATACTCCTCCGAAACGGCTTGACCGATTCTCATGTAATTTTGTGAGCATATTGAGTAGGTCTGAGAATAGGCCAACATCTATTTTTCATACCTCTAAGTGATAAAAAAAAAAAAAATGGCAAAACAACGGTTTCCGGGTCAGCTAGTAATATTCTATTTTCATTGTTCTTTGTGTAATACCAAATAAAATATTTTCTTTCTTTCTTTCAAATCGAACTTCAGATTCGGACGATACGACGCGGATAAGTGTGCGAAGTTCCATTAGATTTCATATACAAAATTCAAAAAATTGTTTAACTCAAAATATTAGTTCTGCTCGGATATGTAATGAGTTTACCTTAACTAACTATATTGGTTGTATAATAATAATAAATTTACAACAACATCACACGCATTGAGCTGACTCCGTGGTAAGTAGCTTAAGCACTTGTGTCACAGATATCAGAATCAACAGCGGTATAACAAATTAACTTAAATAAATACATATAACACCCAGACCAGTACAAACAGACATGTTCATGCACACAAATGTTTGTACAGTGCGGGGATCGAACCGGCGTCCTCTTAGTTAACAGTCAACTTCTTGACCATTACACCAAAGTGGTCGTCATATTAAACGCTACTTACCAAGGCAACGCGTGAGCAATGGCAGCGGCCCCCTTAGCCCCTATAGTGTTGTCGTTAAGGTTCAAACTCGCCAAGCGGGGATTCCGTTTGAATGCCTCAGACAGAGCTGTTATACCAACATGGTAGATCCCATTCTGTGGCATCGCTACCTCTTCTAGTGTGCCCATGTTCTGTGAATAGCAAGATGGTCATCAAAATCGGTACAGTCGTACAGGGGGCCAATTCCGCTAGTCAATCGTAATTGATTTGAATGTTTTTTTCAGTTCTGTTAACTGTCAAAAACATGCGATGTGAAATGAAATGAAATGAATATTTTTTTGCTTTTGGAAAAGGGTACATTTTTGCATTTTTGTAGGTTATAATTTTATAAATTATTATTTATTGTTATTAATAATTATTTATTATTTTTTGTGTATGTCCATATGTTTTTTTTTTATTAATTTTTTATTAGGAATAGGTTTGCTCTTGACCCAAGACTAAGCCCGAACGAGGCAAAGACTGAGTCTACCATGGAGCAAGCTCACCTAGAAAATGCCTGTTCACTCTAGCTTTGAAGATTTCTTACTGTTTCTTGTGTTTTAATTTCACATTGTAAAAAAAATTTGCATTGTTATAGCTAAAAAAATAAAGTATTTATATTAATTTCAGAGGTTGCCATGGCAATAATGCTGAGTGGGGACAAATTTGGTCATATTATTACATTCATTTTGTTGTTTGTTTTTGCCAAGTTTTTATTATATTTTAAATAATGTGCCAAATAAATATTTTTTCTTTCTTTATAGCCGAGATACACAGAATGAAAGGCAGCCTACTTTTTAAATGCTATCTATCTGCTTCAGGGTCAGAATATAGAGAATATTATGTTTTATGAAACTAAAGTATCTTGCGTGGAAATTGAGATAGAGAGAGTGTGATGACTGAAATTTACAACTAAGAAACATGATAAACGGTTGCTAATAGAAAATTATTTTTAACAAAAAATAAAGAATGGACACTAAAACATTACATATTTTTATACAAATGGAATAGGCTAGATGACACCACCAATCGTTGACATACTCTTCATTATGTATTAAAACTGTCTGCCTCCATAGATTTTGTATGGGAATACAAAATTGTGACGTCACGGTTGTTTATCAGAAATCGGAGTCAACTGACCAAATATTTATTGAATTTCGTGTGTTTAAAAATTGGTTTCAAAAGCTTTTTGGAAATATACTGGTTGTATTAACTTCATAGGGGATATGTGTTTTAAACGAGGTCTCGAAAATATTTAAGATAAGCCTATTATTTAATTACCTGAAAAACAGCAGCGAGCGCTTTGGCACCGTCGTTTTCCAATCTGTTCCGACCCGCTATGAACACTTTCAGCCTACGCGGACTGGAGGAAAGCGCTTTAGCGAGCAGTCTGCCCCCGGTTATGCCTAGACCGTTGTTGTTTAGACGCAGCTCCTGTAAACAAAATTAAATGATTGGTTTGAAAATTGGTATTTGTAATTTTTGTGTATAATTTGTAAATATGTATTTATTTAAGTTCTAAAGAGAGAAGTTCTAAGATTTCTAAAACCAAGGGTCGCCGGTTCGATTCCCGCTCAGTACAAGTATATGTGTGCATGAACATGTGTGTTTGTACTTGTCTGGGTGTTTTTTTTAATTTATAATATGTATTTATTTACAAACAAATAGTTTTAAAGTATGTTTATCCGTTGTCTAGTACCCATACCACAGGCCTCGTAGCTTAATTTGGGACTAGAGAATTGGTGCGATTGTTGTGAAAACAAAAAACACTGTTGTTACTGATATCTGTAACACAAGTGATTAAGCTACTTACTACGGAGTCAGATCAATGTAGGTATGTGATGTTGTTGTATATTTATTTATTTATTTCTAATGGATTACGTTCTAAGGTTCTGCAGTCGGAAAAGCACATAGCAAGAAGAACTGCTGGTTGGTAGTAAAGTTATAGTATTTAGGGCATAGAGCTCTATGCCCTAAATATAGAATAAGAAGGCAATCATAAACAGGTCTTTATTTGGTTTTTGTGACTGCCTTGTTGGTGTAGTAGCGAATTTACCGCCTTACATCCGAGAGGTGCTGATGTTGCAAAATTTAATTAAAAATTGTTTTTAAAAATGAATTAAAATGTTTCAATCTATTATCAACTTGATTTAAGTTCGTATCTTCTACGAGCTACGTGTATTTAAGCTTGGAGACGGGAATTTGGTATTGCAGCCCCGTGCCTCGATGCGCACGTTAAGCCGTTGGTCCTGCGCCTGATCTCTCTCCGGTCATGTCGGATTGCCGTCTCACCGAACTTTGAGAGTGATAGAACAGTGAGTGCACCTGTGCATTGCGCTCACACTTGTGCACTATAAGATCCTCTGCATAGTTGGCTGATATCTGTTGGATTGGCCACCGTAATCGAAATCGGCTAGAAGGAACTTTTTACTTCTTTTTGGATGCAGGCTGCATGAAATTGGTCACTGAGGCTCTTAAACTGTACCACTACCACCGACCGTAACAAAATAAAAACCAAATGTCAAAAATTAATTTTGATTTTGCAACAGTTGAAACGGAATAAAGGCCCAAGCCACTTGTATAAGAAAGATAATTAAAATAACACATAAACCAATAAAGTTTCCTCAGCTTAAATAATACATGAAGTAAACCAATAAAAATTTTGTTAAGAAGATTAAAATGTGTGAAACTATAAAATTATGAAAAGATGAGACTATGCCAAGGAAACAACATTATTTATAATTGGAACGATTGAAGTTATGAATTATTGACGTTTTGACCCTATGCCTACATACAGAAATTGAGGTCTTCATGTTAAATATATACAACAACAACACCACATACATTGATCTGACTCCGTGGTAAGTAGCTTAAGCACTTGTGTTACAGATATCAGAATCAACAGCGGTATTACAAATAAACTTTAATAAATACATATAACACCCAGACCAGTACAAACAGACATGTTCATGCACACAAATGTTTGTACAGTGCGTGGATCGAGCCCGCGACCTCTTGGTTAATAGTCAACTTCTTGACCATTACACCAAAGTGGTCTTCAAATTAAGTACTAAGCAATGTTAGGTATTGAACTAACCTGTAGCTGACTGCAGACTTCGCTCTCCAGTAGTTTGGCCAGTCCCTCCACTCCTATTGGACCGAACGCGTTGTCACTCAGGTCCAGGGTCTGGAGACGAGCGCCTGCCGCTATCATTCCGTCGCCTAAGGCACTCTGTTGATAGAGAAATGCGGGTAAGTACATATTTTTAGGTACTGTGGTATGGTAAACACTGCGGTATCCAATAACTGCGGTAACTGCCTCGTTGGTGTAGTGGCAAATTTTCTGCCTTACATCCGAGAGGTCTTGGGTTCGAATCCCAGGTCAAGCCAAAATTGTTTCTGAGATTTGATGATTAGATGAGGTGAGTGATGAAACAGTGAGTGCACGTGTGTATTACGCTCACACTTGTGCATTATGATATCTCCTGCACAGTTGGCTGATCTCTGTTGAGATTGGCCGCTGTGGTCGAAATTGGCCAGGAGTACTATTATTATCTAAGTGAATGGTTGAATTGTTGTGATATGGGCGTTTTTGCAACAAAAATGGATAGCCTGATGTGCTAGCTGGTGCTAGGGCATTTACTGTGGAAAATGGACAAATAATTGCAATAATAAAGTGTTGAAGAATTAAGGAGACATGGGTACAAGTATTTGCATGCTAACAGTTTTGACAAGTCATGTGCACTGTATTTATTGTAACATCAATATACCATGTTCTTATGCAAATAAAGAATTATGAATTATGGGATTTGTAAATAAAATGTTGAAAATACAAAAAATATTTTTCTGAATGACAACAACAATAATGATACTAATAAATATACAAAACAACATCACATACATTGATCTGACTCCGTGGTAAGTTGCTTAAGCGCTTGTGCTATAGATATCAGAATCAACAGTGGTATTACAAATAAACTTAAATAAATACATATAACACCCAGACCAGTACAAACAGACATGTTCATGCACACAAATGTTTTGGTTAATAGTCAACTTCTTGACCATTACACCAAAGTGGTGGTGGAGGTGAAGGAAGCAATTCAAAAGAGCAGTTAATCACCCATCACCTTAACGAACCACCATAAAGACTACTATGTGAGACTACTAGACTAAAGCTAGAAAATGCATCCGTTGGGAAGCAGCTCAGCGAGCCACCATTGACCACAGAACAGATTCGCTCATAGTCTAAAGACTGATTATAAATAACACTAACTACTGGTTATCGGGTCTAAACGCGATCTATTTTAAGAAGTGTTAGACTCACTGCTTGACGTTTCGGCTGGATTGCACCCAGCCGTAGTAAAAACTGGTGGCTGCAAGCCACCAGTCAGCTTGTGACCACTGCTGTGTGCAATCCAGCCAAAACATCAAGCAGCGAGTACCTAATACTTATTAAAATAGATTGCTTTTAGATCCGATAACCAGTACTTAGTGTTAAAATGTAACGCGAAAGTTAAAAAAAAAGATAATAAATAAACACAAAAAAACCATTGGTTCTATGTAAGGACATGCTTATTTGTAAATCTTATTTATCAAATTCTTTTGAGCAATATAAATAAATACACATACCAAAGCAGGAGGTATCTCCGTCTTCATTCTCCCCGTAAACATATCGGAGAACCTCGCAATCTTCAACTCTGGGTGGTGTTCCAGCGCTTTGGCAATCGCCTGGGCAGCAGCAACGCCGAGAGTGTTGCCCGTGAGCGTGAGGTACTGCAGGTCCGGGCATTTGTTGATCGCATCCACGATTGATTGGGCTGGGGGTGAAAAGGTTTTTTAATTGTTTGTTGGGTTACAGCAAGAAGGGTTAAAATCAATGGAAAGAATTAGTTTTTCTGTATAGGTTGTATTGTTTTTCTGCATTCTCAAAGAGCATCTGGTTAAAAAACCAAAATGTTTGGCGAGCCTTGACATTTGATGCTAGCTTTGTTTTCAGTTAAGTAAGTTTTCTACATGTTCACATGAAATTGGCATTCCAGAGATGCTACGACACATGCTGAGTGCCCCCCTTTCAGTATCTTGTGTATGTGATTTTTAAATGTGTTTTTCTATTTGGTAAAAATGTGATACTGAAAAAAAATGTTTTCTACTTCTTCTTCTTAAATCAATGATGCATTGTAACTCTCTTTTTACACGCCTCTTGCCCTTTTACAAAAGGCAACATTGCGCCCAGAATAAAGAGCTTACTTCATTTGCAAAGATAGCGTCATAGTAAAAAGGCGCACTTTAATCAAAGAGGTTATGTTTACCGATGGTGCTAATACTGTAAACTTTTGCACACTTACACTATAGATACACTAAACTGGCTGTGAACTAGCCGGTAAGAGCCATAAAATAGCAAATTTGTACACAAAATCGAGATTAAGATTACCATCTTTTTCTGTGTCGAGTTTCAACGATTTTCCGGAAAAGTCTACACCACTTGTAGTCCTGTTGTTATCACTCAACGCCTTCGTTATAGAATTGAAGTCAAAAGAAGTCATAATTGTGTTGTTATCGATTATAAAAATACAAAATAAATTAAAAATGCATGAAAACAATGGGATCAACGGATATTTTTTAATTTTTTTTGACAGGTGACAAGCAAGGTGACAAGTTTCGTTTGGTTGGTTGTTTGACGTTTGGGACGCGTTCACAGTCCTGTAAATAGTGAGCTCTGTATATTTTGAGCTCAGAACCAATTAAGGTTTGGGGCCCTCTCTAAATGTTTTATGTAGTCAATAAACTTATCTGACCGTACAATACTTTACCTCCAGAGAACTTCCTGAGTTACATAAACTTACTACTTATTAACTTATTACTTATTCAATTTACAATTTTAATAAATTTTTTGTTATTTATCATACGTATGTAGCTGTTGTGTGTCAAAGTGTTCTGCGCAGTGTTGCCACCTCAATTTTTGAATTGGGTCTTTTGAAGAGGCTAAAAAGGGCTAGATCGGGCTAAATGGCCACAAATGCTAGGAAAGGGATTTTTTTAACGAACCTTAAACTTGTACGAAATTATAGTTTTTAGTCCAAATTTGTTCCTTTTTTCGTTTTATTAAGGTTCATCGAGCTAAAAACACGCTGGAATGTGGCAAAGATACAACAACAATTTTTGCCAGCTGCCCAATTCTTTATACGGTTTGATGCCAGCGGCTGTTTCAATATTCAAATAAATTAAATCTCCAAAAAAATATTCACAAATCTTATTCCGATAGTTTAGTATTAGCATGGTGCAAATTTCAGATTTTGATGCAACATTTTTAGATTATGAAAAAGGGCTAGATTGCCCTTTTCGGGCTTAATCATGAAACTACGAGTTCACACATAGTAAAAAGTGCTAGATCTAGCCCAAAAAGGGCTAAGGTGGCAACACTGGTTCTGCGGCTGAAACTTGGTAATGCAGTTTTGTAGAATCGCATATTGGGCAAACATTGATCGGGCCAACATTTGGACCGTCGTGTTGAGCCTGGGTCAAGGCCGTACACTCCGTCACAACGTCATGTCAATCCAAAGTCGGACTCCTCATTCCAAACCTCATTCATTCACTAACTGTCACTGACTGACAGCGTTCGGTAGTGTCGCAGCCTCTTGTCAGTTTATATTTTTTTTATTAAAATCCGATTTTCCGGGATTTCTCGGCTGTATTCGGGAAATTTACAACTAGTGTCAAACCAAAGGCCAACGGCAACGTGACATCTTGCAATCACTTCTAAAACATGGGCAAGTAAAAACATAACATTCTAAATTCAAAAACAGGTGTTTTACAGTACGCATTAAAGTTCTAATTAGAATCTAAATGCACCATTATCTCTGATAATACGATACATTTAGGTACCTAGAGCTCAGTATTAGCAAGCTATATCAGTATTACACATGATCTAACCATCAAGTTGTGTGCATGTTTTTTAAATATTTTCTCATCAATTCAACTTAACCTTTGGTCTTGTTGAATATTCGATGTTTACTGCTATGAACTTATTGACACTGTAATGTAAAGTACCTTCAAGGCCGCATGTTTCATTTCACCGGTTAGTAACTAGGATGTGTTTTAAGCCAACCATTATTTTTTAAACGGATAAACTGTACTTTAAGGGACGCTGGTCTGGCGGTTCGTAATTTTTTGTCAGAAACTACATGATGCAAGAAGTCTTTTGGTGAAGTCGTTTTTTGAAGCAACCTTGTAGTTTTCGAGAAATAAATTATTAAAAATCGCAAAATTAGATCAAAATTCGACTATTTTACGTCACCATGACTGACTACCAACCTTAAAAAAACTATACGATCTGACAGTTGCGTTTCGTTACGTGAAAGTTGATTCTACACAGTCAATTTGGACACAATTTTTGGGGTCTTTTTGGGATTTTTATGTTGCAAATACATTTTACATGTAAAATGTTATGTATTTACGTGTAATTTATTGAAAAGATTAATAATTAAATTAAATTTTAAATGAAATATCGTGTTTCTACTGTGCAAGAACGAAACTCAACGACGCCATTTTGTCGGAAGGCTCCAGTTTGCCAAAGTCCTGTAGGTCTTGTGATAGGTTAGAAATTTAAGGCGAGCGCGAAGCGCAGCGGAGCGTGAGCCTTGAATTTCGTGGTTATTTTTTTTTTAACTGACAACAGTAATCTCTTTATTATACTCCTGAAAGGGGATAAGCAATTTTGTAGGGAATAGGCAAGTCTTCACTCTCCACTACCCACTTTTCCCTCCCCCCCCAAGGGGTAAAACTTCCCCCTCTATCCCCCTTTCCCCCCACTCCTTAATTAGATGATCTAAAACTAAATTTTAACACTTTTTATTACAGTCATAACCTCAAACTTCAATCATAAATATTTCAGAAACCAAGAGCTTGCTTCAAGAGGGGGGTAACCCACTTCCCCCCACCCCTCCCCCTCACCCCTCTCCCCCTTCCTCGCGTCCTTTAATGTACAGTTTTAACCTTTTAGTACAGTCATAACCTCAAACTTCAATCATAAATATTTCAGAAACCAAGAGCTTGCTTCAAGAGGGGAGGGTATCAGGGGGTACCCCACTTCCCCCCCTCCCCTTCCCCCCACCTCCCTCCCCCCTACCCCGCGTCCCTTAATGTACAGTTTTACCGCAAATTATTGTGGACAACCCTTATCACTAAGTGATATGAGAAATAGATGTTGGCCAATTCTCAGACCTACTCATATGCTCACAAAATTTCATAAGAATAAGTCAAGCCGTTTCAGAGGAGTAAGTGAATGATCATTGTAACATGAGAATTTTATATATATATAGATATGGTCATAACATCAAACCATATTATTGGTTTCCGTTTACAATTATTATAATTTTCATTACTACTACACTACTTCCTAATGTGATCCCACAGCTGTTAATAGCACCCAATTGCTATCTTGTATAAAATCAAAATAGAATATAAGTAATCCTAAGAACTCATGGATAATAAAAGGTTTCTAATGGTGAGAATTTCTTAAAATAAGCTCGGTAATTCCAGAGAATATCCCCTTAAAATATATAAACTCATGAACATTTCCTCTTTATAATATAAGTCTAGTACATAAGTAGATACTGTAGATACACATTTCTGGTGCTTATTTATTGGTAGAACTGTGTATACTAAGTTTATGATAAATGATAACCTAAAGTTTATCTACATCTGGTTCATCACTTTTACTCAGCTGTATGTAGGATTTATAATATTATTTATTACCTATGTCTTCTCTAGTAGATAATATGTTATATTTAAACTTTTTTTCTATCAAATTTGTAATTTTTTTAAGAAAAAAATTGGTTGCCTGTATAGTCGGTATACGGGCGAAAGTTTTACGTGACAACAACTTTGAGTGGTAAAATAATTTTAATGTGAATATTCATTCGTATAAC
This sequence comes from Pyrausta despicata, assembly GCA_963921415.1. Lineage (NCBI taxonomy): Eukaryota > Metazoa > Arthropoda > Insecta > Lepidoptera > Crambidae > Pyrausta > Pyrausta despicata. The sequence goes on from OY992874.1 coordinate 7,490,980, forward strand.
ATGAACCGGTGTGTATGCCTATCTCTCTCACTCTCTCTCTCTCGCTCTGTCTCTCTCGCTCTTAGGCGGGTTAACTGTGCTCGAGTGGAAGGGACGCGTGCCTTTCACTTTTTATGTCTGTCTCACTCGCTCTTAGGCGGGCTAACCATGCCCGAGTCGAAGGGACGCGTGCCTCTCACTCGCTCTCATTGTGAGCGCGGAACGTGAGCGGAGCGTAACGCAGTTTCTTGAAGTGTCACCCGGCAAACCAATTTATAAGACGTTGTCACGTCAAACATGTTGTCTGTCACACTATCATGTCAAATCATGATATTCTATTAAAGTAGGCAGTGGGGTGCTATGGCACCCCAGTAAAAAACAATATCTTAGTAACCTCTACACTTGACACCATATCATATTGATGTAAATGAAACTATTTGGGTAGGCATGATGACAAACTTTTAATTTTCTGTGGCCTTTGGACATGGTCAAAGTGGTTATGTCATTCTTTGATATAAATATGATGTTGGTATTTTGGTATAAATATGAAAAAAAAATTCAACTTAATTGAAATTTTTTTAAGAGTCGAGTTAAGATCTACTGATATGACTATATTTCGTTGGATATTTCGTGTCCTTTGGGGTTCGTTTTTGATCTAATTATACTCCTATTCTGGTTACCTCGACATTTATTTATTTATTTTATTTAAAACTTTATTGCACAAGAAATGTACAAAGGGTGGACTTAATGCTAAAAGCATTTTCTGCCAGTCAACCTCAAGGTCATGCAGAAAGAAGGCAATGGGTGCAGTGAAAATTATATAAGAAAGGAAGTGTTTAATAACGCAAAATAAATTAACTTAATATATAGATATAATATCAATACATAAAAGTAAATATTAATTTATATTATAATATACAAAAAATAAATATCAATTAATTAATATGGGTAATACATATATATATATATATATATAAGGTCACCTCGAATTAAGCGCAAATATTTTAAGGGTAGCTTCTATGCATTAATTTAAATAAATAATCTTAATAAAAAAATGGTGTATATACGCTAGTTTTTTATTTGATTTTTCCTAACAAACTAAATGTAATTTTCATTTTTTCGTGTGTGATGGCCCTTACACTACCTATCTCTATCATTTCAATTATATCTATCAGTCTTACTCTTTCCCTTAAGCCACGCCTCGTCTACCACATTTCATTCAAAAAATTAATTTCTATTGGTCTTAGTCTTCCCTCAAGTAATTCATAAAGTAGCAAAATAACAGCTGCTGCCACGCCTCCTCCAACAACTTTCATTCAAAGCACACACAAGCTCGTTTTGCGAGATGAGACTGCTAGGAAGATACGTGTTAGGTAAATGATTACGTAGTTCAGTGAATGTTTATCTAGGTACGTTAATTTTAGGTTATGAATCCATTATCAGGCAAAAGATTAAAACAACAAGGTGCTGTAAGCGCACAACCTAACACCTAACCTAATCTACGCGAAAACTGACTGATTAACTTAGGTGAAAGAAAACCTATCTACATGTTTTAAAACTTACCGTAGGTATTTCAGTTTCTACTTACCCACAAACTAACAGGAATATCGGAAATAAATGACAAATAACATTCAACTTTAGTTTATTTTTATTATTAAATAACATTACAAATTTCTTTAATTGTTAACACTATTACACACTAATACTTCCCATCACACTTTTTCAGGCTTTGGACAAGTTAAAACAAAAAATAACTATCACTTAGCAATTAATCTTAATAATAATGTTCGATATTGATAATGATGATTATGATAGATTTCGTGATAACTTGGCGTGTTTAAAAGTCTTAATTCATTGATATTTACAGTCCCTATTTACACACAAAACATTTTATTTACATTTATTTTATCTACATTAAGTGTTGTACGTGACCTCCCTGTTGTCGCACACATTGTCTGGCACGATCGAGGCAATGCCTCCGAACTGCACTGAGCACTTCAACCTCGCTGGACATCACGTCAAACGCACTCACAATCCTGGCACGTAATTCCACACGTAATAATCGCTGACGCCGAACATACGAGCAGCGTCTGCGATACTCGCCACTGGGTGCCGGTGGAAAAAATCCACGACGTCATCCTCGAGCCGCGCTGGGTAGCGCTGCCGGCCCGTGTCCTGACGTGGACGGAAGCTCCCACTCTCACGATGGCGCTGCACTGCCCCAAGTATGGTGCGCAGGTTAACTACGCGACCATGCCGCTCAGCGTACAGCTGCTGCGCCCGCAACAAAACCTCCCCTGCATCATTATAGCATAAAGCCATATTGAGGTACTCCTGGTCGGAAAACCGATACGGCATTTTAGCTAGGCGGCGCGCGCACACACAACTCAACGAAATGATGTTGCTTGGCGGACTAACTCTTACTCTTGCGCGGCACTAGGGATGCCCGATCGGAATCGATTTTTTTGAAGATCGATTCACGGCAATACGATCTGCCGATTTTTTGAATCGATTCAATGGGATGCGATCTTTGCTAAGATCGAATCGTATGCCTGGAGATCGTATCGTATGAAAATAAACGTATCATTTTGTTTGAATTCGGAATAAACTTATCAGTTTAGTTGAGTTGGAATCTGTAAATATTAAGTTTTAAAGCCCATAACCACAAACACCACAACTTATTGTTATTGCAAAGGAATCATTTTCGTATTCACTTAATTTTCGTAGATTCCGAACGAAGTAGTATTCTAAAATTCGAATTAAGTAATAATTAAACACTGCGTAAGCGTGAATCGATTCACAGGGTTACGATCCATTAAGATTTAAAAGATCGATTCAAAGCAAAAGATCGGGCATCCCTACGCGGCACGCGCGCTCTTTGCAGTCCGCGCTGGCACGTGTAAGCCTTTGAGGACTTGCCGCGCTTTGTCGCGCCGCCGATCAAACGAATTGTAAACAATAGGTTTAGGCAAGGAGCCTAGAGCTACACTTATGTCGCTAATGCACATTGTTACCACCGAACTTTTTGTTTATTGTTTTTCAAATGGTTTTTACTTTTGTCAAACGATACCTAAGGATATTGAATAATAAATCGAATAACTTAACGTAGTGATAAGTTTCCATCAGTATTTTACTAGAAATGATTAATAATGAAATGCCATTTTGAGGACCGTCTACCTTAGTTGGCACTTCATAATGTAAATACGCATAACACCCAACAATTACATAAATAATGTGTTATGCATATGCCCATTGAGGATGTTCTTTTGCATAATATCAGTATTATTCAAATTAATCGGTGAAATCTTAATTATTTGATTTACAATCCCTTAGACTAGGCGGCACGATCAAAGATTTTTTGATTTAGGCTAGGCGGCACATCAGAGATTAGTTTTAGGCTAGGCGGCACATCAAAGTTTGTTTTGATTTTAAATAAAGGTGAGGTTATAGGAATGATTAAATTTGTTAGGTACAATTGATTCGCGCCCTAATATTGTTTAAAAGAAGGAATTAGAAGGCGTTGTAAATAATAATGACTGGATTTCAGCTTCAGTTTAATCGAAATGATTAACATTCACCTAGGTACGTACGTGCCTATGTGGTTTAGTATGGTAGGCACTGAAACTGGCAAACTGTATTAGGTATGCCCTAACACAATTGTGTTATTTTAAACCAGGGTATAGGTAAGTACAAAATGAATTTAAATAAGGGCAAGATACCTACCTAAGATATAAGAGAACGATTTTCTTTGGTGCAGTGGAAATGCACCCTAAGTTTATTCGAAATGTAAGTTAAGTAGCTTTAGACGACCTCCGTGGCCGGGTGGTTAAGACGCCGTTTTTAAGGTCGTCATTTCTGAGGCCCCGGGTTCAATTTTCGGTCAGGCCAATATCGTGTTTTATTTTAATTAAGTGATTTTTCGAAATTAGATTTTCGTAATTAACTTAGGTCTGGGTGTTGTGGTACCGCCGTTGTTTCTGATTTCCATATCACAAGTAAGTAGCTTTAGACGATCTCCGTGGCCGAGTGGTTAAGACGCCGTTTTTAAGGTCGTCATTTCTGAGTCCCCGGGTTCAATTTTCGGTCAGGTCAATACCTATCGTGTTTTATTTTAATTAAGTGATTTTTCGAAATTAGTTTTTCGTAATTAACTTAGGTCTGGGTGTTGTGGTACCGCCGTTGTTTCTGATTTCCTTAACACAAGTAAGTTTTAGATCTCCGAGCGATCTCCATGGGCGAGTGGTTAAGACGCTAGTTTTTAATTTTTCACCGTGTCCGAGGTCCTGAGATCCAGGCTTTGATTCCCGGTCGGGTCAATATCGGAACTAGTTTTTCGTTATTCACTTGAGCCTCTGAGTTACTGTTGTGGTACCGTCGGAGTTTCTGATTTCCATATCACAAGTGTTTATGTTACTTACTTCACTATTACTTTCACACATTGGGGGTCGGCACAAAAACTATCATAGCATAATCGTATGTTTTTACACAATCGAGTAGGTATTCCTTAGTATCGCATAACTTTTATGATGCATTGGTTTGAAATTGAAGATCAATTATTTTAAACGTCACTTCGATCGAATGCAATTATCAATCGGAATCAGATTTTTTCGGCTATATCACGCTGCGAAAGGTCTTGCAGCGACTGGACTGACTTTGTTGACCGCACTCATGCGGTCAGCTGCTTCCCGCCGGAGTACGCGCCCACGCGCCGCCTCCTCATTGTCCGGGTTTTCTGTCCCTCTCGCACGCAACGTAATCGTATTCAGCGCAGGCTCCGCGCACACTTTTTTTGCGTTTCAATAAAATCGTTTATCACAAAAACTAGCGTATTTACACCATTTTTTTATTAAGATTATTTTTTTAACTTAATGCATAGAATCTACCCTTAAAATATTTGCGCTTAATTCGAGGTGACCCTATATATATATGCAATTTATTCATTTAGAAAACTTCGAACTTTTTTCTTGAACGACAACTTCGAGTCTGATCTTTTGATATCCATGGGTAGTGAGTTCCACAGTCGCGTTGGACATGGTATTTTAAAAAAGTGTGGTCCACTTCTGCTCACTAAGCCAGCATATCGAGGAGCTGGTTCGATTCCTCGACACCTAATGTGTCTCTCAACACAACGACTTTCTATAATGTGTTCGAAATCCAACCAAAAATTGAAAAAAAAACTCGGATCTCAAGTCCCTCTCTATTATGTTTACCAAATTTCATTCAAATAAGTCAGTAGGCATGAAATCGTAACAGACATATAGACAGAGTTATTTTCATTCATCATCATCATCACCATTATTAGCCAAAGGACGTCCACTGCTGAACACAGGCCTTCCCCACACTTTTCCACATCGACGATCACAAGCGGTCTGCATCCAGTGTGATCCTGCGATCTTTACAAGGTCGTCTGTCCATCTAGTCGGTGGACGTCCTACGCTGCTCCAATCTAGAACTTTACTGCCCCAACGGCCATCAGTTCTTCGCGCTATGTGCCCTGCCCATTGCCACTTGAGCTTACTGATTCTCAAGGCTATGTCGGTTACCTTAGTTCTTCTACGTATCTCCTCATTACTGATTCGATCTCGTAGAGAAATACCGAGTATCTTGAGCTTCTTTATAAGGCCCATAGTTAGAGACCATGTTTCGGATCCGTATGTCATCACTGGTAACACACACAGGTGAAGACTTTCGTCTTCAGACACTGAGGTAATTGAGACGAGAAGACACTCTTGCGCAGTTTCCCGAACGGTGCCCAGCCCAGTTGGGTTCCTCGATTGACCTCTTTCTCAAAGTTGGACCTACCTAATTGGATTGCTTGTCCCAGGCTTGCGTACTCGTTAACAACTTCTTCGTCTACTCGTCAACAAATTTTCATTCATACACACGTAGAATGGCTCAATAGCTATCATTTTTTAACACCTGACAAAAAAGAGGGGTGTTTTATCCTCTTCAATTGTTTGTTTGTGTTTGTGTGTATGCTTGGGTGTGCCTGTCTGTGGAATCGTAGCTCCTGAACCCTTATAAGATCACTTTGTTGTCCGTCTGTCCGTCCGTCCGTCCGTCCGTCTGTCAAGACCGTTTTTCTCAGGAACGCGTGGAGGTATCAAACTGAAATTTATATATGATACTAAGGTCTACTGTCCCTGGATGCTGTAGAAAAATCAACCTTCTAAGCCAACGCAATCAAAAGATACAGCCATTTAGGCCGCAAATTTTCGCAAATTTTCGAAACTCGCACGGGAATCAAAACCTACAGGGTACTTCCCGTAAACTTAGAATCTTGAAATTTAGTACAAAGCCACGTCTTATAGTACAGATATAGGAAAAATTACGAAAACCGCAAATTTTCACTTTCATCATATTAAAAAAAAATATTTTTGTCAATTTTGAAAATTTCAAAGTTACTACTCCTTATCTACAGGTTTGTACGGAACCCTCGGTGCGCGAGTCAAACTCGCACTTGACCGGTTTTTTTAATTAGTGGACCCAAAGACGTCGTACTGGCCGTTGCTTTAAAAAAACTAGTCTTGTAAACTTTCCCTGAATCTTCACGAATATTTTAAGACTAAAATTAGTCAAATGGGTTCAGCCGTTTTCGAGTTTTAGCGAGACTAACGAACATCTGTTTACTTTTGACGTGACAACGTCTTATAAATTGGTTTGCCGGGTGACACTTCAAGAAACTGCGTTACGCTCCGCTCACGTTATGCGCTCACAATGAGAGTGAGTGAGAGGCACGCGTCCCTTCGACTCGGGCATGGTTAGCCCGCCTAAGAGCGAGTGAGACAGACATAAAAAGTGAAAGGCACGCGTCCCTTCCACTCGAGCACAGTTAGCCCGCCTAAGAGCGAGAGAGACAGAGCGAGAGAGAGAGAGTGAGAGAGATAGGCATACACACCGGTTCATGTTATACGAATGAATATTCACATTAAAATTATTTTACCACTCAAAGTCGTTGTCACGTAAAACTTTCGCCCGTATACCGACTTTACAGGCAACCAATTTTTTTATAAATAAGATTTATTCACGGTGGTTCCTAGCTAAGGCTGATCATATTAATATTTATAATATTTATTGCAAGACACACGTTACAGTAAGGTGTTACAGTCTCATGAGTAAACTATCAAGATCCGTCAAGTATTTGAAGCTCACCAGCCGTCTTCTTGGGTCATTCGGCGGTTTTTTTTAACTAGAAAGTTATATTCATACTCGTAATTGTAATCGTAATTAATTTGTTTGCTCGTAAGAGTGATAGGAAATGTCTACATTAGGAACCACGGACAGCGGCGTAGAGAGAGCGACTGATCTTTCCATAAGATAGATAGATAGATTAACACTTTATTGTACAACGCGAAACAAAATACAGACAAGTTTAATTAAGAAGATGTAGGTATCGCTTGTAGCGATCTCTCCCAGGCAATCTTCGGTTCAAGAAACATTTAACTAACAGGAAGGGGGAATTTGAGCAAAATACGAGTATATACGGAAAATAGTGGTTTGCATTCAAAACATTATTTTTACGAAACAACTAATAATCTTCTTCTTCTCTATATATATAAAATTCTCGTGTCACAATGTTTGTTCCCATACTCCTCCGAAACGGCTTGACCGATTATCATGAAATTTTGTGAGCATAATGAGTAAGTCTGAGAATCGGCCAACATCTATTTTTTATACCCCTTAGTGATAAGGGTAGTCCACACTTTACATTTATACGGCAAAACAACGTTTGCCGGGTCAGCTAGTATAATATAAAAAAAACACGGGTTGCACTCCGGGAGTGCCGGCAGAAGTGAAAACTTAACAACCGTCTTACGATTTTTCGATCAGCATCACGTGACCTGACGCGAGTTTCACAGTTTCTACCCATGCCACAAAAGTGCTCAACGCCGCTAAAGAAGTTTTCACTTCAATAATATACAACAACATCACATACATTGATCTGACTACGTGGCAAGTAGCTAAAGCACTTGTGCTACAGATATCAGAATCAACAGTGGTGTTACAAATATACTTAAATAAATACATATAACATCCAGACCAGTACAAACAGATAGGATCATGCACACAAATGTCTGTACAGTGCGGGGATCGAACCCGCGACCTCTTGGTTAATAGTCAACTTCTTGACCATTATACCAAAGTGGTCGTCTATATTATTAACTAAGATAAACTCATAAAAACATACAACATTTGTTCTTCTTGTATGTAATATTAGGAAATATGGATGTCCGTTACAACTTAATTAAATTGTTTTTTTTTTGTTAATTGTGTGCGTATTTTGTTGCAGTGTCCAACAATCCCTACGGGAGCCTGCTGAAGACGATAGATATCAATGGGAAGACGTTCAAGTACTTTGACCTGTCATCTTTCGGATCTAAATATGGTAAGGGCTTTTATGAATAACTCTGATGCCATGAACTCGCCTTAATGAAAGTAAATTGAATTGTTAAAATGATTATTAATATTTGCACGCCTGCATGCAGGCTGAATACAGCATCAACCTATTTTTAAGATCTACAGTTTGTAACTTGCATCATCATCAGCCTATATATACGTCCCACTGCTGGGCACAGGCCTCACCTCAACTATGAGGTGGTGCGAGCCATACTCCACCACGCGGGCTCAGTGCGGATTGGTGGTGGGGTGTGTGTAAGGCAAGTGATCAACCTTACTGTCAGATGTTATTAAGACGTCACTTTTATGGTCAGAATGGTCACCCATTCCAAACATGACCGCGCCGTAGGTTGCTTAACTTTGGGTATCACTACCAAAGCGCTGCAACCACTGCGCCACAACTTGCATACTTTTGTGTATTCTAGCAAATATATGTTTGACTAGTGGCCGCCCGCGACTTCGTCCGCGTGGAAAGCCTTTATCTTAAAAATTCTTTATGAATTGTAGCCTATATGTTATTCTGATGTATAAGCTATATTGTGGTAAAGTTTCATTCAAATCCATTCAGTAGTTTTTACGTGAAAGAGTAACAAACATCCATACATCCATACATCCATACTTACAAACTTTCGCCTTTATAATAGTAGTAGGATTTGATTTGATTTGAAAGCCAACTCAACACGTTGGACGAACAGTTTGCCGATAAACCTATCTATCTCCCAATGAGTGGACCTAGAAAATAATAGTTTCAAAAACTTTAAAAAACACGCTTTTATTGCTACTAAAAATAAGAAAAAAAATGATAACAAAGAATTTATATTACAGTAAAAAGCTTGGGGTGCACTTTATGTCGTTTTCATAGTTTTTTTTTTATAGTTGCTAATAAATAAAATGATTTTAATGTATACTATACAAAGCACCCCACACTTTTTACTTTACTGTAATATAATTCTTGTTTTCAGAAATTATTTTCTCTTTTTTAGTAAGCAATAAAAGGTTTTTTTTTATTAAATTAACTATTATTTATTTTCATTCTTTTAGTTAATAAGGATAATGGAAAACATATAATATTTAATGCATTCTACACACGTGAATATTCTCACATGATTTCTCTAGATACGCTAGGTAAAAATGAAAAACAAACAAGTTATTTACGTACTAAGATAAATTTATAAAATATACAAATTGCTTACATAAAATAAATAAAAATCATAGTCATACATTATTACGTATACATAGTACGTATAATTGTTGGTAGTTACCTACATTTTTGACGGTTTCATTTACAAATACCAAACTTGGGTAGACCGCTGTGACAAACACCTAACTTGAAAGTGCTCCCCGAGTTGAAAAAGCTCGTAAATCCCTGCCATAGACTAAACACCTTATTATTTCCAGACCGCCTGCCGTACAGCGTGCGCGTACTCCTAGAATCCTGCGTGCGCAACTGCGACAACTTCCAAGTGCTACAGAAGGACGTGCAAAACGTGTTAGAATGGGAGAAGAATCAAGCGGTCGAAGGAGGAGTGGAGATCGCATTCAAACCTGCCAGGGTTATCTTACAGGTTGGTAGAAGTAGCGTTGTGTAACATACTAAATGTACGCATGTACTTAGTTCATCTCCGCGTCGCTAGATGGCGCTGCCTTGAGTTGACTTGCGGCAACCTCTGGTTTTTCCCTAATCCAAATGAGCAAAACGTGTTAGAATGGGAGACGAATCAAGCGGTCGGTGGAGGCGTGGAGATCGCCTTCAAACCTGCCAGGGTTATCTTACAGGTTTGTAGAAATGGCGTTGTGTAACATACTAAACATACGCACGTATGTCGTTCATCTCCGCGTCGCTAAATGGCGCTGACTCGAGTTGACTTGCGGCAACCTCTGTTTATTCTCTCATCCAAATGCTACTAAAGGATGAGCAAAACGCGCTAGAATGAGAGGCAAATTAAGCAGTGGAGGGAGAGGAGATCGCATTCAAACCTGCCAGAGTTATCTTACAGGTTGGTAGAAATAGCGTTGTGTAACCTACTAAATATACGCACGTACGTAGTTCATATCCGCGTCGCTAGATGGCGCTGTTTTGAGTTGACTCGCGGCAACCTCTGGTTTTTCCATAATCCAAGTGCTATAGAAGAATATGAAGAATCAAGTGGTGGAGAGAGTGGAGATCACCTTCAAACCTGTCAGGGTTATCTTACAGGTTGGTAGAAGTAGCGTTGTGTAACATACAAAATATACGAACGTATGTCGTTCATCTCCGCGTCGCTAGATGGCGCTGGTTCGAGTTGTCTCGCGGCAACCTCTGGATTTTTCCTAATGCAAATGTGCAATACGTGTTAGAATGGGAGAAGAATCAAGCGGTCGATGGGGGCGTGGAGATCGCCTTCAAACCTGCCAGGGTTATCTTACAGGTTGGTAGAAATGACGTTGTGTAACATACTAAATATATTCACGTACATAGTTCATCTCCGCGTCGCTAGATGGCGCTGTCTTGAGTTGACTCGCGGCAACCTCTGGTTTTTCCCTAATCCAATGAAATTCTCTGTTCCCAATAAAAAATATTTTCGTAGTTGACAAGGGTAAACTGACGCACAGATTACTAAATAGTCCTGACGTACAGTCGAGTGTTTATAATGTAGGTAATATATCTAATCTAAATCTTTGTAATCTCCTTACGTAATTAATGATTATACATTTTAGTATTTATTTAGCTAAAAGCTCAGTCATTCTGACGCTGAATAAAAGGGGGCGTGGCTATAAAAAAATACCCCTAGAGGCTAGATGATACCACCAATCGGTGACATCCATACTAATACTATAAATGCAAAAGTAACTCTGTCTGTTTGTCTGTTACTCAATCACGCCCTAACTACTGAACCGATTTGCATGAAATTTGGCATGGAGATAGTTTGATACCTGAGAAAGGGCAAAGGTTACTTTTTACCGCGGGAAAATCTCACATTCCCATGGGAAAATTTAAGTGTGCCGATTGCTTTTACGCCTAAACTACTGAACAGATTAAAATGAAATATGGTAAGGAGATAGTTTCAGACTTAAGAAAGGACCGAGTCAATTGACTGAATATTTGTTGTTTTTTATAACCAAAAATTGGTTTCTACAGCTTATTGGAAACTTATCGGTATTATTCTCATATAGGTTATGTTTATCAAACGCCAAGTTTTTTAAAATATTTATGATAGCTGTCATCATGCCTTTCCAACTATCCAATTAGTTCTTATCTGAAGACACCTTTGCAACGACTTTTTTCATATCACATACCTACATTGATCTGGTTACATAAGTTATTTCTTCACTTATATTATAAAGAGGAAAGATTTTTTCATTTCTCATACTCGGAAAGTAGTGTTTGTTTGATCAGAGCAGCGGGTCGAAAACGATGCTTCCCTCCCTTAGGCGGGAAAGACTCATAGTAATTGCTTCCCTCCCTAGGGCGGGAATGAATTTTAAAAATAGAACTAAAATTGGTTATTTAGTCGGCTATATTTTTTTTTACATAATTAAGAAAAATATCGATTAAAAAAAAATGCTGCGGTCTTGTGAGTGTATACGGCCAATGTGAATTAAAAAAAAATACCTATTAGTCTGCGGGTACGAAACGGGCGACGGCGGAGCGGCGGCGGGGCGGCGCGACGGCGATGTAATCAAATGCTAGAAACATTAAGCGCTGTGTACGAAACGGGCGGCGGCGGAGCGGCGCGATCGAGCGATGCACGGGCGGCGGGCGGCGCGGAGCGACGAGAACAAACTAGTTTGGTTTCGCCGCTCGCGCGGGTACATAGTGTTGCATTTTTATCACAGTAATAATATCACAACACTACGTAAGCGAGACTGCGCGGAAGTTTGTTTCGTACACACGCAAGACACCGCTATGTCTACGCCCCGCGCCGCACCGCCCCGCGCCGCCGTCGCTCCGTTCGTCGCAAGTTTCGTACCCGCAGACTTAAAGTGGGATGGCCCGCGGCGGTGACGCGGGCGGTGTGTTCCATATTTGAAATTTAAATTAAAAAATACTATTTTTTACTTTCCTTATATTTGAAATGAAAAGTAGAGTGTTTAACACGGGTGAAAGTCATCAATTCCCACTCGGACTATAGCCGCCCTCGCTTCGCTCGTGCGTCTAAATACCTCGTATGGGAATGGATTTCTTTCCACCCTTGTATAACAATCTACTATATTGTTTGTTTGAATTGAATAGCTCCAAAAATATTGGACCGATTTAAAAAATTATTTACCATTAGAATCCTACATTATCCCTGATGAACATATGTTATGTTGTATGTTTATATGTTAAAAAATAATTGTCCAATTCGTGCGAAGCCGCCGCTAGTCTGAAAATTATATGATGGTACAGCTTAAACAACACAGTCAAATGACTTTCGACGACCACTTTGGTGTAATGGTTAAGAAATTTTCTATTAATCAAGAGGTCGAGGGTTCGATCCCCGCAATGTACAAATATTTGTGTGCATAAACATGTCTGTTTGTACTGGTCTGGGTTTTATATGTATTTAATTAAGTTTGTTTGTAGTACTGCTGTTGATTCTGATATGTAACACAAGTGCTTAAGCTACTTACCACGGAGTCATATCAATGTACATACTTATGTGAGGAATGATGTTGAATATTTATTCATTTATTTATCAAAATACACACGGTACTATAGTGCCAATATATTTATGACGCTTACTGTACTACACAGACATAATAAATACAGACATATTACATAAATGATCTATCCACGGTCACAGCATCACTCACGAATGCAGCTATTTGTGTAAAAAATATGTATTTAGCTAATTTTATTCAATCAATCAATCAATTTATTTATTTATATAAAAAGGCTTACATGATTTGCGTTATTTGGTACACATACTTATTAGGTACTAAAAATGTAAAGAACCTCTGCGTTCTAAACTAGGAACTTTCGTCCTGTATCTTAGAATACAGCGAGTCCCACACACTAATGATACATATTAGAGATGTACTATACGGGCCTTATGGCCTTATTATACTTATTAAGTAAGAATTATTTTTTTACCAAAACCTATCGAGGAAGGTGGTAATAGGTATGGAATTGTGCGTTCGAAGTTGCATTTTGACTAGAAGTCAAAAGTAAATACAGATTAGTTTAAAAAAAAGCTATAGAAACCAATTTTCGATTGCAAAAAAGACCCAATTAGTATTCAGTTAATTGACTCCAATTTTTTACACTCTAAAGTGACGTCACGTTTGAGTATTCCTATACAAAATCTATGGCGGCAGATCGTTTTAACAGATGATAAGCCTATAGGGGGCACTTTTACACGTCCCATAAAACCCTACCACGGCTTTTGGACAATTGGCATGATGACACCTATCTTAATTATTTTTAAAGACCATGGCGTTTAAAAACATAGCTCCTATGAAGTTAATACAACCATTATATTTCCAAAAAGCTGTAGAAACCAATTTTTAAACACACATAACTCAATAAATATTCGGTCAATTGACTCCGATTTCTGGTACATGACCGTGACGTCACGTTTTTGTATTTCCATACAAAATCTATGGAGGTAGACCGTTTTGACAGATAATAAAGAGTTGTCAACGATTGGTGGTGACATCTAGCCTATTCGTGGGCTGCAGCTGGTGCCAAGAGCCTGCGAAAAAAATGTGGAAAATCAAATCGTGTAATAACTTATAACACGATTTGTTATTCTCACGTGTACCCTACCTGTTTAACATGCGACACACCCACTAAATGTATGACGTAAATAAGTAATGTCGGGTCATGTGTATAACCTTGGGTGTTTTTAAACTTGCATAATGTTTTTGACGTGACAACGTCTTATAAATTGGTTTGCCGGGTGACACCTCAAGAAACTGCGTTACGCTGCTCCGCTCACGTTTCGCGCGAGAGAGACAGAGCGAGAGAGAGAGAGAGAGAGATAGGCATACACACCGGTTCATGTTATACGAATGAATATTCACATTAAAATTATTTTACCACTCAGAGTCGTTGTCACGTAAAACTTTCGCGCGTATACCGACTTTACAGGCAACCAATTTTTATTTTTAGAAGTAGTAATGTTATTAGTTTTTTATTCTTGATTTTGTATGCATGCGTGAATGTTTAGCGTCTTTGATAACTTACTACGCGTATAAGGGTATAGAACTCCGTATGAAACAAATTTAGCGTGTTTTATATCAGTCAAAATTTATTGCAAACCCTATTTCTCAGATTAACATGTAATTTAATTATTTCAGTGAGTTATCTGCAAACCAATAGCGGCATTCAAGCATTTGAACCGTATCTACTCTACCTGCTTGCACTTGTAAAGATTATTTACCAGATTATAAAAATTAGTCCGTATTCGGCTGTTAAAAACTAGAAAACCACCTACAAAAAATTTACTACTCACTACCCTCTCTCTCTCTCATCAGCCTATATACGTCCCACTGCTGGGCACAGGCCTCACCTAAACTGTGAGGTGGTGCGAGCCATACTCCACCACGCGGACTCAGTGCACCGCGGTGGAGGGGTGTGTGTGTAAGATAAATGACCAACCTTACTGTCAGATGTTATTAAGCCGCCCGGGGGCCTCTGACTAGGCTTAACGACTAATATCTATCGATATTAACCGGGACCAACAGCTTAACGTGCCTTCCGAAGCACGGAGATGCTTGTAAATAGACGTCACTTAAATGGTCAGAATGGAAATACCCACTACCCTATGCAAGATATTTGGTAAAAAAAATTGGTTGCCTGTAAAGTCGTTATACGGGCGAAAGTTTTACGTGACAACGACTTTGAGTGGTAAAATAATTTTAATGTGAATATTCATTCGTATAACATGAACCGGTGTGTATGCCTATCTCTCTCACTCTCTCTCTCTCGCTCTTAGGCGGGTTAACTGTGCTCGAGTGGAAGGGACGCGTGCCTTTCACTTTTTATGTCTGTCTCACTCGCTCTTAGGCGGGCTAACCATGCCCGAGTCGAAGAGACGCGTGCTTCTCACTCGCTCTCATTGTGAGCGCATAACGTGAGCGGAGCGTAACGCAGTTTCTTGAAGTGTCACCCGGCAAACCAATTTATAAGACGTTGTCACGTCAATAAAAAAAAATATCTTCGAAGTCTGTAATCAAAGATTTCGCAAACAATTCGCCTAAAAAGTGGATTTGTTCTCTTCCTTCATGTAGTTTTAAATGTTTTTTACGTATTATATCCGTTACAACCACGCCATGTCTGGCAGCTACTTTTTTTGACATATTACCATACAATCACTGTGTTTTGGTGAGAACATAATATTTTAAATGTTCAAGGATGTTGTCTGTAGTTTTAGAGGTAGAAAACTGTGCATAAATTTAACCTTTTTTTTACAAAAATAAATAAATAAATTGTTTCAACGAACACCAATTGCCTAGCCCCAAACTAAGCGTTAGCTTGTGATATGGTGGCTAGAATAACGGATAGAAATACTTAAATACTTTTATAAACTTATAAACCCATGACTCAGGTACAAATGCACGTGCTCATCACACAAACATTTGCCCCTAGCAGGATTCGAACCCGCGACAGCCGGTTTTGTAGTCTGCATCTCAGACCACTAGACCAAAGCTGTCGTAGTCAAAAAATTAAAAGTTAAGTTAAACTTTATTGGTTCTCTTTCCGGTAATCCATACTTAATGACTGCCTCGTTGGTGTAGTGGCAAAGTTTCTGCCTTACATCCGAGAGGTCCCGGGTTCGAATCCCAGGTCGAGCCAAAATTGTTTCTGAGATTTTCTGTTATGAATATCTCAAAAACAGCTCGGAGTCGGAAAGTTGGCGGTGTTACACCCCCGTGCCTCGGAAAGCACGTTAAGCCGTTGGTCCTGCGCCTGATCTCTCTCCGGTCATGTCGGATTGCCGTCTCACCGAACTTCGAGAGCGATGGAACAGTGAGTGCACCTGTGTATTGCGCTCACACTTGTGCACTATAATATCTCCTGCGCAGTTGGCTGATTTCTGTTGAGATTGGCCGCCGTGGTCGAAATCGGCTAGGAGGACTATTATTATTATTACTTAATATTGGAAATGCGAAAGTAACTCTGTCTGTCTGTCTGTTACTCAAACACGCCGAAACTACTGAACAAATTTGCATGAAATTTGGTATGGAGATGTTTTGATACCCGAGAAAAGACATAGGCTACTTTTCACCGCGGGAAAATGGCGCATTCCCATGGGAAGAATTTGAATTATATTTGGATAAAATTGTTGTTACGTGAAAACAACGCATTGAAAATAAAACTACCTAATGCGCACGAAGTCGCGGGTAAAAGCTAGTTAGCAATATATTGTAAACTGCAGTATACCTCTATAGCTGAGTATTGGAAAATTACTATTAGTAATCTATTAACCAAACGGCTTGTCTTATTTTTCCAATTCTTGTTTTAATTTGTAACACTTAGTATAATTATTACAAACCCTCGTGGTTTACTCGCGCTAAGTAAGTCAGTTAAGTGTTTTATAAAGGTTATTTACATGATAATATAGACTTGAAAAAAATATGCAAAAAGTTATGTTTTAAAGACGACGTCAATTACTGAGATTATGAAGTTTAAGTATTATGGGGGAGCGAGGGGGTCTTTGCTTTGCTTATTTTGGATGACAAGGGGGGCGGGGGAGTCTTGATGATGATTACTTACGTCATTAGTAGTTCTTTACTTTTTTTTACACGAATGGCCACCCTTCCATTGCCTTGCATAGCAAATTCGGTATTCTTTCTTTCGGACTTGTGACTTAGTTTGATCGAGGCCAAAAACGACTCCAATGATGTATCGGATGTAATAAGAACGATAATTAAAAGATAGAAGGGAAAAGGAAGAGAGGAAGACCTAGAAGGTCATACATGGATCAGAAAGAAAAGTCAGGTGTCGTGTCATACCAGGAAGTCAAAGAAATGGCATTGAATAAACCAGCATGGAAAAAACTCCACCGACAAGTGCATAGCTCTTAACTTTGATGATGATGATGTATCGGTATCTTTCAGTTTATCTGCTAAGTTCTGGTGGTAGATGCAGCGGAAAACTTCAGTCTCTGGCATCGATGAGGGGACACCGATGACGACGATTCTGGGCTGGAGTTTGTGCTGGTCGTCTAAGGTCAAAGTAGTCAGTTGCGACGACTGTTTCAGTTTCTCGATATCGTCCTTAGAGTCGGTGCTGATTATGACGCCGCCATTCTTTGTCTTTCGCAGGCCTCACACGTGCAGCTTCATTTGTTTATGTCTGATGATTTTTTGGACAAGGGCCTTAGTGAACTCGCTCGATGCACTTTTATCAGTTGGATAAATGGCCACGGAACTAACTTTGCTGACTTGGATAAAGTTATTTGAACTTTTCTTTACCACATCGGCGAAAGAAACTGTTTCAGGAGCAGATTTTGGTGTTTCCACAAACATTTGTTTAAGATTGTCAATTCTCTGGGCTAGGTCACATTTTTCTTGTAGGACATTTATATCGGAATGCGCTTGAACAGCCTTTGGTGCAACAGATTTAGAGTTAGGAAGCTAAAGGGAAGCGCTTTCTACCGACCGGGTGTTATGGTCGGGGACCAAGGTCCGATAGACATCATCTTGATTTGTCTATCTATATTATTCAGAATCTAAAGCTTATATCCGCGGTTCATGTGCGGTACTAGGCTAACAGCGCCATCTAGCCTATGGAGCCGTATCAGCGCTCGTTGTCGTGCTTGCCACCGTTAGACATGTGCTTGTGATGGCGAACGTCAGGCCTTTTGTTTTATTAATTGGTAATGCACGGCTAGTTTTGATGTCCCGTGACTAACTTTTCGGCGCAAATTGTGAATTTTCACTTTCTGGTCATAGTTGAGTTTTCCTTCTGCAGCGATAGTGTACACTTCGTTCAAGCGCTGCTCGATGGATTTCATCCAGTTCTAGATCTCGTATGTAGCCACATATTCAAGGGGCTCATCATCCGTGGGGGCGGGCGGCGGCGGCGCCGGGCGCGCAGGTGTGGGCGGTGGGCTACGACGGGTCATACCACTCCGTTTGAAGGGACTTCCTTCCATTTTCTATAAGCTTGCACTTAAAATGGTAACGCGCAAAAAATAAATAAATATAAATATTTCACAACAATCACACCAATTCTCTAGTCCCAAATTAAGCGAGGCTTATGTTATGGGTACTAGACAACGGATAATGCACACCTATGTTCGTACTGTGCGGGGATCGAACCCGCGACCCTTGGTTTAATAAAATCAGATGACACGTATAACGCGTGATGTCAGTAGAACTGGGTCGTGATTTTGCAGATGTTGTTATTTTTTGCATTTGTTATAATTGAATTGACACGTCCTATCGAATGGTCGGCTAGAAACAAACTTCGAGTTTTGTTGTGCCATAAAGCCTAAATAAATAAGCTTTTTTTTAAAAAAAAAATTGTTCGTAACTTTACTGGGGTTTTATCTCACATGTACATACCTACATACATATTTTTGTATCCCCCAGGATCTGACAGGAGTGCCAGCGGTGGTAGACTTTGCAGCCATGAGGGCGGCGGTGGAAGACCTCGGAGGGGATCCAGAGAAGATCAACCCCATCTGCCCGGCTGATTTGGTGATCGACCACTCCGTGCAAGTGGATTTCGCTAGGGTGTAAGTATGAGACTCTGTCGACTGCCTCGTTGGTGTAGTGGCAAAGGTTCTGCCTTACATCCGAGAGGTCCTTTGTTCAAATCCCAGGTCGAGCCAAAATTGTTTCTGAGATTTTCTGTCATGAATTTCTCAAAAACAGCACGGAGTCGGGAAGTTGGCGGTGCTACACCCCCGTGCCTCGGTGCGCACGTTAAGCCGTTGGTCCTGCGCCTGATCTCTCTCCGGTCATGTCGGATTGCCGTCTCACCGAACTTTGAAAGTGATGGAACAGTGAGTGCACCTGTGTATTGCGCTCACACTTGTGCACTATAATATCTCCTGCGTAGTTGGCTGATCTCTGTTGAGATTGGCCGCCGTGGTCGAAATCTGCCAGGAGGACTTTAAGTATGACAAAAGGTTTTGGTTCAGCGCCACGGTTAAAAGTTTGCAAAATTAGATATCTCAATGAATCGGTTAAGTAAGTGGGATTTTATAATGAACGTATGGTAAAAGTTGTACATGATTAAAGCCATTTCGGCGTAGGTCAACCACTCGGCAACAAGGGCAAATCGCTTCCAAACTACCTGCATTAAAGTACGAGGGGCCTTTAATACGAGTATATTCTCGGTATCGACTTGAAGCAAAAGTCGTAATTTTTCGAAACATTTTTGTATTTATCAATGTACCATTTTAAACCATCAATACACTCAACATATCATGAAAGTAGCATTTCAATTTCATGTAAATAATCGTTTTCCATCGTGAAAAATGGCAGTGCCGCTAACTTTTTCGATACTGTTTTATTTCATATTCACTTGACCAACTTTTTTTGTCTGTTTGTGTGCAAAATTGTCGTTGTTTTTGTCGCGTCACGTTTTGCCATTAATAAATAGTTGTTACTTTAAAAAAAAAATTGGCATATAAACCCTCAAAGAGTGTAGTTACTTGTAAAAATAATATTAAACAAGCTATACTATTGACAGATCATATAGATACCGAGAATACATTGAACATCATCATCATCATCATTGTCGTCCACTGCTGAACATAGGCCTCTCCCACAGTTTTCCACATCGACCGATCACAAGCGGTCCGCATCCAGTGTGATCCTGCGATCTTCACAAGGTCGTCTGTCCATCTTGTCGGTGGACGTCCTACGCTGCGCTTTTGGTCGAAGGGTCTCCAATCCAGAACTTTTCTGCCCCAACGGCCATCAGTTCTTCGCGCTATGTGCCCTGCCCAGTGCAACTTGAGCTTACTGATTCTTAAGGCTATGTCCGTTACAGAGAATACATTGAACGTTCTCGTTTAATGTAAAAGTAACTAAATTTCTATTCACTCAGAAGTTAAGAAGTTACTTTATTTTTTTACATTTAAAATGCAAATTTCTTTACAATGTGAAATTAAAAGTTCACTGTTCTTTAAGTGTGTTTTAATTTCACATTAGAAGTACTTTTGAATCAATTCTTTGAAAAAAACAGTAACCGTTCTAGCATTTACAATTTTCACAAGCATGCATTACATATTGGCTAACCCTCTAAAACACGCACTGCGTAAGTTAGTAAGTTATTATAGAAAATATTTAGCAACAGAAAAATTCAACTTTCAAAGCCAGGAATATGATTTTTGGCTTTGTGGCCGTTATATTGATTCTGTGTAAAAACAAATTTTAATCATAATAATCTGTTGAATTTTGTATTGGGGGCCCAATTGTTATACATTTTTTTCTTACAATTAATATTTCTGTGTCGCTCGCTAGACTGACGAGACTGATGTATCGTGCAAAAATTACATTATTTCTGCATATGGGTGGGCACCATAAATAGCACTAACACACGACCAAAATATAACGTGTGCATTTCAACCTGCAACCTTGAAGTGCTTTTGGCGCAGTGGTTGCAGCGCTTTGGTAGTGATACCAAAAGTTAAGGAACCTAAAGCGCGGTCATGTTTGGGATGGGTGACCATTCTGACCATGAAAGTGACGTCTATTTACAAGCATCTCCGTGCTTCGGAAGGCACGTTGAGCTGTTGGTCCCGGTTACTATCGGTAGATATTAGTCGTCAAGCCTAGTCAGAGGCGCCCGGGCGGGCTTAATAACATCTGACAGTAAAGTTGGTCACTTACCTTACACACACCCTCTACCGCGGTGTACAGTGGGGTGAGCAAGAACCACTATCGTAACATATTCTTAGCGCGTTTACCTATCGTTAACGTGTCAATTTGTATCGGAAACTGACAGTTTTTGACGTTTGGACGACACGAATACTTTACGATAATGTTCGAGCTCACCGTACTGAGTCCGCGTGGTGGAGTATGGCTCGTGCCACCTCATAGTTTAGGTGAGGCCTGTGCCTAGCGGTGGCACGTATGGCTGATGATGATGATAATATTTATAGCCGAAAAAAAGTTAATTTTGAATAAATTTCTTTTCAGACCCGACGCTTTGAACAAAAATCAAGAACTAGAATTCGAAAGAAACAAGGAGAGATTCCAGTTTTTGAAGGTACCTATGCCAACTTACATTTTGTCTACTATCTCATATACAAGGTGTTACAAAAAAAACCGTAATGTCTGAAGGGTAATGTTGTGCCCGTAAAACTGAGCAACTTTCCTTACAAAAAACCTAGATTGAAATCACAAAATATATTTTGCATTTCCTATACAAAATTGCCAATCTGGTGATCGATTCAGTATGAGAGAGCCAAAATTTTTTTTAGATTACGACCTAGGTTTTCTTGGGAAAGTTGATCAGTTTTACGGGCACAACAACACCCTTCATCCATTACGGTTTTTTAATACCCTGTGAAACGGCGATTTTTCTGTTTTTTTTTTCAAATAGCACTTACATTTCCCATATCACGGCACACACTTACGTGTTGTGGCCAAATGTCTGAACAGCACAGTATTTTAAGAAAAAAAAAGTTTAATGAACTTATTCTAGAAAAAAATAGGGCTGAAGCCAAAGTCTCACTAATAAGAATTGTAATTAAATGTGAAATTAAAACACACTTAAAAAAATTGACTGCCACAGGTGCGTCTCGAACCCGCACCTCTCGCAAGCCGGGCGACTGCTCTCCCAATTGAGCTACCGTGACACTTACTCATCGGTGCGAACTTCTTTATAATAAAATGTTATATTTTCTTGTTACAGTGGGGAGCCAAAGCGTTCAATAATATGTTAATTGTGCCTCCGGGATCAGGTATCGTTCATCAGGTGAGTACCGAATAATAATAATAATAATACTGAGCGTACCCGATGGCTGCGTACGACGACGGCGCCGGCCGAGTTTGTTTGCACTGCCGCGCAGCCGAACCCAGTTAGCCACCTGTCCCCTAACGCGTGCTATCAAAATACACTCTTTTGCAAAAAAAACGGGCACCTAAGGAAATTTACGTTCTAAGGTCGATTTGAGTTAATTAAATGAAATTTATTTCTTTGACGTAGTCTGTATACTTATAATCGTGTAAATTAATGCGCGTGAAGTGAGTTCGGGCAACTAAAAGAAAAAAAAAAACGATGGATTCTTTAAAACCGATGTACACGCCCAAACAATAAGAAGTGGTCGGCAATAAAGATAAGATTTTTTTTTACTTTTTTTAATTAAATAAAGTTACAAATGTAAAAACCTAATACCGAATGTGACCTCCTCTTGCCAAAATCACAGCTTGAATCCTTCTGGGCATGCTTTCCACGATGTTTTTAATAACGTTTTGAGGAATTCGTTCCCACTCTTCTGCAATGACTCTTTTTAGCTCCCTGATGTTTTGTGGAGCAGGTTGCACTGATCTTACACGTCTCTTTAGAACATCCCAGACATGCTCAATTGGATTGAGGTCAGGACTTCGAGCTGGCCAATCTAAACGACGGATCCCAACTTCTTGCATGTACGCTTCCACGTCGCCAGAACGGTGCGAGTGAGCATTGTCGTCCATAAAAATGGAATCTTCCCCAAGTGCAGTCAATGTGGGTTGTGCATATGGAATTAGGACTTCCATTATGTACCGATGTGCATTTAATGTTCCATTTTCTATGAAAACTAACTCCGTACGCTCCGTCGAATTAATTGCTGCCCAAAACATAACGGAGCCTCCGCCATAAGGAGTGATTTCTTCGAAACACACTTCCGCATAGCGTTCCCGTGGTCTTCGCAGCACTCGCCGGCGTCGGTCCTCTCCACACAAAGAGATTCTAGCTTCATCAGAAAACAATACTTTATTCCAGTCCTCCAGAGTCCATGAAGCACAGTTCCGAGCAAACTGAAGTCGAGCAACACGGTGCTCACGGAGTAATTTAGGGCCCCGAGCTGGGCGGTAACTCCTGATATTGGCAGCCAAAAGCCTCCTCCTGACCGTCCACAAGCTAACTTCTACTCCTCTTACTTCTTCAAGGCTCTTCTTCAGGTCCACACTTGACGCCTTACGATTCCGCAACGCCTGACTCACCAAAAAGCGGTCATCTCTTGGTTCTGTGCATCGTTTTCTTCCCGAACCGGGTCTTCTTTTGACCGAACCGGTCTCTTGATACCGTTGCCAAGTCCTCTGGACAGTTGAACGACTCACATTTAGCCGCTGAGACACGTAAGTTTGCGAACAACCTTCTTCAAGTAGGGCTATAATTTTACCGGCCCTTATCGCTTTATCACTCATATCAAAAAGTGGTATTTAATGTAAAAATAAAGATTAAATTGTTTAATTTGCAGAAAATGTCCAAAAAGTTTTAAAATATCGTAATCAGTTAAAAATCGTTTCAGCAATTCGCGCCATTAGTAAAGCAATTTTAGAATAATCCACAATAATCATTATTTTTCTTTTATTAATTTCAAATTTTAAATTTGGAACGTAAAGAATCATGCCAGGATGCTTCAAATAACATGCCAATACATCGTCAAATTAATAAAACCTATTTCTTGTTCTTCTTCATTAAAGTAGAGGAAAAAATCTAAAGTGCCCGTTTTTTTTGCAAAAGAGTTTATTAAACATGGCTGCCGCTAGCATAGACCTCTTTCATTGTTCGAGGGCTGGGTTCTCAAAAGTGACGTTAAAAATAATATGTTATCATCTGTAGTTTGTCCTGTTTGTAAATTATTATTATTGTTTTTTAAGTGTATGAATGTATTGTTTTATTTTGAATTTGATTTATTTGTAATTATTGTATATTTTAATTGATTAATTTATTCTGGCCTGCACCTATCGCTTTGGATTTTTTCTGTAAAGATAGATGTATGTATGAAATATAAATATATAAATATAATAGTTCTTCTCTGCAATAGTCCTTGCATCTAGCGAGTGCTGCCTTTGGTTGTATCTACTCAATAGGTTTGACAGAGATAGTATCCGCTTGGTGTACAAATCTCAACACATTAATGCCACTAAGAGGCCTCTTCGTGTTGGATCATATCCCCACGTATGCCTTCCAAAAGGACTGACCTTGTGCTGTGATATCCTAGAAGATAATACAAATAGTAATAACTAGTGGCCGCCCGCGACTTCGTCCGCGTGGAAAGCCTTTATCTTAAAAATTCTTTATGAATTGTAGCCTATATGTTATTCTGATGTATAAGCTATATTGTGGTAAAGTTTCATTCAAATCCATTCAGTAGTTTTTACGTGAAAGAGTAACAAACATCCATACATCCATACATCTATACATCCATACTTACAAACTTTCGCCTTTATAATAGTAGTAGGATAATAATAGACCTGTTATAGTTCCCATCTTCTCTGCAAGTTCCAAAAGGACTGGTCTTGTTATTTATTTATTTATTAGGCACACCAACGACAGTTACAATTTACCAAACAAAAGACCTACATGCAGTAAAAAAGTGTTGCTAATTGCACTATCAATTAATGGTCAAGAAGTTGACTATTAACCAAGAGGTCGCGGGTTCGATCCCCGCACTGTACAAACATTTGTGTGCATGAACATGTCTGTTTGTACTGGTCTAGGTGTTATATGTGTTTATTTAAGTTTATTTCTAATACCACTGTTGATTCTGATATCTGTAACACAAGTGCTTAAGCTACTTACCACGGAGTCAGATCAATGTATGTGATGTTGATTAGTGTACTCGTATATGGGAGGTGAATACGCTGACTGCTAGTAACACACACACTGATTTATTGTAAAGGCAACTAACATCGCAGCCGCATCTAAAGCTAGTGCATATACATACATAACATGGATGTTGTTGTATATTTATTTATATACAATTCCAGGTGAACCTCGAGTACTTAGCGCGCGTGGTGTTCACAGGGGATGTACTGTACCCCGACTCGGTGGTCGGCACCGACAGTCACACCACCATGATCAACGGTCTTGGAGTCGTGGGGTGGGGGGTTGGTGGTAAGTTATTTATTTATTTATTTAGTGTGCTTGCGTGTGTGTGCGTGTGCGTGTGCGTGTGCGTGTGTGTGTGTGTGTTATGTACTAATACTTCGTATGTTCCGATTGACGACAGATTTGGTTGTAATGGTTGAGAAGGCAACTATTGGACCAAACGGTTGCGGGTTCGATCTTCACACCGTACAACGTTTGTGTGAATGAACGCGTCTGTTTGAACCTCGAGTACCTAGCGCGCGAGGTGTTCACGGGGGATGTACTGTACAGTCACTCGGTGTCGTGGGGTGGGGGGTTGGTGGTGAGTTATTTATTTTATTTAGTGTGTGTGTGTGTGTTTGTGTATGTGTTTTTGTGTATGTGTTTATTTGTGATACAATTGTATTTTTAGAATTTCCGAAAGTAGATATTTATTTCTTAACTGTCGTATGAGAATTAATTGAGCCATTTCATGGTGGTTGTATTTTTACGAGTATTTTATTTACCTGCCTGTTGTTTTTAGAAAAAATAGGTTGTCTGTAAAGTCGGTTCACTGACGATAGTTGAACGTCTTTGTCACGTTGCCTCTTTGTCGCTCGTTCCGCGCTCTCGCTTGCACTTCAAGCCTTGAATGGAACGCCTCAGAGCGAGGTAACGCCGCATGCGTCATGTTTTTTGGTGCGTGCAGCCGGCTCCATTGAATTATAAGACGTTGTTACGACAAAAATAAATACGTGACTTGCAAATATTCCTGATATATCACAAGGAAGCATTTAATTGGAATTAAAAGTATCACCCAAGTGAACTCTTGTCTGTATACCAAATGTCATCAAAATTCGTTCAGTCGTTTCAGCGTGATTGACGGGCAAACATTCAAACAAACGAATTTTCACGTTTTCAATTGTGTGATCAGTGTGATTTTTAGAGAGTTGTTTTATTTTTTATCTACAGCGGCACACGCTCATGGAAGAACGATATCTTTGCAAAATTTAACCATTCATTTGGTGTCGTTGTTCATTCATTCACTCTCTAGATTCGTTCATTTTCAAATAATACTTCATTATTTTGTTTGTGTCAATTGCAAGATGTGTCTCAAGATATCTCAGGCACAAATCTCTACGCGTGAAGTAGTCGTGTCGAATATTGTTTTACCTCGCCCCCCGAGCGTCTGTCACCCCGCAGAGAATTTGTGGGAATGTACCTATTTTTGTAATGCGATGATAATCTTCATTATTCTTATATCTGTGCCTTCCACCAGGTATCGAAGCGGAGGCCGTGATGCTGGGTCAGGCGATCAGCATGCTGTTACCGAAAGTCGTCGGCTACAAGCTCGTCGGGGAATTGAACCCGCTAGTCACCTCTACTGACCTCGTGTTGACTATTACTAAGGTATTTATATAATATTTAGCAATCAGAATAGAGAAGTTTATTTCAATTAAATTCAAGTACCGAAAAATATTTTATTAATAATAATAATGATAATAATAGTCCTCCTGGCCGAATTCGACCACAGCGGCCAATCTCGACAGAGATCAGCCAACTGCGCAGGAGATATTATAGTGCACAAGTATGAGTGCAATACACAGGTGCACTCACTGTTCCATCACTCTCAAAGTTCGGTGAGACGGCAATCCGACATGACCGGACAGAGATCAGGCGCAGGACCAACGGCTTGACGTGCGCACCGACGCACGGGGGTGTAACACCACCAACTTCCCGACTCCGTGCTGTTTTTGATAAATTCATGACAGAAAATCTCAGAAACAATTTTAGCTCGACCTGGGATTCAGGGAACAGATAAATCACTCCATAGAGAAAATTCAATACCTACAGCGTTAATAGACTACTTTTTCTGCCGCGTACAAAAATGCACCTACATCTTTGAGTATAAAGTCACTATTGCTTCGCAGCTGCGCGAGACCAAGTGACGTGAGACCTAGCGACAATCGAACTAGGGTTGACACAATGTTTATTGATGAGTTAAAAAAGTGTAGGTACCTACCTACTACTAGATTTTGCATTAAGGAAACATTATTTCGATTGTAACTACTTTGTAGTGATATTTGTGTCAGAGAAGAAATAAAGATATTTGTATTTATATTATATATCATCCTTATTTTTGTGTACATACGTAGGTACATATGTACAAACGCGCCATGCTTTTTTCTATTATTTGTGATCATAATGAAAACTATTTAAAATAAATGATTCTTTATTCCTAAATTTTCTAACAAAAATACCTAGGTACTTACTATTTTCATACAATACAATAAAAAACGATCATTTCGCAAATTGGTCATTTGTAGAATCTGTCATTTGTGGAATCTGTCGTTTGTAGATTATTAGTAGGTAGGTACATTTCAAGAATCGGTAAATTTTATTGTCAACTTCGTAGGTACCTGCCTACCTACCTAGTCATTTCGCTAATTAATTAATTATTAGTCGACTAAACCACCACGTAATAAAGCTAACGTTTAACAAGCACAGATTACTTATTTGGTTCGTATGAAAACTAAATTGAACGTAAGCGTAACACGAATAATTATAGTGCGTCGTGAGCGCGTCCGACGTTTGTTGGCAGCCCACTGAATCGGCACTGCAGTCGGTGCCGGCGAGAGTAGGCTATTACCGCGCGCAAGTACATCGAGTGAGAGAGGCCTGCCGCAGACGTTGTCTTGCCAACAAAAAATACCTTTTAAACATTTCCTGAACTTCCACGAATATTTCGAGACTAAAATTAGTAATATCGGTTCAGCCGTTCTCGAGTTTTGGAGAGACTAACGAACAGCAATTCATTTTTATATATAAAGTGTAGATTTTCTTTAATACAAGTTTTCTTACGTCGACTGACGTTTATTGTTCGAAATCTGTTGTAACTCTGTCAATCAATTTGTTAAATGTTCATTATAATTCTGACCGTATAGGCCGATCGGTGATCGTGTAGGCCCATACAATTTAAACTTTACGTAACAAGTACGTTATGTCTGAGTGCTCTATCAATTTATCTCCAGTAGTATCTTCTACTCAAATATGTATATGTCGGAGCGTCATTATTTTCGGTGGTATTGTCGGACATTGTGTGGGCGTATAGTTGGGATAATCGAGCAAAGAAACTCAGTGCATTCAATCAAATTACTTTTATTCACTTTGCACAATAATTACGCGAACAAATTAACTTTGATTAACAATCAACATAGTAGACACGAAACGCGTAATAGTTCCTGGAGTGGAGGTCCGATCTCTAAGACGGCGAAATGAAGACTGTCCGTTCGTCCAACAATCCTTCCATTATAGGCTATGTCGTAGCACGAAGTTAGCCGAGTAACTCCGAAGTGACGACGGTGCTGCCACCTCTCGGGAGTCGTGCTGCGCGTCGTTTTCCGTCCGTACTAATGACCGTTTCCGACATATAAAAAAATCTTTCCCAGCTGTACAAATTCAATACATGCATTCCTGTAAAAAAAATAACTTTTAAAGTCTATCAAGAGTAGTATAAACTTGAGTAAAATTTTTTTTTGATGTGTAAAATTTTGTATCTCATTACTATTGATTAAGAATAACAGCACAGTTATAGCAAGACACATTTTAGGCGTTAGTAGGGTTTTAGGGTAGTCTTAATCAAAGCTCATTATAAATGAAGTGAAAATTTCGTATGAGAATAAAGATCTTTATACCTGGACCTGTTTATTTATATTTAAATGAGACACTATTACGGATTATTTCGCGATTTATTTACATTTTATTTTTAACCTGACGTTTCGTACCCTTTTCAGCGTCCGGGGCCACAGGTAGACTAAGGTGTTAGTTGTCATTACATAGTTTGAAAAATTTTTAAACTACCATCACTCAAAAATATTAAGTTACGTTCCTATCTACACAAAATGAGCTAACAGTACCTTGAGGTCTTGCAGTGCGAGGTCGAGCTTGAGTCTTGGCTAAAACAGGATCCCTAGCGGGTGGAATGTTCTAACCATCTTCTCTATAAATTTTTGTTTATTTATATCTTTATTGTACCCTATCTATCTAATTTTTGTCCATTATTAATCTGCCCCCAGCACCTGCGCTCGCTGGGCGTGGTGGGCAAGTTCGTGGAGTTCTTCGGCCCCGGCGTGGCCGCGCTCAGCATCGCGGACCGCGCCACCGTCGCCAACATGTGCCCGGAGTTCGGCGCCACCGTCGCCTACTTCCCCGTCGACGAGCGCTCGCTGCAGTACTTGGCGCAGACGAGTAACTATCCACTTTACTTGTACAATCATTGTCATTTTGCTTTTCTGGATGATACACATCAGGGGTGGCCAGGGTCGATCGCGACTACAAACCTGATTATGCTAAACTAGTGGAAGATACTGCGACGCAATGCTCCCTTCATAGTATTTAATAAATTTAAGGAAACAATCTCATGTGTGATCCGAAAAGGAACTCCTAAGACTTCATTAAAACATATTTTGTGATTGTGTACTAAACACTATGCTGTTTCATTTAAGATTTCAAGAAGTATGTAAGTGTTCGATCGCACAGGGTTTCGTTAGTAAACAGTAGATCTTATGTATAATCAATTTGATTCACCACTATAATTACTTATTATTGGGTCTAGAAGTAATAATTGCAAACCGATAGTTTTCACCTAAAAAGACACAAAGTGATACCGTCAATGTTGTTTGTCGCGGTGACTGTACTAACATTTTCAATAATGAAAATGTGAGGGTGGATCTGGAAACTGCGCCACCAGTCGGCTCGTGACCGCGGCTGTGTGCAATCCAGCCGAAACGTCCACCGGTGAGTACCTAATACTCATTAAAATAGCGTTTAGACGCGTTTAGACCCGATAACAAGTAAATAGTGTTGCAATGCAACGCGAAAGTTTAAATCATAAATTCACCACTAAACCTAGAGGTACTCGGACTGTCATTTGTTTTACAGTCATATAAAGGGTTCCCCTTTTTTGGTTCATTCAACAGCCGTTTAGATCATTCATACTATTCAACCATTCCGTCCCTTAATACAGCTTTAACGTTATCCCGTTCATTAATTGTATCACTTTTTTCATTCATTCGATTGTATCTTCCATTCGTTCATTCATTCAGTATGTCTGTTTGTTCATCTATTCACTAGTTCCGATCACCCGGTTACACTTAAATACATTCACTCAAAGCTTTCCGTCGTTCTATATCTCTAGATTCGTTTTTTAAATCCCAAATAATTGGTTGTATTGTTTTTGTATTTTCATTTGTAAACCTTTTTAGGTTCTCGCTGAAAACCAGCGTCGTGGTGACATTCCTGCTGCCGCGATTGATGCTGAGTCGGGGACCTTGTTGGCACTTAGTTAATGTTTTAGTTTTTCTCTTTGAATTGGCATGATGACACCTATCTAAAATATTTTCAATACCATGGCGTTTAAAAAGCATAGCCCCTATGAAGTTAATTCAACTAATACATTTCCAAAAAGCTGTAGAATTCAATTTTTAAACACAAAACTCAATAAATATTCGGTCAATTGACTCCGATACATGACAGTGACGTCACGTTCATGAATTCCCATACAAAATCTATGAAGGCAGACCGTTTTGACAGATAAAAAAAGTATGTCAACGATTGGTGGTGTCATCTTGCCTATTGTATTTTATGTGTTAGTTAGTTACCTAGTTTTTTGAGTGCCAATAAAATAATTTTCAATTTCAATTTCATACACTCCCTGGATTCGATTTTTAAGCTATTGTATAGCTTCTATCGCGGGCTTTCAGCGCGGCGACCGAATCGAGAAATTGTGTAACGAAAGAAAACTAACACATCGTCTAACGTCGTTTCAGTTCGGCAGACTTCAGTACTGCGTTTGTGTGCGTGCGACTAGGCGTAATAATAGTAGTCCTCCTGGCCGATTTCGACCACGGCGGCCAATCACAACAGAGATCAGCCAACTGCGCGGGAGATATTATAGTGCACGAGTGTGAGCGCAATACACAGGTTCACTCACTGTTCCATCACTCTCAAAGTTCGGTGAGACGGCAATCCGACATGACCGGAGAGAGATCAGGCGCAGGACCAACGGCTTAACGTGCGCACCGAGGCACGGGGTGTCACACCGACAACTTGCCGACTCCGAGCTGTTGCAGAGAAATTCATGTCAGAAAATCTCAGAAACTATTTGTAACTCGACCTGGGATTCGAACCCAGGACCTCTCGGATGTAAGGCAGAAACTTTGCCACTACACCAACGAGGCGACTAGGCGTATGCAAGTAGTCTTGCAATAGCTTTACCGCGGCAGTCTCCCAAGTGCCACACGTCTTTGTTTATTCATTCAATCATTCATTCATTCTTTATGATTTCAGACCGTGCGGACGACAAGATCAAAATCATAGAAGCGTACCTGCGAGCCACTAAGCAGTTCAGGGATTACACCAACCCTGAGCAAGATCCGGTATTCTCTGAGGTAATTATAATTTTATACAGAACTAGCTGACCCGGCAAACGTTGTTTTTCCATATAAATTATTGTGGACAATCTTTGTCACTAAGGGATATGAAAAAAAAATTTTGGCCGATTCTCAGACCTACTTGATACGCTCACAAAATTTCATAAGAGTCGTTCAAGCCGTTTCGGAGGAGTACGGGAACGAACATTGCGACACGAGAATTTTATATATATAGAGACTAGCGGACCCAGCAGACGCTGTCCTGCCCGCTCTTTTCGCAATTTATCAATATTTTCTCATCGTGTACACCTTCCCTGGACGTCCACAAATATTTCAAGGCTAAAATTATTCAAATCGGTTCAGCAAATCATGATTATATATAAGACTAGTGGAACCGGCAGACGTTGTCCCGCCAGTTGCTTTTTTAAAATTTTCTTATCTCTTAAACCTTCCCTGGACTTTCACAAATATTTTAAGGCTAAAATTATTTAAGTATGTATATCCGTTATCTAGTACCCATAACACAAGCCTCGTAGCTTACTTTGGGACTAGAGAATTGGTGTGATTGTTGAGAAATATTTATTTTATTTATTTATTTATAATGACGGTTGCGATAAAGTAAGAAAGTGGGTGCGAATAAGTCTCTTGAATGATAATTTGCTGGGAGCCTGTTTTATATTTAGTTTTATTAATTTGAGGTGCTTGTGGCGCAGTGGTTGCAGCGCGTTGGTAGTGATACCAAAAGTTGAGCAACCTACGGCGCGGTCATGTTTGGGATGGGTGATCATTCTGACCATTTAAGTGACGTCCATTTTACAAGCATGTCCGTGCTTCGGAAGGCACGTTAAGCGGTTGGTCCCGGTTAATATCGATAGATATTAGTCGTTAAGCCTAGTCAGAGGCCCTCGGGCGGCTTAATAACATCTGACAGTAAGGTTGGTCACTTACCTTACACACACCCCTCCACCGCACCGCACTGAGCCCGCGTGGTGGAGTATGGCTCGCACCACCTCATAGTTGAGATGAGGCCTGTGCCCAGCAGTGGGACGTATATAGGCTGATGATGATGAAATTTTCGTCCTTTTTTTTGTTTTGTAAATTTTAAACCTACCCTACACAATTCCAGGTGGTGGAACTCAACCTGGGCACCGTGGTGACGTCTGTTAGCGGGCCGAAGCGTCCCCAGGACAGGGTGTCCGTGTCTGTCATGAAGAAGGACTTCCAGGAGTGCTTGACTAACAAGGTGAGATTTAGTTTTAAGAAAGAAAGAAAGAAAAAAAATAGTTTAAAAAACTTTAAAAATACACGCTTTTATTGCTAACTAAAAAATTGGTTGCCTGTAAAGTCGGTATACGGGCGAAAGTTTTACGTGACAACGACTTTGAGTGGTAAAATAATTTTAATGTGAATATTCATTCGTATAACATGAACCGGTGTGTATGCCTATCTCTCTCACTCTCTCTCTCGCTCTGTCTCTCTCGCTCTTAGGCGGGTTAACTGTGCTCGAGTGGAAGGGACGCGTGCCTTTCACTTTTTATGTCTGTCTCACTCGCTCTTAGGCGGGCTAACCATGCCCGAGTCGAAGGGACGCGTGCCTCTCACTCGCTCTCATTGTGAGCGCGGAACGTG
Organism: Pyrausta despicata; assembly: GCA_963921415.1. Taxonomy (NCBI): domain Eukaryota; kingdom Metazoa; phylum Arthropoda; class Insecta; order Lepidoptera; family Crambidae; genus Pyrausta; species Pyrausta despicata. The sequence continues at coordinate 7,524,346 of OY992874.1, forward strand.
AGCGGAGCGTAACGCAGTTTCTTGAAGTGTCACCCGGCAAACCAATTTATAAGACGTTGTCACGTCAAAAGAGAAAATAATTTCTGAGTACACGGAATTTACCTCCACATAGCACCCCACGCTTTTTACTCTACTGTAATATAAATTCCGTGTACTCGGAAATTATTTTCTCTTTTTTTGTTAGCAATAAAAGCGTGTTTTTTTAAAGTTTTTCAAACTATTTTTTATTATAGTTAATAAGGATAATGGAATTAAATTATTGCATTGTCATTGGTACTTGGTACGTGTGCAAAGTTTCAAATTAATCCGATTTCTGGAAGGTGGTGAAAATTGAGCTCAAAAATTCCGTTACATACATACACCCCGATTTAATAAAAGCGTGTTAAAAAGAATTAAATTGGGACATCTACATTCCTGATGCGCACTGCAAAAGAGTGGAACTCACTACCTGCGTCAGTGTTTCCCTGCAATTACAACCTAGGAATCTTCAAAGCTAGAGTGAACAGGCATCTTCAAGGTGAGCTCGCTCCATCGTAGACTCAGTCTTTGCCTCGTTCGGGCTTAGTCTTGGGTCACATAAAAAATAATCTTCTTCTTAGCGTGTCGATGGAACACGAGAAATTACTAATTATTCAGCTACTTGTATTGCGGATCGACTGCAGTTCATTAAATCCGCTGGCGCGCAGGTGTTGGGGCACGCCGGGCACGATGTTAAGTGTGCCATAGTTTGCACTGCACCGCAAACACAGCACACATCGCTTGCCGAAAATCGAAATTGGGTCATCAAAAACATAGAACGAAAATAAGTAAATATATTCACTTATTTGCTTTTGAATATGGTTCATTGACAGATAATAAGTAAACGATATAAAGTTCATATGACAGAATTAAAACATGTCTTCTAAGCTTGTGCTGCCACTAAGAGAATACTCTTTCTGAAATCACATAAATTAGAATAATGTGAAAGAATAAAAAATATGAAATACAGCTTTAAAAAAACCTGCTTGGCTTAAAGCATCTATTAACATCAACTTTAAGCATCACTCACCCAGTGACAGATTGTATAAAAGTCTTTCGAGTCTGTGAAAGCTACCATCAAAAGCGTAATTTGGTAGTTTTGCATTATGTTGTTATAAATTTAGGTATGAGTGCGTATTTGTTCCTTCTTCGAAGCCGGTATTAAGATTGTAGATATTTTTATTACTCATTAGTATGCATCACTAATGCTGACATATGACAGAATGTAAACATACTGAAAGCCACCACTGAACGATACTGTCAATGTCATAAATCAAGTCGCAGATGTGTCTCTTGCAACAGGCATTGAAACACCCAGTGACAGAATTGTAAACATGTCAACTCGGTGTTTGAATGCTATTGCAAAACGACTACAACGTAGATAAGATTTTTACTTCTTTTTTTTCTTCTCTTCCTCCTGGCTGTTTTATTATCTCTTAATGGTAGACATCACAAACCCAGTGACATAATTAAAACATGTCTTCTAAGCTTGTGAATGCTGCTACTAAGAGAATACTCTTTCTGAAATCACAAATTAAAATCATGTGGAATTTAAAAAAAATGTAAGTAAAAAATTATAAGAGTTTTAGGCATCTGTTGATCGTTAATCTCACAGCGGTAGGCATCACTAGCCCAGTGACAGAGTGTAAACATGTCTTCTGAGTCGGTGAATGCTACCACTATGAGTGAAATTCGATAGTTTTGCAGATTGTTAATACATCTTTTAAGTAAATGTTCTTTGGAGTTGGCATACTGTAGACATTCTGATAGCTTAGTAGCAGACATCACAAACCCAGTTACAGAGTGTAAACATATCCACTAGGCTTGTGGATACTACCACTAAAATATCGTATCATCTGTGAACCGCTTTTTTTCTCACTTGCATAATCGGCTTGCAATTCGTAGACATTGGAATATCCCAGTAGCAGACATCACAAACCCAGTGACAGAATGTAAACATGTAAACTAAGCTTGTGAACACTTCAACTAAGAGGTGTTTTTTTTTCTGTAAATTGCATCTTAACATAATTAGAAGCAGCCAGTCTCCCTGTGCTATGTTACACTCGCCCAGTGACAAATTGTAAACATGTCGTCTAAGTGAGTGTAAGCTACCATTGAAAAACCATCTGATACACACAATAGTTAATATTACAGATCTAAGGGTAAGATTTTTTTTATAGGTTATATGATGTGATGATAGAATGTGGTTTTCCTTTGCAGCTGGCATAATAATTCGAAGACTTATCCCTCAGTGGCAGGCATCACAAACCCAGTGACAGAATGTAAACATGTCTTCTGATTTTGTGAATGCTACCACTAAAAGTGTAGCTTGCTGTCAGACAAGATCAAACTGCAGTAATATTATGAATCTTAAATAAAACTTTTATTTACGTTTCCTGAATACAAACAACCAATGAATTTGTAAATTTCCGATTTCTCAATAGCAGACATCACAAGCCCAGTGACAGAATGTAAACATGTCTTCTGAGTTTGTGAATGCTACCACTAAGTGTGTAGTTTCCTGTCAGACGAAATCAAACTGCATTATATTTTGAGCAAGTTAAATAAAACATTAAAGTACGTTCTCAGAATACAAACAGCTAATGAAATTGTAGATTTCTAATTTCTTAGTAGCAGACATCACAAGCCCAGTGACAGATGGTAAACATGTCTTCTGAGTTTGTGAATGCTACCACCTCAGTGGTATGGCTCTCAAGCCATATTAGGTAGGTTACTTTCCTCTGTAGCTGCCATTTTTATTTATATCGGTTGTGTGTGATTACTTAGTAGCAGACATCACAAACCCAGTGACAGCTTGTAAACATGTCTTCTGAGTTAGTGAATGCTACCACTAAGAGTCATATTTGGTAGTTTATTTTCATTTGTAGCTGCCATTTGATGTATATCGGTTGTGTGTGATTTCTCAGTAGCAGACATCACAAGCCCAGTGACAGATGGTAAACATGTCTTCTGAGTTTGTGAATGCTACCACTAAGATTGTAGTTTCCTGTCAGACAAAATCAAATTGAATTTATATTTTAAACAAGTTTTGAAGTACAAAATTAAACTTTTGAGTACGTTGTCTAAATACAAACAGCCAATGAAATTGTAGATTTCTGATCTCTCAGTAGCAGGCATCACAAGCCCAGTGACATATTGTAAACATGTCTTCTGAGTTTGTGAATGCTACCACTAAGAGCCATATTTGGTAGGTTATTTTCCTCTGTAGCTGCCATTTCATTTATATCGGTTGTATGTGATTTCTCAGTAGCAGGCATCACAAGAGTGTAGTTTCCTGCCAGAAAAAATCAAACTGCATTTATATTTTGAGCAAGTTAAATAAAACTTTTAAGTACATTCTCTGAATACAAACAGCCAATGAAATTGTAGATTTCTGATCTCATAGTAGCAGGCATCACAAACCCAGTGACAGATAGTAAACATGTCTTCTGAGTTTGTGAATGCTACCACTGAAAGCCATATTTGGTAGTTTATTTTCATCTGTAGCTGCCATTTGATTTATATCGGTTGTATGTGATTTCTCAGTAGCAGGCATCACAAACCCAGTGACAGATAGTAAACATGTCTTCTGAGTTTGTGAATGCTAGTTCTAAGAGTAATATTTGGTAGGTTAAAAACTGAAAGAAATACATAGTTTATGTTTGGTTTTTTCCTCTTTAGGGGCTATTTAATTAGAAGACATTTTGATTTCTCAGTGGCAGGCATCACCAACCCAGTGACAGGATGTAAACATGTCTTCTGAGTTTGTGCATGCTACCACTAAGAGACATATTTGGTAGTTTATTTTCATCTGTAGCTGCTATTTGATTTATATCGGTTGTATATGATTTCTCAGTAGCAGCCATCACAAGCCCAGTGACTGATAGTAAACATGTCTTCTGAGTTTCACAAACTTCTACTTCTAAGAGTTATATCAGGTAAAAGTCTGAAAGAAATACAAAGTTTAAGGTTTGTTCTTTTCCTCTTTAGGGGCTATTTAATTAGAATACATTTTGATTTCTCAGTAGCAGGCATCACAAGCCCAGTGACAGATTGGAAACATGTCTTCTGAGTTTGTGAATGCTACCACTAAGAGTCATATTTGGTAGTTTATTTTCATCTGTAGCTGCTATTTGATTTATATCGGTTGTATATGATTTCTCAGTGGCAGGCATCACCAACCCAGTGACAGGATGTAAACATGTCTTCTGAGTTTGTGAATGCTACCACTAAGAGACATATTTGGTAGGTTATTTTCATCTGTAGCTGCCATGTGATTTATATCGGTTGTGTGTGATTTCTCAGTAGCAGACATCACAAGCCCAGTGACAGATTGTAAACATGCCTTCTGGGTTGGTGAATGCTACCACTGAGAGCCATATTTCGTAGGTTATTTTTCTCTGTAGCCGTTATTTGATTTATATCGGTTGTGTGTGATTCCTTAGTAGCAGACATCACAAACCCAGTGACAGATGGTAAACATGTCTTCTGAGTTTGTGAATGCTAGTTCTAAGAGTAATATTTGGTAGGTTAAAAACTGAAAGAAATACATAGTTTATGGTTGGTTTTTTCCTCTTTAAGAGCTATTTAATTAGAAGACATTTTGATTTCTCAATAGCAAACATCACAAGCCCAGTGGCAGATTGTAAACATGCCTTCTGGGTTGGTGAATGCTACCACTAAGAGTCATATTTGGTAGGTTAATTTTCTTTTGTAACTGCCATTTGATTTATATCGGTTGTATGTGAGTTCTTAGTAGCAGACTTCACAAACCCAGTGACAGATGTCTTCTGAGTTTGTGAATGCTACCACTAAGAGTGTAGTTTCCCGACAGACAAAATCAAACTGCATTTATGTTTTGAGCAAGTTAAATAAAACTTTTAAGTACGTTCTCTGAATACAAACAGTCATTGAAATTGTAGATTTCTGATCTCATAGTAGCAGGCATCACAAACCCAGTGACAGATGGTAAACATGTCTTCTGAGTTTGTGAATGCTACCACTGAAAGCCATATTTGGTAGTTTATTTTCCTCTGTAGCTGCCATTTGATTTATATCGGTTGTGTGTGATTCCTTAGTAGCAGACATCACAAGCCCAGTGACAGATGGTAAACATGTCTTCTGAGTATGTGAATGCTACTTTACCTTTAGCACTTAGAGTGTAGTTTCCTGTCAGACAAAATCAAACTGCACTTCTATTTTGAGCAAGTTAAATACAACTTTTAAGTACGTTCTCTGAATACAAACATCCAATGAAATGTAGATTTCTGATTTCTCAGTAGCAGACATCACAAGCCCAGTGACAGGAAAACATGCCTTCTGAGTTTGTGAATGCTACCACTGAGAGCCATATTTGGGAGGTTAATTTTCTTCTGTAGCTGCCATTTGATGTATATCGGTTGTGTGTGATTCCTTAGTAGCAGACATCACAAGACCAGTGACAGAATGTAAACATGTCTTCTGTGTTTGAGAATGCTTCCACTGAGAGCCATATTTGGGAGGTTAATTTTCTTCTGTAGCTGCCATTTGATGTATATCGGTTGTGTGTGATTCCTTAGTAGCAGACATCACAAGACCAGTGACAGAATGTAAACATGTCTTCTGTGTTTAAGAATGCTTCCACTGAGAGCCATATTTGGGAGGTTAATTTTCTTGTGTAGCTGCCATTTGATGTATATCGGTTGTGTGTAATTCCTTAGTAGCAGACATCACAAGACCAGTGACAGAATGTAAACATGTCTATTGTGTTTGAGAATGCTTCCACTGAGAGTGTAGTTGCCTGTAAGACAAAATCAAATTGAATTTATATCTTGAGCAAGTTTATAGCGTAAATAAAACTTTGAAGTACGTTCTCTGGATACAAACAGCCAATGAAATTCTTTTTTTTTCTTTTCTGGACAAGTTAATCTTCTTAGTTCGCTATTTCTAATCAAATCAAATAAAATCTGCGTAGAATATATCGTACAAATAAAGTGTATCTCTTTCCCAGTAATAAAATTAGAATGAAGCTTATCTTCTGTGAAGTTGATATTCAATATTCGTAGATGTCAAATCTTCTTAAGTCATTTGTTCTTCTTCTTATGTTTTTCGTAGTGAGTATCATGGAAATAACGTGTATCTCTTCCCCAGTGATAGAATAATAGAACGTATCTTCTGAGGAATTGATACACGTTATTTGCAGATTAAAAAATATTCTAAAATCCGTTGACTTTTTCTCAATGTTGTTTCTTTTTTTAATTAAGAACTCTATTTTTAAAGCGTTGTAAATATCTTACAAACAATTAGTATCTCTTTCCCAGTGACAGGTCAACGACATATCTACTGAGAAATTAATACCGATATATTCATAGATTTTAAATGAGTTCCTGAAATTGATGAAGACAAATAAATTTAGTAAAGTAATGATATAAGTGGTAGTTCTTGAAATAATAATAATAAATTTTATCAACGAACACACCAATTACCTAGCCCCAAACTTAGCGTTAGCGTGTGCTATGGTGCCTAGAATAACGGATAGAAATACTTAAATGCATTAATAAACACCCATGACTCAGGTACTAAAGCTCGTGGTCATTACACAAACATTTGCTGCTAGCAGGATTCGAACCCGCGACAACCGGTTTTGTAGTCTGGACCTCAGACCACTAGACCAAAGCTGTCGACCAAATGTTCGTGCCGATTGCTTTATTCCCTTCGTTGTAAGTATCTTACAAATAATAAATAAATAAATATTCCACAACAATCACACCAATTCTATCCCAAATTAAGCTACGAGGCTTGTGTTATGGGTACTAGACAACGGATAAACATACTTAAATACTTTTTTTTGTAAATAAATACATATTATACATAGAAAACACCCAGACCAGTACAAACACACATGTTCATGCACACTTATGCTTGCACTGTGCGGGGATCGAACCCGCGACCCTTGGTTTAGAAGTCCGACCTGTGGACCACTTCACCAAGCGGTCGTCGATTTCGAAATAATTTGTATCTTTTTCCCAGTGATAGAGACGTACATATCCACTGAGATGTCGATATTAGTTACTTGAAGATTGAAATATTGATTGATGACCGCTTGGTGCAGTGGTCCACTACTTCTAAAACAAGGGTCGCGGATTCGATCCCCGCACAGTACAAGCATAACTGTGCATGAACATGTGTTTTTGTACTGGTCTGGGTGTTTTCTATGTATAATATGTAAATTATTGGCATCTCTTTCCCAGTGATAGAATAACTGACATATCTTCTGAGAAACTGATACCGATTATTCAAAGATAAAAATGTGATGATGTCTTCTGGGGTGATTCTTCTTTTTTCTTATTTTGCAGATATCTCATAATACATATCTCCTGAGAAATTGATACCTATTCTTCAAAGATCAAAAAAGTTACACAGATTTACGTTTTCTTCCATTTTAAATATCTTGAATGATTCTTCTTTCTTGATAAAATGCTGATTTCATCTTCAAATAACTAGCATCTCTTTCCCAGTGATAGAGTAACTGACATATCTACTGAGAAATTGATACCGATTATTCAAAAATAAAAATGTGATGATATCTTCTGGGATGGTTCTTCTTTTTTCTTATGTTGCAGAATTCTTAAAAATAACCCGTATCTCTTTTCCAGTGATAGAATAATACATATCTACTGAGAAAACGATACCTTATATTCAGAATATCTTGAATGATTCTTCTTTCTTGTTAATATGCTGATTTCATCTTCAAATAACTAGCATATCTTTCCCAGTGATAGAGTAAGTGACATATCTACTGAGAAATTGATACAGATTATTCGACGATAAAAATGTGATGATGTCTTCTGAAATGATTTTTATTTCTTGATAATATGCTGATTTCATCTTCAAATAATTGGCATCTCTTTCCCAGTGATAGAGTAAGTGACATATCTACTGAGAAATTGATAACGATTATTTAAAGATAAAAATGTGATGATTTCTTCTAGGATGATTCTTCTTTTTTATGTTGCAAATATCTAATAACACATATCTCCTGAGAAATTGATACCTTTTAATCAAAGATCAAAAAAGTTACGAAGATTTACGTTTGCTTTCATTTCAAAATCTTAAATGATTCTTCTTTCTTGATAATATGCTGATTTCATCTTCAAATAATTAGCATCTCTTTCCCAGTGATAGAGCAACTGACATATCTACTGAGAAATTGATACCAATTATTCAAAGATCAAAATGTGTTGATATTTTCTGGGATGATTCTTCTTTTTTCTTATGTTGCAGATATTTAATAATACATATCTACTTAGAAATTAATACCTATTATTAAAAGATCAAAAGAGTTACGAATATTTACGGTTTCTTCCATTTGGAATATCTTGAATGATTCTTCTTTCTTGATAATATGCTGATTTCATCTTCAAATAATTAGCATCTCTTTCCCAGTGATAGAGTAACTGAAATATCTACTGAGAAATTGATACCGATTATTCAAAGATAAAAATGTGGTGATATCTTCTGGGATGATTCTTCTTTTTTTTGTTGCAGATATCTAACAAATAAACGGCATCTCTTTTCCAGTGATAGAATTATACATATTTACTGAGAAATTGATAACGATTATTCAAATATCAAAAAAGTTATACGTTTGCTTCCATTTAGAATATCTTGAATGATTCTTCTTTCTTGATAATATGCTGATACATCTTCAAATAATTAGCATCTCTTTCCCAGTGATAGAGTAACCGACATATCTACTGAGAAATTGATACCGATTCTTCAAAGATAAAAATGTGATGATGTCTTCTGGATAATTCTTCTTTCTTGATAATATGCTGATTTCATCTTCATATAATTAGCATCTCTTTACCAGTGATAGAGTAACTGACATATCTTCTGAGAAATTGATACCGAATATTTAAAGATAAAAATGTGATGTTATCTTCTGGGATGATTCTTCTTTTTTCTTATATTGCAGATATCTTACAAATAACTAGCATCTTTTTTCCAGTGATAGAATAATATATATCTAACTGAGAAATTGATGCCAATTTTTTCGTAGATAATCAAATAGGAAGCTAAAAATCATAAAGCTTTTATTTCCTTCTTCTTAACTTTGTAGATATCTTCCAAATAACTAGTATCTCTTTCCCAGTGATACGAGTAGAATAAGACATATCTACTGAGAAATTGACACCTGCTATTTTTCAGAGCAATAATTTTGTAAACACGCCGTGTTGATAAAAATGCACTTGACAGCAGCTATCACTACACCCAGTGACAGAATTGTAAACATGTCAAACTGAATGTGTGACACCTACCACAAAATGGCAAAAAAACTTTTTAAATACAATAAATAGCTGCCAGAAATATCATAAAATTTAAGTTCGATAGTAGAATACTTTTGTAGGCTTTCACGAAACCCAGTGACAAATTGTAAACATATGACATGTTCACAATTTGTCACTGAGTACACGAGAGCTGGCCAAATATCAGGTATTTAGGCTACTCAGACTAATACAGCCTACATACTTATGTATGGTCGTGATCTGAAAGTGTTTACCAGTAATTGAATTAGATTCTATATGACACTTCTTTAACTAAAGTCCAAAATGTTTTCACAGGTTACTTGTTACCTTTCGAAATTTATTGATCAATTTGACTTATCGAGAATAAAAAAGAAGGTTTTTGATCACTTTTTGGTAATAGAACTATATTCTTTTGAAACGGAACTTGACGGTTATGTAGTCAGAGTCAAAAATATTCATAAAGAAATTAATGATTCGCGCTAAGAAATAAAAACAATCTATAGTGAATCAAATTATTATGAAGAAGAAAACATTTAGAACTTGTGAATAAAGTGGTGATTACTATCTGTTAGCGACTGTACAATTGACAGAGTCTCATCGTAATGAGACAGACGTTTCTAGTAAAATAAGAACTACGAAAGAAAGAAAATGGTTAAATATATCTATAGACACATACACACAATACAATGATTATTAAGGTAGTTTAATAAAAGACGCATTAGAAAAAAACACATATTCGAAAAAATTATCAATTATACAATGAAAAATGTGACAGGTGTTAGTTGAATTCGACAAACACTGTCACAGAACCCAGTGACAGAATGTAAACATGTCTACTGCGAATGTGAGAGCTACCGTAAATGTCGTACGTTCGATAAATCAAATCTAGACTACGTTTTGAAGTGTTCAAAAGCGTCAGGTAGAATATCAGTAGAATACGTCCATTTGACAGCGGCTATCACGAAACCCAGTGACAGAATATAAACATGTCATACTGGGTACATGAGAGCTACATAAAATGGCGATAAGTTTATCGATTACACCGCTAGAAAATAACATTTAATCATGGTGCTGTTACCATGAATGCACGTGTAAGTGGTAGAATATATGCATTTGACAGGAACTGTCACAGAACCCAGTGACAGAATATAAACATGTCTACTGAGTACGTGAGAGCTACCGTAAATGTCAGAAGTTCAATAAATCGAATCTAGACTAAGTTTTAATGTGTTCAAAAGTGGCAGGTAAAATATCAGAAGAATATGTCCATTTGACAGCGGCTATCACGAAACCCAGTGACAGAATATAAACATGTCATACTGGGTACATGAGAGCTACATTAAAATGGCGATAAGTTTATCGATTACACCGCTACAAGGTAACAATTACTCATGGTGCTGTCTCCATGAATACATACACATAGTTGAGTATATGCATTTGACAGGAACTGTCACAGAACCCAGTGACAGAATGTAAACATGTCTACTGAGTAAGCGAGAGTTACGGTGAAATGCTAAGAAATTTAGTATTATAGAGATATTTGGTAGCAGATTCTGGAAGATTACATCAAAAATTAAGGAGAAATAGTCAATTTGATTGTAACTGTCACTAAAAAACCCAGTGACAGAATTGTAAACATGTTAAGTGAGCAGTACTAAAAGCGTCATTTTTTTTTTTGTGTACATTAATCCATACCGTGTCAGTGAAAGCGGCTTTCACGAAACCCAGTGACAGATAAACATGTCTACTGAGTCCATGAGAGCTACCATAAAATGACAAATACCAGAAAAAAGGCAAGCTAACGATTATTGAAGAAAAAAGTGACATACATACTGATATCGAAACAGACCATTTGACAGCAGCTATCACTACACCCAGTGACAGAATTCTAAACATGTCAAACTGAATGTGTGTTACCTACCACAAAATGGCAAAAAAGTCTTCAAATACGTTGGTATTACAATAAATAGTGCCCACAGATATCAGGAAATTTAAATTCGACAGTTGAATACTTTCATTTGAAAGCGGCTATCACGAAACCCAGTGACAGAATTGTAAACATGTCAAACTGAATACGTGAGAGCTACTATCAGATGACAAATAAAAATAACTCGTGACATGTAATGCACTGATTCCTAGTGAAACTGGAAACGGCAGCTGAATGAGGTAAGTCAAGTACCAGTAGAATTATGTTCATTTGACAGCGGCTATCACTAAACCCAGTGACAGAATTGTAAACATGTCTGCTGAGTATGTGAGAGCTACCATAAAATGACAAAAAAAACTCGTGACATAAAATGCGCTGATTCCTAGTGAAACTGGGAGCATAAGAGAACTACTAAAAAACGTTAATAATAACTTTTGTGTACAATTAACCATACTGTGTCTGAAGAATAAGTTCATTTGACAGCGGCTTTCACGAAACCCAGTGACAGATTGTAAACATGTCTACTGAGTCCATTAAGAGCTACCATAAAATGACAAATACCAGAAGAAAGGCAAGCTAACGATGAAGATTATTGAAGTGACATATATACTGATATCGAAACAGACCGTTTGACAGCAGCTATAACTTCACCCAGTGACAGAATTCTAAACATGTCAAACTGAATGTGTGTTACCTACCACAAAATGGCAAAAAAGTCTTCAAATACGTTGGTATTACAATAAATAGTGCCCACAGATATCAGGAAATTTAAATTCGACAGTTGAATACTTTCATTTGAAAGCGGCTATCACGAAACCCAGTGACAGAATTGTAAACATGTCAAACTGAATACGTGAGAGCTACCATCGGATGACAAATAAAAATAACTCGTGACATGTAATGCACTAATTCCTAGTGAAACTGGAAACGGCAGCTGAATGAGGTTAGTCAAATACCAGTAGAATTATGTTCATTTGACAGCGGCTATCACTAAACCCAGTGACAGAATTTTAAACATGTCTGCTGAGTATGTGAGAGCTACCATAAAATGACAAAAAAACTCGTGACTTAAAATGCGCTGATTCCTAGTGAAACTGGGAGTATGTGAGAACTACTACAAAACGTTAATAATATTTATGTGTAAAATTAACCCTACTGTGTCTGAAGAATATGTTCATTTGACAGCGGCTTTCACGAAACCCAGTGACAGATTGTAAACTTGTCTACTGAGTCCATGAGAGCTACCATAAAATGACAAATACCAGAAGAAAGGCAAGCTAACGATGCAGATTATTATTGAAGATAAAAGTGATATATATACTGATATCGAAACAGACCATATGACAGCAGCTATCACTACACCCAGTGACAGAATTATGGACATGTCAAACTGAATGTGTGTTACCTACCACAAAATGGCAAAAAAGTCTTCAAATACGTTGGTATTACAATAAATAGTGCCCACAGATATCAGGAAATTTAAATTCGACAGTTGAATACTTTCATTTGGAAGCGGCTATCACGAAACCCAGTGACAGAATTGTAAACATGTCAAACTGAATACGTGAGAGCTACTATCAGGTGACAAATAAAAATAACTCGTGACATGTAATGCGCTGATTCCTAGTGAAACTGGAAACGGCAGCTGAATGAGGCAAGTCAAGTACCAGTAGAATTATGTTCATTTGACAGCGGCTATCACTAAACCCAGTGACAGAATTGTAAACATGTCTGCTGAGTATGTGAGAGCTACCATAAAATGACAAAAAAAACTCGTGACATAAAATGCGCTGATTCCTAGTGAAACTGGGAGTATGTGAGAACTACTACAAAACGTTAATAATATTTATGTGTACAATTAACCCTACTGTGTCTGAATAATATGTTCATTTGACAGCGGCTTTCACGAAACCCAGTGACAGATTGTAAACATGTCTACTGAGTCCATGAGAGCTACCATAAAATGACAAATACCAGAAGAAAGGCAAGCTAACGATGCAGATTATTATTGAAGATAAAAGTGACATATATACTGATATCGAAACAGACCATATGACAGCAGCTATCACTACACCCAGTGACAGAATTGTAGACATGTCAAACTGAATGTGTGATACCTACCACAAAATGGCCAAAAAGTCTTCAAATACGTAGGTATTACAATAAATAGTGCCCCAGATATCAGGAAATTTAAATTTGACAGTAGAATACTTTCATTTGACAGTGGCTTTCACGAGACCCAGTGACAGATTGTAAACATGTCATACTGAATACATGAGAGCTACCATAAAATGACAGGTGTCAGTAGTTCTTAAGATTTTATGCGTTGGAAAAGTTGATAAATATGTAAGTCAGATAATATCAGCAGAATAAGTACATTGGACTGGAATTGTCAACATGTCATACTGACTGTATTAGAGCTCCCGTGAAATGTCAAATACTAAAAAAAACAATACATAAGCGGGATGATCTAAATACAGTTGTGGCAACACACTAAAGAATACACTTCCAAAATTAAAGTACATTTGACAGTAGCTGTCACTAAACCCAGTGACAGAATTGTACACATGTCTACTGAGTATATGAGAGCTTCCGTAAAATGACAGAAAAATTTTTTTACGTCTCTAAAAACATTAAAACACTTACCTGCCAAAGCTTTTCTATGTTTGTTTATCTTTTAACATAGATCGCACAATATTTTGCACACTTCACACTCTGATAAAGAAATAATAATGTATTACACAGTTATAAGTAGTACCTATATTGAAAGAAAATTATAACTTTTCGATGTGTCCTTCACAAAGTGTGGTATGATTCTGATTGACAAAGTTAATATTTTAAGTATTTATACCGATTTGAAAAAGCTTGTGATTCATTTAAACACCTAGCGAAATAATTTTGAAAGTAATCAGAGACTTAAAATTTCAAAAATAATTAGTTAATGAACCCTTTTCTAATTAAACGAAGAACATATTTTCCCTGTGACTGTATTCGCGTCGATTAAATGTAGAATTGTGCTTTTAACTTTTTAGCATACGTAATGCATAAAAAGATTTTTAATAATTAAATTTGTAAAAAAATTGGAAAAAGAAAGGATGCTTCTAGGTTTGATCTTGTATAGCGCCGTCTCGCTTTCACTGAATAAGTTGACACACCAATATTACACTAGATGACACCACCAATCGTTGACATACTCTTTACCATCTGTCAAAACGGTCTGCCTCCATAGATTTTGTATGGGAATACTATAATTTGACGTCATAATATAGTATCAGATATCGAAGTCATTTGACTGAGTATTTATTTAATTCTATGTAAGTAAAAATTGTTTTTTACAACTTTTTTGGAAATAAATAGATTTTACTAGCCTCATTGAGGTTATGTTTTTAAAACACCATTGACGACCACTTTGGTGTAATGGTCAAGAAGTTGACTATTATCCAAGAGGTCGCGGGTTCGATACCTGCACTGTACAAACATTTGTGTGCATGAACATGTCTGTTTGTACTTGTCTGGGTGTTATATGTATTTATTTAAGTTCAATTGTAATACCACTGTTGATTCTGATATCTGTAACACAAGTGCATAATTAAGCTACTTACCCTGAAGTCAGATCAATGTGTGATGTTGTTGTATATTTATGACAATGGTCTCAAAAATATTTACGATAGGTGTCATCATGCCCCTTTACAAATAAAAAGTTACTTGTCTAGTTAATACGAGTATACTTACCACAACTAATTCTTAATCAGGAAATAATTCAGAAATCCATGCTATAGGTGGTTACTTCACACAAACTATGTATTTCATTTAAAACAAAAACACTTAAAATATTCATACCACATATTTACATTTTTTTTTCGATTAAATCACTGCAAAATATTATAATTAACTTTCTAACTGTTGCTAATTATTATTTTTTCATTTTATTGTAGGTACTTGTTACACTTATCACATTCAAGTTGATACTGATTTGAAATTCCCATTTCCTAGGTTTATATACACATTTTAATGGATAGGGTTAAAATTACCTGGATAATTAGTGATGATTACTAATTAGCGTTACTCAAGTAATTTTAACCTTTAAAGTGTTCTAAATAAAAACAATTTGCTAATTATTCAGTTGATGAAATTTGTTATGATGTCATTAAATGTGGGTCTGGAAATTTAATATTGAAAACGAAAATAAGGTTTGTTATTTTCTTGAGTCATCTACAGGGTTACTGGTAACTCGACGCATTCCTTAAAAAAAGACAAAGATGAGGTAATCAGCAACAAAAAAGGTTAGAAGCAATTGACTTTAAACATATCGTGCTTTTAAGATTGCGAAATTTCATGTTAAAGGGGCTTTAAATGCAATATTTTGTAATTTTTCAACCCCCCTTCGTTGATGGGACCTTTTTTGTAGGAAATGACCTTTACTATACTTAGACGACCGTTTGGTGCAGTGGTCCACATGTCGGACTTCTAAAACCAAGGGTCGCGGGTTCGATCCCCGCACAGTACAAGCATATTATGTGTGCATGAACATGTGTGTTCGTACTGGTCTGGGTGTTTTCTATGTATAATATGTATTTATTTACAAAAAAAGTATACAAGTATGTTTATCCGTTGTCTAGTACCCGTAACACAAGCCTTGTAACTTAATTTGGGACTAGAGAATTGGTGTGATTGTTGTGAAATATTTATTTATTTATTTATTATTATTTACTATAACTCTTTTTAAGGAATACGTCGAGTTACCAGTAACCCTGTATATATGTTATTTATCTTTAAAGTCCGTTACTGGCAAGTAAACTTTGTCAGCAGTTAGATCTTATAGTCAAAAACACAAAATTCAAGTTTCAACTACATTTTAACTGCAGTTGTAATTATTTATTTCATCGAACAACAAAGTGAAGTTACAAACCTTAGTGGTATTATACTAAGTTAACACCTACATGTTTTATAAGAATTTTTATTTGATAATAAAAGGAAAAATAAGATCTAAATAGGGTTAGTAAAAAATTCATCTTACACACTATGTTAGTACCCAATAACTAATTTGGTGCATATGTTTTGGCTTATGTGCCACATTAGGGGACAAACATGTAGTCGCCCTGCAATGACTCTCAGGATACCGTTGGAGCTGTCGCGCACACTGAACATCAGGGATGCTTGTTACTTTCTGATAATAGCCGCGAAGCCTTAAACCACAAACTGCCTCGTTTTGGTGTAGTGGCAAAGTTTTTACCTTACTTCCGAGAGGTCCTGGGTTCGAATCCAGGTCGATCCAAAAATTTATTCTCAGATTTTCTGTCATGAATTTCTTAAAAACAGCTCGCAGTCCGGAAGTTGGCGGAGTTACACCCCCGTGCAACAGAAAACACGTTAAGCCGTTGGTCCTGCGCCTGATCTCTCTCCGGTCATGTCGGATTGCCGTCTCACCGAACTTTGAAAGTGATGGAACAGTGAGTGCACCTGTGTATTGCGCTCACACTTGTGCATTATAATATCTCCTGCGCAGTTGGCTGATCTCTGTTGAGATTGGCCGCCGTGGTCGAAATCGGCCTGGAGGATCTATCTATATTCATGAGAAGGATAAATTACATCCCAATCTGTTCAGTAGTGTAGGCGTGAGAGAGTAACAAACAGCTATTAAATTGTCGTAGTGTGGTCTTAATTTTATCTATGTAGCTCTTAGGAACTGATTCTCTGATCCATTTTATAAATATGATGATGATGATGATCTATCCGACCGTCTTCGGCCATGGCGACCACTTCGACTCCTAGTCGGTTTGGCGTTGATGCGCTCGTAAGTGGCTGATGTAGCCGATTTTTGCAGTAAAATTTCGCGCGCAGTGAGGGCAGGTGAGCGCGCCACTCACATAATTATAGTTAATTGCGGCGACTGGACGGGCTTTTAACTCATCGCGCTTAGCGTCGAGGTCAGCTTTACGCTGCTCCTCAAACTCGCGGACTCGCCTATTCACAGTCGCGCGCCATTCTGGGCGATGTGCTGCCAAACCCTCCCATTGGGTGGGCTCAATATTACACCTCTTCATGTGGCGCTTAAGAACATCCTTGTATCTGAGGAGTGGTCCGCCAGGTTTTCGCTTACCCTCCTCTAGCAAATATATCAATGTGTTTTTAGGGGATATGTTTTCAGGTCTAAGCCGTTGGTCCGTAGTTTTGTATATCCATCCCTGTCCATGTTACAAGCTTGGCCATGCGAGTAAACTCGCTGGCTAGACCCGTCAATACAAACAATACACTTAGCTAGTATGGCCTGAGGTGTCAATAAATGAAAACAACTTAAAGATTTGTTGTTACAAAAATTTATATTATTTACAAAATAATTTTATGTCTTACAGTAATCGTTTATACGTATAAAAAGCACTAAGGCCCTCTTGAGCAATACAGGGTTTAATTTAAATAAAATAAAAAATTGTTTATTTCGATCAACTTGTAGCTCATAGTATGGTTAGATAGATAGATAGATTAACACTTTATTGTACAACACAAAATAAAATTACAGACAGGTTTAACAAAGAAAGATGTACAATTTAGGCGGTCTTATCGCTTGTAGCGATCTCTTTTGATTGTTAATAAATGACAAAACCTTAAAAGCTAATGTTAGTTCTTATTAAGAGTAATAATTCTTTCATACTTCTTTACATTATTATTGGTATCTTGAAGCGTTTTTTTAAATGAATAATTTTCCCCGTTTTTGTCACTTTCCCCATTATTTCTTCGCTCCTAACAGTTGTAGCGGGATGTTATTTAGCCTTAAACGTTCCTCAATAAATGGTCTATTCAACACAAAAATATTTTTTCAATTTGCTGAGTCAAATAAAAAAAGTCCCATTAAAATCGGCCCAGTAGTTTCCGAGATTCAATTTTCTGCCTACCCCCTTAGTCTATTGGCGTGATTATTTCTATCCTTCTTTACTTTCCAAGTAATGTTGAGTCAAATAAAAAAAAGTCCCATTAAAATCGGTTTAGTAGATTCTGAGATTCAATTTCCTGCCTGCCCCCTAAGTTCATCGGCGTGATTATTTATATCCCAGTTTACTCTCCAGGTGATACTGAGTCAAATAAAAAAAGTCCCGTCAAAATCGGTCCAGTAGATTCTGAGATTAGCCCGGACAAACAGACAGACAGACAGACAGACAAAAATTTTAAAAATTGTTGTTTTGGCTTCTATTACGGTAATTAAGACCCCCTGTAACAATTTTTCATAAAAATCTTCAATGTACAGAAATCGATCTTTTACAGTCTTATTATATGTATAGATGTTGGTTAGTTAGTTTTCAGCTAATGTTAGGTCTAATTTTACCCAGAATCTAATAACTTATATAGTTATTGCTTTTCAGCTAGCTTTGCTTTCTCGAAAAACACTCTCGAAGGGTGAATGCAGAAATAAGGGTTGTAACATACAACAAAAAGATGTAATAAAAAATAATAAATAATAAAAATAATAATAATTTTCATTAATATAATTAATTAAAATTTTGTTTATCCATACTAATATTATAAATGCGAAAGTAACTCTGTCTGTCTGTATGTTACTCAATCACGCCTAAACCACTGAACCGATTTGCATGAAATTTGGTATGAAGATATTTTGTTACCCGAGAAAGGTCATGGGCTAGTTTTCAAAATGACGCATTCCCATGCAAAAATTCAGGTAGGCCGATCGCCTTTTTTCCAAATATGTATAAGAAGAATTGCTGTTCGTTAGTCTCACTAAAACTCGAGAACGGCTGAACCGATTTCAATAATTTTAGCCATGAAATATTTGTTGAAGTCCAGGGAATATGTAAACCATAAGAAAATATTGATGAATTGCGCAAATAGTGGGCAGGACAGCGTCTGCCGGGTCCACTAGTATGCTTAGAAGATTTCTTCATTACCGCAGTAGATCGTTCCATAACTCGAACATTTAGTGAGTCAGCTTTATGATGATGGAACTCATGAGCTGAATCACCAAATATCCTCGTTTGGATGTCTCCGAACTTGGTGGTGGTTTCATCATAGATTTTCAGTCACTGCTTCAGAAGGCTTAGTGGTCATTCAGAGGTTTTAATCAATTTCAGGCCGATCCATTTCGGCTGTAGAAACATTTAGACGTTTGTCCTGCGCCTGATCTCATCACTGGGATAGCACTCTTCACAAGCGTTTTTGTATAATTATTATTATACAGGTTGGCGACCACAATACGACATTTGAATTTTTGTCTGTT
Organism: Pyrausta despicata; assembly: GCA_963921415.1. Classification (NCBI taxonomy): domain Eukaryota; kingdom Metazoa; phylum Arthropoda; class Insecta; order Lepidoptera; family Crambidae; genus Pyrausta; species Pyrausta despicata. The sequence goes on from OY992874.1 coordinate 7,543,802, forward strand.
ACGCTCTCACGTCTTAACTACTGAACAGATTTGAATGAAATTTGGTACACATACATGGTCGTCAACATTATATATGTGTATAAAATTTCATGCCAATCTGTTCAGTAGTTTAGGCGTGAGAGCGTAACAGACAGAAATTCAATTGTCGTTTTGTGGTCGCCACCCTGTATAATGGATGCTAGCTTCATTGTGTGCTTAAAAATAAGTTTGTGATAATTTGTAAACATATAAGGGGTCTAGTATTATTTTAGACTATAAATATTTAATTTTATTACTTGTACATGTAAAAAAATACAATTCAGAGCTCATAAACATACATACATACCGGTCTAAAATCGTAACCCACCTCTTTTGCTTAGCTGTAGTCGGGTAAAAGAAAAATGATTGATTATAGAAAAATCTGTGAATGCAGATTTTGTTTGGAACCTTTTTGGATTTTTTAACACTTGGCCGGTTTGCGTGAGAACGAAAAAATTAAAAAAATATATATCTATATTTATCATTAAAAATCAATTTATTTTTGTAAATAAACTTACAAGAAGCACTTTTACACGTCCCAACATATAAATGAACCTACCACCGCTTCGGGACAATTTGGGCCAGTGCAGAGAAGAAGCGGCGCAAGAAACTCTAGTCACTATTGTCATTGCCTCTTTTCAAATTTGATTAACAATAAATTGTTATATCTATGCGACTTACCACCTCAATAATATTCAAAGTTAACATATAGTTTGCGGTTAGTCATATATTTATAGTGTATTTTATCTCTGCTGTGGTCACTTGTTTATTGATTTTTAATTTTGTATATCATTCACAGTTACAATGCGGTTTTGATGTGTTGATTTTGACTACTTGAAAACTGTCTAGTTCTGCATCTAATTCTTTTTAGGGTTCCGTACCTCAAAAGAAAAAAACGGAACCCTTATAAGATCATTTTGTTGTCCATCCGTCCGTCCGTCTGTCAAGACCGTTTTTCTCAGGAACGCGTGGAGGTATCAAACTGAAATTTCTATATGATACTTAGGTCTTACTGTCCCTGGAAGCTGTAGAAAAATCAACTTTCTAAGCCAACACAATCAAAAGATACAGCCATTTAGGCCGCAAATTTCGGCAAATTTTCAAAACTAGCACGGGAATCAAAACCTACAGGGTACTTCCCGTAAACTTAGAATCTTGAAATTTAGTACGAAGTCACGTCTTATAGTACGTGTGATGTGAGTGAGTGAGTGCACCTGTGTGTTGCGCTCACACTTGTGCTGGTTCACTAGTTGGCTGATCTCTGTTGAGATTGGCCGCCGTGGTCGAAATCGGCCAGGAGGACTATTATCTTTTTATTTACAAACTTTTATTGAGTGTGTAGCAAAATTTTATCCACTTCCCAGTGTCCGTTTAAGCTGAAATTTGTATTTTTTATTATTTATTTATTTGTATGCACGTTTGGTTTTGATGACAACGCACATTTTAATGCATAAATCAATATATAATTAACTAGTAGGCAGACGCTGTCCTGCCCGCTATTTTCGCAATTTATCAATATTTCCTCATCGTTTACACCTGGACTTCCACAAACATTTCAAGGCTAAAGTTATTGAAATCGGTTGAGCCGAGTTTTAGTAAGACTAACGAACAACAATTTACGAGGGCGTTTTGAGAACTCCATGACTTTCAGGCTGAATAGAAACTTTTTTTATTTTTAATGATATTTTCTTAAAAGTAATATTTTTGCGAACCTAAAATAATTCTATTTTCAAATATGGCGCGAAAACAATATTTAATAACAAAAGAAGTTTGGCGGCTGTGAAGGTGTTCTTCGAAAATGGAGAAATCCGAGTTTCGAGTCTTGATTAAACACTATTTTTTACGCGGGAAAACCATTAAACAGACCGAAGACAAGTTGAAAAAATATTACGGGGATTCAGCGCCGTCTCATGGAATGGTACATAAATGGTTTACTGAGTTTCGTTGTGGACGTATTACAACCAATGATGCCGAGCGCCCAGGAAGGCCGATTGAGGTAACCACTGAGGACATTGTTAACAAAATCCACGATATTGTTTTGGCTGACCGTCGAGTAAAGATACGCGAGTTAGCTGAGGCTGTGCACATCTCAACTGAACGAGTTTTTCATATTTTGCACGATATTTTGGGAATGAAAAAACTTTCTGCAAGATGGGTGCCGCGCTTACTGACAGTCGACCAAAAGCGAAAACGCGTGACTACTTCTGAGGCATGTCTGGCTATGTATAATCGCAATCCAAGTGAATTTTTGCGTCGGTACGTAACCGTGGATGAAACGTGGGTCCACCATTTTACGCCAGAGACTAAACAACAGTCAAAGCAGTGGACTTCTACCGGCGAACGTGCACCAAAGAAGGCAAAAACGGTATGTTCGGCTGGTAAAGTGATGGCAACAGTATTTTGGGACAGTCAAGGGGTTATTTTCATCGATTTCTTGGAGAAAGGCAAGACAATAACCGGTGCTTACTATGCTGCATTGCTGGAAAGATTTAATGAAGAGTTGATGAAGAAACGACCGCATCTAGCAAAGAAAAAAGTTCTATTTCATCAGGATAATGCTCCGGCCCAGTCGTCTGCAGTCGCGACTTCAAAACTTGTCGAATTAGGATACGAATTATTGCCGCACCCTCCATATTCACCAGATTTAGCCCCCTGTGACTTCTTTCTCTTCCCAAACATGAAGAAATGGCTTGCTGGGCAAAGATTTTCATCCAATGAAGAGGTGATAGCTGCAACCGAGGCCTATTTTGCAGGCTTTGACAAAAAGTATTTTTTGGATGGGTTGAAGAGATTGGAGCATCGCAAAAAAAAAGAGTGTAGAGTTGAAAGGAGAGTATGTAGAAAAATAAAATGTTTTTGTACACAAAATATATGTTTTTCTTTTCAAAGTCATGGACTTATCAAACCGCCCTAGTATATTTATATATAAAAAGCGATACTGGGCGAAGAGCCATTTAAATCTGTTTATTTTCATTTAAATCTGTTTATTAGTCGGCTTAAAAGCGAGGGGCCCATTTGAATTTTCCCATGGAAATGCGTCATTTTCCCGCGGTAAAAAGTACCTTTCTATGTCCTTTCTCGGGTACCAAAATATCTCTCTACGAAATTTCGTGCAAATCGGTTCAGTAGTTTTGGCGTAGATTGAGTAACTTACAGACAGACAGAGTTACTTTCGCATTTATAATATTAGTATGGATTATGCACAAATATATATTAAGGCCCTCTCGGGCATAGTTTTTGTTTGTAATTATTTCTACGAAAAAGTGACAAATAAGCGCCATTTCGAAGGTTTTTTCATTAGCAAAATCATTTTTAATCGTGTCATAATACTCAAAATGGCTTAAGTTATAAGAACTGTGTACTACGCAATGTTAATTGTAAAAAGGGCTGTTGAGTTTCTCAATAAATAAAATAAATAAATAAAATAAAACTACTTTATCTTTTTCATGAAATTAATTAATTTTGATACAAATAGCTTCTTGCCAACGGCTTCGCCCGCATTAAATAGGTTCTATGATTTATGAAGCATGTTATTACATATGAAAGGTTCATCCTAAATCAACATCCGTTAAGTAGTTTTAAAGATCTAAACATACATGTATGTTTAGATCTTTAAAACTACTTAACGGAATACAGACAGGGACAGACGCGTGATGCGACTTTGCTTAATTATACTATGTAGGGATTACTGTCCTCATTGCGTAACATTATGATTTAACTAAATACGCAATTACAAATTAATCAATTGAAGGTTCTTCTAAATAATCAAATTAGGCAAATTACGTAAATATGTGACATTATACTTATTCGTTTTGCAAGAAATTATTAATATTCACTCATCAACATAATGAGTTATTGGACCAGTTGGAAAAGTGCTGATTTCGCAATGTCACCGCTACATTGTTTAGGTGTACAGTCGTGGGCATGTCGGACTATTTGGTTGTGCCATTATCGTCCTTATTAGAAGGGTATAAGACACTGCATTGAACACTTGATTTGATGCGTAGTTGTACTTGTGGTCAGTTTTATCGGACAAACCAGAAATTAACTTCGGCTGTTTAAATTAAAATTGTTTAAAATGCCACCAAAGAGTTTTTATATTTGTATTCCCTTTTTTCTTTTTTTATGTAAGGTATTTTAAAACACCACTTATTTATTTCCAGTACCGCTGGTTGAATATTTAATAATAGTCCTCCAGGCCGATTTCGAACACGGCGGCCAATCTCAACAGAGATCAGCCAACTGCGCAAGAGATATTATAGTGCATAAGTGTGAGCGCAATACACAGGTGCACTCACTGTTCCATCACTCTCAAAGTTCGGTGAGACGGCAATCCGACATGACCGGAGAGAGATCAGGCGCAGGACCAACGGCTTAACGTGCGCACCGAGGCACGGGGGTGTAACACCGCCAACTTCCCGACTCCGAGCTGTTTTTGAGAAATTCATGACAGAAAATCTCAGAAACAATTTTGGCTCGACCTGGGATTCGAACCCAGGACCTCTCGAATGTAAGGCAGAAACTTTGCCACTACACCAACGAGGCAGGCGGTTGAATATTTATTTATTTAAAAAATAATATGCGACCCATAAAATAAAAAATTAACAAAACCCCGTCGTGAGCCAAAAACAGCTGGTGACCTTTGGCTGGACGGATTTTGACCAACCAGGTGGAAAGACCAACCGTATAAGAACCACTGAGATTAAATTATTTGTAGAATATAACAAATACCGCATTGAAATCGTTCCGTCTTTTCGGGAACTACGGTCCAACATACAGATACACTCTAATATAACATATAATTGGGGACAAACTTACAACTCTCCTTTTTTTCGTCGGGGTTAAAAAATGTGATTAATTATTAATATATGTATATACATACTAGCTGTCCCGGCAAACGTTGTTTGGCCATATAAATTATTGTGGACAACCCTTATCACTAAGGGATATGAATAACAGATGTTGGTCGATTCTCAGACCTACTCAATATGCTCACAAATTTTCATGAGAATCGGTCGAGCCGTTTCGGAGGAGTACGGGAACAGAGATTGTGACACGAGAATTTTATATACATACTAGCTGTCCCGGCAACCGTTGTTTTGCCATTTAATTTTTTTTTATCACTTAGAGGTATGAAAAATAGATGTTGGCCTATTCTCAGACCTACTCAATATGCTCACAAAATTTCATGAGAATCGGTCAAGCCGTTTCGGAGGAGTATGGCAACGAAAACTGTGACACGAGAATTTTATATATTAGACTAGCTGACCCAGCAAACGTTGTTTTGCCATATAATTGTTAAGGGTGGACTACCCTTATCACTAAGGGGTATGAAAAATAGATGTTGGCCGATTCTCAGACCTACTCAATATGCTCACAAAATTTCATGAGAATCGGTCAAGCCGTTTCGGAGGAGTACGGGAACAAACATTGAGACACGAGAATTTTATATATTTTCCAATTCGGCACAAGCTAAGCCACTCCCAATTGCTTGTCTTTATGTTTCATTGAATCTTAGTTTTTAAGATGTAAGCCATAATGATTATTATTATTATTTTATGTTTTTCTTTTAATCTCGGGACAGACCGAAAGAATTGCTTTTTTTTGCCAGCCTCGGTAGAAAAATATGACTCACGGGCCTAAGCCAAGTGGGCCTTATTACCTAAATGTTGTGTTGTGTGGTCATCCTGTACAATTTTTATTATATAATATAAATATACAACAACATAACATACACATTGATCTGACTCCGTGGTAAGTAGCTTAAGCACTTGTGTTACAGATATCAGAATCAACAGTGGTATTACAAATAAACTTAAATAAATACATATAACACCCAGACCAGTACAAACAGACATGTTCATGCACACAAATGTTTGTACAGTGCGGGGATCGAACCCGCGACCTCTTTGTGTAATAGTCAACTTCTTGACCATTACACCAAAGTGGTCGCCATTATTATTAAAATTTAACTCTAAACTTACATGTCCAGCCAGAAAACTCGAATCACACACGTACACTCACCACAAAATTAAACATAGTACGTGAGACAAAACTATAGAAGATGATGTTATTATAACATATATTTGTAACTGAAAATATCTCGTAGCGTGCACACAGCACTTTTTCACTTCCTTATTTCGTATGCGTATATAAAATCAGTTTGTTTGTCTGTATAGATATACATCTTGTGACGTATTTCTATTGGTTTTGTTACGTTTTTTTATTAAATGATAATTATGTTTTTTCAACGCCCATTTTATAATTTTATTTACATAAAACCTTCTGCACGAACTTGTGTACAGTGGCGGCCTTAATGCCGGAGGCATTCTCTACCAGTCAACGACAGTTCCAAGCAGATAACGTACAGAAGATTCACAGATTTGACGATCGCTTGGTGCAGTGGTCCACAGGTCGGTCTTCTAAAACCAAGGGTCGCCGGTTCGATCCCCGCACAGTAAAAGCAAAAGTGTGCATGAACACGTGTGTTTGTACTGGTCTGGGTGTTGATATGTATTTATTTACAAAAGAATAATCTCTATATATATAAAATTCTCGTGTCACAATGTTTGTTCCCGTACTCCTCCGAAACGGCTTGACCGATTCTCATGAAATTTTGTGAGCATATTGAGTAGGTCTGAGAATCGGCCAACATCTATTTTTCATACCTCTTAGTGATAAGGGTTGTCCACCTTAAACATTTATATGGCAAAACAACGTTTGCCGGGACAGCTAGTTAATAAAAAAATAATAATTAAGTATGTTTATCCGTTGTCTCGTACCCATAACACAAGCCTCGTAGCTTAATTTGGGACTAGAGAATTGGTGTGATTGTTGTGAAATATTTATTTATATATATTTATACTACAAATAAAAAAGAAAATTAAAGTAAAATGGTTAGGTACCTACTTACTGAATTTAAAAATAGAAAAAAATTATAAACATACATACCAACTAATCACTTACATCTTATGTATTACATTCTCGTGCGTGTCACAATGTTCGTTCCCTAATTCCCTTACTCCTCCAACTTTATATTATGTAGTTGTTTGCAAAAGCAATAAAAAAATTGTAAACACTTCACTTTGTGGATTTGTTTCTAGGCTAATGACTTAACAAAAAACAACTACTTAACTTGAAAGTTAAAACACAATAAATCTTAGACGGCGGCCATTTTTTTTTAATTTAGTGCTGATTCTCCATGAAACTTGGTTTTTGGGACTATTTCGACAAGACTGGAACAGAGAAAAAAAAATTGGTTGCCTGTAAAGTCGGTATACGCGCGAAAGTTTTACGTGACAACGACTCTGAGTGGTAAAATAATTTTAATGTGAATATTCATTCGTATAACATGAACCGGTGTGTATGCCTATCTCTCTCTCTCTCTCTCTCGCTCTGACTCTCTCGCGCGAAACGTGAGCGGAGCAGCGTAACGCAGTTTCTTGAGGTGTCACCTGGCAAACCAATTTATAAGACGTTGTCACGTCAATAGATTTACTGTTAGTACTAAATAGTAGATTCATTCAAAAACTAGCTGACCCGACGAACTTCGTACCGCCTTAGCGTTGCAATGATTGAACAATGTCATCGAATGACATTGACATTAGTTACGCGCGTTTTATAAAATATGCAAAATTAAATGTATATTTTTCAATATTTCTGAGAGATTTTCTTAATATTTCTTTTCGTAAGAACCTTCTCCTAATAATAACAAATACAACAAAGAAAGAATTAGTGAAATCGGTCCAGCCGTTCACGCGTGATGTCGTGACCAAGGAAAACGGGTTTCATTTTTATATACATATATAGATGGGATGAGTATTTTTCATATGAAAGAAAAATAGTTGTACCGTAGATATTCCCTATTCCTAACTTAAAGCTATTTTTTTAAAATATTATTTCCGACTGCAGACATCACAGTTTTTACATAATGTCTCGAAGTACGGTTACGGTTACGGTTACGGTTACAACAGTTACGGTTCATAAGCAATACAGAATTTTAGGGTGCATTTATTATTTTATTTAAAACTTTATTGCACAAGAAATGTACAAAGGGTGGACTTAATGCTAAAAGCATTTTCTGCCAGTCAACCTCAAGGTGATGCGGGAAGAAGGCAATGGGTGCAGTGAAAATTAAATAAAAAATTGGTTGCCTGTAAAGTCGGTATACGGGCGAAAGTTTTACGTGACAACGACTTTGAGTGGTAAAATAATTTTAATGTGAATATTCATTCGTATAACATGAACCGGTGTGTATGCCTATCTCTCTCACTCTCTCTCTCTCGCTCTGTCTCTCTCGCTCTTAGGCGGGTTAACTGTGCTCGAGTGGAAGGGACGCGTGCCTTTCACTTTTTATGTCTGTCTCACTCGCTCTTAGGCGGGCTAACCATGCCCGAGTCGAAGGGACGCGTGCCTCTCACTCGCTCTCATTGTGAGCGCGGAACGTGAGCGGAGCGTAACGCAGTTTCTTGAAGTGTCACCCGGCAAACCAATTTATAAGTCGTTGTCACGTCAAAATGTAAATTGTAATTTTAGTATGAATTTGGTGCGTACAAAAATATGTACACACGGCTTTACATCAAGCTGTTCATTTTCGTTGCAAAATCACCATTATTCCGTAAGTATAAGATATAGTGATTAACTTGACATGACGCCTACAAAAAATATGTTATATGTAAAAAAATCCTTTTTCACTGAATAAACATAGTCTGCGACCAAGATGTCCCGGGTTCGAACGCCAGATTGGTCTTATTTTGACTATCGAGTTATTCGAAATTGTATTTTAATTTATTTATTGAGAAACCATACAGTGTTTTGATAAATATGTTATATGAAATAGAAGTTTTTATTATGTATTTTGCGTTGTGACTACAAACAAATTAATTATCAAAAGGTTTATCTGGTACGGCTAATGATTTCACGCAAAACTTGAAAATAACAAAATATCCATTGTGTCACTAATAACTTTTCTTTTGAATAACAGATCAACTAATTTATTTTAGATGTAAATAATGTAATTAGTACAATATTTTAAAAGTGTTATTTATACTTATTCATAAGTTATTAGTGGTGACTAATGGATGTCACAAGTTACACTAATAGTTTTATGAATTTGTTTCTTCGGTTTACGCGAACAGTAGACATTGAAATGATACAATTTTTAACGGATTATTTCGCGATTTATTTACATATCCAAAAAAAGTGTTATCTTCAACTTCTTTGCACAACTCCTGAAATTCACCCCCAGTAAATGCAGTCCCTCAGTCGCTTATTATTCATAATAATATAATAATAAATCATTTATTTCGAGAATCCACTCATAGAAACATACACAAACATATTACAAGGAGATACACGGATACAGATACAATAACACAAAAACACCGTCAAAGTCATAAATTCATATTAAGTCATATAATTAATAGGTAGTTGCAACATTTGCATTTGATTCCAAAATTCATCATCATCATCATTATCAGCCAAAGGACGTCCACTGCTGAACATAGGCCTTCCCCACAGTTTTCAACATCGACCGATCACAAGCGGTCTGCATCCAGTGTGATCCTGCGATCTTTACAAGGTCATCTGCCCATCTTGTCGGTGGACGTCCTACGCTGCGCTTTTGGTCGAAGGGTCTCCAGTCCAGAACTTTTCTGCCCCAACGGCCATCAGTTCTTCGCGCTATGTGCCCTGCCCATTCCAAAATTAATATATTAGAATCAAATGCAAATGTTTCGTCAAAAATTGTCTACCCAAATAGATACAACCGCACACTGTCAAATAATATCACAGACAACCATTTTGCAACTTTCGTACACATTATTATTCTCATAGGGTTCCCATAGTGCTGTTGGTGTATCGTTAACATTTCAACTGTTTCATTACTACTCGTAGTAGTACTCTTAGAAGGGAAGATCTACGTGAACTTAGAGAAACGGTCCACTATCGTCGATATGTGATTATTGTACAGTTTTTTTGAAAAAAGTGTGATGTTACAGATGTCATAGTTTACATTTTCTATGTAATGACAACTAACACCTTAGTCCACCTGTGACCGCGGACGCTGAAAAAGGGTCCGATATAGGGTTGCCAGATCGATTTTTTTTCCTGCTTTCGGGAACTTGTTTTTCGGGAGATTATTAACTTTGTCGGGAGTCGGGAGGACATCCGAAAATGCGAGAGAATCCCGCCGATTCCCGACCGTCTGGCAACCCTAGTCCAAAACGTCAGGTTAAAATAAAATGTAAATAAATCGCGAAATAATCCGTCCAAAAAGTGTATCATTATTATAAATTTATTACGGGCAAACCTCAAAACATTTTTAAAGTTTTTGCCAACTTTTTTTTCCTATATTAATTACTTTAATCTTAAATAAAACACAAGCAAACCCAGTACTTGAACTTGTCAATAAAATTTCTCACGAACCAGCAAGGTCTTGCAAAAATGGTGCTGCAGCTGAAATCTTAAATACAATTATTTATTTAAATGTGAACTTTAATTTTTGCTTCGTTAGAGTTTAACATTGTAGTATGGCGAAGTATGTATGTATGTGACACTTGTTAAATAAATACATATTGAGTATTGAAATAAGGTCACGGTCGTTGCAATGTAGCAATTTTCTTCTCGTTCGATTGATTGAATAATTTTATAAAACTTTCTCATGTATTAATAATAGTCCTCCTGGCCGATTTCGACCACGGCGGCCAATCTCAACAGAGATCAGCCAACTACGCAGGAGATATTATAGTGCACAAGTATGGGCGCAATACCCAGGTGCACTCACTGTTCCATCACTCTCAAAGTTCGGTGAGACGGCAATCCGACATGAGAGATCAGGCGCAGGGCCAACGGCTTAACGTGCTTTCCGAGGCACGGGGGTGTAACACCGCCAACTTCCCGACTCCGAGCAATTTTTTAAAAATTCATGACAGAAAACCTCAGAAACAATTTTAGGCTCGACCTGGGATTCGAACCCAGGACCTCTCAGATGTAAGGCAGAATTTTTTCCACTACACCAACGAGGCAGTGGTCTCATGTATTATTATCAATGATATTAACATTAATTCGATTTAACAGTACAAACAATAGGTAGCTATTGTTTTTATTTTGTATATGGACATTAATTTTGAACGCTGAACTAGAGTACAATATACAGGGTGTTACAAAAACTACTGTAATAACTAAAGGGTGTTGTTGTGCCCGTAAAACTGAACAACTTTCGCAAAGAAACCTACCTAAATGTAATTCAAATCTTTGGTATTTAGGAGTGAAACCAATCAGATTCCTCTAATTTTTCCGCATTCCCGTGCGTTGTTTTCCCGCGGTCAGAAGTAACTCATATCCTTTCTTAAGTCTCTAACTATCTCCTTACCAAATTTCATTTAAATCTGTACAGTAGTTTGGGCGTAAAATCGAACGGGCCCACTTGAATTTTCCCATGGTAATGTAACATTTTCCCGCGAAAAAAACTAGCCTATGTTCTTTCTCTGGTATCAAAATATCTCCATACCAAATTTGAAGCAAATCGGTGCAGTAGTTTAGGCGTGATTGAGTGACAGACAGACAGACAGAGTTACTTTCGCAATTATAATATTAGTATGTATATATCTCTAATACATTATCAAGTTATTCTTTTTCTAGCATTGACAATTCAAATTTCTTTTGAATTTGATATAACAACACTCATCTCATCAGCCTATATACGTCCCACTGCTGGGCACAGGCCTCACCTCAACTAAGAGGTGGTCCAAGCCATACTACACTAAGCGGGCGATATTACAACACACTTTAAGAAAATAACCGCCTACTGTGGCGGTTCGGTTTTTCTTTAACATTGTTATAATTTCATGTAGCAAGCCATGTAGATTAAATCACCATTCGTATTTATTTGTGTATAATTGGGATGATGACACCTATCTTAAATATTGTCAAGAACATGGTGTTTAAAAACATAGCCCCTATGAAGTTAATACAACCAATATATTTCAAAAAAGCTGTAGAAACCAATTTTAAACACGCAAAACGCAATAAACATTCGGTCAATTGACTCCGATTTCTGACACATGACCGTGACGTCACAATCATTTATTACCATACGAAATCTATGGAGGCAGACCGTTTTGACAGATAATAAAAAGTATGTCAACGATTGGTGGTGACATCTAGCCATTTAAGTAAGTTATTCACACTTATTCTTGTTATTAGTTTATTTTTACTATATTATGTACTAACGAAACTAATAATAATTGATAAATAAATACTATACCTAAAGTTGACGACAGCTTTGGTCTAGTGGTCTGAGGTCCAGACTACAAAGCCGGCTGTCGCGCGTTCGAATCCAGCTAGGGGCAAATGTTTGTGTGATGAGCACGAGCATTTTTCCTGAGTCATGGGTGTACATGTATTTAAGTATGTCTATCCGTTATCCTAGTCAGCATAGCACAAGCTAACGCTTAGTTTGGGGCTAGGTAATTGGTGTGATTGTTGAATCATATTTATTTAATTTATTCGTCCCTTTTTGCTATATTACTAACAAAACTAATAATAGTTGATAAATACTATACTGTTTTTTTTAAGTTTTAATCCTCTAACATTTCATTGAATATAATAATAATAATAATTTATTTCAGATCCAAAGAATCCATACAATGTTGTTAGTAAAAAATCAATAAAACTTAAAATCTATGTTAGTTTACTTAATCTAATGCATATTTACACGACCCTTTTTTCTGCAACTCGGTCCAATGTCTAAAGATACGACAACAAGGCTTATCTCTAGTTACCCCTAGGATGCTGTTGTTGCTCTGCCTTACCCTGCAGTGCATTGAGGCGGCCCGCTTTCGAATGATTGCATAAAAATCGTCAACATAAGCTTCAGCAAACATTGTTGATGCACTGCAGAATCTGGGGAGCCCCATCAGCATCCTAAAGGCATTATTGTATTGCACGCGAAGAGCGTTATATGTCTTCTGCTTAAAGTTACACCACAGGCTGCAAGTGTAAAATGATTGACAGAACGCCTTAAAAAGGGTAACTTTGACCTCACGTGAGCACCTGGCAAACCTGCGGGCCAACATATTGCATCGAACAGCCAACGCCCTTTAAGCTAGAACAGATTGTTCTTACATGTTTAGAGTTTCAGTCTAGCTTTGTATACTGCTATTCTTTTCGTTATTTACTGACTGTTCCTTGTTTTGTGAGCCGTGAATAAATAAAATAAATGGTTGCCTGTAAAGTCGGTTTTACGGGCGAAGATTTTACGTGACACCGATCATGTTTGAGTGGGAGAGAGACGTAAGGCATTCGCCGGTCCGGCGGGCCTCTCTCTCGTTCGGTGACTCATCGTAACAGACGTGAGCGGGCGTTACACTTTTTCATGAGTGACTCCGAGCCACAACCTAATTTAAGACGTTGTCACGTCAATAAAATTAAAACATCTAATACGTTCTTCGCAGGTCGGCTTCAAAGGCTACGGCTTATCCCCAGCTCAGCTGGGCGCCTCGGGGAGCTTCACCTTCAGCGATGGGAAGACGTACAGCATCACCCACGGTTCTGTCATAATTGCAGCCATCACGAGTTGCACCAACACGTCCAATCCCAGCGTCATGTTGGGCGCTGGTCAGTAATAAGAACTTGATTTTAAAACCAGTGTACATGTGTGCCTTTTAATCGCTGTCGCCCGAAAATGATAGCGTCTTAAAGTAGGTGACAGTGGGCGCTGGTGAGTACTGAGAAGTAAATTTTAATGCCAGAATACATGTGCACCTTTTTGTCGCTGTTACCCGATAATGACAGCGTCTCAACTAATTGCGATGGATAAAGTAGCTGACAGTCGTGAGTTGTGGCGATAATAAGTTGCATATGTGCGCTGGCTCTAAGACAGATAATAAAGAAAGAAAGAAAGAAAGAAAACATGTTTATTCAGTATCACATACTTTACAAAATAGAAAAACACATAGTCAAAAGCACATTTACACAAGATACTGAAAGGTGGGCCACTCAGCATGTGTCGTAGCATCTCAGGAATGCCACGACGCTGGTCTTCCGTGGACACCCGGACAGAGAGAGAGCACTACTTCGCACAAAATTTGCTTATTCAATATAGGTACTTTTACAGTATTATGAAACATCTCATGCCTCGTTGGTGTAGTGGCACAGTTTCTGCCTTACATTCGAGAGGTCCAGGGTTGGAATCCCAGGTCGAGCCAAGATTGTTTCTGAGATTTTATGTCATGAATTTCTCAAAAACAGCTCGGAGTCGGGAAGTTGTAATATGTATTTATTTACAAAAAAAAGTATGTAATTATGTTTATCCGTTGTCTAGTACCTATAACACAAGCCTCGTAGCTTAATTTGGGACTAGAGAATTGGTGTGATTGCTGTGTAATATTTATTAATTTAAATTTATTTAATTTATCAATATCAATTTGACGACCACTTTGGTGTAATGGTTAAAAATGTGACTATTAACCAAGAGGTCGCGGGTTCGATTCCCGCACTGTACAAACATTTGTGTGCATGAACATGTCTGTTTGTCTGGGTGTTATACGTATTTATTTAAGTTTATTTGTAATAGCACAGTTTATTCTGATATCTGTAACATAAGTGCTTAAGCTACTTACCACAGAGTCAGATCAATGTATGTGATGTTGTTTTATAGTATATTTCCCAAATTCACGATTCGTACCAATTTTGTAGCAATACGGTAGTTGACACCACCAATCGTTGACGTACTTTTTATCAACTGTCAAAACGCTTTTCTTAATAGAGTTTGTATGGGAATAACACACTTTGACGTCATCGCGTGCAATGCCGACTGAGTGACTAATTATCATTTGAATTCCAATTAAAAATCAAATAATACGAACTGCAGAAAAATATTAGTGTAAAGGCATCTGAAATTATGAATTATTTTAGAGAAAATCAGTTTTTGAATATTTCTTTCATAGTGGAAACAAGCCTATTATATACCTATTTTATATATACAGTTCGCTATCTTATCATCTACAACTGATCTATCATCTCCTTATCTACACCTGAGCTTGCCAAGCTTACTAACAAATACGAGTACTAACATTATTTTTCAGGTCTCCTAGCCAAGAATGCAGTGCAGAATGGCCTTAGCGTGTTGCCGTACATCAAGACGTCTCTATCTCCGGGTTCTGGAGTGGTCACCTACTATTTGAAGGTACTTTTCTTTTTATATATTGCCCGATCTCTCTCCGGTCATGTCGGATTGCCGTCTCACCTAACTCTGAGAGTGATGGAACAGTGAGTGCACCTGTGTACTGCGCTCACACTTGTGCACTATAATATCTCCTGCGCAGTTGACTGATCTCATTTATCCGGCCAGGAGGACTATTAATATTTATTTAAGCTTTATTGCACAACAAAACCATGTACAAAACTTGTGGACTTAACGCCGTTGAACATTCTCTACCAGTCATACCTTTAAGCAGAAATGATTAGTGGGCGGTGTGACACAATAAATAAAAGAGAAAACAGAGATAATAATACCAATGATATTGATCAACACATGAGATTAAACATAAAATATACAATAAATTTATATAAGAATACTTATTTATAAATACACGTATATCATTTCGCTTTGTATCATGTTTTATTACCACTTTGGTGTAATGGTCAAGAAGTAAACTATTAACCAAGAGGTCGCGGGCTCGATCCCCGCTCTGTACAAACATTTGTGTGCATGAACATGTCTATTTGTACTTGTCTGGGTGTTATATGTGTTTATTTACGTTTATTTGTAATACCACTGTTGATTCTGATATCTGTAACACAAGTGCTTAAGCTACTTACCACGGAGTCAGATCAATGTATGTGATGTTGTTGTATTATTATTATTATTATAATAATTCTATGGTTCATAATTATTTTTATGGTTCAACCAATATAAAGCTTCAATAAACATTGTTGAATCGTAGCTAATTATCAGCCGTAAATAAACACTTATAACTATTTTATGAAAGAATTTTGAAATGGATGGATCATGGGGAACTTCTTTGATCACTTTTTACACCTTTTTTACTGTTTAACAATGCTTAGTCTGACTGTTAGACTATAAAAATAATGTGAAATTAAAAAAACGCTTTAAGAAAAATGAATCAATTGGGAGAGGAATCGCCCGGTTTGCGAGCAGTGTGGTTTCCAGTCCGGGTATGCTTCGGTATGCGTAATGCCAGGTGATTTGCAACTTTTTGTTTTTCTTTCAGGAATCCGGCGTGGTTCCATACCTAGAGAAGCTTGGCTTCGACATCGTCGGCTACGGCTGCATGACGTGCATCGGGAACTCTGGGCCCATTGATGATAACATTGCTAATACCATAGAGAAGGTGCGTATAGTATAGTTATATATCAACTTTATGTGCTATATTATGAGGTGCTTGTGGCGCAGTGGTTGCAGCGCTTTGGTAGTGATACCAAAAGTTAAGCAACCTACGGCGCGGTCATGTTTGGGATGGGTGACCATTCTGACTATAAAAGTGACGTCTATTTACAAGCATCTCTGTGCTTCGGAAGGCACGTTAAGCTGTTGGTCCCGGTTAGTATCGATAGATATTAGTCGTTAAGCCTGGTCGGAGGCCCTCGGGCGGCTTAATAAAATCTGACAGTAATGTTGGTCATTTACCTTACACACACCCCTCCACCGCACCGCACTGAGCCCGCGTGGTGGAGTATGGCTCGCACCACCTCGAAAGTTGAGGTGAGGCCTGTGCCCAGCTGTGGGACGTATATAGGCTGAAGATAATGTGCTGTATAGTCTTCTTCTTCTTCTTCTTCAGCCTGTGGTCACCCATAGTCGGGTATAGGCCTCTTCATGAGCACGCCAAGTGTTGCGGTTCCGTGCCAATCGCATCCAGCCCCTCCCTGCCACTTTTGCAATGTCATCGACCCAACGGGTGGGTTGTCTCCCGACTTTCCGACGTCCCAACCAGGGTCCACTCCACTCAGCAACCTTAACCACTCAGCACATATAGTGTAGTCCATCAACTTTATGTTCGATGCACCTGAGGTGGTAAGTTTTTGGAGCAATAATAATAATAATATTTACTTTCTTCTATCACAATCACAGTAGATACATCAAATTTACATCCTATGGGTGGAATTGAATTGATTGTGAGAGAACTGGAGTCTGAACTAGGCTTGGGGGCCTGTAATACTGCTGCGAATAATGCTAGACCTAGGATTGTTAAAAAACACTGGATCTAGCTTGATTGCTGGGTGCTGGACCTGGATTGCTAGGTGCTGGGATACTGTATCTTGCTAAATCACTGGACGCTGGATGTTGGGTCCAGGTGAATACCTGAGTGATGGATCCACCTGGATAACTAGATTGTGAACCATCCATATAGTTGGATGATAGATTCATCTAGACTTTTTTCTTTTATTTAAATTTGTTCCTTTTCGTGTTTTTGCTAATACCATAGAGAAGGTGCGTATAGTCCATCAACTCGTATGTGCTATGTAGCTGAAGTAGAACGTATTTTGACTAGTGCTGCTGGTTCAAGCAAATTATGCCAATTTGGCGTACTATTAAACACAAGAGCTAGCAGAATTACTCGATCCAGGTTGATTGCTGGGTGCTGGATTCTGGAGTTAGCTAAATTGGTGGAGGTTGGACCTGGCACCCAGATCCATTTGACGACCACTTTGGTGTTATGGTCAAAAAGTTGACTATAAACCAAGAGGTCGCGGGTTCGATCCCCGCACTGTACTAACGTTTGTGTGCATGAACATGTCTGTTTGTACTGGTCTAGGTGTTATATGTATTTATTTAAGTTTATTTGTAATACCATTGTTGATTCTGTTTTTTTTTTAAATTGTTTCAACGAGCACACCTATTACCCAGCCCCAAACTAAGCGTTAGCTTGTGCCATGGTGGCTAGAATAACGGATAGAAATACTTAAATACATTTATAAACACCCATGACTCAGGTACAAATGCTCGTGCTCATCACATAAACATTTGCCCCTAGCAGGATTCGAACCCGCAACAGCCGGTTTTGTAGTCTGGTCCTCAGACCATTAGACCATAGCTATCGTTATATCTGTAACACAAGTGCTTTAGCTACTTTAATTGAACAACTTTTCTTTAGGCGCTATTTTCATACTTCTATCGGTTTAGCTGGGCTCCTGTGTGTCACATCAGGTACTCCAGATCTTCATTCATGTTATGGCTACGTAAAGTGCTCGTCATGTAAGACAATACGGTAGTTGACACCACCAATCGTTGACGTACTTTTTATCAACTGTCAAAACGCTTCTCTTCATAGAGTTTGTATGGGAATAACACACTTTGACGTCACCGCGTGCAATGCCGACTGAGTGACTAATTATCATTTGAATTCCAATTAAAAATCAAATAATACGAACTGCAGAAAAATATTAGTGTAAAGGCATCTGAAATTATGAATTATTTTAGAGAAAATCAGTTTTTGAATATTTCTTTCATAGTGGAAACAAGCCTATTTTTCCTACGGTGACATTTTCATAACTCTGACAGTTAAGTGTTAAGTGCGTCAACTCGTCTCAAATATTTCATTCGTTTCGTATGATAAATTTAATTTTGTTTTCGATTAATTAAGTTTGGACGGATGACGCTGACCAGACTTATTGCGACTTGTGAAACAGGCTGTTACAGTGTGCTGCATCAAATCTATTATAAATATAGGATAAGTCGTAAGTTAACCTGTAAGCCTAACCTTAAACTATAACCTAAACCTAATCCGTAGCTTAACTAAATACTTAATAACTAAATAATTATAATGTAAGTAACATAATGTTAGTATTGTCCACGAGAGCTCTGCCGACAAACTGTTGCACAGTTTGGCAGAATAGTGCAAATGAATTGGCTAGACGACACCACCAATCGTTGACATACTTTTTATTGTCTGTCAAAACGGTCTGCCTCCATAGATTTCGTATGGGAATAAATGATTGTGACGTCACGGTCATGTATCAGAAATCGGAGTCAATTGACCGAATATTTATTGCGTTTTGTGTGTTTAAAAATTGGTGTCTACAGCTTTTTTGAAATATATTGGTTGAATTAACTTCATAAAGGCTATGTTTTTTAAACACCATGTTCTTGACAATATTTAAGATAGGTGTCATCATCCCAATTGTCATAGGTTACTTTTGAAAAATAAACTAAAAAAAAAGCTAGGCTGCCTCAGATATTCAGGTCTTCAAATCAAATCAAATCAATCATTTATTTGCCAGAATACACAAAAGTATGCAAGTTACAAACTGCAGGACTTAAAAAATAGGTAATAGCTGTATTCAGCTTGCATGCAGGCGTGCAAATATTAATAATCGTTATAACAAATCAATAAATAGGTCCGTTTATAATGAACAAGAAATAGAAATAGAAATCTTTATTTGCGTTTGGTTAAGGTACACTGGAGATGGTCATAATTATTTATCAGCAATTATACATCCGCTTAATCAACCATTATCAATGGCATGCAAATCTTAAATTAATATTGGCATAATAAATTTAAATAGTAAAATGTATATCTAAACAATCACAAAATGTCAACAAATTATCATTAAATTAACAAAAAATTATTAGTTATCATCTTCTATCGCAATTTAAATATTCCTGTATAGTGTAAAAAGCCTTTTCACTAAGCCTTCTAACTAATTCTTTTTTTTTAAATTATGTCAAAATTATAATCAATCAAATAATGTCAAAATTATTATAATTTTCATAAAATTAAATTGTGAATGTCATGATTTCAAAGTCAATAAAAGTAATGTTGTATAAAAAAAAATTAAGTTTATAACGTAATAATTGTCAAATTTAAAATAATCTTGAACACTTTGTAATAAATAACCAGTCAACCAACTTTTTCTTATGCATTTTCTTCAAGTTTTTTCAGCTCCTCGGGTTAGTTGTTATATATTACTTTACACATATTATAAACATTTTTCCTATATATTGCTTTCTGAGATCGGGTTTGATAAAGCAAATTCTTTAAATTTTCCCACCTTCGATGGGATATTACCTCTGTGTTTTTTTTGAAGTAAGATGGATAAAAATAAATATTTATTATTTTTCATATATATTGCTTTGACAAAAATAAATTGAAGCCTATACATAACCTGGCCGGGAAAGTTTTCATTTAAATCCATTCAGCTGTTTTCAGGTGTTGCGCGTACAAATAAACAGAGAAACAGACAAACACAAAAATTCTAAAAAGTAGCAGAATGTGTTCTGTAGTCGAATCTAAATACCCCTTGTCAATTTTTATATTTTTATTAAATACCCCCAGTTCCAAACTTTTTCCTTCTTTCTTTTTCTTCTTTTGTGATAAAACATGCATATTCAAATAGCGCAACCATTGTCAAAGTGGCGAAACTATGAAAACTTAAGTTTTCGTATTCTCACTAGATGGCGCTGCCTGTCTGTTGAATCGCGGTTCACCTTGGATTTTTCGGACAATGACGTCCGCTTGGTACTTTCGTTTAGAGTACTCTGGTTTCCCTTCAAAACGTATAAATCTTTCGCCTTTTACTAAAGATTTCCGTGGAGGGGACCACTCAAATGAGTCTTACTCAATTTTTTGATACCTTGCTTTGGCGAGGTAAATAATTTGTTATTTCTATTCTACGTAGTCAGTAAGTTGAACATACGCTTATGGTGGATGGATGGGTAGGGTTGTTTTGATAGAATTGTAAGTTCTATATCTCTGATAGTTTATAAAAAACCGGTCAAGTGCGACTTGGACTCGCGCACGGAGGGTTCCCTACAAACCTGTAGATAAGGAGTAGTAACTTTGAAATATTCAAAATTGTCAAAAATATTTTTCAATTTCTTTTTATATGATGAAACTGAAAATTTTATGGTTTTCGTAATTTTTCCTATATCCTTACTATAAGACGTGACTTCGTACTAAATTTCAAGATTCTAAGTTTACGGGAAGTACCCTGGTAGGTTTTGATTCCCGTGCGAGTTTCGAAAATTTGCGGCCTAAATGGCTGTATCTTTTGATTACGTTGGCTTAGAAGGTTGATTTTTCTACAGCTTTTAGGGACAGTAGACCTTAGTATCATATAGAAATTTCAGTTTGATACCTCCACGCGTTCCTGAGAAAAACGGTCTTGACAGACGGACGGTCGGACGGACGGACGGACAAATGGACAACAAAGTGATCTTATAAGGGTTTTTTTCTTTTGAGGTACGGAACCCTAAAAACAAAGTTGAAATTAAGCTTTAAGTATTTTCGTACATTTTTCTGTAACTTTGAGCCGAGGACCCATAACATTTTTCTAGGTTTAATCTGCGTTAAGCGATAATTAAAGAATACTTTTAAATGCGTAGTTGTGGTAATTAAACGAAATTAACTGTAAGATATCTGTAACACAAGTGCTTTAGCAACTTACCACGGAATCTGATCAATGATATTTTGATGTTTATTACATTACTAGCTGACTCGGAAAACTCTGTTCGCCTTAGAGGCAATAAATAGGCAGACTTTGTTTTTTTTTTGCAATTTTATTTTCGAATGGGATAAAAGTATTCTACGAGTATGTCCGTCTCCTGGTTCTAAGCTACCTCTCTATCAATTTTCAGCTGAATCGGATCAGCCGTTCTTCAGTTATAAATAGTGTAACTAACACGTGTTTCTTATAAATTATTATTCATTCCAGAACGAGTTAGTATGCTGCGGCGTTTTATCAGGCAACAGAAACTTTGAAGGCCGAATCCATCCCAACACGCGCGCCAACTACTTGGCTTCCCCACTGCTGGTCATCGCGTATGCGCTGGCTGGAACCGTGGACATTGATTTTGAGACTCAACCCCTGGGTAAGATTTCAACCCCAAATTTATCCTTACCCCACACAAGTGCAAACTCCACTTCCTCACTGAATTAATTGGTTCAGTAAACATTAATTATAAAACTCAACCCATGCTAGATTTCAACCCTCAAATTTTCCATGGTTATGCCCTGGCTGGGACTGTAGACATTGATTTCTAAACTCATCCCTTGGTAAAATCTAACCCTATTTTACTCCCATGACAAATTGTCCGTAAAAAGATCATGAACCGTAAAAAGATCATGAAAAGACACGCTGAAAGTTTTATTTTGAAATGGTACTTAAATTTTCAGCTAATCTAGTTCAGGTGAAGAAAGAAATTAGCCTGTAAGTTTGATCCTAAGCCCCAATTTGATTTTAAATTACCTATTTGAAATTGAATAAATTTGATAATTTTTTATATATATTTTAATTTTGTCCATCGTGGTTAACAATGGGTAATTTTTAAGGCACGTAACGCGGGCTTCAACCAAGCGAAACAGCCTGTTGTGAGTCGGATGACAAAAATTTGCGTGTGATTCGGCATGACTGTATTAAGTATAACGGCTTTCAGGAGAAGAGGTATTATTCTGTCTGAGATGTCGAGTACTTGAAGGTTCCTATTTAGGGTTCTTGGTATGACTCCCGTGGAAGAGATGACTATGGGTACTATCAGGACTGTTTGAACTCGCCATTGTGTTTTGACGTGACAACGTCTTATAAATTGGTTTGCCGGGTGACACTTCAAGAAACTGCGTTACGCTCCGCTCACGTTCCGCGCTCACAATGAGAGCGAGTGAGAGGCACGCGTCCCTTCGACTCGGGCATGGTTAGCCCGCCTAAGAGCGAGTGAGACAGACATAAAAAGTGAAAGGCACGCGTCCCTTCCACTCGAGCACAGTTAACCCGCCTAAGAGCGAGAGAGACAGAGCGAGAGATAGGCATACACACCGGTTCATGTTATACGAATGAATATTCACATTAAAATTATTTTACCACTCAAAGTCGTTGTCACGTAAAACTTTCGCCCGTATACCGACTTTACAGGCAACCAATTTTTTTAATTCTATTGCATGGGTTTGTTATTTAGAGATTCTGATCTGAAATTGTTGTTTGAAGATTGTGTGTAGTTGGGATAGCGATGTCAATTAGGTAAACTTTTATTATTTTTATTATTAAGATATTATTTATTGATGATGATTTTACTATTCACGTAAATCTGATTCACAAATTATATATGTTACTACGAAATATACTTTTGAACATTTTTTGAAATTTTTTATTTTTTTTATTTTTGTATTTTTTTAAGGTAAACGCGCCGACGGCAGCAACGTGTTCCTCCGCGACATCTGGCCGACGCGTGCGCAGATACAGGAGGTTGAGAACAAACACGTCATACCGGGCATGTTCAAAGAGGTACGTGGTGAGATACAAGCTCCTCTACTACATAAGAACCTAGATCCCCGCACAGTACAAACATTTGTGTGCATGAACATGTCTGTTTGTTCTGCGGACCTAAAAAGGTCGCTTCGTGCAATTCTCCTTGGATTCATATTATGATTCAGATTTCAAATCGTAAAATGGTCACTTTTCGGCAATTTACAATATGATTCATATTCAGCAATTAATTCATTTGACAGTTTTGTATGAGAATCCGTAAAATAGGCCGCAAAATAGGAATTGCTTGGGAAAAGAAATGTGTCAAATAGCAGATTCATAAGAAGTTACTCAAGAGCAACATTTCACAATTCTGCTTTCTTATATTTCGGAAAAAAATACGTTTTTAATGCAAATTATTGTAGTAGTTCCTTGTGTTGATGTAGTTCCTTGTATTCCGCGCCATCATATAAGTTTTGTTGTTCACTTATTAGGTTCTCTGCCAAAAAGCTCCAACGACTTATCAAGGGTTTCAAACAAATCTTCGATCTAAATCTTAGTGCATAACAAATCCGCGTTGTTGTGATCTCAATGTATCGAGAGATTTATGATGCGTAGACGCAATTTTGTATGGCGAAGTCGATATTTGTTCTTCTAATTGTATGTCAAACCCACTTGGAATGCAGCTAAGCACTCAAAACGACGATTTATTTATTGAATCGCGTAGAAACTCGGGTTTTATAGCGAAGATGTTTACTAATCTACTTTTTTTCTTCGGTTGACACGAAACTGAACTTGTTGCCATTCGTGAAAACTATTTGTGGTTCTATTTTCAACTTACACATTTCACCTATTAATGTTGAAATTTAATTGATTTTGAGTGACTTGCATAAATTTGAGATACATAACAATGTATTTTATTTCATATATCCTTCTTAAACTATTATTTTTACATAGAAATGATGACCGGTATAAGAACCGGTTCTTATTATTTACATGTGGCAACCAAGATATCAAATATGAATCAGCAGGTGAATTGAATTGCCGCGATTCTGCTAAAATCTGCAACCATTTTACAAATTTTAGAGGAATTGCTAAGGATCTGCAAGGAATTCAGGAAATGAATTCATTTTAGCAATGTTGCATGAAGCGGCCTTTTTAGACCCGCTGGTCTAGGTGCTATATGTATTTATTTAAGTTTATTTGTAATACCACTGTTGATTCTGATATCTGTAACACAAGTGCTTCAGCTACTTACCACGGAGTCAGATAAATGTATGTGAAGTTGTTGTATATTTATTTATTTTTTATTTCGTTATTATGGCACAAACAGGGATAAAACACTGACTAGGGGACTGTAACTCCTTACTGTAACGTGTGACTTGCAATAAATATTATGATTATTATAACAAGCCCCTCTACTACAAAATACCAAGTGCACGAAGGTTGCACCATTAGTTGAATAGACATGATAAGATAGGTGTCTATCTTAAATATTTTCAAGACCATGACGTTTAAAAAACATAGCCCCGCTCCTATAAAGTACATACAATTAGTATATTTCCAATAAATAAAAAGCTGTAGAAGCCAAATTTTAAACACACACAATTCAATAAATATTCGGTGAATTGAATCCGATTTCTGATACACGACCGTGACGTCACGTTTTTGTATTCTTACACAAAATGGAGGCAGACCGTTTTGACAGATAATAAAGAGTATGTCAACGATTGGTGGTGTCATCTTCCATCAAACTTTCTTAATTTTGTCATTCACTGACTGACTAACTGACTCATCACCAAGAGTTTATGGCACTTCTAGACGATATAGAATCTTAGTTTTTAGTGTCTAAATCAAGGGAAAACAAATATCTTTTTTTAGCCATGATGTTTTATTACATTAATATTTTTTCTCTAGGTATACGCCAAAATCGAACAAGGCTCAGCATCCTGGCAAGCGTTATCAGTGCCCCAGAGGAAACTGTACGGCTGGGACCCCAAGTCCACTTACATCAAACGCCCGCCTTTCTTCGACGGTATGAGCAGGGTAAGTTTATAATACATTAAGTTTTTTACTTTCGAAAATACATAACACTTTAAAAAAAAAACTTGTCCGGCTCCGGTCATCGGGGAGGGATCGAACCCCCGACCTTTGGGAGCCCGGTCCAATGCTCTGACCACTGAGCTACCAAGAACCTTAATGGAGTCGTTGAATTTTGTAAGTGCTTTTTAACGCTTTGAGCCAGCGCATGTTTCATCAATGATTGTGGGAGACACCCTCAAATCGCCCGAGAGAAATATTTTTACAAATATTTAACAATCGGTTAAGATGAAATAGGCTAAAATTTTATTTGTTAAGTATTTTTTGCGTTTACAACGCTATTTTTTTTAAGTGTTATGTCTTATCGAATATTTAAAATAGCGTTGTAAACGCAAAAAAAAACATAACAAATAAAATGAGTTTATTACTTCCAACAACAGCAAATGGTAACAGTGTTCAGCTCTTAATACTAAATAAAAAAACGGTTGTCTGTAAAGTCGGTTTACTGACGATAGTTGAACGTGACAACGTCTTAGTCACGTTGTCTCTTTGTCGCTCGTTCCGCGCTCTCGCTTGCACTTCAAGCCTTGAATGGAACGCCTCAGAGCGAGGTAACGCCGCATGCGTCATGTTCTTTGGTGCGTGCAGCCGGCTCCATCGAATTATAAGACTTTGTCAAAAACCCCGATCAAGTCCTCCAGTAAGGGACACGTCGCGGACGAGTCTGAGTCCCCCGAGTACGGGGGGTTCCTCAGGCTCGTGTGTGTGTGTGTGTGTGTGTGTGTGTGTGTGTGTGTGTGTGTGAGTGAGTGTGTGTGTGTGTGTGTGTGTGTGTGTGTGTGTGTGTGTGTGTGCGTGTGAGAACCGAAAAGAATTTTTAAGTCTTATGTCTTTTCGAAAAAAAAAACATTTTTAAGTCTTGTAAGCTCTGTGAAAACGGTACGTATGAGACCCACAGTCAAGTTTCAATAGATTCTTCGGCTAGGTTATACAGGGAGACCCACAGTCAAGTTTCAATAGATTCTTCGGCTAGGTTATACAGGGAGACCCACAGTCAAGTTTCAATAGATTCTTTGGCTAGGTTATACAGGGAGACCCACAGTCAAGTTTCAATAGATTCTTTGGCTAGGTTACACAGGGAGACCCACAGTCAAATTTCAATAGATTCTTCGGCTAGGTTATACAGGGAGACCCACAGTCAAGTTTCAATAGATTCTTCGGCTAGCTTATACAGGGAGACCCACAGTCAAGTTTCAATAGATTCTTCGGCTAGGTTATACAGGGAGACCCATAGTCAAGTTTCAATAGATTCTTCGGCTAGGTTATACAGGGAGACCCACAGTCAAGTTTCAATAGATTCTTCGGCTAGGTTATACGGGGAGACCCATAGTCAAGTTTCAATAGATTCTTCGGCTAGGTTATACAGGGAGACCCACAGTCAAGTTTCAATAGATTCTTCGGCTAGGTTATACGGGGAGACCCATAGTCAAGTTTCAATAGATTCTTCGGCTAGGTTATACAGGGAGACCCACAGTCAAGTTTCAATAGATTCTTCGGCTAGGTTATACAGGGAGACCCACAGTCAAGTTTCAATAGATTCTTCGGCTAGCTTATACAGGGAGACCCACAGTCAAGTTTCAATAGATTCTTCGGCTAGGTTATACAGGGAGACCTACAGTCAAGTTTCAATAGATTCTTCGGCTAGGTTATACAGGGAGACCCACAGTCAAGTTTCAATAGATTCTTCGGCTAGGTTATACAGGGAGACCCACAGTCAAGTTTCAATAGATTCTTCGGCTAGGTTATACAGGGAGACCTACAGTCAAGTTTCAATAGATTCTTTGGCTAGGTTATACAGGTAACAGTGGGGTGAGCAAAATCTATGGAGGCAGATCGTTTTGACAGATCGCAAATCTAGTTCTTTAAAGTCATAAATGTCAAAATAATTAAAACACTTAATAGATTCATATAAAAGGAAAACTGGCGTGGTTAACTCAATTTTAGATTTTTTGACATTTATGACTAAAGAACTAGGTGTCATCATGTCATCATCAGCCTTTATACATCCCACTGCTGTTCCCAGGCCTCACCTCAACTATGAGGTGGTCAGAGCCATACTCCACCACGCGGTCTCAGTGCGGATTGGTGGAGGGGTGTGTGTAAGGCAAGTAACCAACCTTACTGTCAGATGTTATTAAGCCGCTCGAGGGCCTCCGACCAGGCTTAACGACTAATATCTATCGATATTAACCGGGACCAACAGCTTAACGTGCCTTCCGAAGCACGGAGATGCTTGTAAATAGACGTCACTTTTATGGTCAGAATGGTCACCCATCCCAAAAATGACCGCGCCGTAGGTTCCTTAACTTTTGTTGTCACTACCAAAGCGCTGCAACCACTGCGCTACAAGCACCTCAACTACTCAACAACTCAACTAGGTTTGCGAGATGATAAAGAGTATGTCAACGATTGGTGCCATTGGTGGTGTCGTCTAACCTATTTCTCCCCCTATTCCCAGGAACTGCCCCCCATCAAAAGCATCAAGAACGCGCGCTGCCTGCTTCTGTTGGGCGATTCCGTGACCACGGACCACATCTCGCCCGCCGGATCTATCGCTAGGAATAGCCCGGCCGCTAGGTTTTTGGCTTCTAAGGGGTGAGGAGATTCAAGATTTATTTATTTCTATGGTGGCGACCACTTTGGTGCAATGGTCAAGAAGTTGACTATTAACCAAGCGATCGCGGGTTCGATCCCCGCACTGTACATTTGTGTAAGTGAACATGCGTGTTTGTACTGGTCTCGGTGTTACATGTATTTATTTATTTCAGTTTATTTGTAATACCACTGTTGATTCTAATATCTGTAACACAAGTGCTTTAGCTACTTACCATGGAGTCAGATCAATGTATGTGATGTTATATATTTATTTATTTTATTATTTTACTAGGGGACCTGGCAAACGTTGTTTGTACATGTATAAATGTAAAGTGTGGACTACCCTTATTACTAAGGGGTATGAAAAATAGATGTTGGCCGATTCTCAGACCTACTCAATATGCTCACAAAATTTCATGAGAATCGGTCAAGATGTTTCGTAGGAGTCCGGCAACGAACATTGAGACACGAAAATTTTATATATATAAAGATTTTATTTAGAAACTTTATTGCACAAGAAATGTATAAATGGTGAACTTAATGCTAAAAGCATTTTCTGCCTGTCAACCTCAAGGTCATGCAGAAAGAAGGCAATGAGTGCAATGAAAATTAAACGTGAAAGGTATATTGTGGTTTATAACTATAACTAAATAGTTTTATTTCAAATGTTAATTAACTTTAAATTTATTCATCCACAGCCTAACCCCCCGCGAGTTCAACTCCTACGGCTCGCGTCGAGGCAACGACGCGATCATGTCTCGTGGAACGTTCGCGAACATTCGGCTCGTGAACAAGATGGCGCCCACCGCTGGACCTAGGACTACCCACCATCCGAGTGGAGATGTGATGGACATATTCGATGCCGCTGAGAGGTAACAATCAATCAAAAAAAGTGCAATTCCACAGTTTTATAATGAAACCAATCCATAAATAAAATATCGACTCAACAAGTCAACTCTCCGTAAAACACACACACATAAACTCACAAACACATACATACACACACACACACACAAACAAACTGTCACACACACACACACACACCCACGGACACACACACACAAACAAACAAACTATCACACACACAAACACATGCACACGCACACAAACAAACTATCACACACACACAAACACATGCACACGCACACGCACAAACTCACATACTCAAAAACACCCAAACACGCACATTTGTTTTTTTTTCTAACGTTAGTTACGATTTTTGTATAGAAGAAAAACTTGAAAATTGAAACTTGGAATTGAACCTGTGTCGATCATGCGTTTATCCTGCGACGTTGCCAGTTTAAAGTTACTGCTACTCTATATACGAAAGCCATGTTTCTTTCGTAGAAAACTTTCGTTTGAAATGTGAATGCTTATAAATTGAACCAAACAATTATTCTTTCTTCATCCTTTGCAACTTATATATATTTAAAGGTGTTATAGGTTTAATCACTAAGCCTGTTATATTTGTGTTTTTGTGTGTGTCTGTGTGTGGAACTCTAGCTTTCGAAAGAATGGACCGATTTAAAAGCGTTTTTAGGGTTCCGTACCTCAAAAGAAAAAAACGGAACCCTTATAAGATCACTTTGTTGTCCGTCTGTCCGTCCGTCCGTCCGTCTGTCAAGACCGTTTTTCTCAGGAACGCGTGAAGGTATCAAACTGAAAATTCTATATGATACTTAGGTCTACTGTCCCTGGAAGCTGTAGGAAAATCAACCTTCTGAGCCATCGCAATCAAAAGATACAGCCATTTAGGCCGCAAATTTCCGCAAATTTTCGAAACTCGCACGGGAATCAAAACCTACAGGGTACTTCCCGTAAACTTAGAATCTTGAAATTTAGTACGAAGCCACGTCTTATAGTACAGATATAGGAAAAATTACGAAAACCGTAAATTTTCAGTTTCATCATATATAAAAAAAAATCTTATGAAAAATATTTTTGACAATTTTGATAATTTCAAAGTTACTACTCCTTATCTACAGGTTTGTACGGAACCCTCGGTGCGCGAGTCCAACTCGCACTTGACCGGTTTTTTTTATTCGAAAGCTAATTTAATCACGGAGATTATTAGCTATTATTTATTATTCATTTATTTAACATAAAACATACTGACTTACAGTCGCCCAAAGCGTCAGCATGCTAGTCGCATAGCAAACATGGTCAAACAAACATTTTATAATATAAAATCAAATAAATAAACATAGATACATCAGGATTACCATATCACATGTCACAAATATAAAATATGACAAAAAATACACTTAAGAGTCAGTCAGTATTACAAAAATAATCAAATTATTATGTTAGCTCAGTAATACTACATCTAAAACACTCGGAACACAAATCTAATATATAAAATTCTCGTGTCACAGTTTTCGTTGCCATACTCCTCCGAAACGGCTTGACCGATTCTCATGAAATTTTGTGAGCATATTGAGTAGGTCTGAGAATCGGCCAACATCTATTTTTCATACACCTTAGTGATAATAATTTATATGGCATAACAACGTTTGCTGGGTCAGCTAGTTTTCTATATAATTAGCAGCTTTATGCATGAATTGGCCAAAGCTGTCAGCAAATATGTCAATATCATAGTCGTCGGCGAGTATATCTGCTACAAGGCGTAGAGCGCGAACGGTGGGCGCGTCGCGGCGTGCTCCGTGCGCGCGGCGCCCAGCACGACGGGCGCGCGCTGCCAACCCCTCCGCGTTCCAGCTCAATCGATAAGGCACCTGTAATCCTATTTAGCTAAGAATCTATGGCTGGTCACGATCCGACCGGCCATTGAAGCTCACCAGTTCTTTTCCTGGCTCATGTCGGGGGTTTTTAAATATATAAATATAAATAAATAAAATAAATAAATATAAATATTTCACAACAATCACACCAATCCTCTAGTCCCAAATTAAGCTACGAGGCTTGTGTTATGGGAACTAGACAACGGGATAAACATACTTAAATATGTGTCGGAGCGACATTTTTTTCGGTGGTATCGTCGGACATCTTGTGGGCGTATAGTTGGGATAATCGAGCAAAGAAACATAGTGAACTCAATCAAATCACTTTTATTCACATTGAACAATAATTACGCACACTAATTCACTTTGATTCGGAACAATCAACACAATACAAACGACTTTTGACTATTGTCCTTATTACAGGTACGCGTCGGAGAACGTGCCCCTGATTGCGATCGTCGGCAAAGACTACGGCTCGGGCTCCAGCCGCGATTGGGCCGCCAAGGGGCCTTACCTGCTGGTAAGTTGGTTATAATAATAATAGAAATAATAAGAACCGTAAGAAAAGTGAAGAATGGTCGCAGAAATCGCTTCACGGAAGGCACCGAGCTGACCTCTGCCAAAATTTTGTCGACATGGACGCGTCGAACCAATGGCTTCGAGGTGAGCTGGTCCCTGAAACCGAAGCATTTTTCCTGGCTATACAGGACCAGACTATTGCAACGAGGAATTACAGGAAACACATCACTAAAGAGCTACAGAATGACATTTGCCGACATTGCAATAGTGCACCGGAAACTATACAGCACATCACAGGAGCTTGTAAGGCACTGGTACAGACAGACTATAAACACCGACACGATCAATTAGCCTCTATAATTCATCAATCAAAGGTCCAAAACCCCCTAAACCAAAAGATGCCAGTACAAACAAAACAGTGGCCCCAAATGCCCGGCGGTGCCAGCGGCTGTCCCTGCAATGAAAAAAAAAAATGACGGTAGCCGGAACACCCTTGACACCAGGGGTGCGAATAATCTCCGGGCGGGATCGATTACCCGTCAAACGACTCAGGCAAACGTTAAAACGGATACCGATACTTTAAACATCTTGACGTATAACGTCAAAACGCTTCTTTCGGATGACCGCCTCATCGAACTGGAAAACGCATTGAAGGATATAAAATGGGATGTGGTAGGATTGTCGGAAGTTAGACGGAATGGAGAAAAGATTGAAGAAAGAGACGATAATGTGTTCTACTGTTTTGGCGAAACCGATGGACTCCACGAAGTTGGCTTCCGAGTATCAAAAAAATTGTGAGAGAACAACATTATTGAGTTTGTTGGATATTCGGAAAGAGCTCTCAGATTAAAACTGCGTCTAAAAAATCTTTAACACTTATCCAAGCTTACGCTCCAACTACAAGCCATAGCGATGAGGACGTGGAAGATGTTTATGACATTCTGAATAGGGCTTGTGATGAACAGAGAGGGACATGGAACTTAGTACTCGGAGACTTTAATGCGAAAATCGGGCCCAGACTACCTACCGATAATTCTGAAGTGCTAGGACCCCACGGGCTGGGAGGCCGAAACGACCGAGGTACACGACTACACTCTTTTTCGTTTGGGCAGAATCTCAAGATAACGAAAAGCATGTTTTACAAAAAACCACAGCGACGCTGGACTTGGGCATCACCTGGTAACAGATTTCGAAACGAGATAGACTTCATTTTAACATCCGACAAAAGTATTATTAGGGACCTAACGGCAATAATAATAATTAAGACTTCGGATGGATATTGGGACAGAGGAACATCGTAGGATAAACAAGATGGTTAAGCGACACATCAAGAAAGACTTTAGAAATTTCAATACACACCTAGTTAAAACTGCTTTGCAAGCCAATACGTCACTGCGAGCACCTGGATAACTAACCTAAAAGACAGTGAGGGGAAAAAACAAAATAGTCGCGAGAAAATTTTGGCTATTTGCACAGAATTTTATAAATCGCTCTATTCCGATGCGTCCGCTTGCGATCGTTTTGTAGAATATCGCTGTGAGGACAATATCCTACTCATAACTGAACACGAGGTAAACGTTGCCATGAAAAGCTTAAAGTTTAGCAAGAGCCCTGGGGAGGACGGTGTTACTACAGAGGTGCTCGAGCTGGGTAAACCTGCTCTGCGGCCTTACCTCACAAAGTTTTTCAACATAGTTTTACTAACAGGACGTCTACCACAAAAATTCTGTCATTCAAATATTATTCTGCTTTTTAAGAAAGGCGAAAAGTGTGATGTAGGTAATTATCGACCTATCAGCCTAATATCACATATTTATAAAATCTTTGTAAAAATAATCCAAAACAGGATCGCTCACACGCTGGACAGACATCAGCCCCAAGAACGAGCTGGGTTTAGATCACATTTTTCCACCACAGACCATTTGCACACTGTCAACTAGGTGATTGAGAATTTTAAAGAGTATAACAAGCCTCTTTATATTGCTTTCGTGGACTACTCGAAGGCTTTTGACAGTCTCAAGCATTGCGCCATATTCAAAGCGCAACACCAGTTAGTTAGTTTCAGTTATAACACCCCTCCACCGCACCGCACTGAGCCCGCGTGGTGGAGTATGGCTCGGACCACCTCACAGTTGAGGTGAGGCCTGTGCCCAGCAGTGGGACGTATATAGGCTGATGAGAGAAATACATTGTCGAGAAATATGGTATTTTCCTCATTACTAGTTACTAGAATCTTGTTATTTTCTCCCCAGGGCATCCGAGCGGTGATCGGCGAGTCGTTCGAGCGTATCCACCGCTCCAACCTCGTCGGCATGAGCATCATGCCCCTTCAGTTCCTGGACGGACAGAACGCAGACACCCTGGGGCTCACCGGCGCTGAGACATACTCCATACATGTGCCTGAGAGCGTTGCGCCAGGGGATCTGATCACCGTCAAAGTGAGTGAGCCAGACTTAATATTAATGTGCACTCGCGTTCATTAGTACATTATGGTACTAGTGTGTAACATTGGTGATTACCGCCGAGGCGCCATTGAGAGTCTTAAGAGAGTCGAGGACGGTAATCATCAATACACACGTGTATCATACGACGTTTTTCAACACACTTGTAAATAAAATCTCATTTTATTTAATAGAAAAAAAGTTTATTTTCCGCGCATAGGGGTTGCGCCTGTTCTGCCACGTACAAAATGGGGACTTTAAAGTGTTCTTTTTTTAAATCTATAACTCACTAGTGAGTTATAGCAATGAAAAAGTCACAGTTTGATTATAGGTGTCATTATTAGTCTAATTGCAGTGAAATAACAACCGGTTTATGAGCAAGTGTGTTGAAAAAATTGTTTACCACCGTGGCGACCTCTACCGTTCGTTACAAGCGCACGCCGAACGGTAGCGAGTACGACAGCGAGCGCTGATACGGCTCCATACGCTGGATGGCGCTGTATTCGGCTTCGTTAAGGTTTTTTTTACACCCTGTATAGCAAACAGAAACCTTCCAACGAAAAACGAAATCTGACAAAACGAAAGGTTTCCAAAGGTCGGGGGTTCGATTCCTCCCCGATGACCGGAGCCGAAAAGATTTTTTTAAGTGTTGTCTTTTCAAAAACGATAATCGTTCATACGTATTACACAAGTACATATGACACAAGCACGTCAAGGTTAAAATTGTGGCATCTTTGCGATGAAATTCGTTTCTTGATGTGTTGTCGTCTGTACACGTGATCGTGGACAACGTTCCGCGTAGTAGGCCTTCTGTTGTTCTCGATGTCAAATCGTCGACCTGCGGAGTACAACTTCAGCTTAGTAATGTGCGTGTGCGTGTTTGTGTCACTATTTCTATATACTTTGCTCGAAACGCACACACGCACACCAAGTGCGTCCTCGAGAGCGCAGTTAGATATACTCGCACTCCGGCTACATAAGCTTTCTTCTTCTATCCTGCTAGGGGCAAATGTTTGTGTGATGAGCACGAGCATATGTACCTGAGTCATGGGTGTTTTTAAAAATTTTAGTATTTCTATCTGTTATTCTAACCACCATTCCACAGGCTAACGCTTAGTTTGGGGCTAGGTAATTGGTGTGTT
The DNA here is from genome assembly GCA_963921415.1 of Pyrausta despicata. NCBI lineage: Eukaryota > Metazoa > Arthropoda > Insecta > Lepidoptera > Crambidae > Pyrausta > Pyrausta despicata. The sequence goes on from OY992874.1 coordinate 7,578,560, forward strand.
CGTTGAAACAATTTAGTATTATTATTGTTATTATTCTTAAGCAATAAAGAGTATCCTTGTTTTATGGATATTCTAGTAGACGTCCTGTGTATTCGTTGCAAGTGTCACGTTAGAGTTTACAATATTAAAAATCGAGAAGAATTCCCATACAAAATCTATGGAGGCAGACCGTTTTGACAGATGATAAAGAGTATGTCAACGATTGGTGGTGTCGTCTAGCCTTTTCTTAAAAGCAATCGACGTGAAACGTATTTTTAATCAACATCACACACATTGATCTGACTCCGTGGTAAGTAGCTTAAGCACTTGTGTTACAGATATCAGAATCAACAGCGGTATCACAAATAAATTTAAATAAATACATGTAACACCCAGACCAGTAGTACAAACAGACATATTCATGCACATAAATGTTTGTACAGTGCGGGGATCGAGCCCGCGACCTCTTGCTTAAGAGTCAACTACATGACCATTACACCAAAGTGGTCGTCAAGTTTTCAAACACCCTGTATATTCGTTGCAGGTGTCCACCGGCCAGTCATTCCAAGTGAAAGTGCGCTTCGACACCGAGGTAGACCTCACGTACTTCAAGAACGGCGGTATCCTCAACTACATGATCAGAAAGATGTTATAATGTGACATTTGCTAATGTCAAAATTGAAATGATACACTTTTTTTTATTTTTATTTGGTATAGGTTCGCTCTTGACCCAAGACTAAGCCCAACGAGGCTAAGACTGAGTCTACGATGGAGCGATGATGATATGATTTAATAATATAACTAGCTGACCCGGTAAACGTTGTTTTGCCATATCAATTATTGCGGACAACCCTTATCACTAAGGGATATCAAAAATTAGATGTTGGCCGAATTTCAGACCTGCTCACAAAATTTCATAAGAAGCAGTCAAGCCGTTTCGGAGGAGTACGGGAACGAACATTGTGTCACGAGAATTTAATATACAGGGTTACTGGTAACTCGACGTATTCCATCAAACGAGTTGCAGTAAAGGAGATTTCCCACAAAAAAGGTCCCATCAACGAAGGGTAAGGTATATAGGTCAAAAAATCACTGCTAAATTTTTTAGTTAACGAGAAATTTCGCAATCTTAAAAGCACGATATCTTAAAAAAAAATTGCTTCAAACCACTAGTCGATGAAACCTTTTTGTAGCTGATTACCTCTTTTTTGTTTTTTTTAAGGAATACGTCGAGTCTCCAGTAACCCTGTATAGAGATTTCGCGATTTATTTACATTTTATTTTAACCTGACGTTTCAGCGTCCGTGGTCACAAGTAGACTAAGGTGTTGGTCGTCATTACATAGTTTTGAAAATATTGTAAACTACCAACACTCATAAATATAAAGTTACGTACCTATCTACACAAAAAGAGCTAACAGTATCTTAAGAGATAATCCGTAAAAAGTGTCTCATTTCAATATCTAGTGTTCATGTTAAAAAGAGACAAAAAAATGAGAAAATGTCGTTTATATTAATATGGTAAGTAGTAAAAGAGTATTGAGATCAATCGTGGATCAATCTTAAACGCAGATAATCCAGGGTTAGCTAAAAAGAGCTTCTTTCCAGTCTTTTACGTCATATGACATCATGTCAGAAACTTTTCATTTCAGAGTTGTTCAAGATATATTACATTACTTAATTTGTATGCAACACCTCACCAATTTGTTCTTCATAAATTTACCTAAAACGTAACTTTTTTTGTACCACACATACTATTTACTGTTTATATACAACTAACATAATTACATTACAGTGCATTTTTATATAAAATCTGATGTATTTTAAACAAAAAAATCATATTCCTTACCACGTATCGAGCCGTTGGCCCGAAAACTAACGCTATTGGCAATGTGAAATTAAAACACACTTGAAGAACAATGGATTACCACAAGCGGGACTCGAACCCGTACCTTTCGCAAGCCGGGCGATTGCTCTTCCACATTGAGCTAAATTAACGCAAAAAATAGTAACTTAACGCTATTGGTCATTACTTAAAAGCACCAATCAACATTGAGGCCAAAGAATTTTTCTAGATCCTCTGATTGGGAGATAGGTTTATCGACCAGCTGTTTGCCCAATGTGTGTAGCAACATAGCCTTTTTAGGACTCAGAAATAAACCTTTAAAACATTATGTCATATGTTGTCCTGTCATATCCGGTTACTCTATATAGAGATCCATGATAAAAATAGAAGAATACATTTTTGAATGTTATTGTAAGCTTTTTTTGAATTATTCCATAGTTTATTTAAAAAAAGTAGGTTGTATACAGCATGTTAATATTTTAAGTATAAATGGTCTTTAGCGGTGGTTATGAGTTTGTATGGGATAATATTGTTTTATTAGTTTAAAATCACTGGGTGATTTTTAAATATAATCAGGGACATTAGGTATGTGCTCAAATTTTTATTAATTTAAGTAAATTGTTTTATTATTATTACAAAGTGTTCTCGTAAATCCATTATGTAAAAATAATATATTATGAAATAAATGTTTGCATAAATTTGTAATTTGGTAATTTGATTTTAAACCCATAATAACTTTTAGTACCTAAATTGATAAAAATAATAGTTCTCCTGGCCGATTTCGACCACGGTGGCCAATCTCGACAGAGATCAGCCAACTGCGCAGGTGATATTATAGTGCACTAGTGTGAGCGCAATACACAGGTGCACTCACTGTTCCATCACTCTCAAAGTTCTGTGAGACGGCAATCCGACATGACCGGAGAGAGATCAGGCGCAGGACCAACGGCTTAACGTGTGCACCGAGGCACGGGGGTGTAACACCGCCCACTTCCCGACTCCAGGCTGTTGCAGAGAAATTCAGGACAGAAAATGTCAGAAACAAATTTTGGCTCGACCGGGGATTCGAACCCAGGTCTTTTTGAATGTAAGGCAGAAACTTTACCACTACACCAACGAGGCAGTCCAAACTAAAACTGATAAAAGAGTTGTAGGCATGCTTAGAATTTTGTTTTGATCATTTTTAGTGAAATCCTGGTTACTTCAAATGAACGTAAGGCCTAGGGCACACCTCCGGAATACGGTCGACGCCACTCGAGACTAACAGCGATTTGCGAGTCATTCGCAGTCGCAGCCACGGTATGTCTCTAGTGTGTGATGGAGGAGTATCTCACATCCGACTAATATAATTAACTACTAGCTTTTACCCGCGACTTCGTCCCCGTTAGGTAGTTTTTTTAGAATGCGTTGTCTTCCCGTAATAATCCAAATATAATTCAAATCTTTGGTAATTTAGTAGTGCGAAGCGATTTCCCGGGAAGTATTTTTTCCCAAAGGAATGCGTTGTTTTCCCGTGGTCAAAAGGAACTCATGTCCTTTCTTAAGTATCATATTACCAAAGTTCATTTAAATCTGTTCAGTAGTATGGGTGTACGTAGTACAGTAAATTCAATCACGAGCGCGCGCGGTCAGCATTTTCGCTTTGACCCAATTATTGCGTTTTAGTGGAAAATTATTATAAAGACAGTTCACGATCAGTCACCAACCTCGCCGCGTGTGCTCATACCATTAACCATTTTTACCAAATTATATACCATTTACCATTCAAAACGTCGTTTACCATTTTAACCTTAAGTGTTATGTCTTTTCGAAATTACAAATAGCGTTGTGAACGCAAAAAAATCTAAACAAATAAAATTTCACCATCGTTATCATATCACCCGTTCGACGCCTACTGCTGAGCTTTCGCCTCCCCCCCTAGGATCTCCACCGCGATCGGTCCATTTTATTTGTTGGACTTACACCCGACAATGGGCGTAAAAGCAATCGGCGCACCTGAATCTTCCCATGGGAATGCGTCATTTTCCTGCAGTAAAAGGTAGCCTATGTCCTTTCTCGGGTATCAAATAATCTCCATACGCAAATTGCTTAATTTCGCATTTATAATATTAGCATGGAAGATTATTATATTTTTTACTCTCTCACGTAAAAAATACCGTATGGATTTTAATAAAATATGTAACAAACCTATTATTCATACGCTAACGGCCGCCGCGCGGATCCGAATACTTTCTCACTCGCACTGTCACCCTTCTCGATCACCTCTAACGAAGACGCCCGAAGACATCACGGAAACCCCCGAAGTCGAGCTCCGGTCCCTATATAAACGGCCTGCGCGCCATACACAATTCTAAACTACTTACACTATACTAAATCCGCACTCCCACCTATCCACTCACCAATCCCAACCTCACCCAACTAACTCTCTTCCCTATCCCAGCCAGAGTCAGCCGCAGTCAGCTTGCCCTGCTCATCGGGCCTCCCCGAACGGGGTCTCACCTGATGGGCAGCCCGCAGCGACTGTGCAGCCAGCTCTGGCAGAAGACGAAGTTAGAGACGGACAGACGAACCGCCCCTAGCGGGGCGAAGAAACCCGATGCGTACACAATTGTCTTCCTTTCCCAGTTAGCGACCATACTGGAGCGATAGCCCCGCAGTCCTCCAAGTATCGGTCAGTACGGCCAACGAATGCGATAGCCCCGCAGTCCATTCTTGAAGCCCTGTGTTAGGTTTAGATCACATATAGGATAGGAGTGCGATAGCCCCGCAGTCCACTCTGATTCCTGATAGGTTATAAGTTCATATAAGCTGTACCATTGTGTGAAGAGATTGAATAAACAACATATTGAACCATTGGCGTTTTACTTGCTCCCTTCAAATATATTTTTAAATTAATTTTTACTTTTATAAAATATTTCAATAATTTCCAAAAAAATTGCATATACATCAGAATATACACCCACATCAAGATAATGGGTTTCCACGCGGACGAATTCGCGTGCGGCCACTTTCAAGAAAATAAAACACATGTTTTTGTAGTAAAGTTACACGTTTAATGACTACTTACAGGATCAGTTTATTTTTTTCATCAAAAAGGCGTTTTTCTACAGCCCGGCCGATATATATTACATTCTCAAGTTATCTATTACAAATATGTATCATATAATATACTTTTCCTAGAAAAATTTACGTCTAGTCTTCAATAAAAAGTTATTACGGCCGATTATTTAAAATTCAATGTTTAAATTACATTATTTTTATTTTTGTCAGAAAAATTACATAAAAACACTGATGACATTTTAGGATTCATTTTGAAGTAAGTTTTTTTTTATTAGTTGTCTTTTCGGCAGTGACATTTTAGGTAAAAGGTACACTTACATCAAAAACGGTTATAACGTTATTTTTTAAATATCCGTAGTTATTCGAAAAACATAATAGCGGTTTTTTTTGTGCGTCGAAGTATTGAAAATGATCGTATTAATGTACAGTCGAGGTCAAATAATGTTTACCAACTTAAGGATCACAATTGCTTGTATACATATATATTATAAGTGGCAAGTTATAAATGTATATTTAATATTCATTTATTTATATTTCATTTATACATCTATCTTTACAGAATAAATTCCAATGCGATAGTTGCAGGCCAGAATAAATTAATCACTTAAAAATATGACATTAGTTACAAATGAATTAAATTAAAAATCATGAAATTCATACTAAAAAAATATATTGAACATTACGAATTACAAATGATAGTTCGCAAAAGTGACATTGAACACAATACTACAATGTCACTTTTGCGAACTCAGTCCTTGAACAATGAAACAGATCTATGCTAGCGAATTTGATAGACCATAAATTGTAAAAAAAAACAAACGAGAATCAATCATTGCCGTAAGAGTTTGACTGGCACTGCATATCTTCAACTATCATTTTCACAAATAAAATCAGAATCAGAATCATTTATTTCGCTTGAAAGTGGTACAAAGATGTCATTAAAGTACAAAAAGATCGCACATTTCACCGCAGTTTGGCATGCAAATTAAAACATAACAGGTAATTAATTAATTAAAATGTCAATTCTCTCATAATATTACATAAGTCAGTGGAATGCAAAATAAGTGGGTTACAACATCCGGGATTTAAATGATTTAAAATATTCGTCAATTGAGTAAAAACATTTTTCTATTAACCATCTTTAAAGAAATGAGATTTACAATCAAAAAAGTGTACAAAAACCATTTTCTGTTTGCGATGTGTCATATCGAATGATTTAAAAACTACTTCGCAATAAAAACTTATAAACTTTAGCGTTGCATATTTAAAAACTACAGAAAAACGGGAGGGTAAGATCAACATGATTCTACCCCTCACACGGAGTGATGAAATCTCTATTTCCATTCCGCCTGTGACCACGGTCGCGTGCAACCCGATCGGAACGTCAGGCAAAAATTATCTAAATACCTATCCGCGTATCGCGTTAATTTCCCGTTTTTTGTAACAGTTTTTAAATATGCAACGAGAGAGTTTAAAAGTGGTTATATCGAATTTTAACTTTTGTAAGGTAACAAATACCTAACTTGATTTCGTACTTAAGATATAACTTAACTGTAAAACTGGTAAACACTTTCTGACCGCGAGTGTACTGAGAACCTAAAAAGTGCTATACAAATAACTGGTGAAAGTGTTATCAACAACATCTCTGCAGACGTTAGTGAGATATAAGTGGAAAAACTATTTGACTTAAAAAAGTGACGTACATTTACAATGTGAAGAAATTGGATTATATTGACATAATACACCAAACAATATACACACGACGGACACAATACAGTGAAAAAGTGTTGTTTTAGGACTCAAAAACTGAATTTCAATAATAAAGACGGTTAATCATATTCAAAATAGTGAAAGAGTTTACAGTGTTTACAACCTTAACGTGTACATTTGAATGACTTTTTTTGCTTGAGCCTAGTCATCGCCATACAACGCCATCTCTGGTCTCGGCCCAACAAAAAGACTCAACTTATCTATGCTTTAGAAAACAGCAATCGCTTTAACTAAAAACAGAAATCTGCTCTTGCGACCATAGTAGCCGTCAAATTCACTAACTACTTGTGAGTAACGAATAGCGCATCGAGGCAGACTCCAGAATATAATTTCAAGAGGTCGTGACTTCAAATCCTCTCCCATATTAGATTTTCTGAGTTTGTCTTTTGCAAATTGGTTTCATAAAAATAGACAAAAATGGATGAATCTAAACCATTTTGTGCCCAATGTAGAAAAGTAATAAGACACAAACAATTTCTGAAATGCTGTCGTTGTAAACTTACATATGACTTAGAATGTACCAACAAAGAGAAATTATTCTATGTTATGGATTGTGAACGTAAAGCGAAGTGGATCTGTGACAACTGCAAACGCAAAAAAGCCCCAAAAAAAGTCCATAATAGAACTATCACCACTACCCCTGGAAACTCTAAGTTGGTCGATAAGAATGTACACAGTCAGCAAAAAATACCAATAGAGAACACCACTACCCCTGAAAGCTCCAAGTTGGTGGATAAAAATGTACAAATTCAGCCGAAAATACCTAAAGAGAAAAGTATTGAACTATGTCATGATGACATTACACAATCTTCTATCGTCATGTCTTCTCAAATGGACTCACCAATGGAAGAAACTGATAACGTAACCCGAAGGAAGAAACAAACGTCAATCATAAATATACCTACTAGCAACTTTTTTGACTCTCTCCAGACAGAGATGGATGAGGATGAAGTTGAAGATATATCTAGTAGCACACCACAGAAGCTAAACAGAAGCTGCCCTGATATCATTATAAAAAGTCACTTAGATCATGATGCCTTACAAGCGAAACTTGAAAATCTGGAACAGAAATATGAATCAGCGGAACTCCAAATTGAGCTGTTATTATCAGAAAACTTTAGTTTGAAAAAAAAACTAGAGCGCTATCAATCGAAAATAAGTAATTTGACGTCAATGTGTAAAAGTACGGAACCCTCGGCAGTTAAAAACAAATCCAACTCAATGAAAAAAAAAGCAAAAAAGTCAATCATTAATGACTCATTTACCATCGAAACCTTGAACGTATCACAACCCCTCAACTCCCCTCCACTAAAAAATACAACCATCAAGCATCAAGATCTCAAAGAAAACTTACAAAAAAGGAAGCTGAATATCATAGGAACCGATGATAATAATAATGTGCTGAATCTGGCTCTTCGTACTTTTCCGGAAGAATATCAGTTATGCCACTATAAACTGCCGCATAGAAATATCTTGGATACTTTGGAGACAATCAGTGAAAAAACTAAGACTCTAACACACGAGGACTACTGCGTGATTATGATCGGAGAAAGGGACTTTGAGACTTCACAAAACTATAGTACCCTTGTTAAAAATATCAGAAGCAAGCTGATTACTTTAAAACACACTAATGTCATTATTTGTCTACCTACATTTAAGTGTGGCAGACTAACACAGCTCTTTAACAGAAGAATTGAAATATTTAATAGAATTTTATACAATGATGTAAATAAGCATGAATATGCATTTATACTTGACTCTAACTTACATCTTACATATGATTATCGGATGTTTAGTGAAACAAAAGGTGCAGTAAACAAGCGAGGAATGTTAAATGTATTAAGTAACCTGCTGCATTTGATTCGTGAACTACAGTCCTTCAAGTTGGAACATCACCCTAACGTCGGACAGAATGAAGAAGTCCAAGAAGATTTTTTTTTTCGAGACTAATGTAGAACCTGCTATTTTTTCTATTATGCACCAAAACATAGCCGGTGCCATATCCAAAACTGACATACTGAATTTGACATTAGCTGATTTTAAAGATGGCAACTATATTCCCGATGTAATATGCCTAACTGAAACGTTCTTTAAATCAGGACATGAGAGCAACTTCCATTTAACTAATTATAAATTATCGACTTTCTTTAGTCGGCAGAAGAAAAGAGGAGGCGTTTGCATACTCGTGAAATCAGGTCTTCATTATAAAATAAATACTAATGTTAGTAAATATGCTGTAGCAAGGGAATTCGAATGTTGCGCTGTAGAGTTTCCTAAAAATAATCTTTTGGTAATCTGCCTATACAGGACTCCGTCATCGGATGCATCTGTATTTTTAGAAAAACTTGATTCCTTACTCTTCGAAGTTAGCAAAAGTAATAAAAAGAAAATTGTCGTTTTAGGAGACTTTAACATTAATACCTTAAAGACAAATACAATATCATGCGCTCTTCAGGACCTTGCTAAAACCTATAATATGACCATACATATAAAAGAACCAACACGCAGGTTATCTTGCATTGATCACATTATGAGCAATTTAGACAATCCTAAAACATCTGTTATACATCTTGGCCTATCCGATCATGAAACAGCCCAAATGATCAATTTTCTAGTAGCTAACAAAAAACAACAACCTAAAATATGTTACAGTTACAAAAGAATATATAGTGCTGAAAACATACATCTTTTCAAAAATTACATCAATAAACTATCTTTTAGTGATATATTAATGGAAACAAATTTAGACAAAGCCTTTGGCCAATTTTATAATACGATATTGCTATTTTATGATCTATGCTTTCCCAAATTAAAAGTTAAAATTCAAAATAATATTGACAATAGAAAGAAGTGGATGACCAAAGGCCTCAGAAAAAGCTGTTGCACGAAACGTAGACTAAGATTAAATTACTATAAATTTAAAACTGACAGGAGTAAGCATGATTACCATAAGTATTCTAAGTTACTTAAAAGATGTATAAGCCAAGCTCAAAAAAATTGTAACAACAGATTCATTCACAATAGTAAAAATAAATCCAAAGCCTCTTGGCAAGTGATTAAAAACATGGAATATAGCAGCACTAGCCAAGATATAGAGAATGTTACTTTTAAAAACTCGACAATCAATGATCCTTTTCTAATTGCTGAAGCATTTAATACACACTTTATTGATTGCTCAAACATACAAAATCATAAAAATACTCCCAACAATAGACACCATATAGACGCAAATAGCTCAGGACATTCTATGTATCTCAATCCATTGACTGAAGTTGAAGTAAAAGCTCAGATTTTATCACTTAACAACACAAATTCTGAGGGTCCTGATGAAATATGTACCAAAGTTATAAAAAATTGCGCTGAGGAATTAACTTCTATCCTAACATTTTTAGTAAATTTGTCTTTTGAAAAAGGAGAGTTTCCTCAACAGCTAAAAAAGTCCATAATAAAACCTGTTCACAAAAAAGGTTGCAAAAGTATTATCAACAATTATAGGCCCATAACGTTAATCTCTATTATTGCTAAGATCTTCGAAAAGTGCATGTATATTAGATTAGTAAACTACTGCAATAATTTTGGCATAATTAACAAGGACCAGTTCGGCTTTCAAAAGAGTAAGTCAACTACCTTAGCTACATTTACCTTACTGAGGGAAGTTTTGACTAGCGTAGATGCAAAAAAAATAACTACTGGTTTGTTTTTGGATATGACAAAAGCATTTGACTTAGTCAGTCATGATATCTTACTAAATAAGTTAGAGAAAATTGGTGTCAGGGGTCTTCCACTTCAATGGTTTAAGTCATATCTCAGGAATAGACAGCAATCAGTGGCCATTGTAAAGACCTCAAATTCTAATATCAGGAAGACATATCGGTCAAGGTATAGATTTAATAGATCTGGAGTGCCACAAGGAAGTGTCCTTGGGCCACTTCTATTCTTGATCTACATTAATGACATAATACATGTTACTCGACATAAAACCATATTATTTGCTGATGATATTTCTATTATTGTGACGACTGAAAAGAAAGAAGGTTTAACGAGGCATGAGGCGGAAATAAATCAAACTTTGCATGACATTATTGAATGGCTTGACACACATAATTTACGTATCAATTTGACTAAAACCAATTATATACAATTTAATAATCTGGACAAATATAAATTTAGAATAGCATTTAAAGAAACTGTTATTAATAAAGTTGACATAGTTAAGTTCTTAGGCATACTGATAGACGAAAATATAAATTGGAAAAAACAAGTCGAAGTTGTGTGTGACAGGATTGATCGTTTTGCTTATGTCTTGAGGAGACTTCGTTTTTTGACTGATCAGCAGACAATCCTAACAGCCTATCATGCTTATGTCGCTTCAATACTTAGGTACGGATTAATTCTTTGGGGCAATAGTGCTAATGCACACAGAGCCTTTGTTGCACAAAAAAAATGTATTCGCGCTATTTATGGAGCACCTCCCTATCATACATGTAAACCACTTTTTAAAAGCTTGCGGCTCCTCACTTTGCCTAGTCTTTACATTTTTGAAGTCTGTAAATTTGTGAAAAATAATTCTGTTCTCTTCAACAAGGCATGTCAGGTATTCTTTAGAAATACAAGGAATCCTAATAGGCTTGTCTTGAACTTTGTACCGAGAACTGCACTGTACATGAAAAATTGCTCAAATATGTGTTTAAAAATATACAACAAGATACCTGAATCCATAAAAGACCTTAGACCTAGCCTGTTTAACATAAAATTATACGAATGGCTTTTAAATAATAACTTTTACAGCATAAAAGAATTTTTGAATTGAACTATTAAGTGTTATGTTGTGCTCTAATATTTCTTGACATATTATTTTGATTTGATTTATGACTTAATGTATTTATTCTGAATTATCTAGTAGTTAGTAGTAGTTTAGTAGTAAGTTAAAACCATATTTACATGCCATGATTGTGGCGAAACATGCCGTTCTATAAATGTAATGTAAATCTGAATATGTACCGTGTTTCGAAGTAAATAAATGGAATTGAATTGAATTGAATTGAATTGAGCTGGTAGGATTTCTTATATGAAAAACAAATATTACATGTCTTATTTTTGTAAAAAAAAAAAACACTATACAATTAAATCTCTTTAGTGTTAAACTAGTGATGTGTACAAATATTGCTTTTGAATTTCACTAAAATTAATATTGCACCTAATTTAATTTTCCACAATAAATAGTTTTTAATTTAACCAAACAGGAAACTCGAGGTAAAAATACATTATTTTGTAATATATATTGTTAAAATTCTAAATAGCGCTATCACTAACACATGTTATTGCTTAAATTATATTTATTTATATGTATTATTAATAAATTCATTTTTACGGATGTGAGTAAAAATATTTCAGCGAAAACAAAATTATCAGAAAAATAAGTCACATTTCATGGATTCTTTAAAAATATATCAATAAGAAATGAAAAACTGGTTTCGTGTGTAAAATGCATAGTAAATAAACGTATTACATTAGTATAATTATTTTTCATATCATTAGCTTATATAGGTGTCCCACTGCTCACAGGGCACAGGTCTCACCTCAAGGTTTAGGGTTTAGGGTGCCTGTCCTACCGGAGAAATTGTAACTAATATGATTTCTCAAAATCTCCGCTCCTCTTCAGTAAACAGCGGGTTGCGTAGGCCTATATGTTTAAATATTCATACAAAACCGATAGGTGCAGGAGCGGGAAAACGAGGATGGAAGCTGAGCAGGGTAGCGGAGATCAAAATGACTCTTCGCGCACTAGCAGCCTAGTTCACACTGAAAAATACAGCCAGGAACTATCCCCGCTCCGCTGTCTTGCTCCGCTATGATGGACAGACACACGTAACTCCGCTCAAGGGTTGCCACCTTTTCATATCACATTTCTGTTACTTATACAGCTTGTAAGAGTATTTTACTAACAAAATGGATGCGTTGTCTGATGTAGTAAAATAAAATAAATACGTGGAACCCAGTTCTTCATTTCAAGATGTTGATAAGTTTAAACTTTGGGTTAGTAAGAAGCGAACTAAGCGTAACGAAAAATCATTCGCCTTACTATCGGATGGATTTGACTTAAATATATGAACAACGATTGCGAAATTTTTTATCAATCGTAAAATAATGGCAAACTTTCTCGTTCCGCTTAGCTTTTTAATATACGCCTATTTTAAAAATGTCAAAAATTGTTCGTGTTTACCAGATGCTGGAGTCGTGATTTATTTTATATTATTTTATTTGTACAGTCAAATGTCTAAATTGGGTATTTTCCACGAATAAAGCTAAATTCCAAAATATTGTGTCTCAAAATTGATACGTAAATTTTAACACCTTAATTAAGTGACTATTATCTTATTTGCAATTTTTTTATCGATTAAAAATTTAACACGTTAATTAAGTGCCCATTTAATATTCGCAATTTTTATTTTATTGATCAAAAATTCACTAAAATACAACGATTAACGAGTATCATGACGTCACTAGCTAGTATTGCCCAAATCTAGTACTAGGGTGGAGTTTTGACAGTTCATAAAAAGTATGTCAACGATTGGTGGTGTCTAATACCCAATTAGAGAAAACTGAACCTTATTCCATGGTTAAGGCGTTACTGTAAACATTTTTCCCCTGACTGTACAATTAGATTAAAAAACATTTTTCCTTTTTAAAATTGTTAAAATACTAGTGAAATGTAAAGTAATAATTCTTGATCCACAACATCTGGTAACAAAATGGTTCGTAAATTTAAATTTTCGGCTCAAATCACCGACACTAAACCTAATCATACAATATTTACACTTTAATCTAAAAGCCGAATATCCTAAATACGAAGTACTGGCCATTACTCAAAAATGTTTCACATAACATTTGCCGGATCTATACATTGACCGTATAGTTGGCCCACTAAGTAACCCCAGTCCACACGTTTGGCTAATAGTTGGTTCAAAAACCTATCGCTCTGTTGGATCTAGAAAAAAGCGTCGGTCGACTCTCCGTTGATTGTTCTTGTTCATTTTTCTAATGACCAATAGTGTTAATTTTTGGGCCAACTGTTCACTCAACGCGTGGATACGGCTAACGCTATTGGCCTATAGAAACGTTTTGAGGCCAACGTTATTTTCTAGATCCCCCTCATTTGAACCACCATCGGGTAATAGGTTTTAGGACCAACTAAGTAAGGATTATTTTAATCTCGCGCGGATTTCATCACTCACGCGAGTTTGACCCGCATCTGGATAATTTACTACGTGTGGTTGCACCCCGCATGACAGTAAAGCGTTCACTGATTTTCATAAAAGTATAGAATTGCTTACGCGAAGTGCACGGGGCTGGTGCACGCATCACATCCCGGCAAAAATACATTTGCTGGTGTTACTTCTGCGGGGCAACCCCGCGCGTGAAGTGCACGGAGCTGTTGCACGCATCACACCCCGCATCCCGGCTAAAATACATTTGCGGGTGTTACTTCTGCGGAGCAACCCCGCGCGTAAAGTGCACGGAGCTGTTGCACGCATCACGCCCCGCATCCCGGCAAAATACATTTGCGGGTGTTACTTCTGCGGAGCAACCCCGCACGTGAAGTGCACGGAGCTGTTGCACGCATCACACCCCGCATCCCGGAAAAAATACATTTGCGGATGTTACGTTACGCCTGCGGAGAAACCCCACGTGCGTGATAAAATCGGCACGATATTAAAAAGTCCCTTATATATATATATTTTTGCACACGGACACTTTAAATTGGTCATCTCTTGTTGAAAATCTTCCATTCAAAAATCTAATTTCATACAAATTTTGAGACATTTTTGAGTAATGGACTTTTTACGTCTGTCACAACACTTATGTCCTCAAAGTCTTTGGTGTCATAATCGTTTGACGATCTTAGCAAAATAATCGTTAAGCCAAAACCCTGATATCTGTTGAACTGGTTTTCCAAAAAATTGCATTACATTAATTTCAAACTGGTGATCTTATTCTAGAAGTTGACAGAGGAAACTCTTAAAGGAAGTAGCTGTTATAACGTTGTTGTATCTGTATTTTAAAAAATACACAAAGTGAGACATCAAATCCGTGTATATTATCTGACGCGTTTGACTGCCACCTGATAAGAACAATGTACTGTGCTGTGCAAACTATCGGATGTATTTTAGTAGTTATTTTCCCGCAGCAGAACGAACACACCAAATACTTAGCCCCAAACTAAGCGTTAGCTTGTACTAATTGTGACTAGAATAACGAATAGAAATATGTACCTATTTAAATACTTTTATAAACACCCATGACTCAGGTACAAATGTTCGTGCTCACCGCACAAACATTTGCTTCTAGCAGGATTCGAACCCGCGACCGCATCAGACCGCAAAGTATGTACGATCGAATCATGGAGGTTTTTTATTTGCATATACCTACTTTTGTTCTCCATACTGCAAGCACTCCGTGAAAAACGGGGCCTGCCCATATTTATTATATTAAAAAGACTTCGCGCGTCATTCAATCACTAAAATGGAATAATTTCATTGCGCTTAAACAACCACTAATATTTCACCTTGTATTACACAGAATTGAATTCTACACACTGTGAAATTAAAACACTTAATGAAAAATAAGTGTCACGGTAGCTCAATTGGTAGTGCAATCCCGCCGGTGTCCAAATTTTTTTTTAATTTGAATTTTACATTTTAAAGAAATTTGCATTGTTTATGCTAAAAATATAGTGACTTCATCATCTACACGTATCGAAAAACCAGTTCAACAAAAACTTACACACTCAACCACCCTAGCCGAGGGCGTATATCGCTAACGCTATCGCGACGCCAGCGCAGCTAAGTCTGCTCACAGACGCCGCCGCGAACATCGGCGTTAGCTCGTCCGCGTGAGCCGTGTGCGTCCCGCCTAGTGTGTGGAACTGGAATATGTCGCTCACCTGGAGAATAAGAAATCAGAATTTTTTATTTGCGAAAACATGGTAACAATAATTTGAGATTAGTGCTTTTGGCGTATCAACTTAGAGTTAGGAAGCTAAAGGGAAGCCCTTCCTACCGACCGGGTGTTATGGTCGGGGACCGAGGTCCGATAGACATCATCTTGATTTGTCTATCTATATTATTCTGGACTAGCTGTGCCCGCGACTTCGTCCGCGTGGAGTTGTAATTTTGGGCATAGACATGTACTGTCGCAGACAGTTTTTTAGATCATTTCAAGAGGAATAATTCTTTCATATTTATATTTTTGGTATCTTGAACCGTTTTCGCAGCGTACGCAACTCAAGGATGGTTTAGTAGATTCTGAGATTCAATTTCCTGCCTGCCCCCTAAGTTCATCGGCGTGATTATTTATATCCCAGTTTACTCTCCAGGTGATACTGAGTCAAATAAAAAAAGTCCCGTCAAAATCGGTCCAGTAGATTCTGAGATTAGCCCGGACAAACAGACAGACAGACAGACAGACAGACAAAAATTTTAAAAATTGTTGTTTTGGCTTCTATTACGGTAATTAAGACCCCCTGTAACAATTTTTCATAAAAATCTTCAATGTACAGAAATCGATCTTTTACAGTCTTATTATATGTATAGACTAGCTGTGCCCGCGACTTCGTCCGCGTGGAATTTTAACTGTTACCGCCTTCACCGCGTGGAGGTACTCCCAGCCTATGCTACTGTTTAACATGACCCAAATGCAGGCATACCTGCGACTCTATAACAGGTACACACAATGAGTTCCCTTAGTTAGGTAGGGTGATTAATTTATCCCAAGTTTAGGCCAGTTAACACTTAGTCACTTGGCGTGAGTTATTATATATTTCACTGTCTAGGTAAAACTCAACCAAATGAAAAAATCCCATCAAATTCAGTCCTGTAGTTTCTGATATTCAATTTCCTGCCTACACTCTTAGTCTATTGGCGTGATTATTGCAAGTGATGCTGAGTCAAATAAAAAAGTCCCATTAAAATCGGCCCAGTAGTTTCCGAGATTCAATTTTCTGCCTACCCCCTTAGTCTATTGGCGTGATTATTTCTATCCTTCTTTACCTTCCAAGTAATGTTGAGTCAAATAAAAAAAAGTCCCATTAAAATCGGTTTAGTAGATTCTGAGATTCAATTCCTGCCTGCCCCCTAAGTTCATCGGCGTGATTATTTATATCTATTTGGCTAGAGCCCGCAGGTGTATGTACCTCGCGAAAAATTAAAAATGCCTTATTGCGCCGTATTAAATTGCAAGAACTATTCAAAAAAAGTGGGACAAGATAAAGGAAACGTTTCTTTTCATGGGTAAGTCATTTTATTATTAAAACTATCCTTTATTTATTAAATACGAAACATTTTATGTTTCTCGTGGTTTTACAATGAAAACTGTATATAAAATATGTAACGGAGATTTTATAATACATTGCTTCCTTGACTAGATTGTATTGTAGGGTTTGCCTGTTAAAACACGCAATGAACATTTAAATGAATTAATTTTCACATTTGGCTCAGCTTCGTGGTACGGTCACTATTCTCATTTTTCTGTCAAATAGAGCAAATAGTGTTGTGTCGTACACTCAGTTCTTATCGATTATTTATAACAATCGATTTTGCGGGCAGAGGAATGAGATTGTTCCCTTTGGAGACAGAGGAATGAGACTGTTCGCTTTGGGGTCAGAGGAATGAGATTTTTTTATGGCATTTATTTTGTTAATTGCAATTGACATATTGAATGCTTTTGTTTAGATTAATACGAATTCTAATTACAGATTTCCAAGTGACCCTGTCATTAAAGAAAAATGGATTGAAGCGACGGGACAAAAAAATTGGTTCCCAACACAGTATAGTCGTATTTGCTCCGTCCATTTTAGTGAAGAAAGCTTTTCAGAAACAAAAAAATTTCGACGACTATCGAAAACTGCAATTCCCACTTTAAATGTACTAAAGACGCTATCTGATGCAAAAGTTAGTTGATTGATTTTATGTTTGTATTCACTCGCATCAAAACTATTCAGGGTGTAAGGGACTGCCTCCAGAAAACTTTAACCATGAACTCAGACCATCACCCTGATTAAGATACTACAATTTTTTTTCCCGGATATGAAAAAAAAATTCGACTTTTTTTATGTGAAAAGGGGGCAAACGAGCAGACGATCCGCGTGATGGTAAGCGGTCATCGTCGCCCATAGACATCTGCAACACCAGAAGAGTCACTGATGCGTTGCCCGCCTTATTGGAGATAAGGGGTAAGGTAGGAAATCAAGGAATGGGATAAGGAAGGAATAGGGAAATAGGCCATCGGTAGACCCCACTCACCGAGCGAAACATAGCAAGCTACTTTACGTCGATCTTCTGTGAGAAAATCTTTCTGGGGAAAAAACCCTTCAGTTGCTTGCTCAGGGTGATGGTCTGACTTCATGGTTAAAGTTTTCGGAAGGCTGTCCCTTACATCCTATATACATAATTAAAACCTAAAATCATCTTAATTTCATTGAAAAAATTAGTACCTAGATGTTGTCAATGTCGATTTCGTAATCGTGTCTATCGTTTTTAAGCTATAGATTTACATTTAAGTGTTCTTTCCATCGCGGCTGTTTTTGGTTTTATGTAATAATTCATTATTTAATGACTAAAGAATGACAGTTAATATCTCCAAGCTTTATATTTTATTATTTTGTTTACTTTTTAATTGAAAGTACTTCATTTTTTTGTAGAATACCGACGAAAATCTTTCAGCGAAAATACATTCACCATCTAACACGCAAAAAAGAAAATTAGACCAGGTAATTAATATTTTATTTTTTTATGGCCAGCGGCCAGCGGACCGCGCGCGACCTCTCCCTCCAAAGGCTGATGGCGTACTGATTAGACATGGGTAGTTCCTGAATGAATGACTCAATTGAAGTATTTCACCTATCTAGTCCACATATATCATACTCACTCACTTTCGTTCAAAGCAGTTCATTTAGTTCAATGTAGTTTCTTCAGTAACTCAGTGATATGAGAGTAAAACGTACGGATATATTTTTTTAGTACAGTAGTTTGTTTTTAAAAACGCCAACCTAGTGTAATTAATAAATGTGGCTTAATTCTAGGCTTATAGTCCCAGGCCTACGTATAAGTATGAAGGAAAATCAGTTTTCTATGTAAATTTTACGTTTTTTTTTAAATAAAACGTTTTTTAATTTTAATTCTTTACTGACAGCTTCTAATATAAAATTAATAAAGTCATTAGAATAGTCAACAATGGTTCATAATACATAATTATGCAACGCAATTTTAACACTACTTCATTATTTAGTTCAATAGAACGTTATAAAAGCCTTTAAAGATTTACTGAACTTAATGAACTAATTGAACTAGATGAGTGATACATATCTTCAACTCCCACTGAACTATATCACTCCTTTCAGTTCAGTGAACGATTTTGCGCATGTCTAGTACTGATGAACGTTACGATCGGCGAATCGCGGGCGGCGTGGACGGGAGTTCCCATCACTAAAACACTGCTGTGACGTCACAGTAGGTATAAAAATATTGACACGCTTGGTTTCTACGCGGGCAATGAGACTTGCGGGATCTAGTCAAATAGAAATCTGTGTTTATATCCCAGTTTACTCTCCAGGTGATACTGAGTCAAATAAAAAAAGTCCCGTCAAAATCGGTCCAGTAGATTCTGAGATTAGCCCGGACAAACAGACAGACAGACAGACAGACAGACAGACAGACAAAAATTTTAAAAATTGTTGTTTTGGCTTCTATTACGGTAATTAAGACCCCCTGTAACAATTTTTCATAAAAATCTTCAATGTACAGAAATCGATCTTTTACTATAGAATAGATGTAAATATTATATACCGCGGTTCACGTGCGGCACTAGGCTAATAGCGCCATCAGCGTATGGAGCCGTATCAGCGCTCGCTGTCGTGCGCCGCCACCGATAGGCATGCGCTTACGGTAGAGGTCGCCACAGTACTCACGTTTGACCTCACTTAGTCGTGCAAATACAAGTAGGCTAACAATTTAAAATACATAATCATATAGGTCAATAGGGTCGGGCATAAGGGATTTAGTTAATTTAATCTTTTGCTTAGTAAATTTATTCATTCTTAAAATTCACGATTTCTGTAATTTGCTTATCACACTAATATTAGGTCCTTACATAATTATGAAATTGGCGTTTTGTCGTACTGGCCACTTTGATCACAAATTTTTCCTATTTGGTTAGGAATTCGAAATTCAAATTTATACAGCTATTTCCACATGTAGTTGTGTTTCGTAAACCGTCATTCATTTGTTATTTTACTTATCTTTTTTCTGTTTGCATCGCTCAATTTACAAAATGGAAAATTTGAAATATCGCGTTATTTACGAGTACGAGTTCCACCGTGGCACCAGTGCTGCGGAAACGGCTCGAAGGGTTAATGATGTGTATGGCGGTTGTGTCGCAAAAGAAAACACAGTGCGTTTTTGGTTCCAACGTTTTCGTTCTGGAAATTTCGACCTGCAAAACAAGCCCCGTGGACGACCGGAGACCAAAGTTGATAATGAAGAATTGAAGGCTATTGTGGAAGCGGATCCATCGCAAACCACGTCCGAGTTAGCTGCAGGCTTTGGCGTTAGTGATAAAACTGTTTTAATCCACTTGAAGCAAATTGGGAAGATTAAAAAACTTGAAAGGTGGGTTCCTCACGAATTGAGTGAAGCAAACCGGCAAACGCGCGTCAACTGCTGCGTTACATTACTTGACCGGCACAATAACGAAGGGATTTTAAATCGAATCATTACCTGTGATGAAAAGTGGATTCTCTACGATAATCGGAAGCGCTCATCGCAATGGCTGGACCCTGGCAAGCCAGCCAAAGCCTGCTCCAAGCGAAAATTGACCAATAAAAAGTTACTTGTAAGCGTTTGGTGGACTAGCGCCGGTGTCGTTCATTACAGTTTTCTCAAATCTGGCCAGACGATTACGGCAGATATCTATTGTCAGCAATTGCAAACCATGATGGAAAAGCTAGTTGCTAAACAACCAAGGCTGGTCAATCGCTCTACGCCACTGCTGCTTCACGACAACGCTAGACCACACACTGCACAACAGACGGCTAGCAAATTAGAAGAACTTCAATTGGAATCTCTAAGGCATCCACCGTACTCCTCGGACCTTGCTCCAACAGATTACCATTTTTTTCGAAATGTGGATAACTTCTTGCAAGGGAAAAAGTTCAACTCAGATGGGGCAGTCCAAGTCGCCTTCAAAGATTTTATTGATTCCCGTTCGAATGGTTTTTTTAGTAAAGGGATCAATGAACTACCTATGAGATGGCAAAAGTGCATAGATTACAATGGCTCATACTTTGATTAAATAAATATGCTATATAAAAAAATTTCGACTTTTTGTTCCTCCCATACAAAACGCCAATTTCATAGGTAAGGACCTAATATTATCAATGCGAAAGTGTTGAAAATGAAGATAAGATTAACGCAAACTATTAAACGCCTGTCAAACTTTTCATACACTTTAGTAAAACACCATATACGAATGTTTGCCTTCACGGTCACACTCACTCGCTCTCTCTATATCAAAAGTGTCAAGTCGATTACGTTGCATTTATAATGTTGTATCGTTTTACCTAATATAAACTAATTATTAGTAACCAAAGTCTATTATTTCTTCAGAAAGTTTCTTTGTTTGGATGTCCGTCAAACACGCAGAAATTACTAAACGGATTTTGATGAAATTTCATATAAAGCCAGTATATGACTTGAATGATAGGATACATTCTATCCCGATTAAAAGAAAAATCAAACGTTTACGCGGACAAAGTCGCGGGCGGACCGTTAGTAGTTCATAATTCGACGACCACTTTGAGGGAATGGTGTAAGTAGTTGACTATTAACCATGATAGCAAGGTCGCGGGTTCGATCCCCGCACCGTACAAAACATTTGTGATTTATTTGTAATACCACTATTGATTCTGATTTCTGTAACACCACTTTTTTTTACAGCAATCAGAATCTTAAGCTACTTATCACGGAGTCAGATCAATGTATGTGATGATGTTGTTGTTTATATTATATAATAATATGGTTTTACTACTGAAAAAGACTGAATGATCGTCTACCAGGGAATATTGTAGGTGTCAATTGTCCACACTTCTTTAGGGGTGTGCTCTGTATATGTATGCAGTAGGTGTAGGCTGTGTTCACGTAGGTTGTGTTTACGTATGTTATGTATGTGTCTCTGTACACGTAGTTAGTGTGTGACGTGTACACATAGGTAGTGTTCATGTATGTTGTGTGTGTGTCTAGTCCACGTGGGTAGTGTTCACGTATGTTGTGTTTGTCTCTGTACACGTAGGTAGTGTTCACGTATGTTGTGTGTGTCTCGTATACGTAGGTAGTGTGTGTTCTGTACACGTAGGTAGTGTTCACGTATGTCGTGTGTGTCTCGTACACGTAGGTAGTGTGTGTGACGTGTAAATGTAGGTAGTGTGGACGTATGTTGTGTGTGTGTCTCGTACACGTAGGTAGTGTGTGTTATATACACGTAGGTAGTGTTCACGTATGTCGTGTGTGTCTTCATACACGTAGGTAGTGTGTGTTGTGTACACGTAGGTAGTGTTCACGTATGTCGTGTGTGTCTTCATACACGTAGGTAGTGTGTGACGTGTTCACGCAGGTAGTGTGTGTGTACCTCGTTCCACCCATAGCGATTCTTCGCCTGTACGATAGCCTCGTAGACGGCGCCGGGCTCGAGCCCGCGCAGCTCGTGGGCGACGCGGTGCGTGAGCGCGCCGGCCGGCTCCGGCGCCGGGATCACCACGTCGTGCCACCGCCCCGGCTGTTGGAACGACTCGTTTATCTGTGGGAGAGAAGATGGTTATAACTCATCATCTTTCGCTTGCCCTTCTCCTAGGTTATCTGGTCGGCGCAGTATGTTTTTATCATCTATACGATCTTATCTTTCGTCACTAAGCCATCCTCTCCTTTCTCTCTCATATAGAACGATATGGTATATCCAAACGGAACCATCACACGGTATATATTATATAAGCAAAACTTAAATTTAAAAATATCCCCGACATGAGCTAGGATAACAGCTGGTGAGCTTCAATGGCTGGACGGATTTTGACCAACCACAGCTGTGGACCACCAAAAATAAAAACAAAACAAAGTAGGTAGTGAATGTGTGTGTTTGTGTGTGTGTGAGAGAAAGAGAGAGAGAGAGAGCATATGTATGTGTGCGTGCGCACTTTTTTGCGACTGTGTGTGTTTGTCTCTCTGTCTGTGTGTGTGTGTGTGTGTGTGTGTGTGTTTGTGTGTTTGTGTGTGTGTGTGTGTGTGTGTGTGTGTGTGTGTGTGTGTGTGTGTGTGTGTGTGTGTGTGTGTGTGTGTGTGTGTGTGTGCGCGCGCGCGCGCGCGTGTGTGTGTGTGTGTGTGTGTGTGTGTGTGTTAGTGTTTGTGAACAACAGTACGTTTGAGTTAGAAGTTAGAAACAGTTTCGGAGTAGTGACCGCTAGCTGGCGATAGAGCAGGCGCAACTCCTGCAGCGGCGGGTAGCTGTCGACGGCGAAGGCGAGCGTGTAGGCGCGCGGGCGGCGCGCGAGCGGGGCGGAGGTGAAGCGCGCGGGGCCCGGCCGCCCCGACACCTCCACGTGCTGCCGCGCGCGGCCCAGGCTGTTGTCCGCCACGCAGCTGCGGATCACCGGTTATTTATCATAATAATAATAAAGCAATTAATATTAAATTATTATTTTAAATTTACAAGAAGGTACAAGAAGAGAGCGATGCGAGCGCTTGACACTTTTTTTTTCATTTTATTCAAGCGTTATTGGTAAAGTACCACTCAATTGCAAGAAGTGCCTTACGTGACAATTGACTGGTAGTACAGTGTCACTGAATCATAACAAAGTTTTTTAACTGTCACACAAGTGATAAACATTTCCGAAAAGTGACCCAAGTGGCCCATAAGTGTCTTATAATAGAGCCAAGTAACACTTGGATCATCGTTAATTGACCCATAAGTGTATTAATGGCGCCCCGCGTGTCTCGCTGGCGCTTCACGTGTCTCGCAGGCACCCCGCGTGTCTCGCAGTTTACTTTTTTTTTTAAATCTACCAGTACTAAAAAGGCTACCTTCTCAGCATAAGCCATAGACTCCGGTAGTCTGTGGCGATGGTCTTCCGTAGATTGCCTTATAAAATAAAAAGAAAATTGCTGCACAGCAACAACATTGAATAAACTAACAAACACACCCATAAGTGATAAAAATGACCCAAAGGTAACTCGAGTGACACTTTGTGGCCAAAGTGACCTGTAAAGTAGGTAACACTCAATTGCAAGAAGTGCCTTACGTGACAATTGACTGCTAGTACAGTGTCACTGAATCATAGCAAAGTTTCTTAATTGTCATATAAGTGATAAAAATGCCCCAAAAGTGACCCAAGTGGCCCACAAATGTTTTATGATATTTCCAAGGTCCAAGTAACACTCGGATCATCGTTAAGTGACCCATAAGTGTAGTAATGGCGCCCCAAGTGTCTAAAGGTGCCACTAATGTCTCAATGGCACCCCTTGTGTCTTCTATGGGGAGAAGCGAAGAACCGCACGAACAAGTGTTTCAATGGCGCCCCGCGTGTCTCGCTGGCGGTTTACGTGTCTCGCAGGCGCCCCGCGTGTCCCGCAGTTTACATTTTTCAAAATTTATATGAGTACTAAAAAGGCTATCTAGATAGATAGATAGATTAACACTTTATTGTACAACACACAACAAAAATTACAGACAAGTTAAACAAAGAAAGATGTACAATTTAGGCGGTCTTATCGCTTGTAGCGATCTCAGATCCAGACAACCTTCGCTTAAAGAAACATTTAATTAGCAGGAAGGGGGAATTTGAGCAGAATATACACGGATAATACAAAACACAATTTTTACGAAACATCTAAGATAGGATATATGGCTAAAATTTACTCAACATGAGCCATAGACTCTGGCAGTATGTGGCGCTGGTCTGCCGTAGATTGCCTTATAAAATAAAAAGAGAGTTGCCGCACAGCAACAACATTGGATAAACTAACCTATAGTTCCCAAAGTCTTCTGGCTGCACGTTAGCTATGTGCAGCGTGTGGTTGTTCCCGCGCGCCGACATTGTCACTCGTTCCGATGCGCTCAGGGGAAACGAGTTCTGGTACCACGACACCTGCGGAAGGCAATAATCATTCTTCTAAAGCTAAATTATGACATAATACGAGCGAATCGCTCGAATTTGTCGTAGCGACAACACCTCTTGAGGATTCCACGTGTAGCGGCTAAACGCGTCGAGTGTTTTGTTGGTGTCAGTGTTGTGTTTAAAGGCGCATCTTCTGTGTAACGTTGTGAGTTGTATTGTAAGTGCTGCGACTTCCAGCTCTAGTTTTTCAAGTGGTTACATTTGGATGTATTTGGGTTCCTGCGCTGGCGTCGTTTAGTGGAAATTTAAAGCAAAAAGAGTGATGAAGCCTCACGGCTAACATCATGGCGGTTATTGTTGGAGCTCTTAGAGTTGTGATTTGAATGTATCGGTCTTGTCTCCGTGTGGTGCAGCGATACTGTCCTACTGGTCCGTCTGGCGCTACTACAGAGAAGAGCTCTGCCGAATATGGAGGGTATCCAGTCGCAAGAAGACCTTTTTTTGTTGTTGCAACGAACATGGGCGGCCATTCCACAGCGTGATTTGGATGAACTCATTTTGAGTATGCCAAACCGATGTTCTTGTGTTGTTAGTGTTCGCGGTAGAAACACGGAATATTAATTGTTTAAGTTACCCAATAAAATTTTAAAGAAAACTGTTATTTCAGTCTTTTTTTCGAACTTTAATGTTAGTGGTTCAAATGTCAAAAATCCCTTTATTAGGAAAATGGCAAATTTCTTTATTAATGCAAAGGTGACTTGGTTTATCGTTACTGTAGACAAACGAAAACACTTTATTTGATGAATCCTTAAAGAAAATTTTAATTAATATCAATCAGGAGAAAAGTTATTGCAAAAATATATTTTGATCCCTAGACACTTTTTATGTGTGTAATTCTCGTTTTCAGCTTTAGTCATGGTTTTCCGCAAAATAAAAAAAATAACGTCCGATTCCATCCAGTGGGTTATTCTTCTTGTCGTGTCTACTTTATTATATTTATATTATTATTATTGCCATATTAACAGAGGTTCAGTTCTTGACTTAAGAGATTTTTTAATAAAAGGTTGTAAATCAAACCCACGATTATATTACACGGCCGGCACGGATTATGCCACAAAAGTGTGTGATGTTTAAAATATGGTCCCTTACCGACGATATATTACCAACGAGCAAAAAATTTTTTATAGATTCTAACGAAAGAAAAATATTTTACTTGGTATAAAATTAACATTAAACAAAGAACACTGACAATAAAATATTAATAAAAAATTTTTTCGTACATTTCTACATTGCACTGGCTATGCGATATTTTTTGGTGTTATTAAGGTAAATGACAATATCCTAAGACTTACCTCAGCTGGAGGGTCGGCCAGCACAGTACATAGAAGCTCAGCTCTAAACCCTTCGCCCGTGTGCACCCACGACCGCTCCACCGTTATCTCTGGGGGGTCTGCAAGGAGAAGGAAAGTATTTGAAAAGACCTAAAAAAACTGAAAAACACGCTTTTATTGCTAACTGAAAAAGAGAAAATAATTTCTGAGTACTAAGAAATTATATTACAGTTGAGTAAAAAGCGTGGGGTGCACTTTATGTCGTTTCTTGGTTCTCTTTTTATAGTTGCCAATAATATATTGATTTTTAGATATCCAACCAAGCACCCTACGCTTTTAACTCTACTGTAATATTTATAAATTCTTTGTACTCAGAATTTTTTTTTTTAGTTTGCAATAAAAGCTTTAGTTTTTTAAATTATTATTTATTTTTATTTTTTTAGTTAATAAGGATAGTGAGAAACTCATATCAAATTATTGCATTGTCATCGGTACTCGATACGTGTGCAAAGTTTCAAATTAATCCGATTTCTGGAAGTTGGTGAAAATTGAGCTCAAAAATTACATACATACATACAGCCCGAGCTAATGAAAGCGTGTTACTGAACGAAAATCGGAAGCGGCTGTCTAGATGACATTGCACTGGGGGGCGTAAGTTACGGCTGCATTCGGACGTCCGACAGAAACTTGTCACGCCGCTCGTCTAAAGTATGACAAATATAAGACACTTATCATCTGCCGCGTCCGATAGTCTAGTTTCAGTGAACAATAGAGCGACTTACATAAAACCTGTAGCTGAAATTCCGTCACAATCGGAGGTCCAACGCCATTATCGACAGTACACGCGTATCTCCCGCTGTGTGTTCTTTCTAATCGAGACAGCTGCAGCTGCGGCCCCTCGCCTAACCGCGTGTTGCTGTCATTGTTGAACGACACCTGGAATGGAAGAAGGGAATGTGTTATAGAGTTCTACATAACTTGGCGAACACACGTCTTGTACGTAAGGCGTCAAGTCAAGCGCTGTTCGGCGCGGGGACGGGTCTGCTCGCACCCAAGTACTTCTGCTCAGACTGATTGCCAACTTAAGGTAGTTCAAAGGTAATAAGTCTATTGTAAGTCTTTTGGTTCGAAGCAATTAAGTTTTTATACATTTTTACGATTTTCAAGAGAAAGTTATTGATTACCTTTACCTAAGCGTCTCCGATAGCAAGCTGTTTGGTTTAATATAAGATTTGCCACAAACAAAAACTAACTTTCCAGTTAGAACAAAAAACAGCTGGCGAGCTTCAACGGCTGGATGGATTGTGACCAATCATAGCTAAGAAACACCATGATTAAATTATGTTTCGCTATATACATATATGAACTGCACGAAAGATTGTTTTAATGGCGCCCCGCGTGTCTCGCAGCCGCCCCGCGTGTCTCGCTGGCGCCCCGCGTGTCTCACTGGCGCCCCGCGTGTCTCGCTGGCGCCCCACGTGTCTCGCTGGCGCCCCGCGTATCTCGCAGCCACCCCGCGTGTCTCGCAGGCTCCCCTCATGTTTTCTATGGCGTGTAGCACTTACCAGCTTGTGCCACGTGACACTCGGCACTGGGTTGCCCGCGGCGCGACACTCCAACACAGCGGCGCCCCCTCGCCTCGCAGCCGCGTGACGGGACTCCGGCGAAGCCCTAACGGAGGGCGGCACTAGGACCTCGACTGTGTGGACTTGGTCTCGGGCGACGCGGTCCGAGATCTGGCATACGTAGTCTCCTGCGTCCTGGAATAGAGAAAGAGTTTTGATTAGTTGGTGCACTCTCTCACATCAGTCATATACGTCCCACTGCTTAGCGCAGGCCTCACCTAAACTATGAGGTGGTACGAGCCATACCACCACGCGAGCTTAGTGCAGGTTGGTAGTTGGGGCACTACTGCATGGTTTATAGGTATTATCAGGTTCTCTTTGGCTTGCGCGTGCCGTACGACGGTCCGTAGACCCCAACTAGTGTTGGAATAATTAGCATTACCATCATTAATTAGCATGCGTTTCCATCGTTAGCAATAATTAAATTATTTGACGTTGCGAAATTTCGTGAATGCTAAAATTCACGGACAGCGAGCGGCCGTGTCGTTGCTTTCATAGATTTCGCACGCACTGCTTTAGCAGGCTGCTAATAGCAGCCTGTAGGGACCCTCTACAAGGTGGACCGACGATATGGTAAAGGTCACGGGTTGGCACTGGATGAGGGGAGCGCTGGGCAGATCGCGGTGAAGATCCTTAGAGGATGCCTACGCTTAGCAGGGTTTAGGGCGTGGAACGGCTGATATGATGACGATGAGCCTATTAAATTCCCGAAAGTGGCGCAAATTTCCATTATTTGTTAGGTCGTGACGTAAAATACCCAAAAAAAATAAGTTTGAAGGTTCTAATGACCATTTTCTAAATACAGTTTTGTCTCCTTGCTTTTACCTCTTTTATTAATTGAAGCTCTCTCTAATTACTCTTTCATAGCTAAAAAGCTATTGGCAAACATATCTATGTGTCTACCCTTTTTCGGAGTTACGCGAATTTATAACCAACTAATTAATTCAAGGAGTTATATGATAAAAAAAACGAATTGATGAATAAATTATCGCTTAATTGTATCTATCCGTGTTTAGAAACGTTCAACGCTTTCCCAAATATGTTAACTGAAGTAGGTATTACTTTGTTAGGCCTAAGGCACATAATTATG
The DNA here is from genome assembly GCA_963921415.1 of Pyrausta despicata. Lineage (NCBI taxonomy): Eukaryota > Metazoa > Arthropoda > Insecta > Lepidoptera > Crambidae > Pyrausta > Pyrausta despicata. The sequence continues at coordinate 7,607,414 of OY992874.1, forward strand.
TAATAAAAAGTAAGTCTTACGATGAAAACGGCCAAGAAAAGAAACAGTCTTTTCAGTTTTAATTAAGTGCTTTGTATTCATAAAGTTACCGCTTTCAAGAGAAAATGCATTAAAAACTGTAAAACGTATGCAAAAATGGCTACAAATCTTACTGAAAACTACATTTTAACGCTACATAAGCCGAAATAATTGCATAACCTCCTTCGCAGCTTAAAAAAAAGTTAAACCATCCCTAAACGGTAATTGGTTTGAAAAAATATGATAATCACCCGCATAAAACCTTTTTTGCGGTTCCTTCTCGTTATTTTTTATGTTGGCAGCATTGGTGCTTTGCGCGGGAACGGCCATCTTGTGACGCCATGTTGATTTTTTTGACAATAACAAAGAACTTTAGCTGCAATTTGAGATAATTCTGCGTATTCATATGAAAAGAAGTGGCCGAATTGGTACGCAGTGGTCTTTCCGTGTAATTTCCATTATTTGAGCATTTTTTCGAGGGAAATTTTTACGAAGCGATTATTTCTTAGTTAGGTCGTAACGTTTTTGGCGGGGGTGTAATTTGGTAACACTGGTAGAACTAAGTAAACTATTTTCTGCAGCCTATAAGGCTCATATCACAACAATTTCGATTGATAAGCAGTTTTTTACTTTTGACAGCTAAACAGCTTTTCTAAACAATTATGCAGTTTTTTTTAAATTATTTATCTGATGATAAATTACAATTCAGGAAAATAATCAACAAAAATTTAAGATGAATAAAAAGCAATAATTGCACACGTTATAACAACGTATTAATTTGGTGAGCTAGCCGTCAAGTTACTTTGGTTGTTTTGCTTAGCCTGACGTCATAATAATTTAAATAAAATATTGGAAGTATACCCCTTAAGATTCATATTACAACAATTTTGACAGCTAAGCAGTTAAAAAAAAATCTCTACCTGTAATTTTATCATCAGATAAATAACAATATAAGTATTTGTCGAATTAGAAACATAGTGACTGATTTTAAACTATCTCGAACCCGGTAACTTAGATCGGAAAATCATAGATATCAAAAATAGTCTTAAGTACAAATTCTTACATAGCACTTTACATATTACATTTACATATATTGTCCACGAGAGCTCTGCCGACAAACTGTAACACAGTTTGGCGGAATAGTGCAAATAAATTATAGAATGTAACTTTTGAAAAATAAACTAATAAAGAGACATTTAATAAAACGCCCTACAGCACCAACATACCCAATGTTTTTTATAACCTGATTGCCTCATCACCCTGCAGTAGTCCTCCAAATGACGGGCTAATAAGGCATGGCGGGAAATCGACGGAAAAAGGTCGAATCCCTCGTAACACCTCATCAGTTTTCATTAGGATTGATGGGAGGGAAAAGGGACGTTTTTAGGGACATGATATTTTAATTATGGGACGCTGAGGCAGGCTGGTGGAAAGCCTGGTTGCTACGGTGGGCCCAAATCTCTTGGTACGGTGCTTAGTTTGCGCAATGCTTGCGAGAGAGGACGCATGGAAGGCAACTGCCTCTTTCTGCAAAAATGTGATGACTCAGAAAGAGACAGCAGAGCGGGAGCGTGTGGAAGACACGAGTCCCATTGCTCAGCAGGCAGAGGAGGGGAGGAGTCGACGTCATTATGTCGATTCAGCTCCCTGTCGAGACGGAGGGACGTTTTGGAGACATGATATTTTAATTATAGGACGCTGAGGCAGGCTGGTTGCTACGGTGAGCCCAAATCTCTTGGTACGGAGCTTAATTTGCGCAATGCTTCTCTTTCTGCGAAAATGTGATGACTCAAGACTGAAAGAGGCGGCAGAGCGGGAGCGTGAGGAAGACACGCGTCCCTTTGCTAAACAGGCGGAGATTGAAGGCGATTCAGCTCCCCTCCTGGTGGAGACCTGCAAGTAGGAGGCGTTAGGGCGCCCTTACTGGCATTGTATAGGTATCCACAACCGTTAGACGGGAATTTCTCGGCACTCCTTGCTATTCCCCGATGGCCCTCCGCAAGGAGGGCAAGTAGAGCCCACCGTGTAAAGATGGGCAGTCGCCGGCGCTGGAAGTGGAAGGCTAAGCCAATCTCCCATGACATTGCCTATTAGGCGATGCAGGAGTGCCGCGAGGTTTAGTGGGTATACCGTTGTAGAAAACTATAGGAGTCCCACATAAACCTTCATCTCCTCAAGTTGAAGGGTAGGTATGCGTAACGCATTCCCCGCGTAGAAAAAGGCTGGTGGAAAGGGTGGGTATTGTTATTTCTCATTATTTGGTCATTACACCAAGAAGTTGTTAACCAACCACCAATTAACAAGTTGACTATCAACCAAGAGCTCGCGGGTTCGATCCACGCACTGTACAAACATTTCTGTGCCTGAACATGTCTGTTTGAACTGGCCTGGGTGTAATATGTATTTATTCAAGATTGTTTGTAATCTCACTGTTGATTCTGATATCTGTAACACAGGTGCTTAAGCTACTTACCACAGAGTCAGATCAATGTATGTGATGTTGTTGTTTATTTTTTTATTATTTATTAATGTAGTTACAATCCAACATCAATTTAGTGGCAATTAATGTAGTGGCAATCCGACATGACCGGAGAGAGATCAGGCGCAGGACCAACGGCTTAACGTGCGCACCGAGGCCAGGGGGTGTTACACCGCCAACTTCCCGACTCCGAGCTGTTTTTGAGAAATTCATGACAGAAAATCCCAGAAACAATTTTGTCTCGACCTTGGATTCGAACCCAAGACCTTTCGGATGTAAGGCAGAAACTTTGCCACTACACCAACGAGGCAGTGATAAGTAGGTATTGGACTGAAATGAAATCGATATCTTTCAAGTATTTATTTAATTGAAACAAGAATCGTGCTCGACTGATAGGATCGTTCTGAAGAAATGAAACGTAATCAGATTATTGAATCTTGACTTTTAATTAAGATTTTAATTAGTGGAGGTTCGTTTTAAAAATACCTTCATCTGAATGAAATGAAGCGATTAAATAGTTATCAATTCCGGACATTAGCATCGGTATTTAGACTGGGTAAGGTGTATTTTCACTTGTTGTAAGATGTAAAGGATGCCCGAAAATAGGTTGTACCCAGGTAATTTCAAAATAACTAAGGACTTAGAAAAGGCTTCAATCTATTAATATATAAATAAAACCCGTTTTCCTTGGTCACGGCATCACGCGTGGATGGCTGGACCGATTTCACTAGTTCTTTTTAGGGTTCCGTACCTCAAAAGAAAAAAAAACGGAACCCTTATAAGATCACTTTGTTGTCCGTCTGTCCGTCCGTCCGTCCGTCTGTCAAGACCGTTTTTCTCAGGAACGAGTGGATGTATCAAACTGAAATTTCTATATGATACTTAGGTCTACTGGAAGCTGTAGAAAAATCAACCTTCTAAGCCAACGCAATCAAAAGATACAGCCATTTAGGCCGCAAATTTCCGCAAATTCTCGAAACTCGCACGGGAATCAAAACCTACAGGGTACTTCCCGTAAACTTAGAATCTTGAAATTTAGTACGGAGTCACGTCTTATAGTACAGATATAGGAAACATTACGAAAACCGTAAATTTTCAGTTTCATCATATAAAAAAAAATTTTGAAAAATATTTTTGTCAATTTTGAAAATTTCAAAGTTACTACTCCTTATCTACAGGTTTGTACGGAACCCTCGGTGCGCGAGTCCAACTCGCACTTGACCGGTTTTTTGTTGTATTTGTTATTATTAGGACAAGGTTCTTACAGAAAAAAAATTAAGAAAATCTCTCAGAAATACTGAAAAATGTACATTTAATTTTGCATATTTAAAAAACGCGCGTAACTAATTGTTGTCATTCGATGACATTGTTCAATCATTGCAATGCTAAGGCGGTACGAAGTTCGCCGGGTCAGCTAGTGATTAATAAAAATTGAACTTGTTCGTTAGCATAATAGTCCTCCTGGCCGATTTCGACCACGGCGGCCAACCTCAACAGAGATCAGCCAACTGCGCAGGAGATATTATAGTTCACAAGTGTGAGCGCAATACACAGGTGCACTCACTGTTCCATCACTCTCAAAGTTCGGTGAGACGGCAATCCGACATGACCGGAGAGATCAGGCGCAGGACCAACGGCTTAACGTGCTTTTCCGAGACACGGGGGTGTAAAACCGCCAACTTCCCGACTCCGAGCTGTTTTTGAGAAATTCATAACAGAAAATCTCAGAAACAACTTTTGGCTCGACCTGGGATTCGAACCCAGGACCTCTCGGATAACCGTCAGTGCAACCAATATTCGGTATACCTTTTTTTATCGCAGTAAAACCCTTTTAAGAGCCGTAACCGAGGCCTCAGCCGTGTGTGGGACTCCCAGCGTCCTGAAAAGGACGCGGCTCTCTCCGGGGAAAAATCCGGAGATGTGACTACCCACCAAAAACCTGCGGTATCCTTTCCCTGTCTAGGAGGTGACATGGGTGCCGGCTGATCCTAATATGCGGTATACCTACTGTCGCCGTGACTGTGACTGACAGCGTATCAACAAATCGCCGCAGCTAAATCGCGGCGACAGTACACCACAAGTGTGCGTTGGCTCTTATTCAGACGGTAGTGTACGGGGCATACCATATATCTAATGAATTGCTCCATGAAATGCTAGAGATTGATGTAATGTAGAGTTTATTGTAAATTAACGTAAATTACAGAACTTTTGATACTGCTAAGTTGACGTGTGAATGCTATGAATGCGATGTATGCAGTGACTAATTGAGTGGGAAAAAAAATATATATATTTCACAACAATCACACCAATTCTCTAGTCCCAAAGTAAGCTACGAGGCTTGTATTATGGGTACTAGACAACGGATAAACATACTTAAATACTTTTTTTGGTAAATAAATACTTATTATACATAGAAAACACCCAGACCAGTACAAACACACATGTTCATTCACACTTATGATTGTACTGTGCGGGGATCGAACCCGTGACCCTTGGTTTTAGAAGTCCGACATGTAGACCACTGCACCAAGCGGTCGGTTAAAATGGATTGTACAAAGTGCTAAATTGCTGATGGCGTGATTTGGGCGTAATATAATATGTACACCGTACAGGTAGATACCCACCTGTGGCCCCACGTCAGTGATCTGCAGGTTGTACCCGTCGACCAGGCGGAACCTCTCGTCCCGCGTCACCATCAGGCTGGCAGCCGTCAGCACTGCCGGTCCTCGCCTCCAGAGGAGCACCAGGGAGCCTGGAACAGGTTGGAAGTATTAGCACAGAAAGAATTGTTACGGAGGACAGTCACTCGGAAAATTGGAAAAAGCACCTGCCTGCTTTGAGAGCCTGGGACATGCAAAATTGAGCACTGTAAGATGCATTTTGCATCTTACAGTGCTCAATTTTGATATTGCTATATTTTGACGGCCGTTTGGTGCAGTGGTCTACATGTCGGACTTCTAAAACCAAGGGTCTCGGGTTCGATCCCCGCACAGTACAAGCATATGTGTACATGAACATGTGTGTTTGTACTGGTCTGGGTGTTTTCTATGTATAATATGTATTTGTTTACTTAAGTATGTTTATCCGTTGTCTAGTACCCATAACACAAGCCTGGTAGCTTAACGTGGGACTAGAGAATTGGTGTGATTGTTGTGAAATATTTATTTATTTAGATATTTCAGGAGTCGGAAGACTTGTACCTACCGTTATCTTCTAAATATATAAGACTAATAGTCCGCCTGTCCGATTTCGAGCTCGGCGGCCAATCTCAACAGAGATCAGCCAACTGCGCAAGAGATATTATAGTGCACAAGTGTGAGCGCAATACACAGGTGCACTCACTGTTCCATCACTTTCAAAGTTCGGTGAGACGGCAATCCGACATGACCGAATTAAATAAATACATATAACACCCAGACCAGTACAAATATACATGTTCATGCACACAAATGTTTGTACAGTGCAGGGATTGAACCCGCGACCTCTTGGTTAACAGTCAACTTCTTTACCATTACACCAAAGTGGTTGTCAGTTCTTCTTGCTACGTGCTTTTCCGACTGCTGAACCTTAAGAACGAGTAATATGAGAAGGAATATTTAAGGACTTACCCAAGTTCTGCACCTGGCATGGCAGCAGTAGCGTGTCCCCCACCACGGTCCGGAACGAGTGGCCCCGAGAGAGGAAGCGGGGGCCATCGTCTGAAAAAAAAAATATTACCTCCTTGTTGCAATCATAATAATAATAGTCCTCCTGACCAATTTCCACCACGGCGGCCAATCACAACAGAGATCAGCCAACTGCGCAGGATATATTATAGTGCACAAATGAGAGAGCAATAAACAGATGCACTCACTGTTTCATCACTCTCAAAGTTCGGTGAGACGGCAATCCGACATGACCTGAGAGAGTAACACCGACAACTTTCCGACTCCGAGCTGTTTTTGAGAAAGTTCGAAGTATGTTCTGTAGATGTCGTATCGAAAGATTTTAAGATTCTTACATTAATTAAAAATACATTTTGGCTCGGTAGTTGCGAGATTATTTCCTGTAAAATACTGAATTACATTTAAGAATACATCTAAGAGAAAATATGTATGTAAGGAAGAAGTAATAGTATTTAGAATTGACATAGTGCTAAAACATATTTAAGTGAAACTAATTGATTAACGGGCAATATTGGCGTTATTTGGGTGGATGTTAAATTGATTTATTGCATTTTATAATTGAATGTTAATCTTATTCAATTCCCGATGTTCTTGGAGTTTGAGAATTAATATTAAAAAAATTCCTTATACTAGGGCAGGTCACAGTACGAACGAAATGACAGACGAGAGCCATCTATATTCGCAAGGCGCTCAACTAAAAACACTCTTTACGAATGACTATGGATGTCTCTTTTGCACGCAGTTGAGTAGCTATAGGAAAGAGTAAGATAGACAACGCACGACGTATGACCTGTTTTTAAAAGTACTGCTACTCCACGCTAGATGTCTTTGAAATCTAGCGAGGGAAATGGAGATGTCATGCAAAAAAATGTTTCTACATTAGTAGTTTTGTTGATGAGTAAGAGCATAAGATCAAAATACCTGAATCGAACAATTTTGGTTTAGTAATTACATTGGGTTGAAATATAATTTAGAGTAAACACTAATGTTAATGTTTCCAATGCTAATTCTGTAAGATAATTGATAAAAGAGAAAATATTGAACTCTGAATGCTATTCAAATCCAGAAATAATCTAAAACTCTTTGTAAACAAAAGGTTTCAGCGTTGTTTTGTTCTAATAACGAAAAGTCATGCATAATGGACAAAGGTTTTACAACTTTTGGAACTAAAAACAAATAAATAGGGTTTGCTCTTGTCAACCTTAAGTAGTTATTATAAAACTAGTGGTCACTGCGACTTCACCTGCGTGTGGTTCTCGTTCCGTGGAGACCACGATGAGAAATTTAGATGTTGGCCCAATCTCAGATCAGTCAGATGTGCACGCGAAGTTACGTGGGGGATAGTTGAATCATTTCGGAGGAATATGTGAACATGTAATGCTAGAGTTTTATGTATAAAATGAAGGCACATATTCAAGCTACACCAGTTGGTGGATTTATATTATACAAAACTGTATGGATATTCCAGTAGTTGGGTACCGCAGCCAGGCATCTGAACTGTTATTTCAGCTGTGGGATAGTGGAGTTGAACGTTGTATACGATTAATGAAGTAATTTTCTAGCACATTCCATATTAATGATAGATTAGTACACGCTTGTAACTTATTTACCAAACTTGGCTAGAATATATATTATTATACTTATTATGGAGTTGGTGTTCAAGCCCCGTGGCATTGAAATCCTAACTCCTCGTAATAGGGTGATAGGTAGGAAGATGGAATCATTCTGAGGTACCAGCGGCGAGTCAACCTTCTCAGGTCTCGTTAACCTCAGCTAGGTGGTACGCTTTCCGTAGCTCAAATCGTACGTGCGGATGGAATTGGACGCTGGATCCAATCGTTTTGGGTTACCCAGCTTCCTAGATCAGTACGAAGGGTTATGGCCACACTAGTCCCTTTATGTATACAATTATATATTCACACCACCATATTTCCTTCCGTAGGAGGATAACTGCCCAGCCACGGCTACATAGTTATCTCTCCTGCACTAGGGTATTAGTCAAAGTCTGGTTTGCATCCAGCACTTGTAACAGTTGAGAGTAGGTAGACTTTCATTGCACATCGAAAGTCGACACATAATGGGGGTTTGTTTGGGGATAACACACCAGTATTAGGAGTCCAGACAGGTACACACCTTAGTTGTCGTTCAAATTCGGGTAGGCAGGGATTCATATATTGGACTATATGGTTCCTTTGTATATTTGTGGTTAAGTCATAGGTGGTTTTCACTTCGGCTAATAGAAAATTAGGAAAAGTTCTTACGTAGGTAGTGATCTAGTTGGTTACGAAATATTTGGTTTGGTTTTAGGCAGAAGTTCAGGTAATTGAATAGGGAAAGTTTTGCTCAGAGTGAAGAGTTTAATGGTTCAATTCACAGTAAGTACTTAAATATTCTTAAATTAGAGTAACAAAATATCTTGTGAATTCTTTCAACTTTATTGAATTATTGATATTTGTTTGAACATGTTGGTAAACAAAGAAAGAGAAATATAACTTAAAGTTAACTAAGAAGTTTGTTTACTAAGTTGTGAAATTAAAGAGCTTGCTCGCTTCCTGGGGAACAGGGGAAGCACGCTACAAGTTTTTCGTGTGATTTTTCTTGTAGCCATAGATAGGGTTTCAAGTCCACAATAAAGCTAGTTTGAAGTTAGAAAGGTTCTATATGATCTAGTAGTTGGTAATGATAAATGCCCTGAGGCTGTTCTGGAGGACTCGTATTTCATGAAAGTGGAAGTCCACAAATTGTGCGTGGTTGGGGCACAAACTCCAAACAAAAAATAACCATATTATGTGAATCTAATGAGATTACTAGTTAACATTTTATTCTGACTAATTAAGTATTGGTTTATTAATAAGATTACGTGTAAAGCTAATCATTACTGAGCAAAACTCTAGGTTGGCAATAGTTATCCATTTATTATACTTAAGTTGAGTCAGCGTAAGCTTATTATGAGGTTAGGTTAGGGTTTAGCTTCAACTCCACGCTAATAAAAGAAGCTTAGGGTCACTGCGGAAACTAGGGTCCTCTTTAGAATAGATTACAGCCATATCAAGTTAACGAGCCAATAACATAACATTCATTAGTAATTAGACCAGAGGTAGTATCAAGCAGGTTCCTAGTAGTTCATATCCATAGTGCAGGCAGTTAGTGCGGACAAAATTTTATAAATAGGATGTTTAGGAGGGGGGCGGTTACATGTTGTCGACATCCTATGGCACGGAAAACTAAACTATAAAGCGAATAACATTACCTTTTATCTAGAGGTATCTTAAAACTTAGTTAAAAAGGATACCTTAAAACTACATACACACTTTAACTTATTTGTAACACAAAATACTAAAAGCTAACCTGCCGAATTTACTTTACACAGAAGTAAGTATGTACCTATGTCGAAACTACATCTCGAATACGATTTATTAAACGTATGAAATAAATATCTATTGATGTTAAGATGATTGAGCCGTGGTCGTATAAATATGCTATGCCAAGTTTGCGTATGACAATTTTCAACTAATTTAATTAAATCCTCATTTATTAGTTATTCAAATAAATACCCAGCAAGTAAAAACAGAAATAAATCTGCATCCACTCGCTTTATCTTAACAACTAGAGCCGTCAGATGCAGACATATAAATCTTCGCAGACCATAAAAGTTGAACAATAAATTATTTTCAGGCGAAAAAACTTTAGATTTTCCAGTCCATATGTCATTTGGAGTGAATCGAAAACAATTTAAGTCGAAGTTTTAAGTTTGGACAGACAAAAAAATGAGGTTGATAAATAAATAATGATTTCCGACGGGTAGTGGCGTGTAAAATAATAGAATAACCCGAATAATCGATGCGATGAACAAGACATAGTGGAAAGGAAGAAGAGGAAGCCCGCTAGCCGTAACAATGTCGGCACCGCGCCGACCGGACCCGACCAACAGCTGCATTGGTCTACGAAGGTCGAACGAGTCGTAGATCATATACGAAGAAAGTCCAAATTCACCCTGAGGGGAGGTTGGAAGCTCGCCACAGGTAAATTTCAATTCATTTGTGGTGAGGGTCCCGACCCACCATCTAGCGACCTTCATGAAGGAGGACTTCTGGCCGCAGGGAGTCGTGTATCGAAAATTCAGGGGACGCCTACCTGCCGATATCACCGCGCGTGCTGTATCAATTCGCTGACGCGCGTGTTTGTGTGATCTAGATAATGTTTTAGTTTGTTGTTAATGTTTTCTGTTATATTTTTTATATATTTTATAAGGTATGTATTATATGAGCCCGTATTTAATTGTAAATCTGTTGCCTGAAACAAATAAATAAATAAAATAAAATAAAATAAAATCATACAACGTTACCTACATTTTATAATTTTACTAGCTGACCCGGCAAACGTTGTTATGCCATAAAAATTATTGTGGACAACCCTTATCACTAAGGGATATGAAAAGTAGATATTGGCCGATTCTCAGACCTACTCAATATGCTTACAAAATTTCATAAAAATCAGTCAAACAAGAGGAAGGGTTACATTTGAAATAAAAAAAACACAGTAAATAAAAATGGACTGCCACAGGCGGGACTCTCGCAAATTTATTTGCATTTTTTATTTATTTAAGTGTAATTTAATTTGTAGAAAAAAATCCTTGTAAATGCTAAAAAATAAAGTAACTTAATAACTTAGCTGATTCATCTTAACCGATTGTTAAACAGCTGTAAAAGTGTTTCTTTCGGATGTAGTAGGTATCTTACCGCAACAGTGATGAATCATGGCTGGCTGCAGCCTAAGGAGCACTAAAAGAAATTCGGACCGATGAGTAAGTGTCACGGTAGTTCAATTGGGAGAGCTACTGCCCGGCTTTATAAACTTGCATTGTAAATGCTAAAAAATAAAGTGACTTAGGGTTTACATGCATAATAATAACACAGTTGGCAGGACAACGTAACTTATAAATACTTTATTAAGTGTTTTATATCCAATCTAACAATAACCATTAAGTCATTATCCCGCAGCGTTATTCGTACCGGTCATAACGAGTAACGGTACAAGATTAAACAATTATACGCAACCACCGGAAGTGGCGGAACGAGCGGGGCCGCCGCCATATTTATTGTTGCCGGAAGTCGATTGTTTTGATCGGCGAGATGCCGTTGTGTAATGAATCTTCTGTAATTTGAAAATGGAAGCGGTCTGATTGGTTGATGGCTTTCTACCAGTAAAAGGAGCACTACATTTTGCTGCAATTTGCAATCGGATTTTCAATAAGATTGTGATTTTTTTTAAATTTATTTATAGACACAAGTGGCATTATCAAGATGCTGATGTAGATGGCAGCATGGTCTCACTATATCTTGCCGTTATAGGCGTGCAAAATATAAATGAGCTATTACATGCAAGATCTAGGTTTACAATTTATTACATACTTCTAAATATAAAATAATAATAATAATATAAAAATGGCGTGCATGTCTATACAAATAAATGGCTTCAATATTCCTTTTATAATCTCGAAAAGACAACACTTAAAAAAATATTTTCGGTTCCGGTCATCGGGGAGGAATCGAACCCCCGACCTTTGGAAGTTCCAATGCTCTGACCACTGAGCTACCGAGAACCTTAATGGAGTCATTGAATTTTGTAAGTGCTTTTTAACGCTTTGAGCCAGCGTATATTTCATCAAGAGAGACACCCTCAAATCACCCGAGAGAAATATTTTTACAAATATTTAACAATCTGTTAAGATGAAACAGGCTATGATTTTATTTGTTAAGTATATTTTGCGTTTACAACGCTATTTTTAAATTTCGAAAAGACAAGACTTAAAAAAATCTTTTCGGCTCCGTTCATCGGGGAGGAATCGAACCCCCGACCTTTGGAAGTCCGGTCCAATGCTCTGACCACCACCATTCCTTTTATAATGTCAACATCTATTATAAGTCACAAATTTAAACCACATAAATAATGTCATTCTTAAATGTGCGTGTGGCGCAGTTGGTGCAGCGCTTTGGTAGTGATGCAAAGTCAAGCAAGCTCAGGCGCGGTTGGTCCCGGTTAATACTCATAGATATTAGTCGTCAAACCTGGTCAGAGGCTCTTGGGCGGCCTAATAACATCTGACAATCAATTCCCTCTCTTAATAGAAATAAAAATGTTCCTTTAACCAAAGTTTGCCCGAAAGTGATCTGTCTCAGTGATAAGACCACCTAAAGAACACATTTCTCTCAAGAGTTATATATCGACCTATCGAATACTACCTATTTAATAGGCAAATAGAAGATATCATATTATGTAACAATAATTTAATTTTTGTTGTAAATTATATTGTTTACTAAGCATTACTTTAGAAAATCTTGCTCGTTATAGCCTGAAGCACAGGTTAACCCTAGTTCAGACAGAGATAATACTTGCTAGTCTATGATTATTTTTTTTCCTTTTTGTTTCTAACTTAATTTTCTTTGTTGATGAATAAATTATTTTTGTTTAATTTAATTTATAATTCGCTAATAACTTATAAACTTAGGAAACGTATTTTTTTAAATTAAGTTATTACTTTAATATCAGTGTTAATATTACAGAATCCATCGACAATAGGAATGATGACACCTACTCGTATCGTTAATATTTTTACCGTTCTTAACTACACAAAATTTAATAAATATTTAGTTACTTTTACTTACGTGCCGTCACGTTCGAGTATACCCATACAAAATCTTTAGAGGCAGATCGTTTTGACCGACGATAAAGAGTATGTCAACGACTTGTGGTGTCATCTAATCTATTTAAGATGGATGGATACCACATCGATATTATTTTTGACAGAATCGATTTTTATTGGAATAGGAAATATTTTATTCATAAAATTATTATTCTTTTGCCTGTTTAATGCTTCGTAATTTTAATTGAAAACCTTGGCTGTGTTGAAAACATATTATCGCGTTTTATTCCTCAATTTGTGCTTTGAATCTAAGAAAGTAGGTAAGAAAGTAGGTAAGAAATCAAAAGCTTTGAAACAGACACTATAGGAAACAGTCAATACGATTCACTTTACTTACTTGGATATAGGAAACGACCAATAACATTCTATCCAGCGCAAATTGGCGAACAAATAAAGAAATAAACATTTCGCGCCAAAATAACGGCCGGACGCCATCTTGGAATCTCTGACGTCATTTCCTGTTAATACGAGATACAGGTTGCCATCCATCTTATGGTCACGTGACCTCACATCCGGTCGGGAAATTCGCAAGCAGTTTTAAAAGTAAAAGGATGTTTTATGGAGATTGTTACTTATATAGCAAAGCATATACAGGGTGGAGACTACAATAATGAAAACATCGGCAATACTAGTTCATAAAATTATTAAGTTTCTATATTTATAGGATTAGTAATGCAAATTTCTTTACAATGTGAAATTCAAAACACACTTAAAGAAAAAACGAACTGCCGCGAAAAAGTTAGATGGGTAACATTATTACAATAAACAGGATCGTCGTCGCGTCACTGCTGAAGATAAAATTATAATAAGTTTGTTTTTAACAGTAACTATTAGGTAGGTAAATACTTATTTAGCCATTAAGATGGTTAAAGGCTGAATTGGATAGATTTGTTTGATTTTTTTGTATGAAGACTGATAGGTTCATCATTAAATATATCGCAGTCTAAGTGTCGCACAAGAAAATATTGGTTTAGATCAAGATTGATTGTGATAAAATCGTTAAAATTTTTGAATACCTTTCCAGGCATAGAATGCGTGGTGATTAATTGATATTCATATTTTTCTTTGCTAGCTGAACAAATACCGCTAAGTACTGTATTATTATGTAGTATACTTGTAAGTCCAACAGTTTCTTAAACCTCTAGATCTAACTGTCTGATCTTGCCTTCAAGATGTTTCTTTATCTATACCCTGACATGAACATCTCGACCTACCCTTACCCGTATCTGAACCTCCTGTTCTACCCATCAGTTCGGCTTCTAGCGGAACCTTTGTGCCTGAACTGTATACCAGTAACTAACTCTCTACCTCAAAATAGGTACTAACTTCTGCTATGCCGCTGCGCGCACGCCACTACTTACCAACAGTATACCTGTAATTATGCCTCTTTTTTTGTTAAATGTGCCTTCAGCTTTACCTTAACCATACCTATAGTGCTCCTAGCCGATATCGACCACTGCGGCCAGCCAATCTCAACAGAGACTTACCAACTGCGCAGGAGAGATTATAGTTCACAAGTGTGAGCGCAATACACAGGTGCACTCACTGTTCCATTACTCTCAAAGTTCGATGAGACGGCAATCCGACATGACCGGTGAGAGATCAGGCGCAGGACCAGGTTTAACCGAGGCACGGCGGTGTATCACCGCCAACCTCCCGACTCCGACCGAGCTGTTTTGAGAAATTCATGACAGAAAATCTCAGAAACATTTTTTGACCTGGGATTCGAACCCAGGACCTCTCGGATGTAAGGCAGAAACTTTGCCACTACATCAACGAGACAGTCCGAACCGTACCTAGCGTTACCTCAACCGTATCTATACCTGTAACGGTTCCCATACCTATAACTATGCGTCTACCTCTAGATACTCACTCCTGCTATTCGGCTGCGCGCGCGCCGCTACGAGGGCGGCGGCGAGCAGCAGCCAGCCCGTCTCCATCGCAACCCGCTAGCCCCCCCGCCCCACTGTGTTACTGTACTCACACTTTTATATGCAGTTCTACTTACAGCTGCATCTGCAACAGCACCTAAGTATGTTTGTACACTTTCAACTACGTCCAATGCCTAAGCTTTATGCTATTTATCTTTCTATACCCGTACTTGTACTTTTAGATGTTCCTGTAGCTGTACCCCTACTGGTAATTATCATTCTACTTAACTACTTCTTGTACCAATGTATTTATCTAAATTTAGCTTAAGCTATACCTCTACCTGTGCCTCTTTCTCTACCCGAAAGTGTGCCTATAGCGTCACCTTAACTGTACCTATACCTGTAACGGCACCTATACCTATAACTATGCCTCTACCTCTAGATAATCACTCCTGTTATTCGGCTGCGTGCGCTCCGCTAGTAGGGTGGCGGTGAGCAGCAGCCAGCCCATCTCCATCGCGACCTGCTAGCCCCCCGCCCCACTGTGTTACTGTACTCACACTTTTATATGCAGTTCTACTTACAGCTGCATCTGCAACAGTATCTAAGTATGTTTGTACACTTTCAACTACGTCCAAGCCCAAGTTTTATGCTATTTATCTTTCTATACCCGTACTTGTACTTTTAGATGTTCCTGTAGCTGTACCCCTACTGGTAATTATCATTGTACTTAACTACTTCTTGTACCAATATAATTATGTATGTCTTAATTTAGCTTAAGCTATACCTCTATCTGTGCCTCTTCCTTTACCCGAAAGTGTGCCTTTAGCGGAACCTTTACTAGTACCCCTACCTGTAACGGTTGCCATACCTATAACTATGCCTCTACGTCTAGATACTCACTCCTGCTATTAGGCTGCGCGCGCGCCGCTACGAGTGCGGCGGCGAGCAGCAGCCAGCCCGTCTCCATCGCGACCCGCTAGCCCCCCCGCCCCACCATCTGTAGACAAAGATAGAAAAAAATTAGCGTTTTATCTAAAAAAAAATATTTTTAATTTATTTGGGATAGGTTTGCTCTTGACCTAAGACTAAGCCCAACGAGGAAAAGACTGAGTCTACGATGGAGCGAGCTCACCTAGAAGATGCCTGTTTACTCTAGGTAGGTATAATAAGTATTTTTAATAATCAAAATGTGAGGGTGGATCTGGAAACTGCGGCCGCCCGGAGCAGACGACGCCGCAAGCCACCAGTCAGCTCGTGACCACGGCTGTGCGCAATCCAGCCGCAACGTCGAGCAGTGAGTACTAAACGCGAACTATTTTAATGAGTATTTAACTCATTAAAATAGTTCGCGTTTAGACCCGATGATCAATAGTTAGTGTTAAAATGCAACGCGAAAGTTTAAAGTCCTTTTTTTGTTGCCAACAGTTACAATGAATTTCCGAACGTTCTTACGGCAACAAAGAATGATTTTAAGAAAAAGGCGCCTACGCAAATATGTTCGAGATTGATAAAACTTTTCCAATTTGTGAAAGTGAGTAAAACTCAATTGAAAAGATCATACAAAGTATATTCATACAGGGTGTCAGATTATGAAACACTTTGAAAGTAATCTGTTGATTTTATTGCATGTTTACGTCTTAATTGGTTTAAGAAAATTATAGATTTTCTACACCAACCTTCATCTCCTATTGATTTTTGGAACAGAGAGTGTTTTTTTGTCTTAACGCTGTCAAGTGAATGGATAATGCGTTAATAACAGATCTGATCTTAATCTAATGATAATCTTCTTTCTTTTAAAGTATAAAAATGAATTGCTGTTCGTTAGTGACGCAAAAACTCGAGAACGACGATTTAATATTTTCGAACAACATAAATCCATTTGGTGTTAGAATACGTAACAAAAAGCTTATAATTAGTATTAGTACTTATTAACTAAAAGTGAGCGAGTTACGTGACATAAACCGATATGAATAATTTTAGTCTTGAAATATTTGTAGAAGTCCAGGGAAGGTTTAAACGATAAGAAAATAAGGTATAAAAAAATCATTAACAGCGGGCAGGGCAACGTCTGCCGTGTCCGCTGTTAATGATAAATTTTAACATAAATTTTAACAAATCTTTACATGTAGATGTATGTATTAAATATGAATAATAATAAAAATGTAATAGAAAACCAGTAAAATGCATTGAATTTCGTAATAATGCATGTCATAATTGAATTTTTGCGTTTGAAAACTATTTACAGGATGCTAAAATAAATACAAAACTTCTTTTTTTAAATAGTACAGACCGATAGACCACGATAAGATACCATTGGAAACCCTAAAACGTGAAAGCCTAAAGCTATAAACTGGGAAGCAAACATGAAACGGAATCATGTCACTTAAGAAGTAAATACCATACCTGAGTTATGTTAGAAAATTCGTATGTTAATATATCACATTGCGCTCATCCTATAAGGAAAAAATTCAAAACGGACTACACGAAGCAGCGGCAGGCGACATGTCGTCGCGACATTCCCGGTTTCTATGACATACGTTCTACAGCTGGGCAAGTTACGTATACGTTTTACTGCCATGTTGGTGTAGTGGCCAAGTTTCTGCCCTACATCCGAGAGGTCCTGGGTTCGAATCCCAGGTCGAGACAAAATTGTTTCTGAGATTTTCTGTAATGAATTACTCAAAATCAGCTCGGAGTCGGGAAGTTGGCGGTGTTACACCCCCGTTACATCTCTTTTCGGTCATGTCGGATTGCCGTCTCACCGAACTTTGAGAGTGATGGAACAGTGAGTGCACCTGTGTATTGCGCTCACACTTGTGCACTATAATATCTCTTGCGCAGTTGGCTGATCTCTGTTGAGATTGGCCGCCGTGGTCGAAATCGGCCAGAACGATGAAATGAACCCTCGATGTAACGTCTTCCGGGTATATAACGCATCATTCAAACAAATAATCGACTTGTTGTCATCGATGAATTGTAATTCGACAAAGCGTATTTCGAAATGGAGTTGTTAAGCCGTAATTTATACAAACAAATAGAATTTGACGACCACTTTGGTGTAATGGTCGAAGGTCGCGGGTTCGATCCCCGCACTGTACAAACATTTGTGTGCATGAACATGACTATTTGTAGTGGTTTGAGTGTTATATGTATTTATTTAAGTTTATTTGTATTACCACAGATGATTCTAATATCTGTAACACAAGTGCTTAAGCTACTTACCACGGAGTCAGATCAATGTATATGATGTTGTTGTATAATTGTATAGAAATAAATCGGATTCGTCGTGACGACATGTCGTCTGCTGTTGCATCACGTCGCGAGCTTACAACTTGTACGTTACTCTGCTATTTCAGACATATTGCGTATCTTTTATAGCCTATAACTTTTTATTAACAAAGGGTGATAAAGTAACAGTCACCACACTGTATACGCAAGGATCCTAAAATCAATATTTTCATTGCAAAGTCCCCTCGATCAATCATAGCAAATAGTATTACGAACACTTGTCAATAGCCTGTAAGCACTTTACATCTGGTGTTGCCACGGGCGGACAGATGGTTAAGATCTAATATATTTTATTTTATTTTATTTATAAGGCACACAACATAGAATATAATTAATGAATAATTTGCTTACATACAATAATATATAAAAAACTAAATTACATTCCAAATCATGCATGCACAGAAATATTGAAGTGGTGGTCAAATAATTTTTTCATTCAATTAATTTAATTCAATCGAGAATAATGAATTAAAATTTTAATTAATAAATTACATAAAAATAATGAATTGATAAGAAAATTATGAAAAAAATAAATAAATTATGTGGAGATATGTAATAATATGGAGCGATTATAATGTATGTTTGTTTTTCAATCGGGATTATATGAAATTGCGATATTTTTTGGGTTGATTCGATCCTTGGTCTTTATTTTTTTATTTTAACAAATGTGAAAGTAAACTATGTTTAATCACTAAAGTAAAACCGGGATAGATGCCCCACTTTTAGAAATAGCTCTTTATAGAGCTATTTTTGAAGTTATCTTCAATAATAAAAATAAAAACATATTTTATGAAACAAATATTCTTGGGAATTTTGTCTCCAAATTTATGAAAAGTAAAAAAAACGTTGTTTTCGATATATTCTAAGTATTGGAGACTTTTGCGGACCGGACAATTTTTGTGACATCTATCCCATACAGAGGATAGATGCCCAACCCATATAAATTGCGTTTGAGATAGATGACTCACCGGAAAAATACAATTGAGTCAATTAAGATAGAGTTAGAGATTCTTTTGATCGATATGAAAAAAGTAATCGAATTCATATGCGAAACTAATGTAATTAAAATCAGGTCATCTATACCACTGGGGGCATCTATCTAGGTTTTACCCTGTCACTACACAGTGTAAAGCAAAGTCACTTCCCGCGTCCGTCCCTAGTATGTCTGTAATATGTACCTATGTAGTACGCTTAGAACTTATAAACTACTCAACGGAGTTTGATGCAGTTTTTTTAATAGATCAAGTGATGCAAAAGGACGGTTTATGTGTATAATAAAACAGTGGGCAGGACATCGTCTACCTGGTTCGCTGGTATAGTATAGAGCAAAGTCGCTTCCCGCGTCTGTCCCCCCTATGTATGTATGTATGCTTAGAAAACTACTCAACGGATTTTGATGCAGTGTTTTTAATAGAAAGAGTGATTCAAGGGGATGGTTTATATGTATAATACTCGTACCATGCTTAATAATATTGGAGAACCGAATTCCACGCGGGTGAAACGGCTGGCGGAAAGCTAATGGAAGTAATATAAGGACTTATATTAATTAAAAAAATATTGTATATACTGAAAGATGTGTAGTCCTGAGTATATATACCTATAACTAGCATTTGCTATAGCCAATTTTGGCAATTTTGGCTATAGCCAATAAACCAATTTTTATGATTTTGCATTGTAGAACAAATATTCAAGTCATACTTTTCTTGTTATTACGCATCAATCAGGTTGCGGCATACCACCACTATTTTGTCATTCAAATACAGGATGTAAAAAAAAACCTTACCGAAGCCGAATACCACATATTCTACCAATTGTTACGATCATTTTTTTCCTTCACACCATACCTAGGAAGTTAACGGTTACCTACTGAGGTATTAATGGTTAAAGTTTGAAAAATAAAAAAATATTTTTACAGAAATGTCTTCCGTCCGTTATAACTAATTATTTTCCAAAGACACATAATACAAATTTTCACTAGTTCTTTCATAAAAAGCCTCTATTATGTCAAAAAATAATAGTTATTTCCCAGTCAAAATTGTTTTTCCTACGATTCGGTTTGATGTACTGAACGCGTGGTTGACGGCTTCGGTAAGGTTTTTTTTACACCCTGTATATAACATTGAAACGTGCACATCTATAATTGTTCACTGCCAGTTTTCTTCAGTCAAAATATCTTCCTCTGTCCATAGATTATTCCCTTCTTATCCAAATATTGATTTTAATTATTCTACAAGAAAGTACACAAATCATAAAAATTCCAGCGACTGGGTCGGAATCTGCGGCTTCTGAGATCTACCCTCCAGAGGCTTAAACGAAAATAAATAAATAAAATTGGCACAGGCCACCCCAACTTATCACATGATTGATTCGCTTAGCAAGGGAATCCAATGTTCCGATGGACCTACCATGTTTAACGCTTCCGTATTCTCGATTCAAGCCGTCCTGCTCGCTCGGTCGGTCGATACCACGTCAAAATTATTATTTATTTAAACTTTATTGCACAAAACAATATTGTGTACAAAAGGTGGACTTAAGGCAGTAGTGAAGAGCCTGGCTAAACAGGAAGTGCAGTGAGTAAGTTAGAGTATCCAAGTCAGTAAGTAGAGCATCCAAGATGTAAATTTAAAGTAAGTTAATTTATTTTTATTGTTTTCTTTTGCAATTTTAACTAATTTTACCTTTGGTTGCACCACCTACTTTTTAAGAGCCAAAGGTATGACTGGTAGAGAAAGCTTTAGGCGTTAAGTACGGCTAGGTTGTTCCGAAAGAACTCTTAAACTTGCTTGCGACCCGCAATTATTCAGAAAACTCACTTAGCAAGAAAGACAGGAACGGAAACTGCAGAAATCGGCTATCTGAATAGACCCCCAGTTTAGGGGAAAATATCATTTATTTCTAAGACAGGTTGCGTAAAAGCATATTTTTATAAATGCGAATTTAATGGTTGTTACACATATACGGTGTTTTAAATTCTGTCTTTTCGAAAATACTCGTAGGGTGATTCTGAAGCGTCAATAGGTGGGGCCAATATATTTCTACTTTTTTTTCATCAACATATTTTATTTGAACAAGAAACATTTAGTACATTAAGCACTAACCTACATAATAAGAATAGATACCAAAATAGATGCCTCGTTGGTGTAGTGGCAAAGTTTCTGCCTTACACCCGAGAGGTCCAGGGTTCGAATCCCAGGTCGAGCCAAAATTGTTTCTGAGATTTTCTGTCATGAATTTCTCAAAAACAGCTCGGAGTCGGGAACTTGGCGGTGTTAAACCCCCGTGCCTCGGTGCGCACGTTAAGCCGTTGGTCCTGCGCCTGATCTCTCTCCGGTCATGTCGGATTGCCGTCTCACCGAACTTTGAGAGTGATGGAACAGTGAGTGCACCTGTGTTTTGCGCTCATACTTGTGCACTATAATATCTCCTGCGCAGTTGGCTGATCTCTGTTGAGATTGGCCGCAGTGGTCGAAATCGGCCAGGAGGTCTATTAGATACCAAAAAAAAACAAGTAAAATATTTGCTTTGTTTAGGTACAATCACTATCATATTATTTAGCAATTATTTATTTTTTACATCTGGTTCAGTAGTTTTTTTTATGTAAGTAGGCTAATTTTTATACAGTAAATTAATCTTTATCTTAAAAAAAAACACTTATATTTTTCACTGTTACTGATCACTCACATTTAAGAAATTTAAGTTTAATGTAAGTAAGATGCTTAGTTTGAAATTTTTAACTTAAAAATTATTATTTTGTCATTCAGACTTTCTTATATACAACAATATCACATACATTGATCTGATTCCGTGGCGAGTAGCTAAAGCTTTAGCTAAGCACTTGTGTTACAGATCACATGTGTTGTGTGATCAGAATCAACAGTGGTATTACAAATAAACTTAAATAAATACATAAAACACCCAGACCAGTACAAACAGACATGTTCATGCACACAAATGTTTGTACAGTGCGGGGTTCGAACCCGCGACCTCTTGGTTAGTAGTCAACTTCTTGACCATTACACGAAAGTGGTCGTCATATTGACAATACAAAATTCTCTACAAAATTTGTTTGATTTTTTTTTTATACGGTGAACCGTCAAATAGAGGGTGGACACAGGATCCCTTCAGGTCAACCGGTGCCTACGGTCAAAACGCGCTATGCTGACCAGTCAAAAATTAACAGCCAATCAGATTAATCTAATCCAAAGAAGCTAAGCGGAGAGAAGATGTGGAAAAACTGAATCTGAAAATTATTCATTGTGAATTACTCATTTCACAAGTAGAAATGAATAATTAAAATTGATACTCATTTTTTTTCATCTCTTTCTTAAGTAGGTTAGTTAAAATCACGGTCACATGATACAAAATTGACCATAGATTAAGTTCGATCTACGCGATATCGCTACGTCAAATATCCTAGCAGTTTTCAGCAGGTTCCAGCCTAACTACGTTGAGTAGCTGAAGCTGAAAATCCAATCTATTTGATCTAGTTTCTAGGCACCGCACAGCCACGCTAGGTAGGTATATATGATATGAGATTATGGGCTTGTACGGTCGACCTCAGAAAATGATTACCAGTTGTTGTTGTAGTTGCATTTTATATGTAGACTAGCTGTCCCGGCAAACGTTGTTTTGCCATATAAATGTAAAGGGTGGACAACCCTTATCACTAAGGGGTATGAAAAATAGATGTTAGCCGATTCTCAGACCTACTGAATATGCTCACAAAATTTCATTAGAATCAGTCAAGCCGTTTCGGAGGAGTATGGGAACAAACATTGTGACACGAGAATTTTATATATATAGAGAAGAGATAGAGAAAGTGTCTGTCAAACTCCTACAGCTATGATTGATTCTCGTTATAAAAAATATTATAGTCAATCAAATTGGATTTAAAATAGACATTTAGAACTTATGGCTTGCAAGCAATTGTGATTCTTAAGGTGGTAAACCTATGTGACCATGATACAGTCACGGTCACTTAGTGTTTACCACCACCACCATCACCTATCCCAAAAATATGGTCTGAAAGTTGAGACAAATATTTTGTATTGAACTATTAACATTTTAGTAAGGATGGTGTTAGTAAGTGATTTTGTGTACTTTTTACTTTGTGTGTAGAACTTACCAAATTTACGTAGGTGTTGCAAAAGAAGTATCAATATTAGTGGTCGCGCTATTTCCGACATCTATACCGCGCGCGTCGCTTCGCCTGGTCATCATATCATCATCGTCATATCAGCCTGTTGCAGTCCACTGCTGGACATAGGCCTCCCCCATGGAGCGCCACAGTGCTCGATCTCCCGCCCTTTGCATCCAGTCACTTCCAGCTCATCCAGCTGCCTTCTTCAGGTCGTCTGTCCATCTAGCCGGGGGGCGTCTCACACTACGTTAATGTAAGCGTGGTCTCCATTCGAGAACGTTCCTGCTCCACCACTCCAGACATGACCTTCCGGGATCAGTACGCGGTATTTGCCTAAACTTGGCTGCGTGAAAAGTGTGAGCTGGCTCTTAATTGATTGCTTAATTGATAGAGCAATTAGCTAAACTATTTTACCGTATGTAAGTCTTTTGTTTGATGTATTGTAACTCTCGTTGGTAAGTATGCCTAATAAATAAAATAAATAAAAAATTAAACAAAATACCTTGTACAAACTGTATTCTTAGCCTAGGGTAAGACACATTTTTAAAGTTAAGTTACTTATTATGAATAGAAGAATATAAATTTTGAGGATTTCTCCAAAAATTAATCGTAATCGGCTGAGAGGTACTTTGCATTTACTTTAATTGACCCTGCCATTAATAATAATATTATTTCACAACAATCACACCAATTCTCTAGTCCCAATTTAAGCTACGAGGCTTCTGTTATGGGTAGGTACTAGACAACAGATAAACATACATTAAATACTTATTTTTTTGGAAATAAATACATATTATAGAGGTACATAGAAAACACCCAGACCAGTACAAATACACATGTTCATGCACACTTATGCTTGTAATGTGCGGGGATAGAACCCGCGACCCTTGGTTTTAGAAGTCCGACCTGTGGACCACTGCACCAAGCGGTCGTCATTACAACCGCAAAGGGTCAAAAAAATTACATTTCCACCATTTTTTCTACATCCGTAAACTTCTAATCTGTCAATGGCCAAATCTCAGTACCGTCAATCACTCAGTGTGCATAAAAAACATTATTATTTCGACATAAAACACGCTCTTATTTGTGCACCAGACTAACAATAAAGGCTGGGATAGGGCTGACTCAAACCTAAAAAAGGTTTTATTAATTTATTTAAAACTTTATTGCTACAAGAAATATTGTTAGATTATTCATAAAAATGTTCAAATATTTACATTAATTTAATGAAATTATTTATAAAAACGTACAATTATCTAAATTAATTGTGTTTTGAAAACTTTATGAGTTTTATTGCAATATTAAAATTTAATTTATTTATAAGTTGTTCATTTGACTTTCTAAATCACTTCCCATAAAATATTACTTGTACCTACATTCATTCATCCATTCAACCATTCCGTCATTCAGTCAGTCATTTCATTTCCTTAGTGGCAGTCAGTCTTGAAGTAACACTCGAACAGTAAGGTCCAGTGAACAAACGAATATCAATTGTGTGTAATTGTGAAAATAAAGCCGAAGTGAAAAGTGTTACGTGCGTTTTATATACAAAAGGTGAACTTAATTGCATTTTCTGAACGAATGGGACTTACCGATGCTGCGACATTGCATGCGCCTGCGCACCTGTCAAGGTGGGTAAATGCAGCCAATGTGCGCCGCACACGTATAGTTTTTTTATGTTAATTGCACTACTGACATTAGTTTTTAAGATACTGTGTAATACTAGCAATTTATGGACATGGTCTGATATAAAATTTTATAATTATTATTAATGCTAAAAGCATTTTCTGCTTGTCAACCTCAAGATCATGCAGAAAGGAGGCAATGGGTGCAGTGAAAATTAAATGAGAAAGGTAAATGGTGGTAAAGGTTTTGTATGAAATGCACTTGTTTTTCTAATTTTTGATTTCTGATAACTGTTCTCTCTGATTTTTGATAACTGTTTACAAGTTATTGTGCTGTATGTTTCTTTGAATAAACATTCATGTATCAGCGTATATACGTCCCACTGCTGGGCACAGGCCTCACCTTAACTATGAGGTGGTGCGAGCCATACTTAGCCACCACGCGGGCTCAGTGCACCGCGGTGGAGTGGTGTGTTGGCAAGCGACCAAAATTATTGTCAGATGTCATTAAGCCGCCCGAGGGCCACCGACCAGGCTTAACGACTAATATCGATCGATATTAACGAGGACCAACAGCTTGACGTGCCTTCTGAAGCACGGAGATACATGTAAATAGACGTCACTTAAATGGTCAGAATGGTCACCCATCCCAAACATGACCGCGCGTTAGGTTGCTTAACTTTTGGTATCACTACCAAAGCGCTGCAACCACTGCGCCACAAGCATTATTTAGGATAAACTGTACTTTAAGGGACGCTGGTCTGGCGGTTCGTAATTTTTTGTCAGAAACTACATGATGCAAGAAGTCTTTTGGTGAAGTCATTTTTTGAAGCAACCTTGTAGTTTTCGAGAAATAAATTATTAAAAATCGCAAAATTAGATCAAAATTCGACTATTTTACGTCACCATGACCTACCAACCTTAAAAAAACTATACGATCTGACAGTTGCGTTTCGTTACGTGAAAGTTGATTCTACATAGTCAATTTGGACACAATTTTTGGGGTCTTTTTGGGATATTTATGTTGCAAATACATTTTACATGTAAAATGTTATGTATTTACGTGTAATTTATTGAAAAGATTAATAATTAAATTAAATTTTAAATGAAATATCGTGTTTCTACTGTGCAAGAACGAAACTCAACGACGCCATTTTGTCGGAAGGCTCCAGTTTGCCAAAGTCCTGTAGGTCTTGTGATAGGTTAGAAATTTAAGGCGAGCGCGAAGCGCAGCGGAGCGTGAGCCTTGAATTTCGTGGTTATTTTTTTTTTAACAGACAACAGTAATCTCTTTATTATACTCCTGAAAGGGGATAAGCAATTTTGTAGGGAATAGGCAAGTCTTCAGTCTCCACTACCCACTTTTCCCTCCCCCCCCCCAAGGGGTAAAACTTCCCCCTCTCTATCCCCCTTTCCCCCCACCCCTTAATTAGATGATCTAAAACTAAATTTTAACACTTTTTATTACAGTCATAACCTCAAACTTCAATCATAAATATTTCAGAAACCAAGAGCTTGCTTCAAGAGGGGGGGTAACCCACTTCCCCCCACCCCTCCCCCTCACCCCCTCCCCCCCTTCCTCGCGTCCTTTAATGTACAGTTTTACCCTTTTAGTACAGTCATAACCTCAAACTTCAATCATAAATATTTCAGAAACCAAGAGCTTGCTTCAAGAGGGGAGGGTATCAGGGGGTACCCCACATCCCCCCCTCCCCCTCCCCCCACCCCCCTCCCCCCTACCCCGCGTCCCTTAATGTACAGTTTTACCATTATTTATTGAAAAACAAGTTTGGACAGCCCTACCCACCCTCTCCATCGCACCCTAAGGGTAGCAAGCATGACTCCGAATTAGAAAGTAATATATCCCAACACCAAATGAGGAGCTATCAATTATTAAACATTTCTATACGAAAACCATTACTTGGAACTAGCGGTCCACCCGCAACTAATGTAGTTTTTTTATACCACTCTCTATTCCAAATGACTTAAAACAGCTACCAATATTATGCTTCAAGAAGAAGCTTGTAAAATGGCTTAAATATAAGAATTTTTATAAAGTTACTGACTTTTATGTTTGATGGAATTTTTAATTGTATGAAATTTAAAATCTCTTGACGTAGATAATAGGTTCATTTACATATTGTCATTTAATAATAATAATAACGAATAGTAGGTTATTAACCAATTAATTATATTTGCATGCCCTATATATGACACACATGGGTAGTTTTTATTCAATTATCCGCAAGCGCTGCGCCTCGCTGTGGGCTCGTGTGCGGGGCAGCTCGAACAGCATCGTGAGTGTGCTGGCGGACCGCTGGGACTCCCCGTTGATGCGGCGATGGCTGCATCTTCATTCCCCAGCTACTAACTATGAATGCCTGTAGCACAGAAGTCAGCCCCCTACTAAATGTTATTTTATTATGTTTTATTTTTGTGAATTACATTGATTTATTGTTTTACTAACATTAGGATAAGAACACCTTGTTACTAACACTTATGGATGCAAATCTGAAATAAATGATTTATTAATATTATTATTATAATAATAAAAAGTGAAACATGTGTACACCCAGCTAGAAACAACTTTAAATTTCATGTTTTGTGCAAATAAATACCTTTATTTTAATTTCCTACTTCCCAATATCCTAATAATATTATAAAACCCAATGTCTGTAAGGATATTTGTTACTCTTTCACGCCACAACTACTGGATCGATTTGGCTGAAATTTGGAACATTGAGATATTATAACCTGAAATAATAATAATAAATCATTTATTCCACACCATAATCTTAGTAACTAAAAACACTAAAAACACATACAACTTAAGATATAATTAATCTAGTTTCATCTACTAATGACTATGGTGGGTTGACCCCCGAACTAGGAAAAATCCTGTGTCTCAGGCCATCAACCCTCCACCCCCAGGTACTTAACTAGTTGTAGTAAGCAAAAATGTACCAAAAAAAAAAGTAGGAACTCAGATAAAAAGTACCTACTTACACGAACAATGGATGTAGAAAACAATCACTATCATAACAAATAACTAAAGCAACATAAACAAAAATAAAACTAAAACAAACAAGGCATAGGGAAAAATAAAAGAAACATTATTTGCAGTAAACAATTCACAATCAACTACTAACTACGCATCAATGGTTAAAATATTCTCCGTTTCCACATAATCAAAGGCCGATAGAAATAACACATAGGATACTTTTTATCTCGTGAAACTTCACGGAGATGTGTAGAAAACGGGATCTATGAGCATAGATCCCGTAATTTTTGTGATTTAGTTGTTCATAATAGAGCTATTATGAACAACTAACACTAACTGACTAAATCACAAAAATTTATCTTACTTCTGTTGTCAATTAATAATTTAGTATTGGTCGAATATCCAGTAATTAATATTAATTTACGCATAATAATTATATTTAAGTATTAAAAGTACTAATTTGACTAACGCGGTTACCGGTCACTGACAGAACGGCTTTTGATTGGTTGCCCGCCTGACCAATCAAATTGAAGTAGTAGGGAGGTGATTGGTGGTGGTAAAAACTGTCCTTGTTGGCGGGCAAACAATTCAACGGCAGTTCTGTTCAGCTTGTGAAAGGAGAAGGTTCCTAAGGCTACCAAGTGTAAGACGTGTGTCTATTGTGAGTGAATAAATTGTGTTAACTATTTGGAATTACCGCAATACAAAACGTAAGTACTGACCAGTGTTTTATTTTTACTTCAGCAAAACCCTGCCTA
Organism: Pyrausta despicata; assembly: GCA_963921415.1. Taxonomy (NCBI): domain Eukaryota; kingdom Metazoa; phylum Arthropoda; class Insecta; order Lepidoptera; family Crambidae; genus Pyrausta; species Pyrausta despicata. The sequence goes on from OY992874.1 coordinate 7,635,965, forward strand.
TTTTATACTAAAATATTCAGACACCTTCTGAATTTCAATAACCGATAGTTGTCTCAGGTCTAAGTGCTAACATCTCAGAAGTGGGATAGATACTTACAAATGCCCGGAATATTTTTATTTTATTTTATTTGTTTTACCATTTTCTCCGTCTTAAAATTAAAATAAATAAATACGATTTAATGTCTTTATGAGGCATAGTAATTTACAATAATTTGACTAACCCAATCTTAGTATGTCGTTCTATAATCAATACATTTTGTAATTGTTTTTTTTTTCTTCTCAATGAATATTTACGCATTCTGACTGTAAGTTTAGACTACTAAGAACTCGTTCGTTTTCCTTACCATTTTCTTCCTTTCGTGTCAATAGCAAGAGACACTAACACTTTCAAGGCTGACACATTCTTATTCCAAACAAAATAGAAAAATAAATTGTTAGTTGTTTCATAGTAAGTCAATGCTTTAGTATTTATCATTTTAACGTTGTGATTGTTTCTCTCTACCAGTTTTCTTTGATTTATTTTGTTAAACATTTACTTTGCGTACTGTTTGCGTATTTCAGGATGGACGAATCACGTGAACGTGCTCTGTACACACCAACGAGCCCCACCGTGAGTCGAGCATCTAGAAGCCGGTCTCGGAGCCAGACTAGGCGCCGGTCGAGCGTCAAAGCGCTACGCCGCCCACGTAGCCGTTCCAGCCGCAATTCAAGAGGTCGTGTCAGCCGCTGCTCGCCGAATCAGCCAGAGCGTCTCCGCACCGCTGGCAGTCGTCGCAGCAGTAACCGGGCTGCGGACCTGGATCGTGATATCCGGCAGCGAGCATCACGCAGCCAAGCCCAAGCATCATCGTCTGAAGTGCAAGACCACGGGTGCCTTACTGAAGGTGCTCGCCCGGATGAACGTCGCTCTAGAAGCCGGTTAAGGAGGAGCTCCCAGCGCACCAAAGGGAGTACGCGCTCGCCCAGCCGTAGTCAGCGAAGCCACAAATCGCCTGGCCATGACAGCAGGCACTCGCAGCGCCGCTCGCCTGGTCGTCACAGCAGGCGCTCGCGGCGCCGCTCGCCTAGTCGACACAGCAGGCTGTCGCAGCACAGCCCTGACAGGCGCTCACATCCAAGCAACTCAACCGCTCAGCCAGACCCCTCGATGAAGACCGGTGAGTCAACCATTGATTCTCTTAACGCTACTTCTATCACCGATCTTGTAAGTGTGTTGAAGGCAATGGCTAGTAATAGTTTGAATAAGTTAGGGTCTATGAATAATACCGTACCTGAATTCGATCCATGTAAACGAGAACAGACGATGACTATGTGGATTCATAAAGTTAATGAATGTGCTACTATTTACGGGTGGTCAGAACAGCAAATAGTCCATTTCGCTTTACCTAAACTGAAAGGAGTTGCTCAGCGATGGTATGAAGGTCTACCATCTGTCTTATTTACATGGTCCGAATGGCAGGAGAAACTTCTGGCCGCATTCCCATCGGAAGAAAACTACGGTCAGATGCTGAGCGATATGTTAGCAAAGAGAGCGCGCTTTAATGATTCGTTGGAGGAATATTATTACGAAAAACTATCTCTCATTAATAGATGTGCAATAACTGGAAAACGGGCTGTTGAATGCATACTTCACGGAATTGACGATCGTTCGGTTAGACTTGGCGCTGAAGCGGCTCAGTTTGATGACCCCAATAGATTACTTTCATATTTGCGAAATATTCGAAACGTTAAACAAAATTTTGATCGGAAATCTACTAAAGGCTTACCCTCTAGGCAACCAGGCGCTGTATCATCGTCTAAGCTCCCGCGCTGTGGCAATTGTAAAAAAGATGGCCACTTCACGTCTCAGTGCACACAACCCTTAAAAAAATGCACTAGGTGTGGGAGAATAGGACATGAGGTCGAGCAGTGTTACGCCAAAGTCCAGCCTGAAGATAAGGCTGTGATGAGGGTAGACAATTCTACCAGTTTGAATATTCTGAATGAGACTCCTGCACCTTCCTTGGTTAAAGTAAATCCCAGTGAAAAGTATTTTAAAACCGCCAAAATTAATGGCCATCCCTTGAAAGCATTTATTGATTTCGGCAGTGAATGTTCAATGATAAAATTATCATGTTTCCAAAATATTGATAGCGATTATAGGGTTGACGGTCTTCCAACCCTTCGAGGTTTTGGCAATTCCATTGTTAGCTGTGTTGGTAAAAAACAAGTGAAAGTAGAAATAGATGGTGTCGAGGCAAACTTAGATTTGTTAATTGTTCCCGATGATGTAATGAGTACTCCGGTTATGATCGGACAGACTTTCACTGAACAACCACACGTTGTAGTCACAAAGACTGGTGATACTCTTGAGATATCTCAATTAAGTCACAGTATTACCAGTAGCAACAAAATAAACTTGTATTGCAGTAAAAGTTGTGAAAGTGTAGGTATTTCAATCATTGAAGTTCATACTAATTCATCCCATAAAGGGGAGATTTTTGTCGAGGGAGGTCTGAGAGTTTTTGAAGGTGTCCGTTGCTATGTATCCTCGGGTTTATTTAAAATAGAAGAAAATGGGAAGGGATATATTGTCATCAACAACACTTCTTCTACAGCATTAAAGCTGCCACAAGGATTACTGATTGCTCGCGGTCGCATAGCCCATGAAGATACTATCAATCATGTGAAAAGCGTCGCCGCTGTTAAGAATCTAACAGCAATCGCAGAGTCCGATATTAATGTAGGTCCAGATCTCACTATTCATCACAAAACCCAACTGCTCAACTTATTAAATGATTATCGCAACTGCTTTGCTTTTGACTTAACTGAACTCGGAACTTCTACTGTAGGCGAAATGCATATTGATCTACATGATAATGAACCGGTTGTGTATAGGCCGTATCGCTTATCCATTAATGAGAAGGAAAAGGTTAGGGATATGATATCAGAGTTGTTGGAAAACAGTATAATACGACCGTCGACGTCCTCCTATGCCAGTCCGATTGTGGTAGTTAAAAAGAAAACGGGTGAACTCAGGCTTTGCATAGATTATCGTGCTTTGAACAAAAAGACAGTAAAGGAAAATTACCCTATGCCGCTGATCGACGATCAATTGGACGTTCTATCGGGCAACAAATATTTTACTACCCTTGATTTGGCATCAGGGTATTATCAAATCCCTATCAAGGATTCTGACAAACATAAGACTGGGTTCGTAACGCCGGATGGTCATTACGAATTTAATCGAATGCCATTCGGCCTCGCAAACGCACCAGCAACATTTCAAAGAATCATGAACCAAGTACTTGGTCCAATGCGGCATAAGGAAGCATTAGCCTATCTTGACGATATTATTATACCCTCGAAGAGTATTGATATCGGCATTAAAAAGCTTGCTACTGTTTTAGATTTATTGTCAAAAGCTGGACTGACTTTGAAGCTCTCTAAATGTACATTCTTCAGCAGTTCAGTTGATTATTTAGGCTTTGAAGTGACGTCCGAAGGTATTCGTCCTGGATCGAGAAAGGTTGAGGCTGTTGAGCATTTTCCGGTACCTCTAAATCAACACAATGTCCGCCAATTCCTTGGCCTTGCCAGCTTCTTTCGGAGGTTTGTTCCTCATTTTTCAGTTATAGCAAAGCCACTTACTTCCCTTTTAAAGAAAGACGCTAAATGGTTGTGGGGTCCAGAACAAGAGGAAGCGTTCCGCAAACTTCAAACAGTCCTTCTGCAGAGACCAATTCTGGCTTTGTATAATCCCAATGCAACCACAGAGCTACATACTGATGCGTGCAAAATTGGTATTGCCGGCATTCTGCTCCAACGCGATGAACATGAGAAACTTAAACCGATTGCATATTTCAGCAGACAGACTACGCCAGAGGAGCAAAATTACTCCTCATACGATTTAGAGACTCTTGCTGTCGTTTCGTCCTTGCAAAAATTTCGTGTCTATTTAATTGGCCTCTCGTTTAAAATTATAACAGACTGCAATTCTTTGCGTGCCACCTTTCAAAAGAGAGATATGATTCCTCGTGTTGCAAGGTGGTGGGAGCAGATGCAGGAATTTAATTTCAGCATTGAATACAGACCTGGGCAACTAATGGCACATGTGGATGCCCTGAGCCGAAATCCAATACAAGAGCCTCGTAAAGTCTTGTCTGTAGAGGATACGGATTGGTTAACCACAGTTCAGAGCGCTGATTCCGAAATTCAAAGGATTATTGGTATTTTAAGGGACCCCGAAATGGATAGTGTAGTTGATATAAAAACCAACTTCAAATTGAAAAATAATAGGTTGTTCAGAATTACCCCAAATGGAGATAGGTGGGTTGTACCGAAGGGCGTACGCTGGCAAATCTTAAAGCAGAATCACGATGATATTGGTCACTTTTCCTTAGACAAAACCTTGGAACGCATTCAAGCAACATATTGGTTTGCTAAGATGCGGAATTTCGTAAAAAAATACATTAACTCCTGCCTTGAATGCGCGTATTCCAAGATTCCTGGAGGGAAAAGACCAGGTGAATTGCATCCCATCAAAAAGGTAGATACCCCCTTCGATACAATCCATGCCGATCATGTCGGTCCATTCGTCAGGAGTGCTCGGGGTAATATGTTTATATTAGCTCTAATAGATTCGTTCACTCGTTACATCTATTTAAAACCAGTAAGAAATACCAAAGCCTTTACAACAATTAGAGTATTTAGAGAGTATTTTGGTATTTTTGGTGTACCTCGGAGGATTATTACTGATAGAGGGGCCTGTTTTACTAGCGGGTCTTTCAAAAATTTCGTTCAGGATCGTAATATCAAACATGTATTGAACGCCGTGGCTACCCCTCGAGCCAATGGACAGGTAGAGCGGTATAACAGGACCCTTGTTGAGTCTCTTACTGCAAAATGTGTTGGCTCTGCCGAAAACAAATGGGACGATTACTTACCCGATGTTCAGTGGGGGCTGAACAATACCTTTAACAAGGGAATAAATCGTACACCATCGGAGGCTTTATTTGGCATTCGACCATCTGGTACAAATGACAGTAGAATTATGTCAGAGTTGGCAGACGACGTGTCCAATCCTTCCGACAATCAAAATTTGTCTGAGATTAGGGATGAAATAAATACTCATATTAAAGCGTATCAAGAAGCTCAAAAGAAAGCCTATGATGAAAAGCGTTGTCCTGCACCTAAGTACAACATAGGTGATCTAGTGCGTGTCGAACGGCAGATACCTGCAACAGGTAGTAGCAAGAAACTTGTGCCAAAGTTTCAGGGCCCCTTTAGAATTGTTAAGGTCCTTGATTACGATAGGTACCAAATTGAGGACACTCCACTGACGCGTAAATGCAATCGATCTTACTCTACGATTGTAGCAGTAGATAAGATCAGGCCATGGCTCAATTTTAGCAAACCTCATGTCGATTCCTCTAGCGATGAAGAATAGCGCCCAAATAAACCTGTCTTATACTTATATAATATATATTTATTGGTGTAGTAACTTATTGTTGCTTTTAATTGTATTGATTATTATTGGTTTATTGATTGTGAATGTTGCTACTTCGTGAATATAAATAAGCTCTTTACGTTGTCCGGGCCTTGATGCCTGACAACATCACCAGCTATGTTATACCCTCTGGGTCTTGATACCTGGCGCTGGTATTTATGTTACCATACCCTCTGGGCCTTGAAGCCTGGCGTTGGTATGAAGTAAATCTATTAGGCCTTGATGCCCAAAATTAACGCTATTACTCCAGACCATAATGGTTGATCATATTACTGTAAACTTGGCCCTGTTGCCTTATCGTTATTTTCTTTATATAAAATAAGTGATAATTAACCTTCCTACTATGTGAGTCAAATTACTCGAGGAACCAAAATTATAATTATATAAAAACCATATTTTTTTTGTACAGTATTATTAGTATTATATTATCTCATAAATAGTTACACATTATTATGATATTATCACGATGCTTACATTTGAATGTTCTTTATATAACATATATAATTATTGTTTTACGTACGAGGTCGTACTATGTAACTGGATGGCCGACTGTTGTCAATTAATAATTTAGTATTGGTCGAATATCCAGTAATTAATATTAATTTACGCATAATAATTATATTTAAGTATTAAAAGTACTAATTTGACTAACGCGGTTACCGGTCACTGACAGAACGGCTTTTGATTGGTTGCCCGCCTGACCAATCAAATTGAAGTAGTAGGGAGGTGATTGGTGGTGGTAAAAACTGTCCTTGTTGGCGGGCAAACAATTCAACGGCAGTTCTGTTCAGCTTGTGAAAGGAGAAGGTTCCTAAGGCTACCAAGTGTAAGACGTGTGTCTATTGTGAGTGAATAAATTGTGTTAACTATTTGGAATTACCGCAATACAAAACGTAAGTACTGACCAGTGTTTTATTTTTACTTCAGCAAAACCCTGCCTATTTTATACTAAAATATTCAGACACCTTCTGAATTTCAATAACCGATAGTTGTCTCAGGTCTAAGTGCTAACACTTCGTAGTAAGTAGCTTAAACACTTGTGACAAATTTCACAATTCACTTTGTAATAATTTAAATAACTACCTATTCTTTTTTTGCTTGTATAAAAATGTAGGTACTTAACGAACGAACCAAGAAACGCTTTGGTTCGATCGTTTATGACTTTAAAACGTTTCTTGGTTCAACTGTCTTTTGAATAATGTATTTAATTAAATTCACCATAATCCGATTTTCACACATTTCTACGTTTTTTTTCTCTAACTTTTTGTGACTACCCTAACCAAGCAATAATGCGCTTACAACCCTGCCTGTTGTATGCTCGGCCATGCAAGGGGGCGCGCTATATTGATTCCTCACTCGTTCGAGGGTAGTTGCGTACTAATGGGGTAGAGGTACCTACAAGCTTTTTTTATGCGATTAGACGGAATTCATTTTGAGTTTTTGAAAACACATACACACACACAAAGAGATATACGGATCAAACTTTTAACACCCCTCTTTATCGTTAATTAATTATTTTATTTATAGTCAAGTTTATTTTAGAATAATAATAGGACATTTTGTATTGTATCTGATTAATTAATGAATTGTTACTTTTATTCCTTTTTTTTATAGAAAAAATGGTTACACCTTCATAAACTTTTCAATTAAACTAAGATATTATAATACAACTGGCCTAATAGTATAAAAACTGTTATTTGACGACCGCTTGGTGCAGTGGTCCGCATGTCGGACTTCTAAACCAAGGGTCGCGGGTTCGATTCCCGCACAGTACAAGCATAAGTGTGCATGAACATGAGTAATTGTACTGGTCTGGGTGTTTTCTATTTATAATATGTATTTAATTACAAAAAAAAGTATTTAAGTATGTATATCCGTTATCTAGTACCCATAACACAAGCCTCGTAGCTTACTTTGGGACTAGAGAATTGGTGTGCTTGTTGTGAAATATATTTATTTATTTATTTCTTGTAACATTTGAATGCTAATTCCTAAAAACTAAAACGATCTATCTATTCATACCATGTTGGATGTAAATAAAGAATTATTATTATTATTATTTATTGCACAAGAAATGCACATAGGATGGACTTAATGCTGAAAGCATTTTCTGCCAGTCAACCTCAATGTAATGCAGAAAGAAGGCAATGGGTTATTGTTGAGGGTTAAAAAACTACCAATGAATATCATATCATCAGTTTAATTAACTTGGCTATCAAATCAACTCTAATTAGCATGCGTTTTTGTGTGTGTGTCTGTCTGTGCATCGTAAATGCCGAACTTGGACAACAACGATGGACCGATTTCAAACCGATTATTTTTATGCGAAAAATAATCTAAGCTATTATTATTATTGTTTAGTTTAAACTTTTCTCCATCAAAGATGGGTGTCTCCTCTCTGGCGCGGGTCTCAACCAAGCGTCAGAGGGTGTAAAACTGTAGAACCGGTGGACAAGAATTTGCGAGTGATGCGACAAGTGTTGAGAATTGTTGCTTTTTGGAGGATGTGTATGACTTTTTGAGGGATATTAAGTACTTCAAGGCTTTGTTTTAGAATCTTGGGAACAACTCCTGTTGACGAAATAACTATGGGAATTATGTGTACAGTTTGCGCGTGCCACTGAGTCTTTAATTGAATTGCTAGGTCATGGTACTTTGCTATTTTTTCAGAAATGGTCGTTTGGATATTGTGAGTATTGGGTATTGCAATGTCTATCAGATATATGGTTTTAAGAGTTTTGTCATGAAGTGTTATGTCTGGTCTATTGTAATGGATTGTTCTGTCAGTTAACAATGTCCTGTCCCAATATAATGTAAATTGTCGGTTTTCAAAAACAGTTAATGGTGAGTATTTGTAGTAAGGTACTTTTTCGGCTACGAATGTGAGTTTGTGTGCAAGATATTGATGGATTATAGAGGCTACTTGATCGTGTCGGTGTTTATAGTCTGTCTGTACCAGTGCCTTACAAGCTCCTGTGATGTGCTGTATAGTTTCCGGTGCACTATTGCAATGTCGGCAAATGTCATTCTGTAGCTCTTTAGTGATGTGTTTCCTGTATTATTATTATTATTACTATCTATTATTATTATTATTAGGTTGTTCTTGGCTATGGCTGGTGAAATCTGTCCAGCCATTGAGCTGTTTCTTTTTCTGGCTCTTACGGCGGTTTTTTAATTGGAAAGTTAGTTTTTATGACTTAAAGTCTCTTCTTATCAGCCTATATACGTCCCACTGCTGGGCACAGGCCTCACCCCAACTATGAGGTGGCGCGAGCCATACTCCACCACGCGGGCTCAGTGCGTTGCGGTGGAGGGGTGTGTGTAAGGTAAGTGACCTACCTTCTTGACAGATGTTATTAAGCCGCCCGAGGGTCTCTAACCAGGCTTAACGACTAATATCTATCGATATTAACCGGGACCAACAGCTTAACGTGCCTTCCGAAGCACGGAGATGCTTGTAAATAGACGTCACTTTTATGGTCAGAATGGTCACCCATCCCAAACATGACCGCGCCGTAGGTTGCATAACTTTAGGTATCACTACCAAAGCGCTGCAACCACTGCGCCACAAGCACCTCCACAAGCACCTGACTTAAAGTCAACGTTGTTCAAATTCCCGCAAAATACATAAGTACAATTATGTGATAAACACAAGTAGGTATTTCATTCACGTCACAAAAGTCCAATTCTAAGCCATAAACAACCAATTAATACCAAAACTTAACCTAACCCTCCAAATGCGCTCGTGCCAAAAATCACCCCGAACGCCAAAAATGTCCAACAACAACTTCCCAAGGGATTTCGTCCGTATTATCCTATGACAATTAGCAGCGGACCCAACAGGGTTCCCTCGGGACCGGAATATTTCGTGTGTAATCGCTCGGTTAATAGAAAAGTGACCTCTGCTGCCATTTTTGAAAGCATTAGTCGGGTTGGAATGGGATTATGTGCGACAATGGGACGATGTTAAACGAATGTGTATTAAAAAGGTTGGATTTTTTTGGATTTGCATATCATTAGATTAAATAACTTTTTTTAGCATACAATAAAATAACAAATCAGTTGTAGGCTACAATGCAGCCCAATTGTACGCAGATATTTGTAGGCTACAATATAGGCGTTTTTTTTTTAATATAAATAACCAGACATTTGGCCGCGATCTCACCTGATGGTAAGCGACGATGCGACCGAAGATGGATCATGTCTTGCTATCAACATCCTATCACTCCTTTCTTGAAAGCATCCAAATCATATTTTAGCAGCGAATTACACTCCCTAGTCGCAGGCATAAGGAACGTAGATGCAAAACGTTTGTGTGTAACGAATGTACAGAAACGAGCCGTGCGGGCTATTTATAAACTTAAATCAGTTAAAACACTTAGGGAATAGGGAAATGTAAACAATTACAATCATTGTAAATCAAATTCGAAAAGAGGCATGACAATAGTGACTGAGTTTCTTGCGCCGCTTCTTCTCAGCACTGGCCCAAATTGTCCCGAAGCGGTGGTAGGGTTCATTTATATGTTGGGACGTGTAAAAGTGCTACTTGTGAGTCTATTTACAAAAATAAATTGATTTTATTGATTTGTTGTAACTAAGGAATTCGTATCTTTGACAGTCTTACAAATAGTAATACAAATGAATTTTTGTCTGTTACGCTTCCACGCCTAAACCACTGAAAACATACACAGTCATCACTGTTCAGTAGGTATGTGTATTAATTTTCAACGAAATCTGTTATGTAGTTTAGGCGTGAAAGCGTAACAGACAGAAAGTCAATTGGCTAGACGACACCACCAATCGTTGACCAGAGATGTGAAAAATAGTTTAGTAAAAGTATTTAAATACAAAATGCAAATGCATAGTTGCTAGCACTATTTCAAATAGAAATACAAAGTAGTTTTGAATAAAAGTATTTAAATACAAAATGCAAAATACGTATTTTTAAAATAGGTTTGGAAAATAAAATACATTGTTAAGCATAACCACTTTTATTTTTGGCTCTCACGGGCCCACACGGGCCGCAATGTTGGCATTATTGTTCTAGTTGACAAATGACAATGACAACACTCCGATCACGATCAGTGCGTTCATAAATAAATTGAAATAGAATGGAAAAATTATAAAAATGAATTAAAAATGCAACAAAACTATTTTGTATTTTATAAATACTAAATATTTATATAGAGTATTTCAAATAAAATACAAAATACATTTAGAAAAAAGTATTTCAAATATAAAATAAAAATGGGTATTTTGCATTTTGTATTTGCATTTCAAATATATGTATTTCAAATAATTCACATCTCTGTCGTTGACATACTTTTTATTATCTGTCAAAACGGTCTGCCTCCATAGATTTCGTATGGGAAGAAATGATCGTGACGTCACTATCATGTGTCAGAAATCGGAGTCAATTGACCGAATATTTATTGCGTTTTCTGTGTTTAAAAATTGGTTACTACAGCTTTTTGGAAATATATTGGTTGTATTAACTTCATAGGGGCTATGTTTTTTAAACACCATGTTCTTGACAATATTTAAGATAGGTGTCATCATCCCAATTGTCATATTGTGGTCGCCGCCCTGTATTCAATTAATTGGTAATTAAAAAATGGGTGTTGAAATCATTCTTATTTATTTGACAGGTTTAATGAACGATACAACTTTGTACAAACTATTGGCTCCAAGCCGTAAAGCATCCATCGTATTATAATCCCGTGGTGCGGATGTGTCGTCTTTACAATGAATTGCTACAGAGTGACAATCTTGATATTTTTAATTCCAAATAATATGTTACATTTATAGATACAACGTCAGACGTATTCTCCACTGAGTTGCCAGCTTTCTGCTTTATATGTTTCTATTTTAAACAATATGTTTTGATTTTAAACAGTATTGCAATGATAACTATTATCTATTCTTTATGTTTGTCTGTTGATTAAAAAAAATCATTTTCGTCTTTGTAAACTAATTGCTATGTAGTGTCTTGTTTACGTGTTGCCTGTCAATGCTGTGTATACACGTTTTTAGGTTGCAATCTAGTTTGCTACTTAGTTAGTTACATGCTTGATACTGTTGATTGTTACTGGTTGTGTATGCCAATAAAGTTAAATAAAAAAAATTGGTTGCCTGTAAAGTCGGTATACGGGCGAAAGTTTTACGTGACAACGACTTTGAGTGGTAAAATAATTTTAATGTGAATATTCATTCGTATAACATGAACCGGTGTGTATGCCTATCTCTCTCACTCTCTCTCTCTCGCTCTGTCTCTCTCGCTCTTAGGCGGGTTAACTGTGCTCGAGTGGAAGGGACGCGTGCCTTTCACTTTTTATGTCTGTCTCACTCGCTCTTAGGCGAGCTAACCATGCCCGAGTCGAAGGGACGCGTGCCTCTCACTCGCTCTCATTGTGAGCGCGGAACGTGAGCGGAGCGTAACGCAGTTTCTTGAAGTGTCACCCGGCAAACCAATTTATAAGACGTTGTCACGTCAATAAATAAAGCACTCACCCGATGTGATCCAACCAACGAAGCAGTTACTTTATTACTTACCTGACATCTTTAATGAACATCACAAATTATGTCATTGAATAGGTACAAAGGACACTTTATAAACACATTTAATCAAGTAAAAGCAAAAACAATAGACATTAACTCATGAATTTTAGATAAACATGATGACATTCTTTCCTATTTCTTTATCGATTTTACAAGACACATTATTACGAACCTAAAATATTATTGAGGTCATCACAATATGTACTACCAAATAAGTAAAGGGTGTGTGCCTCAAAGTATATCCTATTTAATAGTTTAGCGTATCTTCTTAAGAACTTCAACGAAATTTGATAATAATGGTTTTTATGATTTATCATAGTTGTAGGAGCATAAATGAGACACGTTTTGACGTGACAACGTCTTATAATTCGATGGAGCCGGCTGCACGCACCAAAAAACATTACGCATGCGGCGTTACCTCGCTCTGAGGCGTTCCATTCAAGGCTTGAAGTGCAAGCGAGAGCGCGGAACGAGCGACAAAGAGGCAACGTGACAAAGACTTTGTCACGTTCAACTATCGTCAGTAAACCGACTTTACAGACAGCCGATTTTATTTAAATTTTTTGAAATTAAAAAAACACACTTAAAGAAAAACGGACTGCCACAGGCGGGACTCGAACCCGCGCCTCTCGCAAGCCGGGCGATTGCTCTACCAATTGGGCTACCGTGACACTTACTCATCGGTACGAATTTTGTAGGAAGTACGAGAGTCATCATCATCATCATCATCATTATCAGTCAAAGGACGTCCACTGCTGAACATAGGCCTTCCCCACAGTTTTCCACATCGATCGATCACAAGCGGTCTGCATCCAGTGTGATCCTGCGATCTTTACAAGGTCGTCTGCCCATCTTGTCGGTGGACGTCCGACGCTGCGCTTGTCTCGAAGTAGGAGAGTAGTATAGAAAAAAATGTAGAACTGTGTGACAGTCAGATTATGGTGGATTAAATTAATTACATTATTCAATAGACAGAACCAAGAAATGCTTTAAAGTCATAAACAAAGAATATTTATACTCAAAAAGGTCATAAACGAAGAAACACGTCTTGGTTCGTAAGTGTTTCTTGGTTAGTTCGTTATATAACTACATTTTTAATTTTTATACAGGCAAAAAAAGAATAGGTACTTACTTAAATTATTACAAAGTGAAATTGTGAAATTTCTATAACACAAGTGCTTAAGCTACTTATCACGGAGTCAAAATTATTTATAAATAAATAAATAAATATTTCACAATAAACACACCAATTCTCTAGTCCGAAATTAAGCAACGAGGCTTGTGTTATGGGTACTAGATAACGGATAAACATACTTAAATACTTTTTTTTGGTAAATTAATACAAATTATGCATAGAAAACACCCAGACCAGTACAAACACACATGTTCATGCACACATATGCTTGTACTGTGCGGGGATCGAACCCGCATTGTGATTTAGTTGTTAACAATAGAGCATAGAATCCGTTTTCTACTAATCCCCCAGGAACCGTGGAGTTTTACGGGATAAAAAGTGCCCTATGTATTATTTCAGGTGATATTCTATCTATGTTCCAAACTTTAGCCAAATCGATCCAGTAGTTTTGGCGTGAACAAGTTACAAACATCCTTACACACTTTCGGTTTTATAATATTAGTAAGATAGTAGGAATTAGGAGAGAAGTATGAGAAGAATGGTGGCAGATGATCCGCATGCGCCTATTGTCAGGCATTTCGTGCGACTGATGACTCATACAGTGGACGATAATTCTTCTAGTTGTCGGCCGCACGGGGTGCCTCTTAGGTACATGACTCATTGATTTTTATATTTATTTATTTTTATCTATTTATTTTTATTTTTGGATTTATTTTAATTTTAATTTGAATTTGATGTTGATTTAATTTGAATTTAATTTAATAAATTGATTTGACTTAATTTTATAAAATTTGAATACATATATGTAATTACTAACACCTAGTTTAAGCGACATTGTATTACTAACCCATGGATTTTTATTGTCCGATAAATAAATAAATTGAATTGAATATAAATACCTACATTTTCGCAGATGTAGTTGCGGGTGGACCGCTAGTTCCAAGTAATGGTTTTCGTATAGAAATGTTTAATAATTGATAGCACCTCATTTGGTGTGGTGATATATTGCTCTCTGACTTGGAGTCATGCTTGCTACCCTTAGGGTGCGATGGAGAGGGTAAGTAGGGCTGTCCAAACTTGTTTTTTGAATAAATAATAAATATAAAGTTTCTATGGCGCAGTGGTTGCAGCGCTTTGGTAGTGATACCAAAAGTTAAGCAACCTATAAGGCGCGGTCATGTTTGGGATGGGTGACCATTTTGACTATTAAAGTGACGTCTATATTTAAGATAAGATATTTATTTGTATAAACATGGTACATTTTTGGTTCTTATATTTAGGTATCGTGCACATGTTTAATCAATCTATCGATATACAAATGTTATGATATCGTCATGAGTAACTACTTAACTTAACGTTAATAAAGTTAATGATTGAAGTTAGTACATTTATAATAATTTTAATTCAATTTAATTACAACTTAATTACAATTTTAATTCAATTACAATTCAATTCCAAGTCTATTATGCAAAACAAAATGTCAGTTCATTAAACAAAAAAATAAATCAACAAATGTCCGTCCATTATACATAAATAGGGAATCAGTCAAATGCATCAATCCTTAATCTGCGGTCAAATTTTAACAAAGTCACAAAGCATTAATGTCAATTTCTTGGGAAGAAGTTATTATATAATTTTTTTGAGGCCACCATTACTACAAAATTGCATAAATTCATCGACGCTATAAAAACATTTCTTAGCTAAGATTCTGAACATAATTCTTTTAAAAACGACAAATAGCAGAGTTTGGATCCGATCCGGAAGTAAGTTAAACAACCTGATACACATGCTGTAACTATTTTTGCTAAAACAGGTTGTACTTGCTGATGGGATTGTTAATTTGTTTGGGTACCTTGTATTAAAATTGCAGTCCTCTCGTTTTTTACAACTTTTTTACAAGCATCTCCGTGCTTTGGAAGGCAACTTAAGCTTTTTGTCCCGGTTAATATCGATAGATATTTAAGCCTAGTCAAAGGTGGCTTAAGGTTTGTTACTTACTTTACAAACACCCCTCCACCGCACCACGCCCGCGTGGTGGAGTATGGCTCGGATCACCTCATAGTTGAGGTAGGGCCTGTGCCCAGCAGTGAGACGTATATAGGCTGAATGTTTATTTATTCAAAGAAACATACAGCTCAATAACTTTAAAATAATGTGGCATTAAAACACACTTAAATAACAATGGACTGCCACAGGCGGGACTGCAACCCGCACCACTCGCAAGCAGGGCGATTTACCTTTCTCAATCAATTTTCATTGCACCCATTGCCTTCTTTCTGCATGACCTTGAGGTTGACTGGAAGCAAATGCTTCTAGCATTAAGTCCACCCTTTGTACATTTCTCGTGCAATACAGTTTTTAATAAAATAAATATGGTATCGTAAAATAGGCACTTTATTCCGTACTTAAATATGTAGAATATTTAGAGAAAAATAATTGCTAACCCTATACCAGAGTGAGGGATCCCCGTCAACGATTTAGTTTAGGGCGAGAAGTCAAGGGTTGCCACCAGAACAGCCCACTGTATTTAGTATTCTATTAGCAGCAGACAAACAACATGGTTTAGGGTTGAAATTAGTTGTACCTACCCAACGGATAATTCATACAGTGAAGGAGTGATAAATTTACTCGAATTGTATAATCATGTGCCTCGCTAGTATAGTGGTGAAGTAAAACACTGATTTTCAACGGGTTTCACGCAACACAGACACTTTTTTATTTTTGACGTGACAACGTCTTATAAATTGGTTTGCCGGGTGACACTTCAAGAAACTGCGTTACGCTGCTCCGCTCACGTTCCGCGCTCACATTGAGAGCGAGTGAGAGGCACGCGTCCCTTCGACTCGGGCATGGTTAGCCCGCCTAAGAGCGAGTGAGACAGACATAAAAAGTGAAAGGCACGCGTCCCTTCCACTCGAGCACAGTTAACCCGCCTAAGAGCGAGAGAGAGAGAGTGAGAGAGATAGGCATACACACCGGTTCATGTTATACGAATGAATATTCACATTAAAATTATTTTACCACTCAAAGTCGTTGTCACGTAAAACTTTCGCCCGTATACCGACTTTACAGGCAACCACTGTTTTTTTTTATTATTAGGTCTTCCAACAGTTTCATGCATCGATACAAGTCTTAAACTAAAATACATTATTTCTTAAAATTACTAAATACATAAACTATTTACTGATAAACACCACATGCTATATCAAACAGAATAACAGACTTAATTATATTATTATATGCATATGTTCAGTTAAGTTAAGCATGCGCATACTTATTTTACATTCTTGATCACTGTTTGCGTGATGTTTCGGATCGTATCATTGAACATATCAAAAGCCTGCTGTGCTGGTTCACTATTCTGCAAAGCCTTCAAAGGTAAAAATTAGTATTTACCTTCCCGACGTTTCGATCTGGTTGCACAGATCATGGTCGCGGGCGAAGTGTCTGTGTTGCGTAAAACCCGTTGAAAATCAGTGTTTTAGTGTAATAATGCAACAGGAAAGCTTAAAGCATTTCTGCCTTACACCTGAGAGGTTCTGCATTCAAATCCTAGGTCAAGCCAAAAATTGTTTTTGAGATTTTCTTTCAGAAACAGCTCGGAGTCGGGATGTCGGAGCGTTACATTTCGGTGCCTCGGAAAGTTAAGCTGTTTTTCCTGCACCTGATCTCTCTCCGGTCATGTCAGATTGTCGTCTCACCGAACTTTGAGAGTGATGGAACAGACACCTGTGTATTGCGCTCACACTTGTGCGCTATAATATATCCAGCGTAGTTGGCTGATCTCAGTTGAGATTGGCAGCCTAGGTCGAAATCGGCCAGGAGGACTATTATGTGTCAAGCATAACCCTTTCTTCGTTTTGGTCGCAGTCGAGTTAAATTAAATCCAATAAAAAATGCTTTTTATTACATGCTGAATGTCATTCAATTGCGTTTACCTATTTTTAGGGTCGCAACATTCCGTGGTTGTAATTTGACATTTAAACCAATATGGCGGCTAGTCTCTAGGGAGGGGGAATAGAAGAGGGGCTGTTTTGGTATTTTCAAATAGGCTCGAACCATAGACGAAAGTTTGTTTTCAAAACTCCTATTGTTTTCAATGATAACTACATAGAAACACAATACGATTTGCGTAAAAACGATAAAAAAACAATATTAATAAAGCTGAAAATAAACGACGCCAGCGCTGGCGTCGTTTAGTGGAAATTTAAAGCAAAATAATCATTTTTCCAGCTTTAGTCATGAAATTCCGCTAAATAACGCCTGATTTCATCAATTATACGAATTTCAATTTGAATGTGATAAAAGTTCCCACCGAACAGCTGTCGACCTTCACGAAGGAAGAATTTCGGCCAAAGGGTGTTGTGTATCGTGATTTCGTGGACGGATACGCGACACCAAGTTGCGCAACACTACGCCGACTAAATAGTGTATTGTTTTGTTTAGTTTTATACGTTATTTTTGTATGTATGTTAGTCTGTAAGGTATTTATAATATGGGGCCTTTTTACCACCTATACCTATACCCACCAGCCGCGAGGGCAGCTGGGGGTTATGTGGGACTCCAGGCCTCAGAGAGAGAACCCGCCTACCCACTAAAAACCTGACGGTGCCCTCCGGTGCCATGTGAGTCGGGGACGTGCCGGGTTCACCGTAGGCCGAGAGGCCACAGGCATTTATCGCAATTTATAATATAGGGCCTATTGTAGCCTAAATAAATAAATAAAATAAATAAATAAAAAAGGTAAATTGTGGTTAATAAAGCAAAATAAATAAACATTATATATATAGGGTGAAAAAAAAACCTTAACAGAGCCGAATACCACAAATTGTACCAGTTATTACGATCATTTTTTTCCTTTACACCATACCTGGGAAGTTATCGGTTACTGATATATTGATGGTTAAAGTTTGAAAAAAAAAATTTGATGATTTTTACAGAAATGACTTCTGTCCGTTACAACGGAACTTTTTTCCAAAGAAACATGATACAAATTTTCACTAGTTCTTTCATAAAAAGCCTCTAAACGGCACACTCCGCAATGAACAGCGCACACTCGAACCGAACCGCGTTGCGGCGGCGTAAAGCAACACTCCCCGCGGTGACTTTTCCGCGTGCGCGCTGTATATTGCGGGTTAGAATTTAATAATTTTTTTTGATGTCAAAAAATAAAAGTTATTTCCCAGCCAAAATTTCTTTTTCATACGATTTGGTTTGATGTACTGATCGCGTGGTTGACGGCTTCGTTAAGGTTTTTTTACACCCTGTATATATATAGCAAAGCACGTTAAAACATTGGTCCTGCGCCTAATCTCCCTCCAGTCATGTCGTAAAAGAATAGTGAGTGCATATGTGTATTGCACTCACACTTGTGCACTATAATATCTTCTGCGTAGTTGGCTGATCTCTGCTATGATTGGCCACCGTGGTCGAAATCGGCTAGGAGGACTACAATTACACTTGAACTATGTCTAAACACTGTAACCTTTTTCGTGGTACGGCCGCGACTATCTGACTCCGACCAATTTCTCGGGGAGCGTATAAATATTAATTAAACGAGCGGAACTCGGATAGCAGGTGCGCGCGATGGAGTATGAATTGTTATGAGGTTTACACACGGACGGGTGTTGTGTGCGGGACCGCTGCGGCTTTGGACTGGTGATATTTTACCAATTTTTGGTGGTAATTCCAACGGTGCATACAAATCAAATGATTGATTTGCAATCATTTATTTGCCTGAATTCACAAAAGTATGCAGGTTACAAACTGTTATTATGTTACATGTTACTTATCTTCTGTTACATAACACGTCTAATTTGCGATATTACACAAAAATATGTGTTTGTTGTAAAAGATCTGTCATCATGTAACAATGTTTAATAACATGTTTTATTACATAGTACTGTGTAAGCACCGTTACTAGCTCTTCAACACTAATATTATAAAGTGGAAAAGTTTGTTTATTTGAATTGAATAGAAAAGGCTCCGAAACTAGGGGAATAATTAAAAAATAATATTTTATTGTTGAATCCTATCATAAGAAGATGTTGCCCAAGTAGCACACAGGCTGAATTTTCAGAAATAAGTAAGCTTTTAACCAGAATAACACTCCACTAGAGATATATAAAGGTTCTGGGTGAAGCTGAAGACTGTGCAAGAATGATTTTTTCTACTTTTGTACAGTCTTGCTGATTAAGAGCTGCAATAAAGAGCAACAATATACTCTTAGCATTATAACAGTTAATTAAAAAGTTACTGTCCAGCCGCTGGTTGCAACTTATTCTTTTAGCTTGTAAAAAAACCTTAAGCTTGTATATGTTTGGTTAATTAGGTAAATAATAAGCTCTTGTGCAGACGTTGGCTGTACAACAGTTTGCACCAAAACTAAAGGTTGTTTAAAACAGTAGGTTTATTCACCTTTAAATGCTATTCAAGTAAGCTTGACAATGGTCGTTTTGGGAACTCTTAACACGCTTATGTTTGCAAAGGAGAGTAAAAAAAAGTTTTTATATCTACTAAAGTTCTAACGAGTTCTTCTTTAAAGCCAAAAGCTTTAAAGTTCAACTAAAAGCTTTAATGCAGCTTGAGGCGGTTTATTAGAATTACTCAAGAGTTTTATAATTCTAACGGCTTAATTTTACTCTTGTAGCAGATTAGGTCATTTCACTATAGGAACAGCATCGATTGGTGTTAGTAAAATGGGCATAAAACCTTGGAAAAAGAGAAAACGAATATATAATATTAGGTCCTTACATATGAAATTGGCGTTTTGTCGTACTGGCCACTTTGATCACAAATTTTTCCTATTTGGTTAGGAATTCGAAATTCAAATTTATACAGCTATTTCCACATGTAGTTGTGTTTCGTAAACCGTCATTCATTTGTTTTTTTACTTATCTTTTTTCTGTTTGCATCGCTCAATTTACAAAATGGAAAATTTGAAATATCGCGTTATTTACGAGTACGAGTTCCACCCTGGCACCAGTGCTGCGGAAACGGCTCGAAGGGTTAATGATGTGTATGGCGGTTGTGTCGCAAAAGAAAACACAGTGCGTTTTTGGTTCCAACGTTTTCGTTCTGGAAATTTCGACCTGCAAAACAAGCCCCGTGGACGGCCGGAGACCCAAGTTGATAATGAAGAATTGAAGGCTATTGTGGAAGCGGATCCATCGCAAACCACGTCCGAGTTAGCTGCAGGCTTTGGCGTTAGTGATAAAACTGTTTTAATCCACTTGAAGCAAATTGGGAAGATTAAAAAACTTGAAAGGTGGGTTCCTCACGAATTGAGTGAAGCAAACCGGCAAACGCGCGTCAACTGCTGCGTTACATTACTTGACCGGCACAATAACGAAGGGATTTTAAATCGAATCATTACCTGTGATGAAAAGTGGATTCTCTACGATAATCGGAAGCGCTCATCGCAATGGCTGGACCCTGGCAAGCCAGCCAAAGCCTGCTCCAAGCGAAAATTGACCAATAAAAAGTTACTTGTAAGCGTTTGGTGGACTAGCGCCGGTGTCGTTCATTACAGTTTTCTCAAATCTGGCCAGACGATTACGGCAGATATCTATTGTCAGCAATTGCAAACCATGATGGAAAAGCTAGTTGCTAAACAACCAAGGCTGGTCAATCGCTCTACGCCACTGCTGCTTCACGACAACGCTAGACCACACACTGCACAACAGACGGCTAGCAAATTAGAAGAACTTCAATTGGAATCTCTAAGGCATCCACCGTACTCCCCGGACCTTGCTCCAACAGATTACCATTTTTATCGAAATTTGGATAACTTCTTGCAAGGGAAAAAGTTCAACTCAGATGGGGCAGTCCAAGTCACCTTCAAAGATTTTATTGATTCCCGTTCGAATGGTTTTTTTAGTAAAGGGATCAATGAACTACATATGAGATGGCAAAAGTGCATAGATTACAATGGCTCATACTTTGATTAAATAAATATGCTATATAAAAAAATTTCGACTTTTTGTTCCTCCCATACAAAACGCCAATTTCATAGGTAAGGACCTAATATTATACTATATATTATTATTAATTGATATTAATTATAATAATTTTAACTAGTTATGATTTTGATGACTAATACATAATAAGAATTACTTAGTCGATGTACCTAAGTATAAAAGCGTAAAACTTGAATGTGACTTATATATTTTTATTGTTAATTGTACATACATACACATACTATTTATATGTCGTATCGTATGTCGATCAAACTGTTACGCGTTACGCACGACATTTATTATCCATCAAACGAATCAATTATTTATTTACCGGTACTAGATAGGTGTCACTACCTAACCAAGAGAGCTAAAAAAAATTTAGTAGGTAAGTATATTATCAAACTTTAACCTAATAAAAGAAAGAAATACCATACATATATTAAAGTATTTCGTTTAATCCCAATTAAGCACTAGTTTGCAATAAATTCATAGGTTCTAATGTATCGAAATAATTATCGAGGATCTCCAATAGGCTGACTAAAAGTGTAGTTACTATACCGCTAGTCAGATTAAGGTAACTATAACATACTTTGTACAGACATAAGAAAGCTATGAGCTGATCAACGGTTGCCATAGATACCAGTGTGCAGTCTATATAATTATAACAGCTGAAACAAAGAGCCAGAGCTGCTTTACAAACGGCAGCCATTGTGTGCGATCTTGATAGTAATCGGATGATAAAATAATGTATGTTTTCTGCAATTTAAAAGCTTTTGGCTTTTTATTATGAGCTGTTTTAGCTATAAGTTTATAAATATTAATTTTACGAGTCACAAATAGTCAAATTGTAGACATAAAGTGATTTCACAAAAATTTTCAGCTCACAATTTTCTTTCGATTATATCTTAAATAGGCGTTATAAGAAGGGCGCGTGAAAAATGAGATGTAATTTAATATATACATTTACAGTAAAACTTTCTCCGCACTAAGAACACATAGTATAATAAGAATAACAAAAAGTATAATAACAGAATTATAGCTTCCACGCGCGAGCCGTAACAATTTATAAAATACTAAGACATTTTTGACATTTCATTTTAATTTATTTTTTTCTTTTGCCACTATCCAGCCCCAATGAAACTTACCAATGGATAAAAGCTTAATAGCGGCTGAAAAATAGAGAATAAGCTGCACAGTTAAGCTGGTTAAGCCTAAATGCAGCTCTTTTACAAGACGTAGACGGCCTTTAAGCAGACATTCATCAGCCAAAGGCTGGTTAATTTGGGGCCCATTTTGGCATTACAAGGGTTGTATAGCGGTTTAATCAGCCTTTGTGCAGCTTGGCTAAATCAGCCTTAGGTTCAAAATTTATCTTCTATGCAGCTTTTGTGCAGCTCATCTGTGTTACTTGGGTGATGATTAAGTCTTTATTGCACATCACAGAAAACAAAATTTCAGACAGTTTTAAGAATGAAAGAGATTTAGAATTACTTTCATACAAAAATGCTTATTCGGTTTGAATTGTAAATCCTCTCCTTATAGGTGCTTACGTTCTTATTAGATTTTTAACAGAAGACAGTCGTAACTATTATACACATATTTGTTGCAAAAACGGCTTTGTTTTTAACCTCCACAAAAAGAGGAGTGTTATAAGTGTGACCACAATGTCTGTTTGTGTGTGAATATGTGTTTATGTTTTTGTACGTGTCGTTCTGTGGCATCGTAGCTCCTAAAAGGATGGACAGATTTCAGAGCGGATTTTTATTCGAAAGATAATTCAATCACGGTGTTTCTAAGCTATGGCTGGTCAAAATGTGTCCAGCCGTTGAAACTCACCCGCTAATTTCGTAACTCCCGACAGGGATATTTTAAATTTTAGTTTTATGTAAGTGCGTACTTAACTGCAAGTGGAGATTTTACCGGGTGATATATGAACGAAAACGCAACAAAACTGTTACCCTGTATGTTCCCACTACCCAGTGTCTAAAAAGGGCGCTGTCAGCTCGTCTAACACTAAAAAAAAGCAAAAGAACCGTACACATTGTACCCCCGTATGTTTCCACAATCCACTGTCACTTGTGGCCGCTCCCAAGGCGGCCTATGATTTACACAGGATGTCCCAAGATATATGTGTGATTCGGATACATGTTGGAAACTGTTGCGAGAGGGTTGCAAAAACATTGATTGCAGAACGTCATGAATGACTTTAAACAGCTCATAAGCAAGGTGTTACAAAAAAAAATCAGCTGTCTGTAAAGTCGGTTTACTGACGATAGTTGAACGTGACAACGTCTTTGTCACGTTGCCTCTTTGTCGCTCGTTCTGCGCTCTCGCTTGCACTTCAAGCCTTGAACGGAACGCCTCAGAGCGAGGTAACGCCGTATGCGTCATGATTTCTGGTGCGTGCAGCCGGCTCCATCGATTTATAAGACGTTGTCACTTCAAAATAACTGAAGGGTGTTGTTGTGTCCGGAAAACTGCACACCATTACCAAAGATAGCTAAGTCAAAATCTCAAAAAAAAAAAACGGACGCCAAACGGAGACCCAAAAATTTTTTTGACTCTGTCTGTCTGTATGTTACTCAATCCGTACGGAATTTTATGCAAATTGGTTTAGTAATTTAGGCGAAATTACTAAACCAATTTGCATAAAATTCCGTACGGAAATATTTTGACACCCGATAAATAAAAAATGCTACTTCTTACCGCGGGAAAGTGACGCATTTCCATGGGAAAATTCAAGTGGGCCGATCGCTTTTACGCTCAAACTACTAAACAGAATAAAATTAAATTTGGTAAGGAGGTTGTTTGAGACTTAAGAAAGGACATGAGTTACTTTTGACTGCGGTAAAACAACGCATTTCCATGGGAAAAATTACTTTCTTATCTGATCGCTTTCAGTACAAAATTACCAAAGATTTGAATTATATTTGGATAAGATTGGTATTACGGGAAAACAATGCATTCTAAAAAAACTAGCTTCTGCGGACGAAGTCGCGGGTAAAAGCTAGCTAGAAGATTCAATTTTTATTTTATTTATAAAGAAATTCAACTGCGTTACATATTTTACATCATAGCTAGTACTACCATCTATTAGTAAGGCTAATTACAGGTTTCTCTTTTATACAAAATTAGTATAGGACGTGAAACAAAAACACTAATAAAAGTTAAAGAAATAGGAATATACCTATATATATATATATATATATACAATACAATACATGTCATGAATATATATAATATTTTCAACATTTTCATTTAACTTAATATTAAGCACAAAACGATAGAAATTCTAAATAAAGCCGGAAAATAGATCGAAATCAGTTAAATTAAGTCATCTGTAGATCAGCTAAGTTAACTATGTTTTTGCTGTGAGTGAACATGCCTATTTCCCAAAAGGTATTGTTATAATAAAAAAATGTAGATGACGATATCCATGTACCGTTAATCGATTTTTACCACCAGCCCTAGGACCGATTCATCAATGCGCATACGCATGTACGACGCGTGGCGGACACGTGTCATGACATGATACTATAGGGTGGGTAATGTGAGAATTTTGCTTTACTGCCATAAGTGGAATACGTTTGTAACGTTTATTGGTTAGCTTATAATGTTTGTTGCTGGACACTGATAGTAATTCGACATGAAGAATGGCGATAGATGTAGCTACCCAGGCATATTCAACGGTCTACCTTAAAGCTGTCATTCAAAAAAATGGTTGCCTGTAAAGTCGGTTTTACGGGCGAAGATTTTACGTGACACCGATCATGTTTGAGAGGGAGAGAGACGCAAGGCATTCGCCGGTCCGGCGGGCCTCTCTCTCGTTCGGTGACTCATCGTAACAGAGGTGAGCGGGCGTTACACTTTTTCATGAGTGACTCCGAGCCACAACCTAATTTAAGACGTTGTCACGTCAAAAGTTTTTTCTCATTTCAAAAATGAAGAATATATCTCTTTTATCGCAATGACATGCGTTCTTACTTGGGTACCATTTTTTAGAATTATGTAGGTACGTATATGACTATATGTCTATGATATTACACAATAAAACATATCATATATTTATGTTAGTAATTATTAGGTACGTATGTTATTATTTTGATATTAAAGATAAAGATAAATAAGAACTTATACAACAACATCACATACATTGATCTGACTCCGTAGTAAGTAGCTTAAGCACTTGAGTTACAGATATCAGAATCAACAGTGCTATTTCAAATAAACTTAAATAAATACGTATAACACCCAGACCAGTACAACCAATAATAATTCGATATGAGAAATGGCGGTAGATGGCAATAATATATCGGTCGATTTAATAATGTCGATTTTTTCGATGCAAAACTTGCAGGAATAATGCACTCTTTGCCGATGGAAGCTTAACGTTAAAATGTAACTCTAATAATATTTTGATGGAGTCGATACATGTACAATGTGTCAATAAAATTTACATATTCTATACAACTAAAGACTGACATATTTTTTTATACAACAAAATCCGTGGTAAGTAGCATAAGCACTTGTGTTACAGAGAGTCGTATAAATCAAAGCCAGCTGCTATGCTATTATGCTATTCTTTCAAAAACGGATATCTTTCATACAAAATCAATTTCAAATTCGGAGTTCATTTTCAAATATAGCTATCTGTAAAGAGTCGGAGTCAAACACGGACTCCTTCCGTGGTTGACCAATCACAGGGGACGGTTTTTGACGCGTTGTAATGGCGGACGAGAGCAGTTTGCATTGAACCCGTTGCATGATTTAAGTGAATTTATTGCATTTAAAGCTTGTGTAGGTAAATAAACCTACTAAAATTAGAATAATGGAGTCTAATCCTACGCTGGTGTCTAATCGGTTTTCTCGAAAGCGACGCAGGGATCCCGAAAATTGGCAGAGAAATGTTGCTAATAGAAGGAGGTTAGAACATCAACAACCCTTAGTAATACCTCGTCTTTATTAGTATCAAACGTGGCTATCTGTTATTGACTTAAAATCAAAGATGGCTATCTGACCCAAGCTTAGGTTCAAAAGTGGCTATATTCATTGTTCAGTATCAAATCTGGACATCTGCAAAAAACAAACGTTATGCGTCGCTAAAATATCAACTTCTTGTTAGGTTTCGTGCTTATTCCAGATTCTGTAATGATTTCTATGTCTTAAAAAGAAATATTATGTTTATCTAAATACCAAATACAGCTCCAACAGGGTCATTTTTTTAAATTGCCACAATTCTGTTAAAATTGGTTATAACTCAGATAGCCGGTTTTGATTCTTTACGACTCTATATCAGAATCAACAGTGGTATTACAAATAAACTTAAATAAATACATATAACACCCAGACCAGTACAAACAGACATGTTTATGCACACAATTGTTTGTGCAGTGCGGGGATCGAATCCCCTCTTGGTACTTAATAGTCAACTTCTTGCCCATTACACCAAAGTGGTCGTCAGAGTTAATTGTTCTTTTTTATTTAGTAAGTAGGTAAGTAACAATTTTACTTGGTGTTTTCTTTTTCTCTCTCGGTATGTGCACCGCCTGTTTATTCTCTGCTTGGGCCTGTGTTGACTGGTAAAGAATGCCTCCGGCATTAAGTCCACCATTTGTGCAGAAGTTTTAAAATAAATAAATACTGCAATGGTAAGTGGTCCATTACTTAACGGTTACTCAAATTAATTTTTTTTTTAGGATTAACAATGCCAATTTCTTTACAATGACAATGTGAAATTAAAACACACTAAGAAATATGGACTGCACTAATATCTATTTTATAAATAACCATGACTAATTTGTATATGAAAGTTAAAAGACGTACCCACGAATTTTCAACCAGAGCAAATGAAAAAAAAAAAACAAAGCGACTTCTCTACCAGTCAACTTTAAATAAGCCAGCAGAGGGTTCAACCCCTGGTTCTCACGACAAGAGATAATAGTTAATTTGTTTTCGCGATTTGCAATTGTTAAAAAAATGGGGGAGTCTGTGATTGTGGAGCTCTCTGATCTCTTTTATTTGTGTTTAATTTCGAAAGGATGAAGCTTTTTTAAGCGTAACTAATTTTGGCGACTAAAATAATAATGGGGTATTATACCTACTACGACGACGACCGCTTGGTACAGTGGTCCACATGTCGAACTTCGAAAACCAAGGGTCACGGGTTCGATCTCCGCACAGTACAAGTATAAGTGTGCTTGAACACGTGTGTTTGTACTGGTCTGGGTGTTTTCTATGTCTAATATGTATTTATTTACAAAAAAAAGTATTTAAGTATGTATAACCGTTGTCTAGTACCCATAACACAAGTCTCGTAGCTTAATTTAGGACTAGAGAATTGGTGTGATTGTTGTGAAAGAAGAAATTTATTTATTTATCTACATATGTGAAACATATATTTACCTATTGGAATCTAAAAAATAACTGGGCAATGTTTTAATAATTCGGCTTTAATTATATTGGATAACCTGCAATTGCAATGTTTTAAAAAAATCACAAAAAGGGCTGCGGCTTCATGGAAGTATTTTTTACATTGAGCGATTAATTTATAGGTGGAGTACTAAAAATAATGGCATGGCGACGAATATTATCAGTGCTATAAAAATATTTATTATGACTGTTTGGAGACTTTCATCTAATAGAAAGAAAATATGCCATTATAGCTTCCTTAAAAAAACAGTTGTTTTTTTTTCAAAGCTTAAATCAGATTTATTAGTCGCCGCGTTAAATAAATGCCTTTTTAATTGGCTCCTTTGGGAAATGATAATTTAAATTTGAAAATAACGACTGTTTCATAATGAAGCTATGATGGCATATTTACTTTGACAAAAGTAATTGACTCATTAAAAATATATATACATCTGTTTACATAGTTATTAAAACTTAATTTTGACCATAAAAACTTCAAGTAGATGTAAAGAATAAAAAAAGCATGTTTAAAACATTATTGAACATATTTTAATGATAAAATATCCACTTAACTTATAGCTTTTATACTTATTATAACTTATAGTTTTATTTTCTTTTGGTAATACACTTAAATATTTATAATTTAGGCAAGTGATCTTGCATTTACATATATAAGTAAATAATGTAACTTAATTCTTAACATTCTGTGAATGTTTTAAATAATTTTGTACGCCTCACCATAGGCAAGTTATAGTGCTCTTAGTTTAAGCTTTATTACCATCTGCTTGTACCCTATAACTGATGCAAATAAAATTTATGATTTATGATTTATGAACTCAACGAGGTTATTTAGAGATCAGGTACAAGAAATCAACTTTATCGTCATTCCCAACCAAAACCACAAACAATAATGGCAATAGACAACATCAGTCCATAGATAAAGATAGACTATTTATCGAGGGTATGTCAACATGAGACTTCGAGATTGAATCGCGTGTGAAAAGCATCTGCCCTTTGCGATACATTCAACTTGGCGCGTGCACTGCCGTGCGACCATGCATAGGGTTGCTTGTATTTAAAAGTATGGTAAGAACTATATTTCCTGTTAAAATACTCCCTTAGAAAAGATAGTTCTTACCATACTTTTTCCAAAATTCTCGTGTCACAGTTTTCGTTGCCATACTCCTCCGAAACGGCTTGACCGATTCTCATGAAATTTTGTGAGCATATTGAGTAGGTCTGAGAATCGGCCAACATCTATTTTTCATACACCTTAGTGATAATAATTTATATGGCATAACAACGTTTCCCGGGACAGCTAAAAAAATACAGGGTGACGGTAAATAATAAAATATAGCGTCTAATATTCAATTTAACAACCCCTACTGGCATTTTGGGGTCAATATGGGTGTCTGGGGAGAGTGGGAACGATAGTAATGTATTCTGAATTGATTATCTGTTTGTTTGTCTCTGGTCACGCTATTTTAGGCATGCTTTTTTTGATGTTTTGTTACAATTTACAAGAATTTACGGGAAAAAAAATATGTAAAAATACAGCATGTGAGTAGAATTTTTGTAATTTTGTCTTGTTATCAATTTGGGTATTTGTGGTAAGTTTCAATCACGTCCAAAAATGTTTATGATTTTTTTCTGAATGAATGTATTTCAACTAGTGACGCGTTCAGAGATTCTTATATTACCTACTTTAACTGCAATGTTTACGAATTTACAAAACATAAAAATAGATAGCTTGATGTTGTTGATGGAATCAGACGTTACTTTGCGGAAATCCATGACTAAAGCTGAAAAAGAGGATTATTTTGCTTTAAATTTCCACTAAGCGACGCCAGCGCAGGCAGCGGAACCAAAATACTTGCAAACCACTGGATAAAACTAGAGCTGGAAGTCGCAGCACTTACAATACAACTCACAACGTGACACAGAAGATGCACCTGGAAACACAACACTGACACCAACAAAACACTCGACGCGTTTCGCCACTACGCGGCATCCTCAATGTATTTGTGTTCCTGCGCTGGCCTCGTTTAATGGAAATTAAAAGCAAAATATTTCTCGTTTTCAGCTTAAGCTTGATGTTCCCTTTATTGCACACCCTAAAAATGAAAAACAAAATACATACACAGAACGATGTAACAATCGAGGCGGTCTATTTATTTTATTATCTCAAGGAAGCAAACAGCTTTATAATAATAGCTAATAAGTATCTTATTCTTCAACAACGTGGTAAGTGGCTTAAGCATTTGTATTACAGAAATCAGAATCAACAGTGGTATAACAAATAAACTTAATTAGATACATATAACACCCAGACCAGTACAATAATACACGGTGCCTGTTGTGGAAATATCTATTTGCACTGGTCAATTTCTTAACCATTACACCAACGGTAAATTTTATTAGTGTCTTTGAATAATTATGTATTTGATTTTCCAACCCTATTTAACGCGGTATTATGAGATCGGGCTGTATGTATGTTAATTTTGCCAACAATTTTCACCAACTTCCAGAAATCGGATTAATTTGAAACTTTGCACACGTATTAAGTACCGATGCCAATGAAATAATTTTATAAGAATTTTCTTTTATCCTTATTAACTAAAAATAGTATAAAAAACAAAAAAAAAACGCTTTTATTGCTAATTAAAAAGATAAAATAATTACTAAGTACAAAGAATTTATATTACAGTAGAGTGAAAAGCGTGGGGTGCTTGGTATAGTACCTCATATATTAAAATCATCCTATTATTGACAACTATAAAAAGGGAACTATGAAAACGACGTAAAGTGCACCCCACGTAAATTCTTTGTACTCATAAATTATTTTCTCTTTTTTAGTTACCAATAAAAGCGTATTTTTTGTAGTTATTTTAAACTATTATTTTTGACCTCTACTTCGACTATTCAAGAAGGCCTAGGGAACTTTAAAAAACAACACGATACGTTATCTCGGAAATTAACTCAATAAATTAATTAATGTTAAACGAGCTCCAACGACTCCCATACATCAATGTCAGAGCTATCTCTAAATCTTTACCTGAGTCGTTAGTCGACCTTAAATGTTTAGGTCATAGGGACGAGAATCGAAGGAATTTTTTCGTTGGTTCTACTATGAAATCAGTGGTTCTAATTACTGGAATAGGTAAATGTAGGCACCGTTTTTCGTTTGTTACTTTTTTTGCTTTTCGAAAGGTCAACGACCTGCGAAAAAACTACTGAAACTAAATCGTACTTACTAACTTACTAGGGTGACTCAACGACCCAAAGTGAGTCTTGGCCTCCGACACCAGATCACGCCATGCATCTCGGTCTTGCGACAGTTCTTGCCGATCGCTATGGCCAAGGTTGAGCAGATCTTTAGCTACAGCGTCTTCCCAGAGGTACCTAGGACGTCCAACCGGGCGTTTCCCATTTGGTTGTCCCAGGTACGCTCTCTTCACGGCACGATCCTGCTTTGGTCTCTCCAATAATTGGCTAGACGACACCACCAATCGTTGACATACTTTTTATTATCTGTCAAAACGGTCTGCCTCCATAGATTTTGTATGGGAATAATGAACGTGACGTCACTAGAAATCGGAGTCAATTGACCGAATATTTATTGAGTTTTGTGTGTTTAAAAATTGGTTTCGACAGCTTTTTGCAAATAAACTGGTTATAATTACTTCATAGGGGCTATGTTTTTTAAACGCCATGGGCTTGAAAATATTTAAGATAGCTGTCATCATGCCAATTTTAGCTTCGGACACTAGGTCTTCTATCTCCTTATTCTTCCTGACTCCTCCTCCTATCTTTCAGTTTCTTCGGTCGGTAAATCGTAATATATACTAATATCATAAAAGCGAAAGTAACTCTGTCTTTCTGTCTGTTACTCAATCACACCTAAACTACTGAACCAATTTGCATGAAATTTGGTATGGAGATATTTTGATACTCGAGAAAGGACATAGGCTACTTTTTACCGCGGGATAATGACGCATTCCCGTGGGAAAATTCAGGTGGGCCGATCGCTTATCTTCTTATATATAAAAATGAATTGCTGTTCGTTAGTCTCGCTAAAACTCGAGAATGGCTGAACCGATTTGAATAATTTTAGTCTTGAAATATTCGTGGAAGTCCAGGGAAGGTTTAAAAGATCTAAAATTAAAAAAAAGGAACGGACAGGACAACGTCTGTCGGGTCGACTAGTTATATATATAAAAATTAATTGCTGTTTGTTAGTCTCACTGAACCTGGAGATCGGCTGACAACAGTTTTAGCCTTGAAATATTTGTGGAAGTCCATAAAAGGTGTAAACTATGAAAAAGTATTGATAAATTGCGAAAACAACGGGCAGGACAGCGTCTGCCGGGTACACCACTACCAGTCTGACATAAAAAGATGACAGCTTTGGTGTAATGGTTGAGAAGTTGTCTATTAGATCAATGGCGTCGCGGATTCGATCCCCGCACTGTACAAATATTTGTGTGCACGAATATTGGTCGGACAAGTTCGAACTTTCCAGGCTAAAATAACTAGATATATATATATATAATAAATCGAAACAAAACTGAATATGAAATGGCAAACTACCA
The DNA here is from genome assembly GCA_963921415.1 of Pyrausta despicata. Lineage (NCBI taxonomy): Eukaryota > Metazoa > Arthropoda > Insecta > Lepidoptera > Crambidae > Pyrausta > Pyrausta despicata. Next base: position 7,668,104 of record OY992874.1, read on the forward strand.
CACTTAATAGAGAACATGTTTTTTGCTTACTGTTTCCAATCTACTGTGGTTGGCAGTCAATTAACTGAGCGTACTCACTAGCTTTGGAGACCTGTATTCATTTTGGAAAAAAAATTGGTTGTCTGTAAACTCGGTTTACTGACGATAGTTGAACGTGACAACGTCTTTGTCACGTTGCCTCTATGTCGCTCGTTCCGCGCTCTCGCTTGCACTTCAAGCCTTGAATGGAACACCTCAGAGCGAGGTAACGTCGCATAAGTCATGTTTTTTCGTGCGTGCAGCCGGCTCTATCTAATTATAAGGCGTTGTCACGTCAAAAAAAAACTAAAATTGAAAAGAAAAAAGCTAGTTAGCGTCATCTGCTGTACGGATTTTAAACAGCCATAGCTAATAACCACAGCGATTAAATTATAATTCGAATAAAAAGAAAACCGCTTTGAAATCGGTCCATCCGTTCGGAAGATACGATGCCGCACACAAACGCGCAAACATATATGCATAGAGGTCAAACTATAACCCCTTTGTCGCCGACGGTTAAAAATTAATCTTATCTTATACTATATATATATATAAATGAATTGCTGTTCGTTAGTCTCGCTAAAACTCGAGAACGGCTGAACCGATACGACAAATTTTAGTCTCGAAATATTCGTAGCAGTACAGGGAAGGTTTAAAAGATCATAAAATTAAAAAAAAACAACGTCTGCCTGGTCCGCTAGTATACTATATAAAAATGAATTGCTGTTCGTTAGTCTCGCTAAAACTTAAGAACGGCTGAACCGATTTGAATAATTCTGGTATTAAATTATTTGTGGATGTTCAGTGAAGGTTTAAACAGTGAGAAAATATGAATTAAAATGCTAGGAATATTCTAAAAACGTCATTTTTCCCACACAAAAGTGATACGAAGTTTATTGGGTCAGCTAGTTATATAAAAAAAACTAAACTACAGAACACGGAAATATGCATTCATCGCTTTAATTTCAACCACCGAGGCACATAAAGCTAGCTTTCGGGTGAACGCAACCGCGAGACCTCGAGTTTAATTCTCGTAGCTGGGACTCGCCATTGACAGCGTTTGTCAACAAAAAAATAAATTAAATATTTCACAACAATCACACCAATTCTCTAACCCAAAGTAAGCTACGAGGCTTGTGTTCTGGGTACTAGACAACGGATAAACATACTTAGATACTTGTTTTTTGTAAATAAATACGTATTATACATAGAAATTACCCAGACCAGTACAAACACACCTGTTCATGCACAAGTTATGGTTGTACTATGCGGGGATCGAACCCGCGACCCTTGGTTTTGAAAGTCCGACATGTAGACCACTGCACCAAGCGGTCGTCAACGGCAGATAAATCGCAGACAGTCGCGAGTCTCGACGACAGTATGTCACAAGTGCGCACTGGGCCTAAGAACTCATATGTGTCACTTAAAGTAACATATTTCTCTCACCACCCTATTTATTAAATAAATATACAACAACATCACATACATTGATCTGACTCCGTGGTAAGTAGCTTGCGCTTGTGTTACAGATATCAGAATCAACAGCGATTTTACAAACTTAAATAAATACATATAACACCCAGACCAGTACAAACAGACATGTACAAACATTTGTGTGCGTAAAACACAAATGTTTGTACAGTGCGGGGATCGAAACCGCGACCTTGGTTAACTCAACTTCCTGACCATTACACCAAAGTGGTCGTTCATTAACAAAACGGAGGCCAGCAATATGTGGCCGGTGAAATATGCCTCTGAGTGTATATACGTTTATCTAACCAAGTTTGCAATCTTACATTAAAAAAAAACTATCTTTCCAATTTTAAGAACGAATGAGCCAAGAAAATTCTTCTTGACTATAACACCAAAGAGGTCATAAAACCTTATTTTGAGCGAACTATGAATGACATTATGAAGTCTAATATCAATGCTAAACTTAGTCTAAAGTATTCGGAAACAATTAATTTCGCCGTCGAATTTTGAAACTAAGCGAAAGGGAATCACTTAAAATACTTTGTCGGAACTTGTCATTGTGTTGGCGAGTATTAAATTTTAGTACCCTCTTTGTGGCATACTAAACTAGCTGCCTGCCAACGGCTTCGCCCGCGTGGGATTCGGTTCTCTAATATATTCAGCATTTTATTATTTTATTTGTCAGAGGAGGAGGAGCAGGAGGAGGAGGAGCAGGAGCTACAAGTTGCGGACTGGCAAGAGGCGGCGCAAGACCGGGTCAGATGGCGTTCTCTTGTGTCGGAGGCTAACACACACTTTGGGTCGCTGCGCCAAAGGAGGAAGTAATAATATAATATAGTATAATATATTATATGTATAATATATTATACACATAAACCTTCCTCTTGAATCACTTGTATCTGTTTAAAAAAAAACTGCATCAAAATCTGTTGAGTAGAGTATACATACAAACAGACATAGGGACAGACGCGGGAACTTAGAAATTTTGAGGTTATTTTACTGAATTATTGCTTGTAGTAGAAGATACGAACTTAATTGACCTTCACCAAGCTGATAATAGATTGAAACATATTTTATAATAAATCTTGTATATTAGATAATACATTAAAAATGGGTTTGCTAAAAAAATCCTGGACAGACTGTTACTGTTTTATTTTATTTTGAATAAATTAAAAAAAAAAAACGATTTTAATGATGAAATTTAGCAACGTCAAGATAATAACAGGTTTTATATAATATATAATATATATTTATGTTGTAGAACATAATTGTTTTATGTATTTATGACTATATGTAGTATGTTATAGTTTAGTACTATATATATCTTAGTTGTTTCGCGAAATCGTGTTTTACATTATCCATATATATAATTACGAGTATATTGCTCAAATTTCCCCTTCCTGTTAATGTAAATGTTCCTTTAACCGAAGGTTGTCAAGAATAGATCGCTACAAGTGATAAGACCGCCTTATTTTACGTACATCTTTTTTGTGAAACTTATATGTAATTTTGTTTTGTGTTGTACAATAAAGTGTTAATTAATGTCATCCAAAAAAGTGAATGGATAGATTGTCACTTTTCGGGCTTGGCGCGTGGGGGTGTGTTTGAATCCCTGTTAAAATAACCGTAAGGAAATCTTAGCAAATAGGCATTAATACATTTTTTATTGCTTACCGACAGAAAAATAGTTAAATCCAAAAATATTTTCGCACAGAACAGCGTCACTTCGTCAGACGTCTAATTTGTTATCACAACTTTTATCACACTGACTTCTGAACTTCAGTCACGCACTTCATTAACTTTGTTTTAAGAAATACTCGTTTAAACGCCTTGGTCTGTTCGATATTAACGCACTGTATTTTTTCAAGTAGCTACAAAAATGTCTTATTATAATAACGGTTAGATTATTATTCACAATTTGTCTTAAACAGAGACACTGTTACTGATGACTAAAAAAAGTGTATAAAAAAAGTGTGTTAAATTAAAATAAATTAAATTAAATTAAATTACTGATATATTCATTGTTATGGAAGAGAAGATGCTCCTAACACAAGCTTGTCGTAGCTTAAAAGGAGCTTCTAACCAAAGTGATGTATTTATTTTTAAGTTGATGAAATAAATTAGTAGGTACACAATAGAAAACACATCCAAAAAAAATTTTTTTTTTTTCAAAAGTCACGGTACAATTTTTTTTAAATCTCACAAAAATAGCACTGCAGTTGGCTTAGCGTGCACTTTCTATGACATGTTACAAGCTACTAAGCTTTCTATGGGCCGTGATCGGGGGTGGTTTGGCTAGGGGACGATAATATAAATATAGGGTGTTCAAACGGGTGGAAAATGTTTTGTTTGTTCTAATTGACATGTTTCTGTGGTGTGTACACAGATTTGAGAGGTGAAAAATTCGGTTTGTTTAGTATAGGTTGTGACCCGGAGTTTTTTTTCCGATTGATAATTATGTATTTATTAAGTTTTTCAAGTGGTTTCGATTTGATTTATTTGGGTTCCTGCGCTGGCGTCGTTTAGTGTAAATTTAAAGCAAAATAATTCTCTTTTTCAGCCTTAATCATGGATCTCCGAAAAGTAACGCCTAATTTCATCAACTATATTTATATAGAAATATGAGTTCGAACTCGTACTTAAAATTTATATTTTATAAATTAAATAAATTTATTATCCCGATAAAACTTTTAGATTTGCATGCCAGTTCGAACTCGTACTTAAAATTTATATTTTATAAATTAAATAAATTTATTATCCCGATAAAACTTTTAGATTTGCATGCCATTAATAATGGTTGATTAAACGGATGTATTGAATTGCTGATAAATAACTATGACCATCTTCAGTGTACCTTAACCAAACGCAAATAAAGATTTCATTTGTACAAAGTTACAATAACAGGTAATAAGATTGAATCTGATATCATCTTTTCATCTTTCCTGCCCTTCATCTTTGAGACACGACACAAAAAAAGAGATATGTGTGTTATACATTGCCTATATATATATAAAACTGCATATAACCTAGCTAGCTAACTGTTGTGTTTTAAGAACTGAAAATTGAAATTTCATATTCAATTCCTGTTTTTGAAGACCAGAATACTTAACAAAAACATTTATTTATCAATGATCATACAATTATTCCAATCATTACCACCAACATGACCAAGTACGCTGTAAAGGGTTTAAAACGTCAGACTAAAATAAAATGTAACTAAATCGCGAAATAATCAGTAAAAAAGTGTATTATTTCAATGTCTACTGTTCGCATGAACCGAAGAAATAAATATCGAATCGTTAGTTTTACCTATAATTTTGTTTAAAATTATTGCCTAGTGTAAAAGGGTAAACCTTTTTTTATTCAATTTTTTTTTTAATATTTCACAACAATCACACCAATTCTCTAGTCCCAAATTAAGCTACGAGGCTTGTGTTATGGGTACTAGACAACGGATAAACATACTTAAATACTTTTTTTTGTAAATAAATACATATTATACATAGAAAACACCCAAACCAGTACAAACACACATGTTCATGCACACATGCTTGTACTGTGCGGGGATCGAACCCGCGACCCTTGGTTTAGAAGTCCGACCTGTGGGACCACTGCACCAAGCGATCGTCAAATTCAAAAGGCGGAATTTATTATGTACAACATTTTCTGCCAGTCAAACCTTTAGGACATGCCAAGTATTTTTTTTTAATGAGACACTTTTTACGGATTATTTCGCGATTTATTTTTATTTTGTTTTAACCTGACGTTTTGGACACTGAAAAGCGTCCGTGGTCACAGGTAAATAAATGTAAATAAATCACGAAATAATCCGTAAAAAGTGTCTCATTGCAATGTCTACTGTTCGCGTAAACCGATGAAACAAATATATTATTTAAATCAGAATAAATCTTATTCCAAGCTTTAATTTCCACACACCCTGTATAGTCCATTCCTATAACTTCCTTCTCTGGTGCGTGTCATGATTCCTTAGGGATTCCTTATTGGTTTTCTGACAAATTATTTTTTATTTCATCTGCTTACCTACCGCTAATGCATTTTTGTGCAGGGGTCTTTATAAGACGTTTGGCAATATATCTTGATTGCAGGAATTTTGGGGATAAAAATTGCTAGTGATTTTATAAACCTGATATGTTTTATTTGTTAATTTTTTTTGCGTTCACAACGCTATTTTTAATTTCGAAAAGACATAGCACATAAAAAAAAATTTTCGGCTCCGGTCATCGGGGAGGAATCGAACCCCCGACCTTTGGATGTCCGGTCCAATACTCTGACCACTGAGCTACCGAGAACCTTAATGGAGTCATTGAATATTGTGAGTGCTTTTTAATGCTTTGAGCCACTGTATGTTTCATCAATGATTGTGGGAGACACCCTCAAAACGCTACGCTGGCTTTTTAAGGGTTATGTCTTTCTGATATGTTTTATACCTACTAGAGATGGGCCGAGTACTCGCTTACTACTCGGCACTCGGCGTACTCGGTGGTTTACTTTATACTCGTACTCGGCCGAATAACTCGGTTCACGTGACGAGTACTCGGTTAAGTAAACTTAATAAACAGGTGGTCTGGAATAATTTTGCGAGTGGCTAAGTGGAGGAATTAAAGTACCTACTTACCTCAATGACCAGAAACTGAAGTCAATGAACAAGCCGCCGCAATCTGGCGTTTGTCGATTCCTATTGGTTAATTACAGGACAGCCAGACCGCTGCGGATTGCCAATTTATGCTAGACAAACTGTATGTAGTTCAAGGGTATATCATAAAAACCAATACTACATATTATGATAAATAAATAAATAAATATTTCTCAACAAGCACACCAATTCTCTAGTCCCAAAGTAAGCTACGAGGCTTGTGTTATGGGTACTAGATAACGGATATACATACTTAAATACTTTTTTTTTTGTAAATAAATACATATTATAAATAGAAAACACCCAGACCAGTACAACAAACACACATGTTCATGCACAATTATGGTTGTACTGTGCGGGAATCGAACCCGCGACCCTTGGTTTAGAAGTCCGACATGCGGACCACTGCACCAAGCGTCGTCGTCGTCGTCGTCGTGATGTTTCGTACAGTTGTGATTAATCAATCCAAAATTACAGTGGGAAGGAAAATATGAGTCCAGTGCTGATTACAAGTGCGCCTCAAATTAGGCCGAGTAACTCAGCCTCGCCGAGTACTCGGTATGGCCAGCAATAAACCGAGTAATACTCGGTACTCGGCTACTCGGTATAACAACTACCCGGCCCATCTCTATGTTATACAGGCCGTTCCCGTTTGATGCAACTTAAATCACTACATAGTGTAAAGTCGTCTTCCATCCGTGTGTCCCTATGTCTGTATGTATGTAAGCTTAATAAAACTACTCAACGGATTTTGATGCAATTTTTTTTACAGATAGACCTTATCTTGAATCATAAGGTTTTTATGTATTAAAATATAAAGACAGCGGGCAAACAGCGTCTAGGCAAATTGCACATATAACAATTTTTATATTAAACCAGTTTTCATTCATTTTTATAACATTTAACTAACGTAACAAGGTTGAGTCTAATTTAAAGAACTACTAATTCATTGGAGGTACAGTATATTACATTACTGGTACAGGACCGGCCATAGCAAAATCTCGTATGGAGCAGGTCATTTTTAAATAACTTCAGTTAAATTGTTTGTTTTTACCTTTTAGTTTATGTTCACCGCCTTAATTATCTCTGCTTGGCCCTATGGTTGACTGGTAGAGAATGCCTTCGGCATTAAGTCCACCATTGAACACATGTTTGTGCAGAACTTAAATAAATAAATTTTCTACCTATTGAAGCTTTCTTTCTCTAACTAACGTACCTCGAGATACCATTATCCGTACCGTATCGATGTTCCACTGATACGAACCGAGCGCTTCTCATATACATTGCTGATGCGCACTGCAAAAGAGTGGAACTAACTACCTGCGTCAGTGTTTCCCTGCAGTAACAACCTAGGAATCTTCAAAGCTAGAGTGAACAGGCGTCTTCTAGGTGAGCTCGCTCCATCGTAGACTCAGTCTTTGCCTCGTTCGGGCTTAGTTTTGGGTCAAGAGCAAACCTGTCCCAAATAAAAAATATAAAAAAAAACTTTTTTAATAGTTTAGGAGATATTTCTATGATTATCCCAAAATGTGATGAAGTGAACGCGGCCTACGCGTTAGGAAAACAGTAGCAAATTTCAACAGGCTTTGCCAATGTCTGGATAGCCGAGTGGTATAGGCACACGAGCTAGATTCCCATGGACGCGGGTTCGACTCCCGTCTCAGGCAGTTGATTTTTTCTGCAATTTTTTTTTCTTCAGTTTAATATAGATTTATAAATAGTTACTAAAAACTTACCTCTATGACATCCAGTGTCTCGTTTTTGTGTTGGTTATCTGAAACAATAATATTCAGAATCTAAAACTTATTCACTGACAAAAAATAAATTAAAAATTGACTTAATGTCAGTTGTTTCCGTTACTTATTGTCAAATTTAGACGGTGGTATTGTCAAATAGCAAAAAATAGGTGTCATTTATGTCAAGAAAATTGCTGAAAAGAAAATAGATTAAGAACTTGTGTTATAGGAATCAGAAATAACGAAGGCACCACATACAGCCAGATCTGTGACAAAATGACAAAAAAAAACTAAATTGTAACATTCGGGAATCGAACTCAGGACCTTAAAAATGGCGACACCAAGAATTTATTACTTACTTATAAGTAACTAGAAGAGACTGTGTTTTTTAAACATTTCCAAGTACGTATCAATATTACATTATGACACAAATTGGTCCCGTAGGAAAAGCATATTTGTCTTTTGATTTAATCCAGGCAGTTTTGTTGAAAACAAAATCATCAAAAAAGAAAAAAAAGTGAATTAAAAACACACCTTTCATTTAACATTCAAAAGCCACACAGTGAAACTAAATATTTCAAAAAAAGAACACAGGAATTCAAAACTGCATTTATACGCATTTCAAAAAGAGCATTCATATTAAAGAAAAACTTTTTTAAATAGTGCTGTATATCATTGAATCTTTTGTACTAAAATACTGGCACAAAATGTCGACGTTAATTTTCATTAAAAACTTTTTTTCGTGTCAATGTCCTCTTTTAATGAACCGTGAACGGTGGAATCTGACAGCATTAAATAAGGGTTCCGTTATCCGTTGTTTAAAAGAAACAGCTTAAATAATTGGAAAATGGATGGTTTTTTAACTGGAATGTTAGTTTTACTTTTAGGTTTGATTACATGTGTAGAGGTGCTTGTGGCGCAGTGGTTGCAGCGCTTTGGTAGTGATACCCAAAGTTAAGCAACCGTAGGCGCGGTCATGTTTGGGATGGGTGACCATTGAAATGATACACTTTTTACGGATTATTTCGCGATTTATTTACATTTTGTTTTAACCTGACTTACCTTACAAACACCGCAAGCACCCAATCCGCACTGAGCCAGCGTGGTGGAGTATGGCTTGGACCACCTCATAGTTGAGGTGAGGCCTGTGCCCAGCAGTGGGACATATATAGGCTGATGAGATGAGAGATGAATGTGTTTACACCTTCAGTCCCTTTTGGTTCTCGCTGAAAATCAGTGTTGAGACGTGACGAGAGTATATTGAGCCGACCATTTTTTCACACTTCGTGTTAAATTTCATTTTCGTGTATGTCTATGTTGTATTATTGCGTATTTATTTCTTCGGTTTACGCGAAGTGTGAATATATTATGAACGCAAAAGTGTCTCATTATAATGTCTATTACATTGAAATGAGACTCTTTTTACGGATTATTTCGCGATTTTTTGTCATTTTATTATAACCTGACGTTTCTACCCCTTTTCAGCGTCCGTGGTCACAGGTAGACTAAGGTATTAGTTGTCATTACATAGTTCTGAAAATATTGTAAATCTACACAAAATGAAAATTCCACCAGCTTGGGATCCTGTTTTAGCCAAGACTCAAGCTCGACCCCGCACTGCAAGACCTCAAGATACTGTTAGCTAATTTTGTCTTTTTTTTTCGAAATAAGCGTTTCGTTTCCCAAATATATTTTCAAATCAATATTTTTCTAAGCAAACATAAATAATTTTGATCGATCAAAACGCATATTGCGTGAAACGACTGTTTAATCTTGTGCTTAACTAAGTGTTGCCTGACAAAAATATCTCTACATGACGATTTTGCGTGGTACAAGTGTATGAAAAATTCTGATTCATTTTGTATAAATAAGCGATTATTTTTTTCTTCAAAGTTCAACATTTTGTACTGAAGGTACCACATTCGGGCAGCAATTTTGAGCAAAAAAACGTGTCCCTCGCCTTATATATATTAGAAAAAAGGTTTTTATACACTTTCTGATTAAGAACCTCATTCCTTTATTTGTAGAAATGACCGTTATTTAGACAGTGTCAGTCAAAATCCGACAGCAACGGTTGATTTCCGTTAGAAAAATTGGTTGCCTGTAAAGTCGGTATACGGGCGAAAGTTTTACGTGACAACGACTTTCAGTGGTAAAATAATTTTAATGTGAATATTCATTCGTATAACATGAACCGGTGTGTATGCCTATCTCTCTCACTCTCTCTCTCTCTCGCTCTGTCTCTCTCGCTCTTAGGCGGGTTAACTGTGCTCGAGTGGAAGGGACTCGTGCCTTTCACTTTTTATGTCTGTCTCACTCGCTCTTAGGCGGGCTAACCATGCCCGAGTCGAAGGGACGCGTGCCTCTCACTCGCTCTCATTGTGAGCGCGGAACGTGAGCGGAGCGTAACGCAGTTTCTTGAAGTGTCACCCGGCAAACCAATTTATAAGACGTTGTCACGTCAAAAATATTTTAATCTATGGTCAATCATTTAAATATTATAGATCAGACATTTAGAAATTATGGCTTAAATGTGTGTAAGCAATTGGCTAGACGACACCACCAATCGTTGACATACTTTTGATTATCTGTCAAAACGGTCTGCCTCCATAGATTTCGTATGGGAATAAATGATTGTGACGTCACGGTCATGTATCAGAAATCGGAGTCAATTGAACGAATATTTATTGCGTTTTGTGTGTTAAAAAATTGGATTCTACAGTTTTTTTTTTTAAATATTTTTAAAATATATTGGTTGTATTAACTTCATAGGGGGCTATGTTTTTAAACACCATGTTCTTGACAATATTTAAGATAGGTGTCATCATCCCAATTGTGATCCTTAAGGTGGTGAACACTTTCTAAGAGCAACTGTACAGAACCCATTACGCGTGAGTTTTTAAAACGCCATTTAAGTATCTGCTAAGATGGCGGATCATAGCGGCCATCTTGGAAAAGTTTTAATAGTTTTAACAAATGTTTTTGTAAAATTTAGGATGAGAAATAAGAAACGACGACATCTTTGGTCTAGTGGTCTAAGGTCCAGACCAGGATTCGAATCCTGCTAGGGGCAAATGTTTGTGTGATGAACACCCGCATTTGTACCTGAGTCACGGGTGTTTATAAATGTATTTAAGTATTTCTATCCGTTATTCTAGCCACCATAGCACAAGCTAACGCTTAGTTTGGGGCTTGGTACGAGTAATTGGTGTGTTCGTTGAAACAATTTATTTATTTATTTACTGTGCAGAACCCTAAAAGCTGAATGAGGAAGAACTCTTTAATAACACACAAAACAAACAGCGGCCGTGATTAGAGGAGACTTTAATTAAACGCAAAGTTACGCTTAACTTGAGAGACTGAAATTTTTATAACTGTAGAGATGTGACAAGTACAAATAATACTAAGTATCTATTTAACTACAAGCACTTTAAGTCGTTGGTCCTGCGCCTGATCTCTCCCCGATCATGTCGGATTGCCGTCTCACAGAACTTTGAGAGTGATGGAACAATTAGTGCACCAGTGTATTGCGCTCACAGTGGACCACTTTGATATCTTTTGCGCAGTTGGCTGATCTCTGTTGAGATTGACCGCTGTGGTCGAAATCGGCCGGGAGGACTATTATTATTATTTTTAACTGCAAGCTTCGACTGTGTTCACGCGAATTATATGTAGGATTTGTACAAAATTTTTGTCCTTCAATCAAACCATTAGGACCCAATTTAAAAAAAGAAAACTTTATTTTTGTGACTTTACAATGAAAAAGACGTAGGTAACGAGATAAAATAAATAAAAAAATCATTGAAATCAGGTTGCTAAGACCATAGTGCCCATTGATACTACTCTCATCAGCCTGCTGCTGGGCACAGGCCTCACCTCAACTAAGAGGTGGTCCAAGCCATACTCCACCACGCGGGCTCAGTGCGGATTGGTGGAGGGGTGTAAGGTAAGTGACCAACCTTACTGTCAGATGTTATTAAGCCGCCCGAGGGCCTCTGACCAGGCTTAACGACTAATATCTGTCGATATTAACCGGGACCAACAGCTTAACGTGCCTTCCGAAGCACGGAGATGCTTGTAAATAGACGTATAGTCAGAATGGTCACCCATCCCAATCATGACCGCGCCGTAGGTTGCTTAACTTTGGGTATCACTGCCAAAGCTCTGCAACCACTGCGCCACAAGCACCGCACAAGTGCCCATTGATAACAATACAAAATTAAAACATATATATAACATATAAGTAAGTAAGATTAATCAAAGTCAAAAGGGTTTTATTAAATAACAATTAAATAAATATACAACAATATCGCATACATTGATCCGGCTCCGTGGTAAGCAGCTTAAGCACTTGTGTTACAGATATCAGAACCAGACAAAAAAAAATTGGTTGCCTGTAAATACGCGCGAAAGTTTTACGTGACAACGACTTTGAGTGGTAAAATAATTTTAATGTGAATATTCATTCATATAACATGAACCGGTGTGTATGCCTATCTCTCTCTCTCTCTCTCTCGCTCTGTCTCTCTCGTGCGAAACGTGAGCGGAGCAGCGTAACGCAGTTTCTTGAGGTGTCACTCGGCAAACCAATTTATAAGACGTTGTCACGTCAAAAAGTTGTAATTGATAATGGTATATAAGAGGTTACAAATACTGTACTTCTGTATAAGTTTATCTAGGCACTAATAGTGTGACTTACATGCTTAAGAAAAACGTGCCTAATTTTTTCACGGGTTTTACGCAACACAAACACTTTTAAAAGGTAAAAACTTGGTATTTACCTTCCCGACGTTTCGCTCTGGTTGCACAGATCATGGTCGCGGGCGAACTACCAAATGCCAAGTGGTGGTAAATACCAAGTTTTTACCTTTTAAAAGTGTTTGTGTTGCGTAAAACCCGTGAAAAAATCTGTGTCTATTGTAATAATGCAACAGGAAACTTTAAAACAGTAGGTACACGTGCCTAATTTGCTAACAATTTCTCGTGCGCCTGCGTTTATATAGAAAGTAAATATGCAAGTCTAATAAAAAAAAAATTGGTTGCTTGTAAAGTCGGTATACGGGCGAAAGTTTTACGTGACAACGACTTTGAGTGGTAAAATAATTTTAATGTGAATATTCATTCGTATAACATGAACCGGTGTGTATGCCTATCTCTCACTCTCTCTCTCTCGCTCTGTCTCTCTCGCTCTTAGGCGGGTTAACTGTGCTCGAGTGGAAGGGACGCGTGCCTTTCACTTTTTATGTCTGTCTCACTCGCTCTTAGGCGGGCTAACCATGCCCGAGTCGAAGGGACGCGTGCCTCTCACTCGCTCTCATTGTGAGCGCGGAACGTGAGCGGAGCAGCGTAACGCAGTTTCTTGAAGTGTCACCCGGCAAACCAATTTAAAAGACGTTGTCACGTCAAAATGTTCTTCTTTTATTAAAATGCAAAAATACTATTGTTAAAATGTAAATTCTCATATACCTATATATACTTACATACATACATATACCTATGTACATATAATTTCAATTATAAAATATTATTCTACTATTATTATTATGCTAAATACTATTGTTAAAATGTAAATACTTCATATACCTGAAAAGGTGAAACATAGAGCTCGCATTTAAACAACCCACAACCTCTGTATGTACCTATGTTTATGAATGAATAAATGATTATGATTAAATATATATATATATATATGTATATATCAGTGCGAACATAGATAATGTTTCTGTTGGACCTTACATTAAGATTGGACTCTTTTTATTTTCGGCATTGCTCTGTCCCGAGGCCAAAAAGATTGTTCTAGTAGGTACGTATTATTTAAGGTTATTATGACATGTAATTATTTATTTTTTTCTTTTTAATTCAAGCAACATCATTAAATTGCATCTAATAATAATTTAATGTAAATTTTCTAATATTATAAAGAGGAAAGGTTTGATTTTTTGTTTGTTTGTTTGTTTGTATGAATTGAATAGGCTCCGAAACTACTTGGCAGATTTGAAAAATTCTTTCACTGTTGGAAAGCTACATCATTCCTGAGTGACATAGGCTATATTTCATTTTCAAAAAAAATAGGCATCCTTACTAAAATTACGATAACGTAATCCAAGGTGTGAAAAAAATATCAAAAAACTACCTTACATCGCGTGCGCTGCGAAAACTATTGATGATAGAACAAAATGATATACTACATTTTTTTAGAACACACCATTATCTACAAAAAATCAGCGGCAGCATATCTCTAACTATTACAGTCATGTCACAATAAGCGTTTTTTTATTGAAAAAAAGAAATTAAAATACCACCGCTACAAAAAGCTCTTTATTTGTACCTTGGTATTAACCCTTATCAAAATAAATGATGTATTATTTAAGACTGCTTCAATATCTTTATATTACTTTTTGAATTATTCGATTCTGACAATCCATTCAAAAGATATCACGAGTTAAAAAAAATTAAAAAATAAACTGTATTCGGCTAGCTATGCGTTGTAGGCGTCACTCGGGCAGGGGTACGGGAGGGGGGTTAAGATCACGAAATAAAATTAATAATGTGTTAAAATTAACAAATCTAAATGTAATGTTTAATGCCCGTGCGAAGCCGGGACGGGCCGCTAGTAAATTAATATTTAAACGTCTGACTTTCAATTTTATTCAATTAATTTTATTTAAGTGTAATATAAGTATATGGGTGTAATTTACCTGAAATAAAGATTTATTATTATTATCATATTAAACACACTTTTCTTAGATGAAAACATGTCTTATGAGAATGCTCTACACGTATATGAAATATATATGTCCTGGTGAAGTTCCTGTTTTAAAAATAGTAGAGGAGTTTTTTCGTAATCTTTTCTACAGTCCATTCCAGTGCGTGACACTGGGATTCAGGAAATTTGATTGGATATTAAGTTTATGAGCATAGAAGCAGCTAATTCTATGTTAAAACACAACATTTTTTCAACAGGATTACTACAAATAAACTTAAATAAATAAATAAATACATATAACACCCAGACCAGTGCGTAGGTACAGTTCATGCACACAAATGTTTGTACAGTGCGGGGATCGAACCCGCGACCTCTTGGTTAATAGTCAACTTCTTGACCATTACACCAAAGTGGTCGTCGTATTCAATCTTAACTAACAAAATATAACTGGTGAACGTCAATTTATTAGCGTCTATGTTCGCGCATGCGTAGGATTATGCCAAGTACCTAAGTAAAATTTGAAAAAGATCAGACTAAGGAATGACGAATTCCATACTAACTTTGCCGCCCTATATATTTACCCCTTTAAAGCTAAATATCAAAAATTCATTATTTCTGACCAAATACCTAAATATCAATTTGGATTCACTTAACTCTTTATCTGACTAAGATTCATACAATTCCCCCCCCCCTCCCCCCTTAGGGGATTTTTTTTCCAAAAGTCCTTTCTTAGTGCTCCTGCGCAATAGTAGCATGACACAAAATTTCGAATTTCTTACCAAACCAACCAAGGCACCAATAGTGATGTGCTTAGGCGGTGATCGATCGATTCTGCCTGGCCCAACACTACGGACGGAGTTTTTTGTACGACACTGACATATAGAGCTTCCCCACTCGACACAGCGCAGTGAAAACAGCCAGATCGTTACAGTCTTACTAATATTGTAATGGCAAAAGTTTGTAAATTTGGATGTTTCGCGTAAAAACTACTGTATGGGTTTTAATGAAATAATACAAAATTAAAGGTCAAATCAGAATAACACATTTTGTAAATTAAAACTCCACTGATATTTGCACAGCACTTTAGTCCTATAACACTGTCTTGCTTACAACAATTACAATAACGTATTCGTCCAGAGCTAGAGCTCGCTTCGTGCCACCGACTAGAATGACTCGAGAAAGTGTTGTCGGAACCAAGTCACCACTCAACATCCCTCCCACCGTGCTTGATTCCGATTGGCTGTTCGCCAACCAATCAGAATCAAGCTCGTACTACAGAGTCAGTTAGAAACTTAGAATTTTACTTATAATTTAAAATACAACAACAACAAAATTACTGATAAAAATCAAATGACCCAAATATCGAAACAGTACGAATAATTAATTAAAAATAAACTTAATAAATTTAAATACAATAATCAATTAAAAATCTAAAGGACATAATACTTATTCTAAAAATCACAACACACATAGGCTACAATTTACGAACGATTGTGAAGATATAGGGTTCCCATGTGAACGTAGTCGCGGGAATGTTTTAAATATCCCGTCGAATGAAAGCAAAGAGCACCATCCGATAAGAGTTAATTTTAGAATTAAAATATTTAAGCTTTATTGCGCAACAAAACTTAAGATGGACTTATCTAAAGGAAGGCGTGTAGCGTAAGGCATGCTCTAAAGGCATACCTTAAAATTAAGCAACTGTCAAACTGTCCGCCCTTTACTGGTTCCACCTGAACCCAATAGATATGACAGTGGCTCGACGTGACTGCCACGTTGGTGTAGTGGCGGATTTTCTGCCTAACATCCGCGAGGTCCTGGGTTCGAATCCTAGGTCGAGCCAAAAATTGTTTCTGAAAGTTTTTGCGGTATTACTACACCGTGCCTCGGATTGCACGTTGCGCCTGATGTCAGATTGCCGTCTCACCGAACTTTGAGAGAAGGAACAGTTAGTGCTCCTCTGTTTGCGCTAACAATAATCTCTGTTGAGATTGGCCGCCCTGGTCGAAATCGGCCAGGAGTACTATTACAATTATACTAGCGGACCCTGCAGACGTCGTCCTGCCCGCTGTTTTCCTTATTCAATTGCTTAATTTTCTCACCTTTTAAACCATTCCTGGACTTTCACGATTATGTTAAGACTAAAATGAATCAAATCGGTTCAGCCGTTCTCGAGTTTTAGCGAGACTAACGAACAATTATCCATTTTTTTTGTTATTATACTAGCTGACAAAATATTGCACTTTAAGCCCTGAAATTTCGCAATCTTAAAAGCACGATATCTTAAAAATTAATTGCTTCTAACCCCTTGTCGTTGGAACCTTTTTTGTTGCTAGTTACCTCTTCTTTATCTCTTTTTAGGAAATACGTCGAGTTGCCAGTAACGCTGTATTTAAGAAATTAATGTGGTGAACTGTCTGTTCTTTTTTAGCTTGGTACCCTCGAGAACCAGCTCGTTAGTACGTCTTGGCGTAGTCGTTTGTCTTGGCGTATGTTAGCTAATCGCCCCGCTATAAACAACTCGCAAACACGCCGGGATGGGTTAAAAATAGCTTGTTTATGACTTACTTATAGTTTATTTATAGTTTACTGCTTTACGAGTTTGTTAGCGTGCTTGAAGCGTTCTACCAATTGAAATGAGACACTTTTACGGATTATTTCGCGATGTATTTACATTGCGTTTTAACCAGGAGTCTACTCGTGAAGTCGTGACCACGGACGCTTGAAAATGTTAATAAATCTACGACCGCTTGGTGCAGTGGTCCACGGGTCGGACGTCTAAAACCAAGGGTCGCGGGTTCGATCCCCGCACAGTACAAACATTTGTGTGCATGAACATGTGTGTTTGTACTGGTCTGGGTGTTTTCTATGTATAATATGTATTTATTTACAAAAAAAAGTATTTAAGTATGTTTATCCGTTGTCTAGTACCCATAACACAAGCCTCGTAGCTTAATTTGGAACTAGAGAATTGGTGTGATTGTTGTAAAAAAAAAAATCGCGAATTAATCCGTAAAAAGTGACTCATTTCAATGTTCAGTGATCTACTAATGCAACCCTATTATGAGACCAAAATTCGATCCAGCGTAGACTCAGTCTTTGCCTAGTTGGGCTTAGTTAGTCTTAGGTCAAGACTAAGCATAACGAATCCTAACGCAAATAAAAATAAAAAACTACTTAAAACGACGACCACTTTGGTGTAATAGTCAAGAAGTTGACTTTAACCAAGAGGTCGCGGGTTCGATCCCCGCAAACATTTGTGTACATGAACATGTCAATTTGTACTGGTCTGGGTGTTATATGTATTCATTTAAGTTTATTTGTAATACCACTGTTGATTCTGATATCTGTAACACAAGTGCTTAAGCTACTTACCACGGAGTCAGATCAATGTATGTGATGTTGTTGTATACTTAATATTTAATTTAAGTTTATTTGTAATACCGCTGTTGATTCTGATATCTGTAACACAAGTGCATAAGCTACTTACCACGGAATCAGATCAATGTATGTGATGTTGTTGTATACTTAATATTTAATTTAAGTTTATTTGTAATACCACTGTTGATTCTGATATCTGTAACACAAGTGCATAAGCTACTTACCACGGAGTCAGATCAATGTATGTGATGTTGTTGTATATTAACCTACTTGCAACGTCGGACAATCCTTTTTAAGCCAGTCCAAAACTTTACCGTCCACACTGCTCTTAAATATAAATAAAGGCGTGAGCAGACGTTGCGTGCAGTATTCTCGTTAATACCGCGAATGGGCACTCGCCTTTAAACTTTAAGATGGCGGATTATAGCGGCCATCTTGGAAAAGTTTTTAGACAGTTTTAACGGTTGTTTTTATAAAATTAGGATGAGAAATAAGTAACGATGACAGCTATGGTCTAGTGGTCTGAAGTGCAGACTACAAAATCGACTTTTGCGGGTGCAAACGTTTGTTTGATGTCTAGTCAAATTGTAGATGTTGTAGTGACCTCTAGTCGGGCTTTTCATCTTAGAGACTGGAGTATTTGTAAGGAAAAATTCTGAGCTATTTGAAATATATATATTCAACTGGATTTAAGATTACGCCAGAGAGATATTATAGATTGCATTAAAAAAAAACTGCCAGGCCATGTCAGTATAAAATTTACAATAAAATACTTTATGTTGTGGCATACGACATCTTCCATATACGAGTAATATGTTTGTGATAAAATTACATAAATATGTCCTACATCTACATCCTAATCTTTTTATAATCTGACTGAATTTTTGACATGATTAATTTATATTAATAATCATTATTGTGACATGAATACTCGTAAATATTATTGAGCTATGAGTATGTATATTAAATAGCTACGTATTATATAATAGGGCCTTGAATTAATGTTATCTGAAATGTTAAAATAGTAAAAATGTATAGTGTACAATGAAATAATTAATTGTTTAACTTTAACTTATACAATCTGTCCAGGGATGTAGTTATAAAACTTCAGGAGCAGTACAACGCGAACGAGGGCTCTTTTTTTAACGACAATAACTCTTGAAGTAATAGACCGAGAGCAGTGATTGCTACATCAATTTGTTAAGTAACTCAAATACTATTAAGTAATGAGAAAAAAAGGTATCTCAATGGTCTCGTTTTAGTACTATTTTAGAATAACTTGCCCGAGTACGTAAAAAAAAACTTTCTCCTTTCGGCAATTAAAGAAAGGAGTCATTTGATAGCATATTTTTACTGTATTAGTTACACCATACCTTCTTCTTTAAAATAACACCAAAATCCAGGCCCTATACGACGTGGGACTCAAACCGCCGTAAATTTTCCTAGTTGGGAGATTTTTGTTAAAATAAAAACAAAAGTCACTGCAGTATGGTGGGGTTTCCGAATTGACCCCCCATATGGGGTACTTTCGTCGATAAAATATGTTGTAGATACTGCTCCTGAAGTTTTATTACTACATCCCTGGACAGATTGTATATTTCAATTTTGCATGCCGCCTATGGCAAAACATGATGGTCTAAGATGAAATTCTGTTATCAAATATACCATGTTTTGAGCAAGTAAGCATATTCTATTCTATTCCATTATATTGATGAGGACGAGCATTTGTACCTGAGTCATGGGTGTTTATAAATTTCTATCCGTTACCTATTCTAGCCACCATAACACAAGGTAAGGCTTAGTTCGGGCCTTGGCAATGGAGGAGTTAGTTGAAAAAATGATTTACACTAAGGGATTTTTTTCAAAAATCTACCGTCAAGAGATGGAGGAATGAAAACAAAATGAATTATTGCGGCCCATCAACATTATTATTGAAGCCAATGAACGTTTTATTCAACGACATTATACATCATCATCATCATGGGGTGCCATCTTCAAATTGAAGTTTGGAGGTCAGAATGTAGAAGCCGATGCGGTCTTGAGCGGCTCTTTTTAGCTGCTCATAAAAACGAAGTTTGGTCCAGTCTTTGATGTCATCAATCCATTTTCTTCTGGGTCGGCCTGGTGATCTCTTGATCTCTTACATTATACATCTTTCTTTAACAGTTCGTCATATTTATTTAATGTATTTTAGTGTAAATTATCGCCCATCTAGTTCTTCATAGTCATAAAATGTCTTTTTTTACATTTATGACTTTAAGGAACAGATGTGCGTTATGTGTATTTTTAAATATGTATTCTAATATACATTTATTGTATATTTAATATTTAATCTCATGTCATATTATTTTTGTGTTTTCTCTTTTATTGATTTTGTTTACAAATTTAGTGACACTTTTAACTTCACATTGTAAAGAAATTTGCATTGTTAATGCTAATAAATAAAGTAACTTAATGAATAAGCTGATCCATCTTAACCGATAATTAAATCTAATTAATCTAATTGTATATATTATCCATATTAATTAATTGACATTTATTTTTTGTATATTATAATATAATTTAATATTTACTTCTATGTATTGATATTATATCTATTATATTAAGTTAATTTATTTTTGCGTTATTAAACACTACCTTTCTTATTTAATTTTCACTGTACCCATTGCATTTCACATGCTTCTTTCTGCATGACCTTGAGGTTGACTGGCAGAAAATGCTTTTAGCATTAAGTCCACCCTTTGTACATTTCTTGTGCAATAAAGTTTTAAATAAATAAATTAAACAGCTGTAAAGGTGTTCCTTCGGGATTTTGTTGGTATCTTACCACAACATTGATGAATCATGGCTGGCTACGGCTATTTTAGCAAATTTTTAGTTTAAGAGTTGTTAAACAGTCAGTTTAATATATTACATGTCTCTTGTTTAAGTGCAGAATCCTAAAAAAAATATTTTTTATCATCATATTGACAGCTGTGAGATGCATGCTGAGCATGAGCCTCGCCTTATTATATTAATATTATTCAGAAAAAACTAACACAGGCCCACTCCGGCTTGTCTTCGTCTATGGTCGTCGCATTGGACAACGACACTTCAATGGGATCTTCAGGGTTAGTTAGAAACTTATAAATCTTCAATCTCATAAATCGCTAGGTTGTCTATCAACCTAGTCTGGGGTAGTCTGAGACGAAAAAACACAATCAAAATGTCATTTTTAAATGAGGTTGCGTGTAGCATAGGTTCTGCAAGGTGTATGGAATTTTCAAAATATTTGCAAACATGACTGCGTTGCAAATATTAGAAAATATGAAACTGAATAAAACGCACATCTTTGTTTTTAGTCTTGTAAAGAAACTTCAAAAGCAAGAGTGTCTTTTCGTCTCAATTACCTCAGTGTCTGAAGACGAAAGTCTTCAACCAGTGTGTGTTGCCAGTGATGACATACGGATCCGAAACATGGTCTCTAACTATGGGCCTTATAAAGAAGCTAAAAATAACACAACGAGCGATGGAGAGGGCTATGCTCGGTGTTTCTCTACGAGATCGAATCAGAAATGAGGAGATACGTAAAAGAACTAAGGTAACCGACATAGCCCTGAGAATCAGTAAGCTCAAGTGGCAATGGGCAGGGCACATAGCGCGAAGAACTGATGGCCGTTGGGGCAGAAAAGTTCTGGATTGGAGACCCTTCGACCAAAAGCGCAGCGTAGGACGTCCACCAACAAGATGGACAGACGACCTTGTAAAGATCGCAGGATCGCACTGGATGCAGACCGCTTGTGATCGCTCGATGTGGAAAACTGTGGGGAAGGCCTATGTTCAGCAGTGGACGTCCTTTGGCTGATAATGATGATGATGATGAAAGAAACTTTAATAAAATTCGCTTCATACTTCTAGAATTTTTAGACAGTTATTTTTTTCAGAGTCTACACTTAATATTTTTTCTTATATTTTCCCTACTAAACGATGTGTCGAGAAAAAGATTTAAATAATAAAAAGTGATTTAGTTATGCCCTATTATTAGCTTTAATCGTTTTTTTTAATACCTCATGCACATTTTGAGGTTGAGTTCATTATGCAATGCTCTAACTTAACAACCTATCTGCAACGAGGTTACAAGGTTCACTAAAGTTCCAATAAATTTGGTAAAAGCTTAAAGTTGCATCTACCTGACGAAAAGACTCGAAGGTCCCTCCTCAAGGCTGATTTCACAGCTATCCGGAAGACCTCAGCTAAATACCAACCAGCCGCTCTGGACTCCGGAGCGTCGAGCCAGGAGGCTTATTGGTGACAGGAAGCTGGTGGAGGCTAAGCTTGGTAGTCTAGACCACCGCCGTAAAGTTGCCTGCTTGTCGGTTTTCTACAGACTCTACTTCGGGGAGTGTGCTCATGAGCTCCATATGCTCGTTCCTCCAAGTCCATTTTACCAGAGGACCACCAGACGTGCGGCGGGTTACCATCCATACTTGGTTTGACATACTAACGCACTAAGCGCTTCGCTTCATCCTTCATAATGCGCACAGCCAAGGAATGGAATGCACTTCTGCCGACGGTGTTCCCTCTTTCTTATAATTTGAGTTCATTCAAAGCGAAAGTCAATAGGTACCTTCTGGGTAAGCTCGCTACATCGTCGACATCTTCTTCACCTCTTAGAGGGAGAATGATGTCAAGAACGAACCCATATTAATAAAAAAAAACTCGTACCTACGGCTCGTCCGTGGGCGGGAGACCCGTACGGGTCACGCCCGCACTGCTGTGAAATGTGCGTTCAGTACGCTTCGTGCTCAGTGCTCTACCCGGAGCGGGTCGCGTGCTAACAATCCGCGTCATGTCGTGACTACCTCATTGGTGTAGTGGCAAAGTCCTCACATCCGAGAGGTCCTGGGTTTGAGCCAAGATTGTTTCTGAGATTTTCTGTCATGAATTTCTCAAAAATTTCCTGCTACTTGTATGAATAAATGATTTTCTATTTCTATTAAAAACAGCTCGGAGTCGGGAAGTTGGCGGTGTTACACCCCCGTGCCTCGGTGCGCACGTTAAGCCGTTGGTCCTGCGCCTGATCTCTCTCCGGTCATGTCGGACTGCCGTCTCACCGAGCTTTGAGAGTGATGGAACAGTGAGTGCACCTGTGTATTGCGCTCACACTTGTGCACTATAATATCTCCTGCGTAGTTGGATTACCTCTGTTGAGATTGGTCGTCGTGGTCGAAATCGGCCAGGAGGACTATTATTATTATTAATCCGCGTCGCTGTGAAACGGTGTACTAGCGTCTCATATGTGCTCCCGCTCCGGGCGCCCGGATGGACGGACCGTACGGGCCTTCCGGATAGCTGTGAAATCAGCCTCAGGTCTATTCTAACGGAAAAACCCGAAGGAGGAACGTTAGCTGCCCTACAGTTGCGCCATCCCTGTCACTCTTACAAGTTTTATTTTTTTATTTATTTATTATTTATTGACATTTGCATACATGGTGTGTTATATTATATAGATGGTAGTTATAATGCTTAAAAACGAACTTATTGACCTAGTTACCAAGAAGGTGTGGCAAGTTTGAGAATTAATGAATGTAAAAATAAAAAATAAGATCAATTTATTCAAAACTAATGTAAGTAAAGTAGGTATTTGCTAAACGTATAGAGCAGACAGAATTTCTTATTAACCGTCAAAGTATTCATCTATTGAATAAAAACATTTTGATACGAGATGAGATCGTAGGGTTTTTGAAAAAACTTTTACTTTACATTTTAAGTTTCACGCGCTGGCTAGACACGAAAATATGAACGAAACGTTAGGCAGTGCGCCTTCAATTTCGATTGAGCTACCAACAGACGTGTTTCGATCGAAATCCCCATGCTGGATTCTGTGAAAATTGTTGTTGAATAAAGCAGTTCTCTGAAAATTGCGTGCCTCGACTGTGGCTAGTGATCAGCGTTAAAACGTGCAATAGTTATGCTATCTAAATATTTTTACAACCATGGCTGTTGAAAGCGACCATACGTTTTAAAAGCAAATCCTTTGTGCAGATAATAAAAATAAAAAAAAATTGGTTGCCTGTAAAGTCGGTATACGGGCGAAAGTTTTACGTGACAACGACTTTGAGTGGTAAAATAATTTTAATGTGAATATTCATTCGTATAACATGAACCGGTGTGTATGCCTATCTCTCTCACTCTCTCTCTCTCGCTCTGTCTCTCTCGCTCTTAGGCGGGCTAACTGTGCTCGAGTGGAAGGGACGCGTGCCTTTCACTTTTTATGTCTGTCTCACTCGCTCTTAGGCGGGCTAACCATGCCCGAGTCGAAGGGACGCGTGCCTCTCACTCGCTCTCATTGTGAGCGCATAACGTGAGCGGAGCGTAACGCAGTTTCTTGAAGTGTCACCCGGCAAACCAATTTATAAGACGTTGTCACGTCAAAAATCTTCATTTGTCGGACAACTGAGGTCCATTAATGTTAGTAGCACAAAAATACTTTTACCTATGTAAGTATTTAATACCTAATTTAGTGCGAGTTAATTTACACAAGTGCTTGACAATACAACCGATTTGTTTACAAAAAGCTGTTTATCCGATAAGCAATCATTATTCAGTCAATTGGGATGATGACACCTATCTTAAATATTGTCAAGAACATGGTGTTTAAAAAACATAGCCCCTATGAAGTTAATACAACCAATATATTTTAAAAAAAGCTGTAGAAACCAATTTTTAAACACACAAAACGCAATAAATATTCGGTCAATTGACTCCGATTTCTGACACATGACCGTGACGTCACAATCATTTATTACCATACGAAATCTATGGAGGCAGACCGTTTTGACAGATAATAAAAAGTATGTCAACGATTGGTGGTGTCGTCTAGCCAATTGACTCCGATTTTTGATCCTCTACCGTGTCGTCACGTTAGAGTATTCGCATACAAAATCTGTGGAGGCAGATTGTTTTGACAGATGTCAAAGAGTATGTCAAAGGTTGGTGGTGTGACCTAGCTTATTTTAAACACAAGTCTCCAATTCAGTTCGGTGAAATCAATTGTCTTTAACAGTTAGAAACAAAATATCAATTCCCCCCAATCTGTTTCTATTTTCAACCCCTTATTTTACTCGCAGTGTTCATTCCTTTGATCAAAATAAATTACGAAAGATCGGTTCGTCCACGTTCTATCAAAGAGCATTAAAATTGTTCTAAGATCAAAATCGCGAAAATATCTTGAAAAATTGAACTTTGTATTTGTATATGATGAACTATGAACATTGTATTGTACTTTTTTCCGGATCATTTCGCGATTTATTTTAACATTTCATTTTAACCTGACGTTTTGAACCGTATTTCGCGTCCGTGGTCACAGGTAGACTAAGGTGTTAGTTTTGAAAAAAAAATGTAAACTACAATCACTCAAAATATTAAATTACGTTCTTATCTACACAAAATTAGCTATCAGTAACTTCAGGTCAAAATTAACGTCAGATTAAAATTAAATTTGAATAAATCGTGAAATAATACGTAAAAAAGGGTATCATTTCAATGTCTACTATTCGCGTAAACCGAAGAAAAAAATTGGTTGCCTGTAAAGTCGGTATACGGGCGAAAGTTTTACGTGACAACGACTTTGAGTGGTAAAATAATTTTAATGTGAATATTCATTCGTATAACATGAACCGGTGTGTATGCCTATCTCTCTCACTCTCTCTCTCTCTCGCTCTGTCTCTCTCGCTCTGTCTCTCTCGCTCTTAGGCGGGTTAACTGTGCTCGAGTGAAAGGGACGCGTGCCTTTCACTTTTTATGTCTGTCTCACTCGCTCTTAGGCGGGCTAACCATGCCCGAGTCGAAGGGACGCGTGCCTCTCACTCGCTCTCATTGTGAGCGCGGAACGTGAGCGGAGCAGCGTAACGCAGTTTCTTGAAGTGTCACCCGGCAAACCAATTTATAAGACGTTGTCACGTCAAAAAATCAAGATATTATCTTGAAAAAGATATGATAATACGTGAGCGAGGTTCGCTTAGGAAGGCACACACTATCACAATTTTTCAGTATATGTTCAAGACCCAGGTCGCATGGCATTATCATATTCTTTGGACTTCTAAACCAAGGGTCGCGGGTTCGATTCCCGCACAGTACAAGCATAAGTGTGCATGAACAGTGTGTTTGTACTGGTCTGGGTGTTTTCTATGTATAATATGTATTTATTTACAAAAAAAAGTTTTTAAGTATGTATATCCGTTATCTAGTACCCATAACACAAGCCTCGTAGCTTACTTTGGGACTAGAGAATTGGTGTGATTGTTGAGAAATATTTATTTATTTATTTATTTATTTATTTATATGTCTTGAGCGAGAAAGACACACATAACATATCAACAACATAACCCATTTTTTGGCCAATGGTCAAGCGCTAAAAGCATGGCACATCTTTCGTATTTTATTTTAATGAAAGTCTCCATTCAATAAGGTAGGATCAAAATGGCTGCCACGGCTGACGTCAGCACGAAATGTCATAAAAGGGGATAGAGGGCAATACGTGGATTTTCCATTGTCCTCCTAGCAGCTTTAGATTTAGTTATGAAATTGGTAAATTGTAAGATTTTCCATTTATATTTTGCTGATACTAAGTAAGAGCTATCCGTTTTTCCGTCAGTCATTCGGAATGTGAGGTGCTTGTGGCGCAGCGATTGTAGCGCTTTGGTAGTGATACCAAAAGTTAAGCAACCTACGGCGCGGTCATGTTTGGGATGGGTGACCATTCTGACCATACAAGTGACGTCTATTTACAAGCATCTCCGTGCTTCGGAAGGCATGTTAAGCTGTTGGTCCCGGTTAATATCGATAGATATTAGTCATTAAGCCTGGTCGGAGGCCCTCGGGCGGCTTAATAACATCTGACAGTAAGGTTGGTCACTACCTTACACACAACCCCTCCACCGCACCGCACTGAGCCCGCGTGGTGGAGTATGGCTCGCACCACCTCATAGTTGAGGTGAGGCCTGTGCCCAGCAGTGGGACGTATATAGGCTGATGATGATTCGGAATGTCACAAGGCTTGATTTCTGTTACCGCTTTATGGAAACAAAAAATAACAATAATAAATATTTCACAACAATCACACCAATTCTCTAGTCCCAAATTAAGGTAGGTACGAGGCTTGTGTTATGGGTACCTACTAGACAACGGATAAATATACTTGAATACTTTTTTTTTGTAAATAAATACATATTATACATAGAAAACACCCAGACCAGTACAAACACACATGTTCATGCACACTTATGCTTGTACTGTGTGAGGATCGAACCCGCGACCCTTGGTTTTGGAAGTCCGACCTGTGGACCACTGCACCAAGCGGTCGTCAAATGTATTGTAACTATAATATGAAATCAAACTCATATTATAAAGTAGTGGACCCGTTAGATGCTGTCCTGCCCTCTTTTTTCACAATTTTCCATATTTTTTCACCTTTGAAACCTTCCCTGGACTTTCACAATTATATCAATACTAAAATTATTAAAATCGGTTCAGCCATTCTCGAGCTTTAGCGAGACTAATGAACAGCAATTATACAAAAAAAAACTTTACGAAGCCGAATACCACATATACTACCAATTGTTACGATATTTTTTTTCCTATACACCATACCTGGGAAGTTAACGGTTACTGAGATATTGATGTTTAAAGTTTGAAAAAAAAATTTTCACTAGTTCTTTCATAAAATCTAAATGGCACACTCCACAATGAACAGCTCACACTCGAACCGAACCGCGTCGCGGCGGCGTAAAGCAACACGCCCCGCGGTGACTTTTCCGCGTGCGCGCTGTACATTGCGGGTTAGAATTAAATTATTTTTTTTGATGTTAAAAAATAAAAGTTGTTACCCAGCCAAAATTAATTTTTCATACGATTTGGTTTGATGTACTGAACGCGTGGTTGACGGCTTCGTTACGGTTTTTTTTACACCCTGTAGATAGTTGTAAAAGTTTATTTGTTTAGATGTTTGGATATTCGAATTTTTGTCTGTCAATCACGTTGAAATTGCCGAACGGATTTTGATGAAATTTGGTATACAGACAGGGTAAAGCTCAGCTGATAAGATAATTTCTATCCCGATTAAATGCTTCCTTGGGATAAACACTTTTGTGTGGACCAAATCGCCGACGGGCGCTAGTAAGTTATAAATAAGTACTAAACCATAACCAAATTTAAACCGAGTTCCCATACAATACGGACATTAATTTTTATTAATATTGACATTTTATTTTACTGGTGTTGATTTTGTAAACTGACATAAATTTATGAATGATATTGACATTTGATTCAATAGCACCTACCTATTCTTTTGTATATGTGATGTGAGTACAATATATTTCCAATGTTATATTTATATTTAGAGGTATATTTAGAGGTGCTTGTGGCGCAATAGTTGCAGCGCTTTGGTAGTGATACCTAAAGTTAAGCAACCTACGGCGCGGTCATGTTTGGGATGGGTGACCATTCTGACCGTTTAAGTGACGTCTATTTACAAGCATCTCCGTGCTTCGGAAGGCACGTTAAGCTGTTGGTCCCGGTCAATATCGATAGATATTAGTCGTTAAGCCTGGTCGGAGGCCCTTGGGCGGCTTATTAACATCTGACAGTAAGGTTGGTCACTTACCTTACAAACACCCCTCCACCAATCCGCACTAAGCCCGCGTGGTGGAGTATGGCTCGGACCACCTCATAGTTGTGGTGAGGCCTGTGCCCAGCAGTGGGACGTATATAGGCTGACGAGATATTTATATTTGCATGCTTTTTTATGTAGCTGAACATGTGAGCACTGAATGCGTTATTTCTAACGA
Source organism: Pyrausta despicata (assembly GCA_963921415.1). Taxonomy (NCBI): domain Eukaryota; kingdom Metazoa; phylum Arthropoda; class Insecta; order Lepidoptera; family Crambidae; genus Pyrausta; species Pyrausta despicata. The sequence continues at coordinate 7,696,898 of OY992874.1, forward strand.
TCTGACATGTACCGTATTGAAGAGAAAAGAAACGATTCTATTCTTTTCAGGTTTTCAGGCTTTTTAAAGAATAAAAGACACGGAACTGTTAGTGCGTGAGTCCGGCTTGTATCAGGCCGATTTGTACTTACACGGTTATTGTAAATCGAATTTAAAAAGAGGCAATGACTTTATTGTAAAAAAAGTCCTTCAGGCCGATTTCGACCACGGCGGCCAATCTCAACAGAGATCAGCCAACTGCGCAGGAGATATTATAGTGCACAAGTGTGAGCGCAATACACAGATGCCTCACTGTTCCATTACTCTGAAAGTTCGTTGAGACGGAAATCCGACATGACCGGAGAGAGATCAGGCGCAGGACCAACTTATCATAAAAATTATCATAAAATTATAATAAGTATAAAATTAGAAGCGACTCTATTGTAGACATGCCACGAATAATAGTGATTTGGCCGAACACCGAATACCGAACATTCGTCTACGTAGGTACTCGTACTTGGCCAAAGCGCCGAATATTCGACGGCCGAAAGTTCAGCGGTAGTTTAATATTTTTTTTAAACTATGTAATGTCTATTATCACCTTAGTATCCCTTTGACTACAGATGCTGTAAAGGGTGCGAAACGTAAAAAAAATATTACTTACCTAAGTATTAATTTTATATATGTAATTTACCATTTGCATTTTGAATAATATCTTTGTAATTAATATATGACTTTTGAACGGCATTTTCTAGGTAGACCGTTGAATATCCCTTGGTAGTCATTTCTAAATACGAGTCGCTGTGAGTGTAAAGGAGTTGGATATAAAGCCGGATATATGATAAGACCCCCTTTCCCCCTTCCTGTTAAATAAATGTTCCTTAAACCGAAGGATGTCGAGAAGAGATCGCTACAAGCGAAACGACCACCTAAAAGTACATCTTTCTTTGTTAAACTTGTCTGTAATTTTTTTTTGTGTTTTACAATAAAAGTGTGGCAAATGTCTTGGTGCTAATGCCGAACGACTTGGTGCGAATGTTGGTATTGTCTGAGATTGGCACCGTTGACAGTAGCCTACAGAAAAATATGAGAGACTAGAATCTGAATGGTGGACCAAGAAAAAGGAGACATTCCTTGTAAATTTGTTATAATGATTGAGTGCTATTGTCAACTATTGTATCTCCAAAAAGTACTCGTAGTGTGTTCTGTGTTCATTGTATCAACAATAATAACACGCGTTTAGAAACAAGCATTTGGGCGCCTGAAAGACGCACGAAAAAGTGTTAATCTATCTCTCTATCTATCTATCTTAATCCCAAGCTCAAACTTTTTGCTAACACCCAACTACTCTCTAAGCCGTAGTTTCGGATGTAGCCGTCCCTGTCACTCTTACCGACTTAACCGTGCGAGCGAACGAGCTGGCTAGACCAGAAAATATGAACAAAACGTTATAGTACGGATTCAGAACCAGTTAAAACCAGTTTTGTTTCAGTTTGAACTGGATTTCGCCTAATAGTAGAGTTTCTGGTTTAAAAAGTTACTGTTACCGCTCTGACTGATTCTAGCGCGAAGCGAATGAAACAACAGTTTTCTGACACGAAAAATACGGCCTATTACTTTATTAAATTGTAATTTTTTTTTAAGCTTTATTCTACAACAAAACTATGTATTAAAGGTGGACTTAATGCCGTAGGGCATTCTCTACCAGTCAAATCTTTGGGATTAGCAGAAATTATTAGTGGGCGGTGCGACAAAATAAACAAAAGAGAAAACACAAAAATAATAATACCAATAATATGACACGAGATGAAATATAAAATATACAACAATATAATCCAACTAATAAAAAAAGGAACCAAAAATTGTATTTTATTATTATTTTTTAAATTTATTTAGTTAATTTAAAATTTCGCGTGAATGAACAAGTCTGTTTGTACTGGTCTGGGTGTCATATGTATTTATTAAGTTTATTTGTGATACCATTGTTGATTCTGATATCTGTAACACAAGTGCTTTAGCTACTTACCACGGAGTCAGATAAGATCGGGTACTACTTTCGTAGTTCTTATATCTACAGCAAATCAAATAAAATGTTAAATATGTTAAATGAGAGTGAAATTCGTCCTAACAAAAAATTGGCTTTAAAAACCTACTTATCTTGAAACGGAGGACCTGCTGAAGACTTTTCGTAGTAGATTAATGGTGTAAGTAATATTAAAACAAGAGAGTTTCATGCGCCTTTCCTTGCTCTCTTCCCCTCAAATACATTCACATATACACTCTCTATATAAACTCACGTACACATGTACGCACGCACACACACACACATTCACCCCTCACACACTCACTTACTCACCCCCCCACAAACACACAAACATACACACACATTTAAGAAGTACAAGCTTACCTCTACGTTTATTTATGTTTATAAAATTTTCCTTATTATTGTTCTGGTTACAACTGTATCTCATTAGGCATTATAACTCACATTTTAAATAGATTATGTTAAAATGTGGAAGAATTGGCATCTGCCATACAGTTTTTTGTGAACTAGTATCATCATCATTATCAGCCAAAGGACGTCCACTGCTGAGCATAGGCCTTCCCCACAGTTTTCAACATCGACCGATAACAAGCGGTCCGCATCCAATGTGATCCTGCGATCTTCACAAGGTCGTCTGTCCATCTTGTCGGTGGACGTCCTACGCTGCGCTTTTGGTCGGAGGGTCGGTATTTCTCTACGAGATCGAATCAGAAATGAGGAATCGGAATCAGTAACGGACATAGCCTTGAGAATCAGTAAGCTCAAGTGGCAATGGGCAGGGCACATAGCGCGAAGAACTGATGGCCGTTGGGGCAGGAAAGTTCTGGATTGAAACTAGTATAGACCGCATAAATCCCCATCTTATAATTGAGTTCTTTATATGATGATATGCACCCATATTTGCTAAGACAACATACACTATCAAGAACAAATAAAGATATTATTATTACATTATCATTTGCTACCTCAGGCCAACAGCCTAAAAACCTATATTGACATGAAATGAAAACATTGAGAATATTATTTGTAACGGACCTAGAAAAATATTTATGACTGTTGTCTGAAATAACACGGTACAAAATTGGACAATGGTAAATAATACTTACTCGTACTGTACCTGAAATAACATCATTTAACCTTTAATTGCTCGCGCTCAAAAAATTACATAGGAGGTCGCGTGGGGTATCTAGCACCCCTAATAAGAAACACGAAATACACGCAAAATCTGACTTGTATAAATAAGAACATTAAGAGGTGTGTATAAATTGACTTGTAAACTTCTTTTGAATAAAATCATTTTTTTTTTCTATAATGTTAACAATAGTCTAGTCTTCTTCAACACAATTCAGGCAGATTAAAATATCATGGTCATTGCTCACATGTTTATGTCACTTATAGCATCCAGTCATTGTTCATCCAAATAAAGATGAATATTCTAGCTTCACATCATTCGAAGAATGATTTTCGATCGTTCTGGAAGGCCACCAATTAACTTAGCACTAAACCAGCAACTCCTTTGTGCGTCAATGGCGTTAGTGAGCCCAAAGGCATAGCTGAGGTTTTCAAAGAACACTTTACGGTTAAATCTCCGCTTGGACCTTCACGCTCTCTGCTCGATTTTGAGGCGGGTAAGAAGATGGGTATAAGATGCACAGCAAAAGACGTTGAACTTATCATAAGGAAAATGACCAGGGGCAAGTCCCCTGGCCATGACGGATTAAGTATAGAACACCTGCTGCATGCTGGACCACACTTGCCGAGACTGTTGTCTATGCTCTTTAATTTCTGTCTGAGCCATTCTTACCTGCCCCAAGATATGATTAGAACAGTGGTGATTCCTATAGTTAAAAATAAAATAAAACCTCTGATCTATCGGATAAGAATAACTATAGGCCTATTTCACTTGCCACTGTAATTGCTAAAGTGCTTGACAGCGTGCTTAACACAAGATTGACTCAGCTGATACATCTTCATGATAATCAGTTTGGCTTTAGAGCTAGACTGTCCACTGAAAGCGCTGTGCTGTGTGTTAAGCACTCGGTTAGGTACTATACTAAACGGGGCACAGCGGTCCATGCATGCTTTCTTGACTTGTCGAAAGCCTTTGACCTGGTTTCCTATGACGTGTTATGGGAAAAACTATTAAAGGCTAAGTTACCTACTGAGCTCATAAATATATTTAAATATTGGTATAAAAATCAGGTCAATGGCGTGAGATGGGCGGGAAGCATGTCGCAGCCATACACGCTGGAGTGTGGCGTGAGGCAGGGGGGGCTTTCTTCGCCTACCCTCTTTAACTTATATGTTAATGACCTGATTGTGGCACTTAGCAGCACCCGCGCTGGTTGTCACATAGACGGTGTTAATCTTAACAACGTGAGCTATGCTGATGATATGGTGCTGCTGAGTGCCTCAGTATGTGGAATTAGAAAACTGATCTCAGTCTGTGAAGCTTATGCTAGGCGACATGGGCTGAGGTACAATGCGGCGAAAAGTGTACGCATGGTTTTTGTGGCTAGAGGTAAGACAACAGCTGAGTACCCAGATGTTAGGCTTGATGGTCAGGCATTGCAAACAGTGCACGCTTTTAAATACTTGGGAACCATATTGACCTCTACCCTCAGAGATGATGACGACATAGAAAGGGAACGGAGGGCGCTGGCAGTCAGGGCAAATATGATAGCTCGCAGATTCTCACGATGTACAGCACAGGTTAAAATCACTCTGTTTAGAGCTTACTGTACATCCTTTTACATGTGTAGTCTGTGGGCTGAATACAATAAAAAGTCCTACAGTGCCCTCCGTGTCCAGTTCAACAATGCGTTTAGGGTGTTGTTGGGGCTGCCGCGGTACTGTAGTGCCTCAGGGATGTTCGCAGAATACCATGTGGACTGTTTTTACGCTACAATGCGGAAACGGTGCGCGTCTCTGGTCCACAGAATGCGAGCCAGTACCAACAGCATCCTAAACATGATTTCAAGTAGGCTAGATTGTCTTTATGTCAATCACTGCTGCGCCATCTCAAGTGGGATGGCGCTGCAGTGAATAGCGTTTTTGTTCTTTTGTTTAGATTTAAGATAAATTTTGTGTTACTAATCCTAGGCTAAGAACTTTGTTACTAACTATCTTATATGGGCTGTGTGGCCTGAAATAAATATATATAAATAAAAATAAATAAAATTGTGTCTTCTGTCATTTTCACTAACTAAAGTTAATGATTTTGCTTAGTCATAGATTCAATATCGTAGCAGTCACCCGGGGTGTCGAGCATCCTAAACAAGCTCTTTTAACCCAAGCGACTGCGACCGAGCGCCTGTGAAACTGAATCTTGTATACTGATAAGCTAGCTAAAAAGCCAGCTCCTTAATTCGAATGTTAAAATGTTACGTGACTGGGTACCACAAGTAATTCAAGACCTACCCTTCAATAAATTTAAAAAAGAACTATACAACTGGCTCAGTGAAAAGGCTTTTTACACTATACATTCCTTTATTTAAATGGCGATAGAAGATGATAAATAATATTTTTTTATCTATTAGTGATGATTTGTTGACATTTTGTGATTGTTTCGATGGACATTTTACTATTTAAATTAATTATCCCAATATAACTTTAGATTTGCATGCTATTGATAATGGTTGATTAAGCGGATGTATAATTGCTAATTAACAACTATGACCATCTTCAGTGTACCTTAACCAAACGCAAATAAAGATTTCTATTTCTATTTATGGAAACCTGCTTTGGGGTGTGTGACACCCCACGCGACCAATCAAGGGTTAACATTTATTTACAGCAGTACTCGTAGAGCCTTTAAATCGTCGCTATAAAACGTTAAATGATTTTAAATTGGTACGCCCACCCGAACTCATACATTACGATAGTTTAAAAACCATTCGCAACGGAATTAAACGGATAAAGACCTTAATTTATCTTTAAAGCTAAATTAGACTGTCATGGCGACTCCGAAATTCCAGTTTGAACTGGACTTTTCCGGAAAATTCCGGTTCCACAATGGTCTACATAAAAATTTTATGAGCATTTTGTAAATTACGGTTGAATTTTTCAGGAGTTCAAACCTGGGAGCTAAAGATTATACGAGACGTAAGCTTCTATTATTGTGAGGTGGACTTTAGACCATATTGCGATCTATACCAGAGCAGATAAGGAGGTATATCGTCAGAACGTCAGGTCGTGAAACAACGGAAGCAATGCTTGCTTATGGCCAAGGGCACACCTGCGGGAAACTGTCACCGTGACTCGCGAATGCAAGGGATTATTAATAAGAATTTATTTTTTGGACATATACTAGAAAGTGACCTTTTTTATGATTACTCTTTATTTGTAGGTAATACGACGCGCACTTGGGCAGTTTTTTTCATTATTCGTTTAAAACTACAATAGAGTACCGTATGCACTTTAGCTTTTAATTTTAAAACAGCACTTTATCCGAGCAAAAGCCAGAAGCTTTAATTTCTTAAAGTTTGAAAGTTCATTGAATATTCTTTTGGAAGGAGCTTGCGCCTTGAATAGCCAACGTTGTTGACATTTCATATTGGACGGGAGGCTGGATAAAGTACTGCTTAGGATATTGGATACACATCCTTGTTATGTTAACGTAATAATGTACGTCTGGTATGTATAAGGTATGACTGCCTCGTTGGTGTAGTAGCAAAGTTTCTGCCTTACGTCCAAGAGGTACCGGGTTCGATCCCAGGTCGACCCAAAACTGTTTCTGAGGTATTGTGTTATAAATATCTCAAAAACAACTCGGAGACGGGAAGTTGGCGGTGTTACACCCCCGTGCCTCGGAAAGCACGTTAAACCGTTGGTTCTGCGCCTGATCTCTCTCTGGTCATATCGGATTGCCGTCTCATCGAACTTTGAGAGCGATGGAACAGTGAGTGCACCTGTGTTTTTTTTTAATTTTATTTGGGATAGGTTTGCTCTTGACCCAAGACTAAGCCCAACGAGGCAAAGACTGAGTCTACGATGGAGCGAGCTCACCTAGAAGATGCCTGTTCACTCTAGCTTTGAAGATTCCTAAGTTGCAATTGCAGGGAAACACTGACGCAGGTAGTGAGTTCCACTCTTTTGCAGTGCGCATCAGGAATGTAGATGAGAAGCGCTTGGTTCGTAACAGTATAACATCGACACGGTACGGATGGTATCCTGCGGTACGTCTGGTGGTCCGATGGTAAAAGGGGGCCGGCGGAATAAGCTGATGTAGATCATGACCACACTCGCCGAAGTAAAGCCTGTAAAAGATTGACAAGCAGGCGACTCTGTGGCGATGAGCCAAGCTCTGGAGCTGCGTGCTTACAAGCCTCTCGTCACCTATGAGCCTCTTGTGCATTGCGTATGTGCCTATGTGTATTGCGCTCTCACTTGTGCACTATAATATATCCTGCGTAGTTGGCTGATCTCTGTTGTGATTGGCCGCCGTGGTCGAAATCGGCCAGGAGGACTACTACTATTTATATTTTACTCGTATTCCATGTAAGTAATTAGTTTGTATGTTTATAAATTTATCTTAGTAAGTAAATAACTTCAGTTATATTGTTTTATTTTTTCTTTTTACTTTATGTGCCCCGCCTGAATTTTCTCTGCTTGGAATTAAGGTTGACTGGTAGAGAATGCCTTCGGCATCAAGTCCACCACTGTACACATGTTTGTTAAGAACTTAAATAAATATACGGTTTGATATACAATGTGCACTGTGTCGGTGACTGTAATCGTAGAAAATATGGCATTTTTTAACAACAAATAACAACATCACCTACATTGATCTGACTCCTTGGTAAGCATTTGTGTTACAGATATCAGATTCAACAGTGGTATTACAAATAAACTTAAATAAATACATATAACACCCAGACCAGTACAAACAGACAAGTTCATGCACACAAATGTTTGTACAGTGCATGGATCCAACTCACACCTCTTGGTTAATAGGTAAATTTTTGACCATTACACCAAATTGGTCGTCGTTTCGTTTTTTTTTGTGTATTATGCATGGTAGATGCATAATACACACATCAAAAGTGTCTAGGGATCAACATATATTTTTGCAATAACTTTTCTCCTGATTGATATTAATTAAAATTCTCTTTAAGGATTCATCAAATAAAGTGTTTTCGTTTGTCTACAGTAACGATAAACCAAGTCACCTTTGCATTAATGAAGAAATTTGCCATTTTCCTAATAAAGGGATTTTTGACATTTAAACCACTAACATTAAAGTTCGAAAAAAAGACTGAAATAACAGTTTTCTTTAAAATTTTATTGGGTAACTTAAACAATTAATAATTCGTGTTTCTACCGCGAACACTAACAAAACAAGAACCTCGGTTTGGCATACTCAAAATGAGTTCATCCAAATCACGCTGTGGAATGGCCGCCCATGTTCGTTGCAACAACAAAAAAAGGTCTTCTTGCGACTGGATACCCTCCATATTCGGCAGAGCTCTTCTCTGTAGTAGCGCCAGACGGACCAGTAGGACGGTATCGCTGCACCACACGGAGACAAGACCGATACATTCAAATCACAACTCGAAGAGCTCCAACAATAACCGCCATGATGTTAGCCGTGAGGCTTCATCACTTTTCAGGGAACTTAATTAGCGACCAAACAGTCAGAAACCGCTTGCATGAAGTGAACCTTCATTCCCGAAGACCGCTAAGGGTACCACCTATAGCAATGCACAATCGTAGGATTCGATATCAATGGGCTCTTGAACACAGAAATTGGGCAGAAGAACAATGGCGTTTCGTGTGCTTTTCTGATGAGTCTCGTTTTGGTATGAGACCGGATACAAGACGTATACGACACTGGAGAACCCCTGGACGCCAACAGCGATTAAAATCCTGCCAGGAAGTCCATCCTTATAGTGGTGGAACCATCATGGTATGGGCGGGTATTTGGATCGGCGGAAGAACTGAGTTGCTTTGGATCAGAGGCAACCTCAACGCTCAAATTTATGCTGAGACAATTGTATCAGACGTCATCGTTCCTCTACAAGTGCAAATCGGTCCCTTATTTCAGTTAATGCATGATAATGCACGACCGCACACCGCAAGAGTTGTAAGACAGACTCTCGCCGCTCTAACATCAATGTCATGCCCTGGCCTACTCAGTCGCCAGACTTGAACCCGAATGAGCATGCATGGGATATGCTACAGAGAAGAGCTCTGCCGAATATGGAGGGTATCCAGTCGCAAGAAGACCTTTTTTTGTTGTTGCAACGAACATGGGCGGCCATTCCACAGCGTGATTTGGATGAACTCATTTTGAGTATGCCAAACCGATGATCTTGTGTTGTTAGTGTTCGCGGTAAAAACACGGATTATTAATTGTTTAAGTTACCCAATAAAATTTTAAAGAAAACTGTTATTTCAGTGTTTTTCGAACTTTAATGTTAGTGATTCAAATCAAAAATCAATTCAAATAATTAATATCAATCAGGAGAAAAGTTATTGCAAAAATATATGTTGATCCCTAGACACTTTTGATGTGTGTATTTCAAAGCCTCTTTTGAAATTTCACAGAAATACACCGGGATCAGCGATGCCATGTCCTGAAGTATGATTTGCCTTTGTTTTGAGTTAAGTCTTGACTTGTGACTTTTTGAGTTGTAAATCACGATGCAGAAGTATAAAATTTTAATAACACTGAATAACAACTACCTTATATAAAAATAATAAAAAAACTTCGAGCAGCTTCCTTCAATTAAAATATTAAAACCACGTCACAATGTATTCCAATAGACTGATTTGAATAAACAGAAACAGACTACTAATAGAAACAGATACATATATTTGTACAGTGCGGGAATCGAACCCGCGACCACTTGTCATCATCATCATCAGCCTATATACGTCCCACTGCTGGGCGCAGGCCTCACCTCAACTGTGAGGTGGTACGAGCCATATTCCACCACGCAGGCTCAGTGCGGATTGGTGGAGGGGTGTGTGTAAAGTAAGTGACCAACCTTACTGTCAGATGTTATTAAGCCGCCCGAGGGCCTCCGACCAGGCTTAACGACTAATATCTATCGATATTAACCGGGACCAACCGCTTAACGTGCCCTCCGAAGCACGGAAATGCTCGCGACCACTTGGTCTCATAATAGGTACATTTCTTTACCATTACACCATTTTCAAAGCTGGAGTGAACAGGCAACTTTTTGGTGAGTTCGCTCCATCGTAGACTCAGTCTTTGCTCCATTAGGCTTAGTCTTGGGTCAAGAGCAAACCTGTCCCAAATAATTAGATCTTTTTATTCTTTAGATGAGTATTATAATAAAAATTGACTTTATTAATGTACTACTCTGTATTACAGGCCCCCAAGCCTAGTTCAGACTCCAGTTCTCTCACAATCAATTCAATTCCACCCATAGGATGTAAATTTGATGTATCTACTGTGATTGTGATAGAAGAAAATAAATATTATTATTATTATTATTATTACTTTAAATTTGTGACATTTAATAGACATATTTTGACATTGTATAGATATAATTTTATAATATAGATAAAATACATTTTGACATTATGAAAGGAATATTGAAGCCATTCATTTGTTTAGACATGCACGCCATTATTATATTATTATTATTTTATATAGTATATAGGTATGTAATAAAATGTAATCCTAGATCTTGCATGTAATAGCTAATTAATATTTTGTACGCCTATAACGGCAAGACACAGTGATACCGTGCTGCCATCTACATCACTGTCTGTATAATGCCACCTGTGTCTATCAAATAATATGATTTGAATTCGAATTCAAAAATAAATAAAAATGTGTGTAAATGTGGTAATAAATAATGGAAATGATACCTTATAGAGGTGACTAGCAGCGCAAATATCTCCGAAATGTTAAGCAGCCCATCAACTTGTGTTCTTATTATTATATTATTTATTATTATTATATTATCTATTATTATTATTTATAACTTTCTACTCCAGCCATAGTTAGAGTACCGAAATCTGTCGGACATTTTCTCATGCACCCGTAAACTCCTGTAAACTCGTATGTCTTTCCCGCGTTATCTGTGATTCTACTATAAATTACACTAAAGTGCATACATATCTCTGTGACACAGCTCTAAACTTTAAGTCCACACACGTTCGGAAGTGTATCGGAACGAAAATCTGTGCTTTGTCTAAAGTTTAGAATTCTGAACTAACAGTGCCATCCATATGTACGGTGCTCAATAGACCGATCTCTATTCTATTTGCTAGTTCACTGAGCCACTATCAATGATATTTAGATTTTAAACGCATTCTCTAAGGACCAGAGCACAGCTGCGGCGTACTGCCATCGCGATTCGTAACTGTCAGCGGTTTATTGACACGCTGTCACGACTTCCCACCATCTTCTGTTCCACAATTTGGGCTTCAAAAGGTAGATATACAACAAACATTACATATGTTAATTTGACTCCGTGGTAAGTAGTTTAAGCACTTGTGAATCTTGTAAATCGCGAAATAATCTGTCAAAAGTGTCTCTTTTAAGGCTTTTGATCAGTTACCGTATGCCTCAATCGCGTATACCTTAGGTTATTATAGCTAAGAAATGTCGCAGACGATCTATAAAAAGGTTGATGGCAATTTCATAGAAATATTGCCCCATTGACGACCGTTTGGTGCAGTGGTCTACATGTCGGACTTCTAAAACCAAGGGTCGCGGGTTCGATCCCCGTACAGTACAAGCATATGTGTGCATGAACATGTGTGTTTGTACTGGTCTGGGTGTTTTCTATGTATAATATGTATTTATTTACAAAAAAAAGTATTTAAGTATGTTTATCCGTTGTCTAGTACCCATAACACAAGCCTCGTAGCTTAATTTGGGACTAGAGAATTGGTGTGATTGTTGTGAAATATTTATAAATATTTATTTATTTATTTTATTTATTTATTGAAATTAAACACTTTTTCACGGATTATTTCGCAATTTTCTTATTTACATTTTATGTTAACCTGACGTTTCGGACCCTTTTCAGCGTCCGTGGTCAGACGTAGACTAAGGTGTTTGTTGTTATTACATAGCTTTGAAAAATTTGTAAACTACCATCACCAAAAAATATTTTTTTAGAAGCCAAAAAGATTTTTTTTAGGTTTTATGTCTTTCCGAATTTAAAAATAGCGTTGTGAACGCAAAAATACTTAATAGATAAAATGTAGTCTGTTTCATCTTAACCGATTGTCAAAAAGAAGTTGTGTATTTATTTTAGCATCCTGTAAATAGTTTTCAAACGCAAAAATTCAATTATGACATGCATTATTACGAAATGCATTTTACTGGTTTTTTTATTACATTTTTTATTATTATTTATATTTAATACACACATCTAATTCAACGACCGCTTGGTGCAGTGGTCCGCATGTCAAACTTCTAAGCCAAAGGTCGCGGGTTCGATCCCCGCACAGTACAAGCATAAGTGTGCATGAACATGTGTGTTTGTACTGGTCTGGGTGTTTTCTATGTATAATATGTATTTATTTACAAAAAAAAAGTATTTAAGTATGTTTATCCGTTGTCTAGTACCCATAACCTCGTAGCTTAATTTGGGACTAGAGAATTGGTGTGATTGTTGTGAAATATTTATTATTTATTTAATTTAATTAAACGTACTCCCAATATCCATTCGGAAACCTCGTACCTTTTGACGTATGCCCTGCCTACACCCTATTTTATTCCGCTCCAGCAAGCGGAAACGCACATTCTTTTATTCGTTGTCGGTTAAAAACCCAACTGAGCGTGTATAGCCACGAGAACCGTCGTTTTTTCCGAACATCGAACGCGAAGGCAATCGGAAAAAAGTATCGAGTGGGGATGCGACACGTAACTGGTATTTGTAACAGTATCTTTTGGTATTTGTAACGGTATCTTTTGGTATTTGTAACAGTATCTTTTGGTATTTGTAACAGTATCTTTTGGTATTTGTAACAGTATCTTTTAATATTTGTAACAGTATCTTTTGGTGTTTGTAACAGTATATTTTGGTATTTGTAACAGTATATTTTGGTATTTGTAACAGTATCTTTTGGTATTTGTAACAGTATCTTTTGGTATTTGTAACAGTATCATTTGGTATTTGTAACAGTATCTTTTGGTATTTGTAACAGTATCTTTTGGTATTTGTAACAGTATCTTTTGGTATTTGTAACAGTATCTTTTGGTATTTGTAACAGTATCTTTTGGTATTTGTAACAGTATCTTTTGGTGTTTGTAACAGTATCTTTTGGTATTTGCAACAGTATCTTTTGGTATCTGTAACAGTATCTTTTGGTATTTGCAACAGTATCTTTTGGTGTGTTCGGGGTGAACCGAAACAAATTTGATAAATGATAAAACTTGATTATGATAAACTGATGTATATTTGGAGACTAAAACTTGGTACAAGCGGAACTTATGATAAAATGAATGAGTACGCGCGGCGCTCTTGATGGCTAAATGCGAACTGATTTGATCGAGTGAAAAATGATGAATACAGGTAAATGAGGTCAACGTGTAAATTGATGACTTAACTAAAACTGTACGTTGCTTGCTCGTACATATTCCCGGGCGGGAGAAAGTGTGAGATTATTAGTGAGATGAATTTAAGCATGATCTTAAAATTAACAAGGTGATAAAACAATATATTTTTAAACTAACATGCAAGATGATTTTATTAGTACCCCGAATTACAAGGTGATTCAACAATTCATCTTATTTCTAGTCACTAGAGTCTTGAATTGAAAACACTGATCGAAGCACAGGCGATGTGCTTTTATTTTGCTTTAACACACGCGCACACCTTTTAGGTATTTCACTTGATTCACTTATTTCGTTTACACTACACTTCACTGCACTAACACTGGTGCGGGTAGCCGGCTGCGGAACCGCAGGTCCCGCGGCCACCGGCGCTCGCTTGCAGCGCCACCACGCGAAGGCTACGACGGCCCCCGCCACGATCACGAAGAGCACGTATATGGCCACATAGTGGTGGACATCATGATAGGATATGTTCTCTGCGATGGGTTCACTGCTCTTCATAATATCTAGTTGCTGCCTGATCTCTTGTAATTGGCGATAATGGGTCATGTTATCAGTTTCATCGTTCGGTATAGGTTGTTCTGGCACAGATATATTGAAAATATGGTTTATGGGCGAAATTTCTGGAGCTTGTATCTTGGAACTGATGCTGAGTTTGTTAATTTCTTGTTTGTGTGAATAAACAAAGAAATCAGCTGTTTTGATAATGCAACCTTGGTCGATATTAAACAGGCCAGCGGCGGTCAATTGCACTACGGTAACTTGATCTTCGCATAGCAACTTCAACTGACACCGCTCGCAACAAAAATAAAAATAAGTATTTATTTTATGTATTTCGCTCCATTTATTAAAGCAAGAATTGATAGTTGTTCGACAGTTTCTTGAGTTGGGCAATGTCTCACATAGGCTCTGATCATCTTGAATGTGATAAATAGGCATATTAAGGTGACAAAGAATGGTTTCGGAGTTTCGATGCAAACATGAGTCGAAATCTTTTCCTGATAGTGGCACAAACGCATCTTTGCTCAGGCTTATAGCTACATACTCTGATATAGGTACGACATTTTGTTGATTAAGGTTCCCAATCAAATGAGGGATAGGTATAGGTCGTAAAACTTCATATATGTCTCGGCTAATCAGCGGAATCTTGATCTCGAATATGATATAGTTGTATGTGATTCGTGTCCGCACTTGTAACAAATTATATATGTCAGAAAAGTCGTTATTGTCAATTGGTAGAGATAAGTCTTTAGGAAGTTGACCTGCTATAACGTTTAGCTCTTGTCTGATCTGGTCTGGCGTCAACAGGTGAAAATTGAACTTGCCGTTATAAATGTTTGTGATCGCATCTAGTAACATTTGTTGGATATTTCTGAGGCTGTTTAAAAGATTGTTTGCCATCATTGCTGTACCGAGAAATTCGGTTATGATAGAAATGTTGTGAACAGCAATGCTAGCTTCATAGATTGTGTTTTCAAATCGGAGAATTTTATTTATGATGGTTTTGTGATGTGTGTTCATAATGTTCTCGGTGCGCTTAAGAAGGTTGAACTCTGCTTCTACGACCGAAGTCTGGTTTTTCCACAAGGAGGCCAAATGTTTTTGATTTTCATTGATGAGAGCGATATCTTTCTCGTACTTTTCGGCGAAACGTTCATCTAATACGCCGAAAAGGCTATTAGCAATATATCCGACACCGTCTATGAGACCGCGGCGGCGCCGCGAACGCGTATCGGATTTCTGATGCATTAAAATGTTGTTATGATATTGTAGTTCCGCGAACTCGTGCTGCATCTGAGTCATTATCTCGCGGCAGTGCCATTGTTCTTTGATACTCGAGCACAGTGCATTGAGGTACTTAAGATATTTGCTTGTTGTGGCGTTCCCTTCCCGATAAGGACGAGTGTCGTAGTAGGCAACTAGGCGCCAGTCGTCTCTAATTAAATGCATGTTCGTAATGCTATCAAAATAGAGGCTGTTATTCTGTAATGGTGTTATGTTATACATGCACTGTACTGGCGATATAATTGTTAGAAAAAATAATAAAAATGCCGTGGCTACTGATACGAAACTGTAAGCTTTTTTCTTGCGAGTTGATGAACTTGATTTTGGAGATTGATTTTCTTGGTCTTCGTATGGTTTTTGGTTGACTTCATCGTTGTTACTAACCGGTAGAACGGAGAGCTTTACAATGGGTCGCTGCATAAACCCGTGCTTGGTTTTAAGCGTAACAACCCTGACGTAACCATCGCTGCCGGGGTGAAGTTGTACCACGCGCCCTAAGGGCCATTTGCCCGGAGGAATGTTATCGTCTCTGATTACCACGACGTCGTTTTCCTTGATGTTGCGTTGTGGTTTTCTCCATTTACTTCTCGCTGCTAACAGAGTTAGGTACTCATTTGACCATCGATCCCAGATATCTTTATATATCTTTTGTGTTAAGTGCCACCTGGTTCGTAAATCGGTTTCCGTTTCATATATAGTCAAAGTAGGTCCGCTTGCTAGGAAGTGTGCTGGGGTGATGGCGTCGAAATCGTTGGGATCTTCTGTCACTGAGCACAGTGGCCTTGAATTTAGACATCCCTCTAGCTGACAAAGGATGGTGCTATATTCTTCAAACGTAAGTGTCTGCTCACCTATAACTCGTTTGATGTGGTATTTTAGGCTTTTGACGGCGCTTTCCCATATCCCCCCCGCTGATGGCCAGGATGGGGCATTGAAATGCCATTTAATGCCCATGCTTGCTATCTGTCCAAGTAGATTTTGATCACAGGTTGTATTTAATATTTGTTCTAGCTCTTGTTGTAGTACTTTGTCGGCCCCGACAAAGTTTCGGCCTTGATCGCTATAGATGTGGCCGGGCACACCTCTTCTAGCGGCCATTCGTCGCAAGGCTGACAAAAACGCTGAAGCTGTTAGATCGGAAACGAGCTCCAGATGTACAGCTTTAGTAGCCATACATACAAACACGGCCACGTAGCCCTTTGTGGTTTTGATACCGCGGCCTTTGTTAGCTTTGATTAGGACATGGCCGGTGTAATCCACTCCTGTGTGATAAAAAGGGCGAGATGGATTAGAGCGGGCCGGTGGCAAGTCCCCCATTAGTTGTTTTTGTTGATCTGGATTGTGTTTTCGACATTTAACACATAGACGAAGACGTTTTTTGGCGGCTCTTATCCCACCTATGAGCCAATATCTTTGTCTCAGAAATGCAGTGGTCAGACGCGCACCCCCGTGGTATGTTAGCTCGTGTGCTTCGTCGATCAATAAATCTGCTAATCTTGTGTTACTCGGGATAATAGCAGGGTGTTTTGTTTCTTGGTCTATGTTGGCGTGTCTAAGTCTACCACCAACACGTAGAATTCCATTCTCATCTAGAAAAGGATTGAATTCCAGTAGTTTGCTCTTGTTATTGACGGCCTTGTTTGCCTTCAGACTTGCAACCTCTTCAGTAAATTCTTTGAGTTGGATTGCCTTTATGATCATTTGTCTTGATTTGCGCAGCTCTTCACATGATAAATGCTGACTTTGATTATTTCTTTTTATAAATCTCATGATCCATCCTAATATTTTAATAGTTTTGGTTAATGAACTGTTTTTGGTCAATAAATCTGTTATAATGCTGTCTTTGTTTTCTGATTGAGTTACATTTACTATCATTTTCTTTTTCGCTTCTTCGTTAGTTGTGTATTTGATTGAATTTTGCTGGTCTGTAGGCTGGTAAGAGGATAGCCATTCGGGGCCTTGCCACCAAAGCTGATGTTGTTTAAGTTCTGTTGCTGTTGTTCCTCTACTGGCGCTGTCAGCGGGGTTTTCCTTTGATTTAACATAACGCCAGCAATCTGATGGCATTATGGATATCACTCGGTTTACTCGATTGGCGACGAATGGTTTCCACCTATCAGCGTCACCGTGGAGCCATCCTAACACCGCCATGGAGTCGACCCAGCCATAGATCTTGATTATATGGCCGTCGAGGCATGACTTGACTTTGTCCATCAGTTTGGATAACAACACCGCCCCACACAGTTCGAGCCGAGGTAGAGATATTGCTTTGTTAAGCGGAGCTAGTTTTGCTTTTCCTGCCACCAGCGTTATTGATTGTCTGTCTTGACAGTTGATTCGACAGTAAATGACACAAGCATAGGCTCTTGGGCTCGCGTCACTAAACCCATGGAGCTCTATGCAATCTTGATCAATTGTGCCTAGCCATCTTGGCACTACACAGTCACGGATAGCATCTATATCTGATCTGATCTTGATCCATTCTTCGCAAATGTCCGCAGGCACTTGCTCGTCCCACTGAATATTAGTCTTCCAGATGTCTTGAAATATGATTTTTAATTTCGTTGTGATAGGTGCGAGCCAGCCTAACGGGTCAAATAGTTTGGATATATCTGATAAAAGTAATCTCTTAGTCGGTCTAGCTGTGTTGTTGTTCATTATCGATTGAAATGTAAAATGGTCATCTTTGGAATTCCACCCGAGCCCTAAGGTCTTCGTTGACTCAGCTTGTTTGAAGTCGAAAATGTCTTGATTGTTTTCCTCAGCGCTGCAGTCAAGCAACTCGGGTGCATTCGTTTTCCATTTTCTTAGGTTAAATCCGCCAGATTGTAAAAGTTTGATTAAGTCTTGTTTAAGTTGTATCGCAGCGTCCAGACAGTGTTGGCCATGAATCAGATCGTCCATATAGAAGCACTGTTCTAGAACGCTGGGCGCCGAACTGTCTTGAAAGTTCGCCCTTTCATCATTGGCCAACTGCTTAAGAGTCTTCATTGCCAAGAAAGGTGCCGCTTTTGTTCCATATGTCACTGTAGTCAGCTGGTAAACTTTTAATTGGCTTGTTTCATTATCTCTCCAAAATATTTTCTGTAATGGTTGATCTTGCTCGTCCAGCCATATTTGCCTAAACATTTTTTCTATGTCGGCAGTAAAGGCGAATTTGTATTGTCTCCACTTGATTATGAGACTTTGCAGATCTTGTTGCAAGTTAGGGCCTCGACACATTACGTCATTTAAACTAGAGCCACTCGAAGTTTTTGCGGACGCATTAAAAACTACACGAAGTTTCGTCGTCGATGATTCTAATCGCGTGACGCAATGGTGCGGTAAATAGCATTGTGGTGTCAAATCGCTGACGATAGTGGCAGGTTTCATATGACCGAGCTCGATGTATTCACTAATAAATTTCTTGTAATCTTGCGCAATTTCCGCCTGTTTATTAAGTTTTTGTTCTAATGAATAAAATTGACCGATTGCTTTGTTTTTTGATTCGCCCAAATTTTCTTGATAATTTGGTTTCAAGGGCAATCTAACGATATATTTGCCGTCTTCATGCCTAGTCGTGGTAGCTTCATAGTAGTCAATGCATCGCTGGTCTTCAGATGATACGTTAGATGGTTCTGAAATATCTTCGATATCCCAAAACTGTTGAATATCGTCGAGACTGTGTAATACTATGTTGCATTGATATGTTTTAACATTGCCACTCAATATCCAACCCAATCGTGTTTGTTGGGCGGTCGGCAAGGTTGAATTTACTCTACAGATGCCGTCTAATAAAATGATGGAATAGACGTCGGCGCCTAATAAGATATCTATAGGGCGGTTGACATAGAATTCTGGATCTGCTAACTTGATGTTGTCAAGATACGACCAATCAGGTTTTGAAAATGAACAGCTTGGCAAGTTTTTGGTTAGGCTTTTCATGATAAACACGTCAGTTTCGAATGTGAAATCGCTAATAGCTGACATGCATTTTATATTCATCATCCCTTTGCAGCTGCTCTCTTTATCACCGACACCAGATATCACTCCCATGCATCTTTTTCTTGGTAACTGCAATAACTGGGCTGCGTGTTCAGTGATCAAAGAGACTTGGGATCCCTGATCTAGAAGAGCTCGCATAGTATGATAAGAGCCGTCCGATGATTGTAGCTTGATAATAGCGGTTGGCAACAATATTTCAATTGGTTCGTTCGGCAGCGACACGTGTGAGCTACTTTTTACCTGTTTTCCTGAGTTTGCATTCGTGGTAACTGCACTCCCCGCGCCCGCGGCCGCCGCCGCTTCTGTTGTCGTGTTACATG
This sequence comes from Pyrausta despicata, assembly GCA_963921415.1. Classification (NCBI taxonomy): domain Eukaryota; kingdom Metazoa; phylum Arthropoda; class Insecta; order Lepidoptera; family Crambidae; genus Pyrausta; species Pyrausta despicata. The sequence continues at coordinate 7,716,558 of OY992874.1, forward strand.
ATTGCGTAAATGCCTCGTGCAATAAACTATTGTGAGTTTCATTGCATTTTCGACATCTATGATCTGATAGGCATGCTTTTCCAGGATGATAATTGAGACAATTTTGGCACAGATTAAATTTATTGACGGTTTTACGCTTGTTGAACGCCGTCATTTCTAAGAACTTTTGACAAAAATATATTCCATGGTCATTGCTTTTGCAAATTGAACACCTGTATCTAACTGCTGCTGGCCCTGCCTTGTTGCTAGGAGGTTGTGTAGGAGATTGTGCATTCACACTCGAAGTGAATGCACTTTTATTGAACGTAGGTTTATGATACTGATTATTATGTTTGATGTTACCTTGATATTTAGGCGTAGAGTTGTCTTGTTTTCTACGTGATGATGATTCTAGACTGGTAAACTTTGTCTCTAAAAAGTCTAGAAACTCTTTTAACACTGGTAGCTCTCTTGGTTGCTTCACTGATTCAACGTAGTCCGTAAATGACTCTGTATCTAGCTTTTGCGACAGAATGTGCACAATCAAGGGGTCCCATGAAGTAATGTCGACTCCTAGGTTCTTGATAGCATTGAGACATTCTGTAGTTGTGTCATGCATGCGTTTGATGTGATTTAGAGATTGAGTTTGGACAGTCGGGAGGTTAAGTAATGTGCTGATTTGTGAAGTAAACAGCAACTTTTTGTTGTTATACCTTTGGTTTAGAATTTCCCAACAGGTAGAGTAGTTGTCGGAGCTTACAGATAGATGATGAATTAACCTTTCAGCTTCGCCTTTTACCTTGGTTTTAAGATACTGCATCTTCTGTGCACTGGACATGGATGGGTTACTGTGAATGATTTCAGTGAATAGGTCCTTGAATGAAATCCAGGTGTTGTAATTTCCACTGAAGGTAGGTATCTCCATTTGAGGAGTAGCTTTCTCCCTGTGCGCCATAGACCACATTTTCTTGTTAATTTCTTTCTTGATTCTGATGTACTCCCTTTCGTAACTTGAAAATGCTTCTTCGTACTTCTTATTTGACTCGTCCAATTCGCTGTCAAGCTCCCAGTGTAGGGCATCAATGGTCGCCCAACGAGCCTGGAGAGTGCGAAGGATGTCGTCAAACTCCCATTTTTCTGACATGGTTTCTAGGTCTATGGTAGATACGCAGCGATGGAAAGCCTTGAAATTGCTTTGTTGTTTTTTGAGCATGTCTTCTGTTCTACTGGCCGTTGCTCTTGATGACGGCGATGGTTGATAGGTATCGGCTGACCTTGGTATCGCCGACGGTTGCTTATGATCGCTTGTGGTTGCCTTAAATGTTGCCGGTTTTAGCACCGAAGGGCCAGGCCTTTCTTCGCTGACCCCGGTTGGCTTATAATCTAATATACTTGCCCTGATTGAACGATATCGCTCCCTTACTCTTTCGTAATCCTTATGTTCGAAATAAGGAGCATCCATACCGAACTCTGATAACCTTGAATGATTGTTTTCAAAATCGACCCAGTACGTATCTAACACTTCTACACGGCGTTGTAAATACTCCGGCGTCTTTCTCTCTGAACCATCTTTCTTAAAGTTGGTCCAGATTTGCTCAATGCCTGAAGCCAGCTGCTGTTGATTGGCCATGATATCTTCAAAATTCGCCATGGTTATGAAGAATAAAAAGGATTGGTCTTACTTGATAATGATGATGATCTGGTGGAGGTCTTGATACTCCAGGTGCTTATAGCTGATGCAAGAGAAGACTGCTCGTGGTCGCCCCCGGCACCGGCTGGCTGCTGATGACCGAAAACCTTGGTGTTTTGGTGCTAGGTGTGCTTCTTGATGGCACACCTTAGTTGATCTGGTTGTGCGACGCGTCGCCGTGCCTTGGTTTGCACAGCAACACTATCACCACGTGGTGTACACTACACGTGCACTATCCTTCCAATAGGTTCAGCGGAACCGAAGACACGTGTGCAGGTCACATGTAAGTCCACAAACGCGTTATGATCCCGCCTTTTACGGAAGGCCCGAAGGACCAATGTTCGGGGTGAACCGAAACAAATTTGATTAATGATAAAACTTGATTATGATAAACTGATGTATATTTGGAGACTAAAACTTGGTACAAAGGGAACTTAGGATAAAATGAATGAGTACGCGCGGCGCTCTTGATGGCTAAATGCGAACTGATTTGATCGAGTGAAAAATGATGAATACAGGTAAATGAGGTCAACGTGTAAATTGATGACTTAACTAAAACTGTACGTTGCTTGCTCGTACATGGTGTTTGTAACAGCATATTTTGGTATCTGTAACAGTACCTTTTGGTGTTTGTAACAGTATCTTTTGATATTTGTAAAAATATCTTTTGGTATTTGTAACAATATCTGTTTCACTTTCGACGAAAAAGAAAGGTGTTATAAGTTTGATATCAATTATGTTTGTAAGTGTTCTGTCTGTTGCATAGCTCTCGAATGGATGGATTTATTTAAGGGCAGTTTTTTTTATTTTATTTTAGAAAACGAACAGCAAAAATATGTTAAGCTAATTTGTCAAGTACTAGTTTATAAGTAGGCCAATTTTAGGTTTTGTAACTACTAATATTGTTTTAAATTGATGTTTAACAAAATCATTACATTTGAATCGATAATATCGAATCATTTCTATAAATGATATCAAGATCATCAAAACCATAACATGAGAAACACGAAATTTATGCCTTAGATAATTCTCTACCAGTCATACCTTTGGGCTAAGCAAAAATTATACGTGGTGCGACCACAGGCAGAATTAAGTAAAATTTAGTGAAGACATGACGCGAAAATATTATTTTCGGTGCCCTAGATTGGGAAAATCAAAAGTACCGAAAATATTGGTTTCACTCACTAGTGGAATCCTGAAGTCTACTGATCCGGAAAGCCCCAAAGCGTTTTAAACGTTTAATAAAAGTAAAGTATTTAACGAGAAAATTAAAATAGCATATCAGGAAACTGTAAGCACACGAGAAGAAATCCAAACATTTAAGTCTGGATAAATTCACTTTTCACATTTAGTTTAACATATTTCACGTAAACACGTTGGTGATTTTTTGTGATCAAATCAAATATTTAAAATTTTTCAAGTCAACATTCATTAACATTAAGTTATTAATAATAAAAAGTGAGTATAGGCCACTAAATTGCATAGTTTATCACCGTAGTAAAGATATTAATTTTTCATACAATTTTAAGACATATAGGTACGTAAGTATTGCGTTGTCAAGTGCGTCATCAAAGTACATATAACGCTATTGTTATCAAAATTTATCAATGTTTTAACCAATATTTAAAATCAATTATTAACACTGGCTATGGAAAATATAACAATATTTATATTGCAGCTTCAAAGACGGAGTTTTTATAAGAATAATTTAATTCAAAGTTTATAAGCGACCGAAATAGAAGAAGTTTGGCATTTGTGATTGTGAACTATCACAATGAGGTTGGTTGTTAGCTTCATAATAATAATAGGTAAGTTTTACTTATACTTATTACCTTAAAACCCTTTCACGAACACTATTTTCTTTTTCTTTTTTATCTTTCCGAGGCACGGGGTTGTGAAATACACTTTTAATTTTTATCTACCTTGATCAAAACAAGTGAAAATTATTAGAAGTTAAAAAAATTGCACCGACGTTCTTTTTGAACGTAGGTAATAAGGCGGATTTGTGAAATTCAACCCCTAAGCTATGTTTTGGGGTTGAAAGTGTTAAAATAAAAGGACTTCGTTAAATACACGTGCTACTAGGATTCAGTTTTGCAGAGGGGTTATTTGTAGGCCTTAAGTTTGAAGTATTGTATAATCATTTTTCAAAATTCGACCCTGAAGAGTGTGTCGTTGAGGTAGACGGCGCGGATAAAGTCGCAGGGGACCGCTAGTTAATATGCAATTGGACGTTTAAAACTTTGTCAGCAAACAATAGTCCGAGTCCCCGATGATGCATTCGAAAGGAAATCTTAATTTTATAACTTTTGTATCTATATATATTTTGTATCTTTTTTTCATTCCAGGGCTTATATCCATAGCAGCAGCCAAACCTCAAGGTCTTAACATGGAACTGCCAACATCTTCACTATCATCTCTCGCTACAATGCCTCTACAAATACCTGTGCATCTACTTAACGTATTAGCAAGAAGTATGCCGCAAAACATATAGCTATATATGGAATATACATATATATATGGAAATTAATGTAGAACATTTTCTCATTTCTGTTAACGTGAATGTAGGTATAGATGGGATTCTTGAAGGCTTAAATAAAACATAGAAAAAAAATTGGTTGCCTGTAAAGTCGGTATACGGGCGAAAGTTTTACGTGACAACGACTTTGAGTGGTAAAATAATTTTAATGTGAATATTCATTCGTATAACATGAACCGGTGTGTATGCCTATCTCTCTCACTCTCTCTCTCTCGCTCTGTCTCTCTCGCTCTTAGGCGGGTTAACTGTGCTCGAGTGGAAGGGACGCGTGCCTTTCACTTTTTATGTCTGTCTCACTCGCTCTTAGGCGGGCTAACCATGCCCGAGTCGAAGGGACGCGTGCCTCTCACTCGCTCTCATTGTGAGCGCGGAACGTGAGCGGAGCGTAACGCAGTTTCTTGAAGTGTCACCCGGCAAACCAATTTATAAGACGTTGTCACGTCAAAAAATACAAAATCCTGATATGAGCCAGGACAACAGCTGCTGAGGTTCAAAGGCTGGACGGATTTTAACCAGGGATATCTTAGAACCACCGTGATTGAATCATCGTACAAATAAAAAAAACGCACTCCAATCTGTCCATCCATTTAGGAGCTACAATGACACAGACATACACACTCAAATACACGCAAACAAAAAGGGGTCAATTTTATAACCTTTTTTTCACCGGGGGTTGAAATAACACGCACTAAGCACTAATCGCAATCCAAAAGTTATTACTGACATAATTTTGGAGATATGAAACTAAGTTATTATCACCACTGGTACAAGTAATAATAATTAATTAATAAATATACAACAACATCACATACATTGATCTGACTCCGTGGTCCTCCGTGGTGGCTTAAGCACTTGTGTTACAGATATCAGAATCAACATACATTTGTCGTTTTTAAAAGAATTATGTTCAGAATCTTAGCTGAGAAATGTTTTTATAGCGTCCATGAATTTATGCAATTTTGTAGTAATGGTGGCCTCAAAAAATTATATAATAACTTCTTCCCAAGAAATTGACATTAATGCTTTGTGACTTTGTTAAAATTTGACCGCAGATTAAGGATTGATGCATTTGACTGATTCCCTATTTATGTTTAATGAACTGACATTTTGCTTTGCATAATAGACTTGGAATTGAATTGTAATTGAATTAAAATTATTATAAAAGTACTAACTTCAATCATTAACTTTATTAACGTTTGAGTTAAGTAGTTACGCATGACGATATCATAACATTTGTATATCGATAGATTCATTAAACATGTGCACGATACCTAAATATAAGAACTAAAAATGTACCATGTTTATACAAATATATTTTTTTTAAAATAAACAGTGGAATTACAAATAAACTTAAGTAAATACCTATAACACCCAGACCAGTACAAACAGACATGTTCATGCACACAAATGTTTGTACAGTGCAGGGATCGAACCCGCGACCTCTTGGTTAATAGTCAACTTCTTGATCATTACACCAAAGTTGTCGTCAAAAGTGTGAGTTAAAAACTTTAAACTCAACAGTTATGTACAACAAGCAGTAAAATGATACGTATCTACATCTTAGAATTTATCCTGTACTAGCTGACCCGGCGAACTTCGTACCGCCTTAGCGTTGCAATGATTGAACAATGTCATCGAATGACATTGACATTAGTTACGCGCGTTTTTTAAAATATACAAAATTAAATGTATATTTTCAATATTTCTGAGAGACTTTCTTAATATTTTTTTCCGTAAGAACCTTCTCCTAATATTAACAAATACAACAAAAAAAGAGTTAGTGAAATCAGTCCAGCCATTCACGCGTGATGCCGTGACCAAGGAAAACGGGTTTCATTTTTATATATATAGATTATATAGCTTTCGAAGGTTTTTGCGATTAAGTTCGTGATGAAATAAATGAATTAATTTGAAATAAACGTTTTATTTCTACTATTAATTGACCCACACCAAGGTACCGAGATGTTATACAGATAAAATTCATTGTAAAAAATCTTGAAATTGATTCGGCATGGAAAATGCTTAATTTTTTTAAAGAAAACCATATTAATAACACACACACACACACACACACACACACACACACACACACACACACACACACACACACACACACATACAAACATACACAAACACACATGCACGCTAGATTTTATGATTGTTCCTAAATTAATAAGTAAGCCCTCAAGACCTACCTCTCACCCACCATCTATGGAGAGATTGGTGTGGCTGAAAACCAGCGCTGTTTGGGATCATATCCCAAGTCAGCACAAGCTGAGCCACCTCCAATTGCTTTGCTGTCTTTATGTTTCATTCTTCTTCTTCTTAGCGTGTCGATGGAACACGAGGAATTACACTGTGGCAGCCCAGAATTCAGCCACTTGTATTGCGGATCGGCTGCAGTTCATTAAATCCGCTTGCGTGCAGGTGTTGGGACACGCCGGGCACGATGTTAAGTGTGCCATAGTTTGCACTGCAGCGCAAACACAGTCCACATCGGAGCTTGCCGAAAATCCCCACCTGGCCATGTTCTCCTTACTTCGACCAAGCTGAGTCCGAAGCCTGTTTAAGGACTTCCAGATTGGCCAAGGCCATATGTTTAATTGAATGTTAGTTTTTAAGATGTAAACAATAAAGATTTTTTATTATATTATTTTATGCTATGGTGCGTGTGGCGCAGTGGTTGCAGCGCTTTGGTAGTGATACCAAAAGTTAAGCAACGTACGGCGCGGTCATGATTGGGATGTGTGACCATTCTGACCATAAAAGTGACGTCTATTTACAAGCATCTCCGTGCTTCGGAAGGCACGTTAAGCTGTTGGTCCCGGTTAATATCGACAGATATTAGTCGTTAAGCCTGGTCAGAGGCCCTCGGGCGGCTCAATAACATCTGACAGTAAGGTTGGTCACTTACCTTACACCCCTCCACCGCACCGCACTGAGCCCGCGTGGTGGAGTACGGCTTGGACCACCTCTTAGTTGAGGTGAGGCCTGTGCCCAGCAGTGGAACGTATATAGGCTGATGATGATGATTTTATACATACTCGTATATTAATTTGACACATACGAATTACTATATTAGACACATAGTGCGACGAACCGATGGCCGTTGGGGCGGAGAGGTTCTCGAATGGCGACCTCGTGCTGGATACGGGAAGCACAGGACCGATGGTGGAGATCCATGGGGGGAGGCCATGCTCAGCAGTGGGCGTCAAACGGCTGATTTGATGATGATTATGATATTAGCGCACAGTTACCCCAATCCCTTAGGTACTGGGTCGTTTTACCTCACAATGATGATAATTATGATATTAGCGTACAGTTCCCCCAATCCCTTACTGGGTCAAATTACCTCACAAGTAACATTGTATGACCAAAGAAAAATAAAAGAAACAACTACTAATTAAATTTAGTGTTTTGTTTTTTTTTATTAAGGGCTTTAAACAGAGGTAATTTTATTTAAGGTTATTTTATATTTATTTATTCTTGATTAAAACTTTATTGCACAAGAAATGTACGAAGGGTGGACTTATGCTGAAAGCATTTTCTGCCAGTTAACCTCAAGGTCATGCAGAAAGAAGGCAATGGATGCAGTGAAAATTAAGTGAGAAAGATTAATTGTGGTTAATAACGCAAAAAAAACATAATATAAGATATATATATATATATATAAAAGCAAATAAAATAATAATATTATATATTTATTTAATAATATTAAATTATATTAGAGGTATAATATACTAAAAATAATACCATTAAATTAATTATAATGGATAATACAAATATATAAATAAAATATACATGCAATTTATTCATTTAGAAATGTTTAAACTTTATTCTTGAACTTGATTCTTTTATTTATTTGGACAACTGCTTAGAGAGTAGAGGTTTAAAAATCTTTATTCTCATACGAAATTTACACGTTTACATTCATAATGAAATACAAAATTTTAAACATAAAAAAGCACAATTCTTAGCCGGTACTCGACTCTAAATGTAATTTAAGCTTATTTTTAAAAGTATTATTTCATAGATTATTGAATAGCTGTTCTCCCACAAATACCACTGTCCTTTTTCCATAGTTTGTCGGTGATACAAACCTTTTTTTTATCGTCAGGGAAATGCTGTTACGCATACCCGCCAGCCGCGGGGGCAGCGGGGGATTATGTGGGACTCCAAGCCTCAAAGACAGAACTCGTCAGGTTTTATAGTAGCAACTATAAAACCTGACGCGTGACGGTGCCCTCCGGTGCCATATGAGTCGGGGACGTGGCGGGTTCACCGTAGGCCGAGAGGCCACAGGCATTCACCGCAATTCGATGATACCTACTAACTAAACCAACTTCCCAAGAGATAAGTGTCATAATAGCAATCCTCGTACCTTCACTTCGAACACATAACCCACCTATGGCGTCTCTATCAAATAATGACACCTTATTTCCTTTCAAAAGGAAAACTGACAATCTTAGCACCGCGAACAGTAATCCCAGTAGAACTGAAAGACTGATCAGTATTCCATTGGTATAAGGCTTAGAATCACCTGACAGGTAGGCATTAGAAAATGCTAGAGGCAGCTAACACGTCATGTGAGGTAGTTGATTGTCCCAGATAGTATGAAAGTAACTTAGCTTCGGATGATAAAGCCTCGCTTTTGAAAGAAGGAAAATAGGTATGCTTTTATATGATATTGTTTGTTTAGAATAAATTACAGTCCTAGAACATAATAAGTTTGCATTTTATAATTGTTTTAAATTATTTCAGACACTTCTTGACTAAACAATTTGTGAAAATTTTGAATTATATTTAAAATGGATATACTCGTAATACGAAAGCAAGTTGAATATTTCTTATAATTATTCATGACTGCCTCGATGTTGTAGTGGCAAAGTTTCTGCCTTACATCCGAGAGATCCTGGGCTCAAATCTCAGGTCGAGCCAAAATTGTTTCTGAGATTTTCTGTCATGAATTTCTCAATAACTGCTCGGAGTCGGGAAGTTGGTGGTGTTACACCCCCGCGCCTCGGTGCGCACGTTAACCCGTTGGTCCTGCGCCTGATCTCTCTCCGGTCATGTCGGATTGCCGTCTCACCGAACTTTGAGAGTGATGGAACAGTGAGTGCACCTGTGTATTGCGCTCACACTTGTGTACTATAATATCTCCTGTGTAGTTGGCTGATCTCTGTTGAGATTAGCCGGCGTGGTCGAAATCGGCCAGAAGGACTATTATAATTAAGTATTCATTAAAAGATTAATGAAGGTAAATACTTACCTCTCATTCGAGACTCGAGTATATTTATGATTGGAACAAATACAAATTGTACAAATTATTAAGCTGGCAATTTCTAGAATCATTTTCCGATTTTTGCGATCAAAATTGGGATGATGACACCTATCTTAAAAATTGTCAAAAACATGGTGTTTAAAAAACCTAGCCCATATGAAGTTAATACAACCAATATATTTCAAAAAAGCTGTAGAAACCAATTTTTAAACACACATACGCAATAAATATTCCGTCAATTGACTCCGATTTCTGACACATGACCGTGAAGTCACAATCATTTATTCCCATACGAAATCTATGGAGGCAGACCGTTTTGACAGATAATAAAAAGTATGTCAACGATTGGTGGTGTCGTCTAGCCAATTGGCAGACTAACTTAATGGTCTAGTCTAGATATTACGTACAGGTCATACATCACTAGAGGTGCTTGTGGCGCAATGGTTGCAGCGCTTTGGTAGTGATACCTAAAGTTAAGCAACCTAAGGCGCGGTCATGTTTGGGATGGGTGACCATTCTGTCCATTTAAGTGTCGTCTATTTACAAGCATCTCCGTGCTTCGGAAGGCACGTTAAGCTGTTGGTCCCGGTTAATATCGATAGATTAGTCTTTAAGCCTGGTCGGAGGCCCTCGGGCGGCTTAATAACATCTGACAGTAAGGTTGGTCACTTACCCTACACACACCCCTCCACCGCACCGCACTGAGCCCGCGTGGTGGAGTATGGTTCGCACCACCTCATAGTTGTGGTGAGGCCTGTGCCCAGCAGTGGGACGTATATAGGCTGATGAGATGATGATCACTACACTACGTACTATAAAGCAAAGTAGCTTCCCGTGTCTGTCCTTACGTCTGTATGTATGTATTGACCGCATGGTGCAGTGGTCTACATGTCGGACTCCTAAAACCAAGGGTCGCTGGTTCGATCCCCGCACAGTACAACCATTATGTGTGCATGAACATATTGTGTGTTAGTACTGGTCTGAGTGTTTCTACGTAAAATATGTATTTGTTTACAAAAGAATTAAGTATTTCTCTATGTTATCCGTTGTTTAGCACCCATATTACAAGCCTCGTAGCTTAATTTGGGACTAGAGAATTGGTGTGATTGTTGTGAAATGTATGCTTTAAAACTACTAAACGGATGTTGATGCAGTTTTTTCATAGAAAGAGTTGGAATTTAAGAGGAAAGTTTGTATACATGTATTATGACATTGACAACACAGCGAGCAGGCAATGTCTTCCGAGTTCACTAGTAACATTATAAAATAAGGAAAAGAAAAAAATAGGAAAATGTACGAGAAAATTAAATTTATTTCCAAATTAATCCCAATAATAATGTATCACAATTAATTCAATTTTAAATTTTAAAAGCCAAAATATTTTTTAAACACGACCGTTTTTACCCTAATTTAGATTAACTAACTGCCAATACATAAGAGCCCCTTTATTAAAAGTATATAATTAAATCAAAATGACCGAAACAAAATTATCACCTGATTGTGACATCGAAATCAAGGAACCTTGGAATATTGTCTTACCAACCATTAGCTACCCACCTCCACCAATTTTTATAATACCCCAATTTGTTGAACCAAACAATTTCACCTCTGAATCGAAACGCCCAATATCACCTACTTAATACAGGGAGCAAGGGGGAGGTGGACACGGACAGGGGCAGGGGCAGGGCATTGGACAGGGGTTCGGTAAGGGCATTGGGCATGGACAAGGGCATGGTGGCGGCAGGTACGGCTGTGGGCTAGGCAAGCTGGCAGGCGTGTAGATGGTGGCTGGGCACGCGCAGGGGGGCAGTGGTCTTCCGATGCAGATGGATGGAGGGCTGACGCAGGGCTGGCCTATGTCGCCGTAGCAGACTGTCGAACCGTCGCACTGGGTTTGGCACCGCCATGGCGCCGCAGCTGCGTAGCTGATCAGAGTAGCTAGAAATGTTTGTTGAGTTTACATTTGTTTAAAGTTTATTTTGTACCATACGCTTATTGTTAATTTGTTTGTGGTTCTATCAATAAATTAAAAAAAATGTGATGAAAATTCCAAATTTTGAATCAAATCAAACATTCCGAATCCTTATGAAAACATGATTTTGTTGAATTATTTTATTTATTTATTCAAGCTTTATTGCACAACTTTGTACAAAAGGTGGACTTTACGCCGTAGGGCATACTCTACCAGTCATACCTTTGGGCTAAGCAGAAACGATTAGTGGGCGGTGCGACAAAATAAATAAAAGAGAAAACACAAAAATAATAATACCAATAATATGACACATGAGATTAAATATAAAATATAACTACAATCAATTTAAATAATTATTACTGCCTTTAAGCAATACCCCCAAAAATATCTTAAAAACTTTTCTCATCTTGTGATTAAGGTGTCATCTAGTTGAGGGAAAGTTTTCATATTCTGTTAGACTAAAATATTTTATCTTGGAACAGTGGAAGTAGAATAAATTAATTAATTAACTTTTTTACTAGTTTTATTAACTAATTTGGTATTTTCCAACAGGACCTTCCCTTCGTTACTTCGTTAAGGTAATCAAATACTTTCACGACTAGTTTGCCTAAATAAGGTAAAAAAAGTTATAAGATCAATTGTTAAAAACCTAATCTGATCTACAGTTTAACTATTACAGTTTAGTTTACAGTTTTCTATGTATAATATGTATTTATTTACAAAAAAAAAGTATTTAAGTATGTTCATCCGTTGTCTAGTACCCATAACACAAGCCTCGTAGCTTACTTTGGGACTTGAGAATTGGTTTGATTGTTATGAAATATTTATTTATTTATTTATAACTAATTAATAAGTAAATCATTTATTTCAAGAACCCACTCATAGAAACATACACAATACAAGGAGATACACAGAAACAATAACACAAAAACACCGTCAAAGTCATAAATTCATAAGTCATTTAATAGGTGGTTGCAACATTTGCATTTGATTCCAATGTAAATAGAAAAAAAATAATTAACAAATTTTAAAAATAAAAAATACTTACCCAATAGTACTAATGCTTTCAAACCCATCATCTTCCCTGTCATACCAATATTCTTTGACGTTGCTTTTTATACTACACTTTACAAAAACAAAATTCGTATTTACACACGCTTCACTTAGTATAACAATTTAACATTGGTGGTAAAACACGTGTTAAATAAGCTAAAAATGTATGAAGAAGAAAAGCGAAATATCGAATCCACAACCATATGTACCATAAAACCGTGGTAACCACTCATTTGAACCAAAGCACATACGTTTACCTAAAAAAACTCCTGTTAAGCAGGTTATGCAGCAAATCAGAGAAAAAATTCTCACTCTCACAAACTAGACTATAAAATAAATTACGAAAACTTGCCAAAAAAAACTTAACTTTTCTATATTTGATGGAATCAGGCTTTTACTTTGCGAAATTCCATGACTAAAGCTAAAAAAGAGAATTATTTTGCTTTTAATTTCCACTAAACGACGCCAGCGCAAGAACCCAAATACATCCAACTTGAAAAAACTAGAGCTGGAAGTCACAGAACTTATAACACAACTCACAACGTGACACAGAAGATGCACCTGGAAACGCAACACTGACACCAACAAAACACTCGACGCGTGTCGCCACTACACGCGGCATCCTCAGGAGATGTTAAGGCTTCGACAGACTAAGTTTAGTGGAAATTTAAAGCAAAATGTTTCTCTTTTTCAGCTTTACTTAACTTTTCTCCTCAAATGTGTTCTGTCGAGTAGACGTTCTATTGACCCTGAGTTATAGAAATAAAAGCACTCTAAAGAAAAAAAAAAAAATTTTTCAACTTATAGCTTTTATGTAAAATGCATGATTTAATTACAGACAAACACCGAGACGTATGAGAATAAATACATATAAAACGAAAAAAACAAGCTTGTAATAGTACATTATGATATAATGGCGGTTAGTTGATAATTACAGTCGAGGCGAAATTGCTATTAGATAGCAGAGGCTGTAATTTTTAAAGCACACGTATGTCATACGACGTTTTATAAAAACAAATTGCGAGGAAATAAATACAATTGAATGAGGCTGTAATTTTTATGTATGTCATACGACGTAACGTGTACGAGTAAATAAAAAAATCATAAAAACAATACAGCGAAAAGAAAAAGCGCGCGAAATAATTTTTACTTGTCCACAAATTAGTGATGCGCGCGCACAAGTAAACGTTTTTTATTGCGAAAGTACATTACTTAATATTTTTGTGTTTTTGTTATAGATAAATTGTTGTAATTATTTTTTCAAAATTAATTGTATTAAAAAAATTGAATGTTTATTTTTTGTATTTTTTCCCCTAAAGTTATTTTTTTGCGTTTACATTAGTACATTGCAGCACTCGCTCGTCCTACATTACAATAATGCACAAGTGCGTGATGAAATACATTAAGACATTGGTGTAATAAATCGGCAAATTGGTGTAATTACAGTCACTTTACGAGCAAATGTATTATAAAATAGCTAAGCACACCTCACTGGCAAGAAACTGTGCCACTCCTGTTTAAACATGACTCAGATCTCCCTTTAATTGGTATAATTACCTACTGTAGTATAATTTTAACAAGACCATATCAAGAACTTACAACTCTTACAACATAGCTAGCGGCAAGTCATCATGTCTAAGTACTTGTCATACAACTCAAATTAGACATAACATGTTCTCTATTTTGTAGCATAGCTGCCTAGGTATCTTACCTACTTGTATGTGAGAGATCTCCGGTCATGTCGGATTGCCGTCTCACCGAACTTTGAGAGTGATGGAACAGTGAGTGCACCTGTGTACTGCGCTCACACTTGTGCACTATAATATCTCCTGCGCAGTTGGCTGATCTCTGTTGAGATTGGCCGCCGTGGTCGAAATCGGCCAGGAGGACTATTATTATTACTTGTATGTACTGTATCTTAAAAGTAATATGTGTAAACTATTGGTTCTACTTAAAGAATAGGCTTGCTTCCACTATGAAATAAATATTTTAAAACTGATTTTCTAAAAAATTAAATTAAAAATTTCAAATCCCCTTTCATTAATATTTTATGCAGTTTGTATTTGATTTTTAATTGAAATTCAATCAATAAATATAGTCACTAAGTCGGCAATGCACGTGATGTCGTCAAAGTGTGTTATTCCCATACAAGCTCTATGGAGACAAGAGTTTTGACGGTTGATAAAAAGTACGTCAACGATTGGTGGTGTCAACTACCTTATTACTGTACTTAAAATTTCTAACTATGTGTAAACTAGTAGACCTACTTAAAAAATTGCATTAAAATCAGTTGAGTAGTTTTAGAGATCTAAGCATACATACATACAGACATAGGGACGAGGCGGGAAGCCTGTAATAATATTGTATGTCTGTTTAGACAGGTCACAGTGAGACGTCACTTTAATTAAGAGCTTCATGTACCTGTGTTCCACAATAAATAAATTTGATTTGATTTGATTTTGAAGCGACTTTGCTTTGTACTATGTAGTAAAGATCGTTAGTTTAAAATTTACATACATTGTGACGTGTTATCGACTACCTAGGGTACAGCCTAGATAGATGCCCAGTGGTATAGATGACCCGATTTTAACTGCATTAGTTTCGCAGATAAATTCGATTACTTTTTTCATATCAATCAAAAGAATCTCTTACTCTGTCTAAATTGACTCAGTTGTATGTCTCGTAGCGACAGCATGCAATGCCAAAATGAATTCAAAGATTTCGGAGGACAGATGCCCATTTTTCCGGTGAGTCATCTATCCCAAAAGCAATTTATATGGGTCGAGCATCTGTATGGGATAGATATTACAAAATTTAGAGGTCCGCAAAAGTCCCTAATACTTTGAATATATCGAAGACGATGTTTTTTTACTTTTCATAAATTTGTAGACAAAATTCCCAAGAATAAATTTGTTTCATAAATAAATTGTTTTTTTTATTATTGAAGTTATAGAGCGATTTCGAAAAGTGGGGCATCTATCCCGGTTTTACCCTATGGATCCAAGTAAGGCAGACGACACACTTGCAGTATACTGTCACCACAACTCCCGACTGTCAGCAATAGGCATGATGACACCTATCTTAAATATATTCAAGACCATGGCGTTTAAAAATCATAGCCCCTACGAAGTTAATACAAAAACAAAACCAATTTGAAACACACAAAAAAAAAAAAAAAATTCAATAAATGGAAACGGTACCAAACGGTGGCGCACGACAGCGAGCGCTGATACGGCTCCATAGGCTAGATGGCGCTGGAAGCCTAGTACCGCACATGAACGCGGATTTATAGGATTTCGATCTAGAATAATATAGATAGACAAATCAAGATGATGTCTATCGGACCTCGGTCCCCGACCATAACACCCGGTGTTAGGAAGCGCTTCCCCTTAGCTTCCTAAATCTAAATCTGTTGCGCCAAAAGACTTATTCGTACACCATGAAAGAATACAAAATGTTAATAGACTATATAATAATACGAGATAGTTTTAAATGCCAGTAAGCCAGCCAAAAAATTGGTTAATACAAAATTAGCCTTTTACCTATTGCCTTCTTCTTTACCCTGCAAGCATTTCGTCAGCCTCTGATGTTTCTGTTTACAAAAAGCTGTAGAAACCAATTTTGAAACACACAAAATTCAATAAATATTCGTTCAATAGGCTTGTTTCCACTATGAAAGAAATATTCAAAAACTGATTTTCTCTAAAATAATTCATAATTTCAGATGCCTTTACACTAATATTTTTCTGCAGTTCGTATTATTTGATTTTTAATTGGAATTCAAATGATTATTAGTCACTCAGTCGGCATTGCACGCGATGACGTCAAAGTGTGTTATTCCCATACAAGCTCTATGAAGAAAAGCGTTTTGACAGTTGATAAAAAGTACGTCAACGATTGGTGGTGTCAACTACCGTATTGACTTAGATTTCTGATACACTACTGTGACGTCACGTTTTTGTATTCCCATACAAAATCTATGGAGGCAGACCGTATTGACAGATGATACTATGTATAGGTATGTCAACGAACCAATGTCAAAAACCCGCGTCAAAAAATCAAATCAATCTGGGGTAAAACGTCTCTAATAATAACTGAGGAAAATTAAGGAAAATAAAATATACAACAACATCACATACATTGATCTAACTCCGTGATAAGAAGCTAAAGCACTTGTTTTACAGATATCAGAATCAACAGTGGTATTACAAATAAACTTAAATAAATACATATAACACCCAGACCAGTACAAACAGACATGTTCATGCACACAAATGTTTGTACAGTGCGGGGATCGAACCCGCGACCTCTTGGTTAATAGTCAACTTCTTGACCATTACACCAAAGTGGTTGTCATAACTATCTCCGTAAATGCTTAAACTAAAATAAATGTATGGCCATTCTTGTATTCATTCAATAGGGATTCGTTTTCTCTTTATCCTCATGTTATTGGGTAACGAGTTCCGATATCTATCCGTGGGTGATATTGATGGAACAAGGTTATTTTGAGTGGGAACAAATTGTATAAAGGTGGTCTTACACAGGCGGTTTTTTAAAATATATATTTTTTTGAAAAAAAAAAATGTTATTCGAAAAGATATAATACTTTAAAAAGTCTTTTCGGCTCCGGTCATCAGGAAGGAATCCTCCCTGATGATCGGAGCCGAAAAGAATTTTCTAAGAGTTATTTGTCTTTTCGAATTTACACATAGCGTTGTGAACGCAAAGAAAACCTAATAAATTAAAGTTATGTTCTTGTTTTTTTTTTTTACTTTCTGTCGGTGAGGCAATTACTTTTTATAGCTAGTCGTCATCGTATTGCTTAATGTAGTCGTGTCGTTAATTTTGCAAGTTGGCTGATATTGAGCAAATTTCGTACCTAGGCCATGTATGTTTGACAGAATAGCGAAGATTTAAGCAATTTAATTACCTACCAAATTGATTATTATTAATAATGTGAAATTAAAACATACTTAAAGAAAAATGGACTGCCACATGTGGGAGTCGAACCCGCACCTCTCGTAAGCCAGGCGATTGCTCTCCCAATAGAGCTACCGTGACACTAACTCATCGATTATAATTTCTTTTCTTCCTTTTTATTTCTTTCTTCGAAGTTCTCTTTAGGCTGCAGCCAGCCATGATTGGAAAATATATTATTTCTCTCCCAATTCAATATTCTCGATAGTTTTCCAGATTTAAAATAGCCGGACGCCCCCGGCTAGATAAATACAGACGACCTGAAGAAGGCAGCTGGTAGTGACTGGATCCAAAGAGCGGGAAATCGTGCGCTGTGGCGCTCCTTGGGGGGAGGCTTATGTCCAGCAGTAGACTGCAACAGGCTGATATGATATGATGAAATCACTAAAGCTCTCCAGAAAAAGGTCAGCTAAATGGTATCTTATCAGTCCCTGACTGAGGTTAGGCTAACCCAGGGTTTTTCAAGTTATTGCGGATAATGCCTGTGGCCTGTCAGCCTACGGTGAAACTGCCACGTCCCCGACTCACATGGCACACCGGAGGCAACCGTCAGGTTTTAAGTGGGTAGACGGGTTCTCTCTCTGAGGCCTGGAGTCCCACAAAACCCCCAGCTGTCCCCGCGGCTGGTGGGTATGAGTAACGGCATTTCCCTGACGTTAAAAAAGACAACGGCTTTAATTAATTGAATTTAGAATAATTATTTATTGACATTGTTAATGTTTGTTTATTTTACCCTATTGTATTTGCATGCTAACAGTTTTGGCAAGACATGTGCACTGTATTTATTGTAACATTAGTATCTCATTAGCCTATATAAGTCCCACTGCTGGGCACAGGCCTCACCTCAACTATGAGGTGGTGCGAGCCATACTCCACCACGCGGGCTCAGTGCGGATTGGTGGAGGGGTTGTGTGTAAGGTAAGTGACCAACCATACTGTCAGATGTTATTAAGCCGCCCGAGGGCCTCTGACTAGGCTTAACGACTAATATCTATTGATATTAACCGGGACCAACCGCTTAACGTGCCTTCCGAAGCACAGAGATGCTTGCAAATAGACGTCACTCTAATAGTCAGAATGGTCACCCATCCCAAACATGACCGCGCCTTAGGTTGCTTAACTTTTGGTATCACTACCAAAGCTCTGCAACCACTGCGCCACAAGCACCTGACGTAACATCAGTATACCATGTTCTTATGCAAATAAAGAATTATGGACTAAAGGTTTTTGCAAGTTGAAGTTTTTAATATGAAGCATAGTAGATCACTGGAGCATCCATAATATAATAATAATTATGATTTAATTACCTAAACAAACTGTTACGTAAGAAATTCCTTCGAAAAACATTTTGTAACCACACACTAAATCAAAACAATTTCACGTGACATTATCATAACTGCTGCGTTTATGAATATCACTTATTTAATAAAAAAAATACTCAAAAAAAACATCGAATATTTATAAAAAACTGTATCTAATTATATTTTCTGGTCACTAATGTTGTAGTTTCGGTAAGTGGACGCAAATCGTATGGAAATTGTTTTTTAAAAACTTTTGAGAAAAATTCTAACGATGTTTTTGGTATAAATATTGGGCGATTTGAATTCGGAACACACACGGTTGTCAACATGGGGCGACAGACGGCGTTGGGTGTATTAGGTGAGTTGGAAAAAGACCTAAAATTATTTTGTACGTAATAATAAAATATTACGTTTCATCAGCCCTAAAAATACATTTTCAGTTTTTGTTTAGCAGTTTTTGCATAAAATAATCACAGATACGAAGATTTAACAATTGATATTACTTATGTACAATGTCCTCTGTTGCAAAACGAAAAAAAAATAAGCCAAAATAATAAAAAAATTGTTTTTTTTTTTACCAATTGAAAAATTTTGGTACGATTTATTGGTTACTCTCAACTCAACTCAACTTCATTTATTTACTTCGAAACACGGTACATATACAGATTTACATTACATTTATAGTAAATTTTATTTATTTCATTAAGTAGAGAGAGAGAGAAGAGGGAGAGAGATCATGAAAAGAGTTTTTTATTTTTTATTCTCAAAAATAATTGGGACTTTTACCAATGGTAATGCCAGTCCCATCATACCCTAATACATATGTACATACACAAATGGAATTATATAATACAAAAAAACGGATTCAAAGATGCCTGGACACCATTTTACACACTAGTTTTGCTGCTACATGTAAAGAGTTGAGTTAGGATGGTAGGTTTCATAGTGACATTTGTCAGAATAGCCCTGGACTACCTACCCTTGACGGCTCTGCTAATAATTTCCAGTCACCTTGTATATTTAAATTTTATTGCACCGTGATACAATTGGCGGATTTAATGCCACGAGGCATTCCCTACTTTTTAACCAAGTGTAGTACAGTCAAGTGTAGGTGTCATTATGAACACCTGACGTCTCCACTTTGTACGCGTGTTACGCATCGCACACTAGAAACAATCATTAATTCATTTATTTCAGGTTACTAAGACTCATAATAGTGACCATACAAAATAATAAAAAATTAACAAATATTCATAATTAAATTATATAAATAAATAACAGTGATTAATAAAAAAAAACATAAGAGAAATTAATTTTAAAAATTACATTAAATAAAATTGAATTAAAATTTACTTAAACATTAAAACATTTATGATAAAAAAGAAAAAAATTACATTTCTAAAAAAAATATTTATTTTTTCCAGCGCTTATAGCATCGACGTTGGGGGCGCCGGCGCCGCAATTCTGCCCGTGCCCGTTCGATCCGTGCCCGTCGCCGTGCCCGTACGATCCGTGCCCGTCGCCGTGTCCATGCCCGTGCCCGTGCCCATGCCCGGATCAGCCCCCCTGCCCGTGTCCTAACCCCTGTGACCCATGCACGTCTGCGCCGCCTAGTAAGTATTATCATAACCTCCAAAGCTGCAAAAGAGTATTATTTTGCTTTAAATTTCCACTAAACGACGCCGAGCGCTCGTAGTCTGTCGAAGCGACAACATCTCCTGAGGATGCCACGTGTAGTGGCGAAACGCGTCGAGTGTTTTGTTGGTGTCAGTGTTGTGATACCAGGTGCATCTTCTGTGTCACGTTGTGAGTTGTAGGTATTGTAAGTCCTGAGACTTTCAGCTCTAGCTTTTTCAGGTGATTACAGTTGGATGTATTTTGGTTCCTGCGTTGGCGTCGTTTAGTTGAAATTTAAAGCAAAATAATACTCTTTTTCAGCTTTAGTCATGGATTTCCGCAAAGAACGCCTGTTTCCTATCATAACCTCCAGTCGTATCGGCCTTTCGACGCCTACTTCTGATCATGAGCCTCCCTCATCCCTGATGGCTACATCCGCAACTACGGACAACGGCTTAGAAAAAAGGGAGTCAGGGTCAGATCTCAGTTAAATGGCTAAAATGTGGGTTAGGTTAATCAACTGTCGGTTATCACATAAGAGGGTTTCCGTCTCTTCCATCTGTGTCCATGCCTGGATTAGCCCCCTGCTCATGCGATCCTTGCATGTCTGTGCTGCTTAGTAAGTACATAGTTCTTTCGGTTATATTAATCGTTTCTTCAAAGATCTTAGGTGCCGGGAGTAGCCTCTTGCTCATGACCTAGCTCCTGCGACCCATACACATCATACTGTGCCAAGTCAGCGCCTACAGACTCGAACGGCTCCGAAAGCACTGTCACCGCCAACTTAAAAAAGATACTCAGAGACAGATCCCTGGTGGGTTCAATCGGATATTTTTATGTAGTTACCTGTGTATTGCTTCAGTAGGTTAGTCAATTGTACTTATGAGTTATTGTTTTGTGTCAAAATTAACAATTGGCCTGATACGGTTTTTAAGGGCAGTAACTTGGCATTGGTTTATACGTGCCGCAGCACGTTTTGCAAAAGAGTAGTTGATTCAACAATGACGGAACAAGAGCGCAATTTTATTGACACTTGATTTTTTTTCAGCACCTTGTGGCACCGGACCCATAAAGGTCTTGCTGCAACGGTCAAACATGGCGGAGAGGCTCACCCAGGCCGGCTTCCGGCAGATCCCGGTTCCTGGAGGCAACATCTTCGTGGCACCATCCCCCGATGTCATCATCCAGCCACCTCCTATCCTGGTCAGGCCACGACCCTTGGGTCCGATCACACCACCTTCCATGGTCGTCACTCCATCGCCGATACATGATGTGACAGTCAGACCTATCGTGGTCAGACCTGCGCCGATTGCAGCAGTGCAACCACCTCCAATTGTAGTCAGACCTCCCCCTCTAGGCCCGATTCAGCCTCCTTCCATAACTGTCAGGCCACCAAGGCCAAAGCCGATTCAACCACCACCGATCACGATAACTCCACCTCAAGGTCAACCCATCACTCCGCCTCAGATCGTGGTGAGACCACCTTCCCCTGCTAACATCCAGCCACCGACTATAACTGTCACTTCTGACATCTTCAGTCGCGGAGCCGCCAACTGGGGAGGTCAGAACTCGGGTGCATCCAACTGGAATGCCCAAAATGGGGGTCAAAGCAACTGGGCAGGTGCTAATGGCGGCCAATCCGATTGGGCGGCTTCTAATGCAGGTCAATCGAACTGGGGGGGTCAAAACGTGAACGGGGGTGATTGGGGTCAGCAACAGCAACAGCAAAACGATCCGTGCAACCCCTGCGATCCGTGCAACCCCTGCAATCCGTGCAACTCAATGCCAGACCCTTGCCAGCCCCCATGCTCTTATTAAATAGTGTTGTAAAAAGTAGCCGTATCTACCGACAAACTTTTTGTGAAGTATGTTTCACGGCATCTTTATGAGAAGTATTACCATCTTTTAAGGTCATTTTACGATTTGTGAATCAACACTACAGTTAAGGGATAAAGGGTTACTTAGCCAGAGTGCAAAAAAACCTTTTAAGTTTGATATCATGAACTGTCGGGCAGTAAGAAGGTTAAACTGAAAAAGCATATAATCAGACAAAAAGGTCACCTTATAATAACTTGTGGCACCTGAGCATTTTTTAACCCCGGACCCAAACTATGGCACCAACGTTGGCCGAAAAACCTATCACCAAATGAGTGGAACCAAAAAAGCACCAATCTAAGTGCATTTTTCTAGTAGCGTTCATTTTCTGGCCAACTTTTTGTCCAACGTGAGGAACCGGGTAAATGGGCAAAGATGATCTTTATGACTAATAAACATTTTCCTATCTTTGTGTCAATGAATGATTATCAATGTGAAGTCAGTTTGACTTTATAGAATGGGGAAACCACTTTTTTGTTACAGTAATTTCCATACATTGACATGCTTTTAAAGTTACTTACGCGGCTCAGAGATGGCGTTGCTTGCAAATACATTGCGACGGCGACTTTGCGTCATGGTTAGCCAAGTTTTTAGCAATGTCCAAGTAAAAGTGGTTTCTTAAGATCAGGTTTATCTGCTGCCCTAAGGATTTAGCAAGACTTTCGATTGTTTAAAGGTTTTATTTGTATTTAAGGGGCCTACCATGTAAAAAGTTGCAACTTTGCTATCTTTTTACAAGTACCTACTGGTTTGGTTATAATCTATTAATATTAAATCAAAAGGATCTCCATAACTCAAAACGACGACCATGGCATTTTTCATACTGGACTGTTATATCGAATATATTGTAAATAAAAAAACCCCGTAACTTATTTTTAGTCAGCGTAAATGTATGCAAACGTAGCTTAGTATATATGTATTGTATTATAAATGATGTTGTAATAGCAATTTCTTTTTTTTATTTTCATTTAACTTTCCTTGAAAAAAATACATCTGGATACCTACCTATAACAAGAAGTTTTAGGCTTCATTTTGAATGACACTTATAGTTTAACCACTTTTTTCTTTCAATCCGTAAAAAAGAGCCACTAAGATTAGACATAATAAGATAAATCAAAAGATATGTTTAATCATTTACTAGGTCCAATAAAACACTGGAATCCGTTAAGGTTAAGGTTCTCGGTAGCTCAGTGGTCAGAGCATTTAACCGGACTTCCAAAGGTCGGGAGTTCGATTCCTCCCCGATGACCGGAGCCGAAAAGAATTTTTTAAGTGTTGTCTTTTCGAAATTAAAAAAAAATGCGTTGTAAACGCAAAAAATACTCAACAAATAAAACTAGAATAGTTATTAAAAAACGCGTTTTTAATAACTATTCTTCTGTTAGTGACTATTTAATTTAAAAATAATAAATATTTATTAAAATTAGTAAGTTATTGTTAAAAACTTTACATGATTAATTTATTTTGAAATACACCAGTTTAAATGACTAGGTAGATCAATGAATCAAACATTTCTTTGTACATTTCTTGTGCAATTAAGTTTCAAATAACTTCTAAAACCAAAGGTCGCGGGTTCGATCCCCGCACAGTACAAACTTCGATGTGCATGAACATGTGTGTTTGTACTGGTCTGGGTGTTTTCTATGTATAATATGTATTTATTTACAAAAAAAAAGTATTGAAGTATGTGTATCCGTTGTCTAGTACCCATAACACAAGCCTCGTAGCTTAATTTGCGACTAGAGAATTGGTGTGATTGTTGTGAAATATTTATAAAATTTATTAAATAAATAAACAGACCTTAAAAGAGCACAAACTCTAGTTTAACAAATCAAATTCGAGGTAATGCTAGGTCACTTTGCTTACATAAAAGCCAACTTTGCAGACAACGGTATATTGTGTAAACAGATAGTCAAAATACGATACAGTAAATTTCTTATATATAACCTAAGCCAAAAAGTACCTAGCGTGAGTTAGCTACGACCAGCGCCATCTGTTGGCACATTTTAGAACCAACTTGTGACGTAATGTTGTTATTGATCGTACATATATCGTATTATTAAGTAGATAGTATATTTATTAAGTTTTTTTGGCGTTTACAACGCTATTTTTAAATTTGAAAAGATAACACTTAAAAAGATTCTTTTAAGTGTTTTATCGAGGGAGGATCCTCCCTGATGACCGGAGCCAAAAAGATTTTTTTAAGTGTTATATCTTTTCGAATTTTTAGATAAGTAGTATAATTAATTTTCAATTTTCACTTGACGATGAAGACTTTTGCAAACGGTTGTTAGAATTTCAACACATCAGACCTCATTATATATTCATTATCATTATATATTATATTGAAAGAAATAATATATTAAAAAATACATATAGTAACTCGATCCTACCTACCACATACGTACTTACTCTATGTTCTCAGACCGACACACACTCCACTGGTTTTTATCAAGCGAACATCAAACTTGCCAAAACAAACTCCTCACCAATCATTTGATTAAAATAAAACACGGAAGATCGCCACTTGGCGCTTGATCAATGCCAGGAGTGATGCGTCATCTTGCTTGGACGCCACTAACTTTATTATACGAATACAAAAATCTTTATTGTTACATTTCAGTTTTTACAATGTGTCAGTTTGGTTCCTACTTTTGAG
The DNA here is from genome assembly GCA_963921415.1 of Pyrausta despicata. Lineage (NCBI taxonomy): Eukaryota > Metazoa > Arthropoda > Insecta > Lepidoptera > Crambidae > Pyrausta > Pyrausta despicata. Next base: position 7,741,501 of record OY992874.1, read on the forward strand.
TATATCAACACGTAACAGGGAGTGCCGCTCCTTCTTAACAACACGTACATTAATTACTATGTCAAAACATAAAGCATTAAAATTACCTATTTACTGAATTGTACATTGATTTTTATTTTTATTTGGGATAAGTTTGCTCTTGACCCAAGACTAAGCCTAATGAGGCAAAGACTGAGTCTACGATGAAGCGAGCTCACCTAGAAGATCCTAGAAGAATTTCAATTAAAGTTCTTTATTTTATTATTATATTTTTGTAAAGATCGAATTTTTCTTCTTCTAATGATGAGTATTTTTCCATTCTGGCACGGGTCTCAACCAAGCGTCAAAGCCTGTAGTGCTTTTGACTGCCTCGTTGGTGAAGTGGCAAAGTTTCTGCCTTACATCCGAGAGGTCCTGGGTTCGAATCCCAGGTCGAGCTAAAATTGTTTCTGAGATTTTCTGTCATGAATATCTCAAACAGCTCGGAGTCGGAAAGTTGGTGGTGTAACACCCCCGTGCCTCGGTGCGCACGTTAAGCCGCTGGTCCTGCACCTGATGTATCTCCGGTCATGTCGGATTGCCGTCTCACCGAACGTTGAGAGTGATGGAACAGTCAGTGCACCTGTGTATTGCGCTCACACTTGTGCACTATAATATCTCCTGCGTAGTTAGCTGATTTCTGTTGAGATTGACCGCCGTGGTCGAAATCGGCCAGAAGGACTATTATTATTATTATTAGTGCTTTACTAGACATTAATTTAAGGCGAGTGTTGAGAGTAGTAACTTTTTTGAAGATATACATTACTTTTTGAAATCGTTTAAAAGTTTCAAGGCATTGCATCAGCAGCTAAAGAACCACTCTTGTTGAAAAAAATGCTTTAAGAATTATAATTAGTATCTTATTTCCATTTTTTTAGATTATGTCTTCCGATTGTTATTTTAATCAAAGCCACATAGTTTGTTCACTATTCCAGTCACGAGCGCAAACACTTCGTTAGATATACGTGAGGTCTGTTACAGATATGTTACAAACTTGAAGATTTCTTGTTACAACGAGATAACAGATGTTATGAAGACGTAAGACAGGTAAGTGTTCGAATAAGGAATGATTTTATTCTTTGTCTTACCACAACCACATTTGACGAACACTTTGGTGTAATGGTCAAGAAGTTGACTATTAAACAAGAGGTCGCGGGTGCGATCCCCGCACTGTACAAACATTTTTGTGCATGAACATTTCTGTTTGTACTGGTCTGGGTGTTATATGTATTTATGTAATGTTTTGTAATACATGAATAAATTAATTTAAAATATATATACAGGGTTACTGGTAGGTAACTCGACGTATTCCTTAAAAAGAGACAAAGAAGAGGGAATCAGCAACAAAAAAGGTTCCATCGACTAGGGGTTAGAAACAATTGGCTAGACGACACCACCAATCGTTGACATACTTTTTATTATCTGTCAAAACGGTCTGCCTCCATAGATTTCGTATGGTAATAAATGATTGTGACGTCACGGTCATGTGTCAGAAATCGGAGTCAATTAACCGAATATTTATTGCGTTTTGTGTGTTTAAAAATTGGTTTCTACAGCTTTTTTGAAATATATTGGTTGTATTAACTTCATAGGGGCTATGTTTTTTAAACACCATGTTCTTGACAGTATTTAAGATAGGTGTCATCATCCCAATTGATTTTTAAAATATCGTGCTTTTAAGATTGCGAAATTTCATGTTAAAGAGACTTAGGTAAGGTGCTATATTTTGTAATTTTTCGACCCCTACCCTACCCTTCGTTGGTGGGACCTTTACTATAACTCTTTTGAAGGAATACGTCAAGTTACCAATAACCCTGTATATTACAGATTAGTCCAAAAGTTTTACTGGCAATAAGTCCACCTTTTTAACCAAGTTCAAGACGACGACGGTTTGGTCCACAGGTCGGACTTCTAAAACCTAGGGTGGCGGGTTCGATCCCCGCACAGTACAAGCATAATTAGTGTGCATGAACATGTGTGTTTGTACTGGTCTGGGTGTTTTCTATGTATAGTATGTATTTATTTACAAAAAAAAAGTATATAAGTATGTTTATCCGTTGTCTAGTACCCATAACACAAGCCTCGTAGCTTTATTTGGGACTAGAGAATTGGTGTGATTGTTGTGAAATATTTATTATTATTATTGTTAAAGTACTTATATCATACTTCTTCTTCTTCTACAGCCTGTGGTGACCCATAGTCGGGTATAGGCCTCTTCATGAGCACGCCAAGTGTTGCGGTTCCGTGCCAATCGCATCCAGCCCCTCCCTGCCACTTTTGCGATGTCATCGACCCAACGGATGGGTTGTCACCCGACTTTTCGACGTCCCAACCAGGGTCCACTCCACTCAGCAACCTTAAGGGGCCACCTGCCATCTGTTCTGCGGGCCATATGGCCAGCCCATCTCCACTTTAATCTGGACACTTTTAGGGCTATGTCGGTCACTTTTGTGCGTTCCCGAATATATCATACACATTAGGTTTACTTAGTAAGTCAGTTGATGTTAAGAAATCCCTGTTAAGTGCCAAAAAAGTTTCCCTCCGTCACAGATAAGACAAACAATAGGCCTCTTTATTGCACTCGGGTAATAAAACTTAGTCTCAGCCTATTGTGTTCATAAGACGTCTAGACTCAATTCCAGACAGATATATTTTGGAAAGTGTGTTGTTTATTTGATGGTGGATGGGTATTGTTGTTTTTGTGATATACATTTTAGTCCAGTGTTTCAATAAGGGCATGAAATAAATAAATAAAAACTACTTACGGCCGTTTTCTATGTTCTTTCTACTTTTGACTTTAAGTTAGATATGAAATAAATGATTTTTTTTTGTTAGCCTACATCATCCCACTGCTGGGCAAAGGCCTCCCCCAAACCTGTCCACCGATCCCTGTCTAGGGCCAGAGTTTGCCAATCCGGTAAATATTTTGCCAAATCGTCGCACCATCTCTTTCTAGGCCTTCCCCTTCGGCGATAGCCGTCCGAAGGCACCCACTGTGTAACGATACGGGCCCACCTGTCGGGATGCATCCTACACACGTGGCCGGCCCACTCCCACTTCAACTTGACAGTCTTCTCGCCTACATCCGATACGTTGGTTTGCGAGCGAATGTCAGTACAGTAAAAGGACTGACAGAGTTAGAAATAAATATTATAAGTAACTAATAATAAAATTAGTTTATTTCTTACCACAAACAAGTATCTAATGTAAAAAAAAAATTATCAAGTTAAGAATATGGTACACAACTTGTTTATGGAGACTGGTGATCTATGATAAGTATAATATGATACTTATGTAAATGTTAACAGAACACCAGGTCTCTACCCTCAGGCAATAGTCCTCTTGGCCGATTTCGACCACGGCGGCCAATCTCAACAGAGATCAGCCAACCGGAGAGAGATCAGGCGCAGGACCAACGGGAAGTTGGCGGTGTTACACCCCCGTGCCTCGGTGCGCTTGGTCCTGCGCCTCATCTCTCTCTGGTCATATCGGATTGCCGTCTCACCGAACTTTGAGAGTGATGGAACAGTGAGTGCACCTGTGTGTTGCTGTTAAGATTGGCCGCCGTGGTCGAAATCGGCTAGGAGGACTATTACAATTACGATTTTTGAAACATGTTTTGTAATAAGACGGTATACGAGTATTTATTAATCTCTTTCTGTATTGCACATACATAAAAGAAAAACCAATTAACACGACACGACTGCTTGTGTACAGAATAGGCGGTCTTATCAGAGAGACAGCCGTCCTTTTGCGTATTAGATCATTATTTACAGAAAGGCAAGAGTTTTCTTGCAAAAGTCATACAGAAGGTATCATTGTGTAAGTAAAATGATATTAACTTGGTAAGTTTCCCTTCACTACATAAGTATAAAGCAAAGTCTTGTCTGTATATAATATGTTTATCTTTAAAAGTAGGGGATCAACGGATTTTGATGCAGTTTTTGCTATAGATTTTTTTTAAATAAATAAATATACAACAACATCACATACATTGTCCTGAATCCGTGGTTAGTAGCTTAAGCACTTGTGTTACAGATATCAGAATCAACAGTGACATTACAAATAAACTGAAATAAATACATATAACACCCAGACCAGTTCAAACAGACATTTTCATGAACACAAATATTTGTACAGTGCGGGGATGGAACCGTCTTGGTGACTAGTCAACAGTTTGACCATTACACCAAGGTGGTAGTCAGTTTAATTAAAAAGCTAGACGTGTCATTGAATGGCGTTGTTTAGTGAAAGAGCTAGTAGTTTGATTGAACGGCTAGTTCAACCATGTGGCTGCAACATATAAACCAAGTGATCTCCAATCAACTCTTCTCTCATCAGCCTTTATACGTCCCACTGCTTGGCACAGGCCTCACCTCAACTATAAGGTTGGGGCGAGCCATACTCCACCACGCGGGCTCAGTGCGGATTGATAAGGTAAGTGACCAACCTTACTAAAAGATGTTATTAAGCCGCCCGAGGGCCTCTGACCAGGCTTTACGACTAATATCTATCGATATTAACCGGGACAAACAGCTTAACGTGCCTTCCGAAGCACGGAGATGCTTGTAAATACACGTCACCTAAACAGAATGGTCACCCATCCCAAACATGACCGCGCCGTAGGTTGCTTAACTTTAGGTATCACTACCAAAGCGCTGCAAACAACGCGCCACAAGCACCTCCAATCAAACATTAGTCTTTTAATTAGTCTCAACCTTATACACATTAAAAGCACATTTATATAAAAAAAACCTTAAAGATTTTTTTAACCAAGATACGTTTTAAAAGTAGCAGTGGCATAAGCTATCTGGATGATATATTTGAAACTGATTACGTTTTAGTAATAAATGGTCGGCCATTCTTAATGCACGGGAAAGGAATTTAAATAATGTAGATTTAACGAATTTTGGAGGTATTTGAAACGGGGGTCAGGTCTTAGGACCAGCGCACACTAGCGGCAAACTGTCGTCGCGACACGCGACTGTTAGCGTGTCATTCGCTGCGGCCAAATTGCTGTCAGTATGTCGCAGGTGAACCCTGGGCCTCATACTAATACCAAAAAAATGTTTGAAGTATTTACAAATGAAAAGTAAGCTGCTGACATTTTTCAGTTGGGTTTTGTTTTCCTTTCCATCAGAATTCCGTGATTCTTTCGTTTTCTTCCAACAAATCTTTTTAAATAAAAGCTACATGACCCGGCAAACGTTTTTGCCATATAAATTGGGATGAAGACACCTATCTTAAATATTTTCAAGATCATGGCGATTAAAAAACATAGCCCCTATGAAGTTAATACAACCAATATATTTCTAAAAATCTGTAGAAACCAATTTTTAAACACACAAAACGCAATAAATATTCTGTCAATTAACTCCGATTTCTGATACATGACCGTGACGTCACGATCATCTATTCCCATACAAAATCTATGGAGGCAGACCGTTTTGACAGATAATAAGAAGTATGTCAACGATTGGTGGTGTCATCTGGCCAATTATCGTGGACCACCCTTATTACTAAGGGATATAAATAATAGATGTTGGCTATTGCTTCTCAGACCTACTCAATGTGCTCACAAAATTTCATAAGAATCAATCAAGCCGTTTCGGAGGAGTAGGCGTATAAATATATAAATGAATCCGCGCAATGTAGGTATGTACGCACATAACTTCAGACCGACTGCTCCAAATAACTCCAAATAACTCCAAACAAGGTTTTTAATATTTAAAAAAAGACTTATTTTTCTCTTAAACCCACGGGGTCCTCGAGTAACAAATACTTATATGAATTAAAAAGGAAAATGTTACAAGAAAAACGTAAGACACGTATTACCCAAATCAAAACGTTTTTAAACCGTTATTTTTATAACAGAATAAAAATCAAAGTGTTACTAAAAACCAGAAATAATAAAAAAAACTTTTTTATAACCATTTAAAAATACGTTACGCTTATATTCGCGTCTTAAAACCATAAATTATTATCGAAAGCTACAAAAAAAACATTTGAAAATATTTGCGATAAAAAAATATTTGAGAACGCTTCTTTTCATACTAAATTCATCAAATCATAACCATTTTTTTGGCATAACACGAAACATTATTGTTACATTTCAAACTTAACAACAGTTAAAATAAAGAACATTTTTGCAATTAACTTTTTGGAGATATGACGTTGTATAAATTGAAATTTAAATATAAATAATATTGTATAATGCGTATATAAGGGGAATTATACGTTTTAATACTATCAGAGGACCGGAAGATGGCGCGGGGCAAAGTAATCTGGCTGTCTGGTGAGTTCTTTAGTTATTAAAAAAAAGCTTAGTGCGGGAATCGAACTCAAAACTTCTTGCTAGCTAAAAGTCTGTTCGTTTCAAAGATTTTTTTTAAGATTTTTAACCTATATGATACTATCTCTGAACTTTCGCTTATTATCACTTTTTGGGACACCATGTAATGGTAATAGGTACAGGATGTCCCGTTAAATTTTCACTTAACGATTCTTAAGAAAGAGTGTAAATTGTCGTGTTTGTTCTATAGCTAAAAATACACTATGACATTTTGTATGGAAGTCAGTCATAAAATATTTTAAAGTTTTCGTTAGCGGTCTTCTCACTTAAGTAATCTAAGGAACTTACTATACTTTCAAAGCCAATTTTTCAATGTATCTTAACTGCACCCGTACAATGCAATGCAACCGTTTTTAAAACTACCAAATATTCTTACAAAATTAGTAGAATAGAAATTAATCATCTCAGAAACAACTGCTCAAAATGTATGTGTTTCATCTCGAAGCGCTAGTAAGGCCTAAAAATAGAGACCTATATGATTTTAAACTTTCGCGTTGCATTTTAACACAAACTACTAGTTATCGGGTCGACGTTTCGGCTGGATTGCACACAGCCGTGGTCACGAGCTGACTGACTGAGTGAGTACCTAATACTCATTAAAATAAATCGCGTTTAGACCCGATAACCAGTGATTAGTGTTAAATATGGAGACTTGTGTGACTTAAGACTCATTATCAGCGAAAGGACGTCCACTGCCGAACATAGGCCTTCCCCACAGTTTTCCACATCGACCGATCACAAGCGGTCTGCATCCAGTGTGATCCTGTGACCTTCACAAGTCTCCGTATTTTTTTCTATTTAAACGTGACGTTCACAAGTGATATTTTGCAGCCAAGGCTAAATAAAGATTATTCGTTTTTTTATATCATTTCAACACCATTTCAATACCTCACATTAGATATTGATGTGTAATGTTTCGTAACGAATGAATTAGACTTAATTATTAAAGTATTTTCCTAAATTAAATTGTTAACACTACAATTCAATCAATCATGTTAATATTATTGCTGTCTTATCGATTTTTAACTAATCAGCTAAAACAATTGAATTGTTCATCAAATTAATAACTTAATTCAATTTGATCAAATGAAAGGATTATGAATAATTAAGGTTACTTAACTACTTGTTGGTGTAGTGGCAATGTTTCTGCCATACATCCGAGAGGTCCTGGATTCGAATCCCAGGTCGAGCCAAAATTGTTTCTGAGATTTTCTGTCATTAATTTCTCAATAACTGCTCGGAGTCGGGAAGGTAGCGGTGTTACATCCCCGTCCCTCGGTGCGCACGTTAAGCCGTTGGTCCTGCGCCTGATCTCTCTCCGGTCATGTCGGATTGCCGTCTCACCGAACTTTGAGAGTGATGGAACAGTGAGTGCACCTGTGTATTGCGCTTGTGCACTATAATTTCTCCTGCGCAGTTGGCTGATCTCTGTTGAGATAGGCCGCCGTGGTCGAAATCGGCCAGGAGAAATATTATTGTAACTATTTATAGTAAACTTTAAGCCCCTGTCTTGAATGAGGTAGGATTTTTCCATATAAGTCAAAGTGGTATCTTAAAATAAGTGAATACATTGGTTACCTGACGACCACTTTGGTGTAATGGTCAGGAATTTGACTATTAACCAAGAGGTCGCGGGTCCGATCCCCGCACTGTACAAACATTTTTGTGCATAAACTTGTCTGTTTGTACTGGTCTGGGTGTTATATGTATTTATTCAAGTTTATTTGGAATACCACTGTTGATGCTGATGTCTGTACCACAAGTGCTTAAGCTACTTACCATGGATCAATTTATATGCTGTTTAAAAAAAAACATGAAAATCTGAATGTCGAATTAAACACACCCGGTATTACGGTTTACAAACTTATACGAACTTATTATGCCGGAAATACCTAGGTAGGTAAATAAGTTACAGCATACAAATAAACGACGACCGCTGACGACCGCTTGGTGCAGTGGTCCACAGGTCGGACTTCTAAAACCAAGGGTCGCGGGTTCGATCCCCGCACAGTACAAGCATAAGTGTGCATGAACATGTGTGTTTGTACTGGTCTGGGTGTTTTCTATGTATAATATGTATTTATTTACAAAAAAAAAGTATTTAAGTATGTTTATCCGTTGTCTAGTACCCATAACACAAGCCTCGTAGCTTACTTTGGGACTAGATAATTGGTGTGATTGTTGTGAAATATTTATTTATTTAAACTTGTGAGTATACATATCGACAAGTTCTTGTTTACAAGTTCAAGCTACAATGGCGAACTTTAGCTTAGTCTAATTTAAGTACTAGAACTATGTGATGCTGCCAATGCTTAGTTACGAATATAAGTAAGTTATATTTCTTAGGGGCTCTTTTGATGACAATTTGGTAAAGAAATGTATTTTTAGATATACGGGAATAAACACGAAAATTCAAACTTCTTAAGAATAAAAAATTGGTTGCCTGTAAAGTCGGTATACGCGCGAAAGTTTTACGTGACAACGACTCTGAGTGGTAAAATAATTTTAATGTGAATATTCATTCGTATAACATGAACCGGTGTGTATGCCTATCTCTCTCTCTCTCTCTCTCTCGCTCTGTCTCTCTCGCGCGAAACGTGAGCGGAGCAACGTAACGCAGTTTCTTGAGGTGTCACCCGGCAAACCAATTTATAAGACGTTGTCACGTCAAACACGTTTGACGTTGACGTGACACTGGACCTACCTATAAATAAACAGTATGTCCCAGAGAACAAAATATCTATCTCCATACCAAATTTCATGCAAATTGGTTCAGTAGTTTAGGCGTGATTGAGTAACAGACAGACAGAGTTACTTTCGCATTTATAATATTAATATGGATATGATCACAATTTAGAATTGAACTGTCAATGTTAATGAACATTTGAATTGAAAGTTTGAATTCTGCAATTACAATAGGTTACATCATCCCTCGTAAACACACAAAAACCTTCCCCTCGTGTAAAGCTGAAAAAGAGGATTATTTTGCTTTAAATTTTTACTAAACGACGCCAGCGCAGGAACCAAAATACATCCAACTGTAATCACCCGAAAAAGCTAGAACTGGAAGTCGCAGGACTTACAATATCTACAACTCACAACGTGACACATAAGATGCACCTGGAATCACAACACTGACACCGACAAACACTCGACGCGTTTCGCCACTACACGTGGCAGCCTAGTCTGTCGAAACGAAAACATCTCCTTCCGCAAAGTAACGCCTGATTCCATCAACTATTCCCCTTGTTTCATTTTCAGTTCTAATCCTGGGCTCAGCCCTAGGCCAGCCGCTGCCCGACCCGCAGTGTCCCTGCTGCCCGTGTCCGGACCAGGACCCGTGCCCCCCGCTGCCCCCCTGCCCCCCGCCTTGCCCGTGTGACTGCGGGGACGCGCAAGAGGTGGCCCCCTGCGATCCCAGCGCGCCACTGATCAACTACGCGTATGGACAAGCGCCGCAAGGTATGGGTGATTTCGACAGCGCTGTTGGAGCGTCCGTGGTGTAGTTGGTTGAATGTCGGACTGAATAATCAAGGGTCTTGTCTTCGCGTCCAATGAAAACAACAAAGTGTTCTGAGAAACTTTTCTAAAATGTCTCACTATTCGCATGTAGCTGTATTTGTCACATGTCATGACATAATTAACTACGCGTATGGACAAGCGCCGCAAGGTATGGGTGATTTCGACAGCGCTGTTGGAGCGTACGTGGTGTAGTTGGTTGGATGTCGCACCGAACCATCAAGCGTCCCTGACTACGCGTCCTATAAAAACAAAAGAGTGTTCTGAGTAAGTTGCCTCACTATTCGCATGTAGCTGTCCTTGTCACGATAGCATATCATGACATGATCAACTATGGGCAAGCGCCGCAAGCTATGGGTGATTTCGACAGCGCTGTTGGAGCGTCCGTGGTGTAGTTGGCTGAGTGTCAGACTTATATATTATCATCACGGATCCTGACCTCACGTCATATGAAAACAAAAAAGTTTTCTGAGAAACTTTTCTAAGTTGTCAGTCTAGTCACATGTTGCTGTATTTGTCACTGGTGCTAGTATGTCATGACATGATCAACTACGCGTATGGACAAGCGCCGTAAGGTATGGATGATTTCGTCAGCGCTGGTGGAGCATCCGTGGTGTAGTTACATGAATATCGGACTAAGCAATCAAGGGTACTGACTTCACGTCCTATGAAAACAAAAAAGTGTTCTGTCACAAAAAAAATGGCACCATACAAAGTAATGAACAAAAATAATACTAAAATCCTCAGACGTTCGTCACAATAAGTAATTCGACGATGAGGACTCGACGAAAAAGAGAGTGCTATTCGTTGACTCCTATTCTGTTTGTGTGCTATATAAGTTGTGTTTCTGTTTGTGTGTGTGTGTTTGTCGGTTCACATAAGTGCGTTTTTTTCATTCGGAATTAAATTTTATTGCAACAGTGTTCTTAGCTATGGCTGGTCAAAATTCGTCCAGCCGTTGAAATTCACAATCTGATTTCCTGGCTCATGTCAAGAAGACTTTGCACAATCACTTTAGTGGTCCCTGGACAGTCCACTATCAAACACATGCTGAACCGCAGTTACAATATCACAAATCATTCCAGGACAGCTGATCATCAAACCGGGAGCGATCCGCTTCCCGACGCCCAGCCCGATCATTGTTCGGCCGGGCCAGGTCTGCCCAGCGAAGCCCGCTCAGATCTGGGTGCGGCCGGCGAAAATCCAGCCGCCTGACCTAGCCCCCATCACCGTTAGACCACCGCCCGTGTACCCACCACAACCAGCGCCGATTACTGTCAGGTAAGGTTTTTTTTTCTCATCTCATCAATAGTATGATCTGATCATTATATAGGTGACACCGCCATGCCTTCCGCCAAATACCAACTTGCTGCTCCTGACTCGATTGAACGCAGAGCCAAGAGGCTTGTAAGCACGCAGCTCCAAAGCTTGGCTCATCGCTGCAAGTTTGGCTCATCGCCGCAGAGTCGCCTGCTTGTCGATCTTTTTCAGGCTTTACTTCGGCGAGTGTGGTCATGAACCACACCAGCTTATTCCACCGGCCCCCTTTTAAACAATCCATAAAACCGTACCAAAGCACAACAGACAATTTGTGGGCTGATGCCAAGAAGAAACTGCGCTAGAAAGTCGGTCACTATTGTCATGGCTTCTTAAAAAAAAAAAACTTGATGAATGAATTGTGCTGCTGCTAGCTAGTCCATACATGTTTATCTCTGATCTCTGTCTGATTGCTGTTTCACTGAACTTTGAGTGTAATGGAACAGTGTGCACTTGTGAATTGCGCTCACACTTGTGCTCTATAATATTTCCTGCGCAGTTGGCTGATCTCTTTTGAGATTGGCCGCTGAGGTCGAAATCGGCTAGGAAAGTATAATTAAGAATTACGTGTTTATCATTTAAATAATAGTTTATTAAGTAGTAACTTTTAGACATGAAGGCATTTATCTGTTTTGATTTTTTTTAAAGGTAAGACTATAATGTTTGGTGGTGCTGTATACGCGATTCATACTTCTGCCAGTGCAGTGCTAAGTATCGACTCGGCAGTGCTCGTAACAGGTCTTCACTCCGCACCAGTCGGTCATCAACTGCCCTCCAACCCCCACCCGCGCTACCCCGCGTGTTACGTCACTCGAGACAAGTTGCAAATACGCATACATTAAGGGTGGTAATTTATTAAAAAGCAGTTCTTAAGTAAAACAACTTCTTTTCAGACCACCACCAGTGCAGGTACCCCAACAGCAACCCATCGTTGTGAGGGTTCCACCAGTGCACGTGCCCCGCCCACAGCCGATTCGGGTAAGAAAATACATTTACACTTTACTTATTAGAAGACAAAGATTATTTGCTCAATTTTGAAGCACTAAGCTCTCACAATTCCTGATCACAATAGGCTTGTTTCCACTATGAAAGAAATATTCAAAAACTGATTTTCTCTAAAATAATTCATAATTTCAGATTCCTTTACACTAATATTTTTCTGCAGTTCGTATTATTTGATTTTTAATTGGAATTCAAATGATAATTAGTCACTCAGTCGGCATTGCACGCGATGACGTCAAAGTGTGTTATTCCCATACAAGCTCTATGAAGAAAAGCGTTTTGACAGTTGATAAAAAGTACGTCAACGATTGGTGGTGTCAACTACCGTATTGATGATATTCAAACACAACTGATGATAAGCGGCTGATAAGATTAAAACCCATAAAGCCATAAAAGTCATTTATTTTACTTACTTTACATGTCCTTTAAAAATCTTACCACAGCGACAATTTGTGGTCTGGTACTGTGAAGAAGTTTTTTCTTCCTAGCAGCAAGAAACTCAGTCACTATTGTGAATGTCTTCTTTTACAAAGTGCTTATTAAATGAGGGTTTTAATTGTGCTGCTGTGAGCTAGCCACAAATATTTATCATTCAGATAATCGTTTAAAGTGAGGACCTTTAGACTTTCATGACTGATTTGAATTTGGTTGAAGGTTTGTCTAGATTATAAGAAAACGTTAAAAATCATACGTCACAATCATAAACAAGTGACCAACGTTTTAAAGCCGAAAATATGGAAGCACACTAATCCCGGTATCGTCAATCATTCAAGCACTGGCTATCTTGTCTCAAACTGCCAACAACTATCATAAACTTTGAAAAACAACCATCATCATGCATCGACATCAACAAATAGATTAGTCAAAGGACCAACAAAAGTCTTATCACTTATAAAATCGTACCCTGGCTGGGTTTCAAATCAGTGATCTGAACTCTGAACCATTAGAACAAAGAATTGGCTATTCAGAAAGTCATCTTTAACTAGCTCTCTTTGAACTTATTATGTAATCCGTTTTTGACGATTTGACGACCACTTTGGTGTAATGGTCAAGAAGTTGACTATTAACCAAGAGGTCGCGAGTTCGATCCCCGCACTGTACAAACACTTGTGTGCATGAACATGTCTGTTTGTACTGGTTTGGGTGTTATATGTATTTGTTTCAGTTTATTTGAAATACCGCTGTTGATTCTGATATCTGTTACACAAGTGCTTAAGCTACTTACCACGGAGTCAGAGCAATGTATGTGATGTTGTTGTATATTTATTTGTTTATGTTAAAAAATCTTCTTTGTGTGTTCACTGATATGATACTCGTAATATCATCTTCCTTTTCCGCAGGTCCAACCACCACCAATAACGCCTCCCCAACCGGAAGCTCTGATCGTGAAGCCGCCCAAGATCATCGTGCCCTCGCCACCTGTCATCGTGTTCCAGCCAAACTCGCCCAGTTGCTTCCGGACTATCGGAGGCGCTAGCATCATGACATACAAGGGGCAGCAGCTACCCTCACCATGCCCATGCCCTGACCCGGATCCGTGCCCACCAAACCCCTGTGACCCGTGCCCACCCTGCGACCAACGCCTGCCCTGCAACCCTTGTCTGCCCTGTAACCCTTGTCTACCCTGCAACCCATTTAACAACGACCCATGCGCTCCATGCTCGTAAGATGTAACTAGTATATATATGTATATATTTTTAGAATAGCTACGTTTGTAAATATTGTGCGATCGGAAATAAAGTGCGGGTGTTTTTTTTGTAATAGTTTTATTTGTTTCTTTAGTGCTTTCAAAATGGCTGAGGAAGCTCTTATTTTTGTAGTAAGGTAAATCTTTAAATGATTACAATTCTTTCTTTTTAGAATTATCGTATAGGTATTTAGCAAGATAAAACAATAATGAATTTAAATTTCTCGATGGGCGGACGCCATTTTAGAGGCCTTACATATGACACAAAACAGAATGTCTGGAGAACCTTGACACTTGACGCTAGCTATGGTGGTCACGACCCTCAGCCATGAGGTCACGAAGACAAAGAAGAAGTTAAATTTACTTCTACAAAGTCAACCTGAAACCCCAGCAGATTTTTGTGAACTCAATAAACCTAGAATCAGTATCATAACTCTTCAAAAATATCCAAGTGGATGACACATGTGTTTGGTATGGGTTACGGTTCTATGACACGAAATAAGGAAAAAAAACCAGTGATTTCCAAATATATACATTTTATTGCCAATTAAATAAATACATTATTACAATTTCGAATTTATATATATTAACGTGTTTTTTTTTCATCTAGATATACAACACTTAAGTACAAACCGAATTGTTTGAAAAATAATATCACATGAATTCATAATGAACATAGTAAGGAATATACTGCAAAATTTTACATTTAAAACACCTGACTAAAATGTACGATAAACGATGTGATAATGCTGTGTATCTAAACATTTTTTTTATGCTTACCGAAAGAGACCATTTGAATCAGAATCCAATAATAAAGCGTTGGTTGTTGTTAGAGGTGCTATGATTGCTGTTACTGCTCTGTATAAAGGGTACAGTCCCACGTCCTATAGTCATGTTGGAGACGTTAGATGTTGTGGAGGAGGACTGGTTATTCAGAAAAAAGGGCGGCCTAAAGGGCCCAGGCCTAAACCCAAGGGAGATCCCAAACCACCCAGACCGTACCCTAGGTTAGGAGCCGTCTCGCATACGGTTGATGATCCGAGCGCGTTAAGGCCTGATAGGCCAAGGCCTCCCAACGCCCCAAGGCCTCCTACACCACCGAGTCCTCCTAACCCCATTCCGTATCCGTTCAAACCACCAAGACCCAACGGGTATCCGAGCATGTTCGGGGATGTTTCGCAAACAGTTGTAGCTCCTAATCCACCGAGATTCAGGCCGGATAGACCGCCGTATCCTAGTCCGCCAAGGGCACCCAGGCCTACATTAGGAACGGTTTCGCAAACCGTTGATGCGCCCAAGCCGTTCATAGGAAGGCCGTACCCGCCAAGGCCGCCGAGTGCTCCAAGGCCTCCGTATCCGCCGAGCAACTGGGGGTATCCGAGCCCAAGGCCTCCGAGTCCCAGGCCTAGGTTAGGAGCGGTCTCGCAAACGGTTGTCTGTGCTCCGTAGGGCAGGCCTAGGTTTACGTAGCCCAGGTTGCCGTAGCCTAGGTTGGGGGCGGTCTCACAGACGGTGGTAGCTCCGAGGCCTCCCTGCAGGCCTCCGTATAGGCCGTAGGGGTTGAAACTGGGTCCTGTCTCGCAGACCGTGGTCTGCCCGTAAGAGGGCAGCATGTTCGGTGCCGACTCGCATACTGTGGTCGCCCCGAAGGGGTTGCAGCATGCGGTGCTGAGAAGGGCTGAAATATGGAATGGTAAATGAATAAATATCAAAAACAACAGGTTTGATCTTCTCTTCATATATAAAATTCTCGTGTATATTCTTTCCCGTACTCCTCCGAAACGGCTTGACAGATTCTCATAAAATTTTGTGAGCATATTGAGTAGGTCTGAGAATTGGCCGACATCTATTTTTTATAACCCTAAATTAAGGGTTGTCCACCGTCAGTAGGACAACGTCTGCGGGGTCCGCTAGTAAATAAATGAAACGAAGTAATATTTGATCTTGTTAATTCACGTATGCGTGAAAATCAAACGTAAATAAAAAGAAAAAAGGTCTTAAATGCTTACATAACACCTCAAACCGCAAAAAGATATTAATGAAATTCTTATTTCATTAGTAGGTATCTTTTTGCGGGTAACTTAGCACGTTTTCATGATTCATTAATTCTAGAAAAGTCTGTGCTTAGTAAAATATTGTATGAATTATGGATAATGTTGTAAGTACGATATACGGGTATTTTTGCGGTGTACAATAAAGTGTTCTCTATCTCTATCTATCTATACGAGGTGATTGTTAATAGGCTTGTTTCCACTATGAAAGAAATATTCAAAAACTGATTTTCTCTAAAATAATTCATAATTTCAGATGCCTTTACACTAATATTTTTCTGCAGTTCGTATTATTTGATTTTTAATTGGAATTCAAATGATTATTAGTCACTCAGTCGGCATTGCACGCGATGACGTCAAAGTGTGTTATTCCCATACAAGCTCTATGAAGAAAAGCGTTTTGACAGTTGATAAAAAGTACGTCAACGATTGGTGGTGTCAACTACCGTATTGACCTATTGCTATAGTTCTTAGGTCAGACCCGTAATTCTCGTGTTAAGAGACACAAAAGATACTTAATTGTGACTCGAGAGGTTTATGCATTAAGTAGTCAAAATCCATAAAAAATATTTAAAAGATATAGTTTTCAACTTTTTTAAATAATAAATATTTTCACAACAATCACGCCAATTCTCTAGTCCCAAATTAAGCTACGAGGCTTGTGTTATGGGTACTAGACAACGGATAAACATACTTAAATACTTTTTTTTTTGTAAATAAATACATATTATACAGAAAACACCCAGACCAGTACAAACACACATGTTCATGCACACTTATGCTTGTACTGTGCGGGGATCGAACCCGCGACCCTTGGTTTAGAAGTCCGACATGTGAACCACTGCACCAAGCGGTCGTCGAAACCGACATGAACACTAACATAAGAATACTTAGTTATTAAATAAAGGATTTTTAGTGTTTGTATCATTTCAGTTACCCCGTGATCATGGCTCTTGTTACACAATAAGGTACATAGTAAAATCCTGTATTCCATAATAACTATTCTAATATACTTCAAGATTTGAATTCTGATGTTTTTTTTTTTAAATAACTATTTCGGTTAAGTATTTAACATTTTTTGGAAGCTAAAGTGACTTTTTTAATCATTTAACTGATGCAAACAGTATTTTAATTTTAAAAACCGATTTATAAAAATCATATAAGACTGTCGAATGTTACAACGAGTATATTATTTTACATCCTGCTGTCATGTTTCAGTCAAATATTAAACATTTAATTTATCGCAAAAAAAAAAATTATGCAACTGACGTAAATATATATTTTAAAATCGATTTATAAAAATCATATAAGACAATTGCTTTATAAGTCGAAAGCTACTTTATAATTATAAATCATGATGTCATATTTTTATATAATTTTTTCGGTCAGATATTAAAAATTAAATTTTTAGGAAAAATGTCTTTTTTATGTGACTGATGCAAATTATATGTTAAAAAACCGACTTATAAAAATCATATGAGACAGTCGAATGTACACATATAAAATTTAAAATTTGACTACTTATTATTATTTTTTTTATTTTAAATACTTACATATTATATTTTTTAAATTAAAATAATTAATTTCACGTACCAACAAAGGTGAGAGTAGTTTTGAATGCCATGTTTCTAGATCCCCACGGTCTATGCTCGAAACAATCGCGAACGAAGTATTTATACGGAAAAAAATCTAATTTATTTTCATCTCGGACCCATAGAGGATATCTTTGAAAACATTTGGCCTTAATTAAAAAATGTTTGGCATACAACAATTTTGTTTTTACGGGGCGAAATTAAAAAATTCTCAACGGTCATACGCTGTACCTAACAGGTTAGGGATATTTTGTGTACAAAAATATGACTTGGGATGCGAATTTCTTAGCTAGACAATAGGCACTTATCTCAAATATTTTCAAGACCATGGCGTTTAAAAAACATGGCCCCTATGAAGTTAACACAACCAATATATTTCCAAAAGCTGTAGAAACTAATTTTTCAACTCACAAAACTCAATGAATACTCGGTCAATTGACTCCGATTTCTGATACATGAACGTGACGTCACGTTACATTAACTTTACATTAAACTAATTACGTCCCATACAAAATCTATGGAGGCAGGCCGTTTTGACAGATAATAAAAAGTATGGCAACGATTGGTGGTGTCATCTAGCCTATTTGAGACATACCATAACATAACATAACATTGCGCAGGCTGGTAGACCTACAATAATAAATTTAACAACATAGATATATTTGCAGTCACGGCACCAAAGTTTAAGGAACTAGTTTATAGTAGTATTTCAGAATTTGCATAAAATATAATTACTTCATCAGCATATATAAATAATAGTACACCACGGTTAATTAATTATATTAAATTTATAAAAAAACAATAATATTGCTACGTCAAGCGACCTTCAGCAATAATGTTAATTAACCTGTGGATAGCGTAGTGGGTTACTCATTTAATCATTTTAATTTATTTAAGTTATTATGTAAAATGTGTAATGTGTAACTGTTTGTTATCAACTTTGGAAATAAAATAAAAATAAAATAACATTTCAGGGTCATCAGACATTTATAAATCCATGAAGGAGCGAAATGTAATGAAGAATATGTAATGAAAAAAAAAGGCTTAAAACAAAAAGAAGCTTCATTATTAACGCTTCGCGTCGCTTCTCCACTGGAACACTTACCGTATTCAAATACATATATCAATTTCTTACCTGAAACAAAATACAAAAATTAAGTTACATCCTGAAACCCTGCTATGATCCAGTCATTCGGGAGTAAAAGGCTATCTTAGGTAATGGATTCGATTCCCGTGAAAATATGAATTTCAAATACATATGTACAGTGACCAGAACATCAGGCTACCAATTTTTGTTGCAAAATCGCCCGTAAAACAAGTGCATACGATACTGCAGTGTTTACCGTGACGTGCTGGCCATCGTACCAACATTTAAAATATACATACCTACAGCCTATATACGTCCCACTGCTGGGCACAGGCCTCACCTCAACTATGAGGTCGTGCTAGCCATACTCCACCACGCGGGCTCAGTGCGGTGCGGTGGAGGGGTGTGTCTAACCTTACTGTCGGATGTTATCTAGCCGGGGGCCTCCGAACAGGCTTAACGACTAATATCTATCGTTATTAACCGGGACCAACAGCTTAACGTGCCTTCCGAAGATGTCATTTTAATGGTCACCTATCCCAATCATGACCGCGCCAAAGGTTGCTTAACTTTTGGTATCCACTGCGCCACAAGCACCTCATTACCTCACCTATTTAAGTTTATTTGTAATACCACTCTGATATCTATATCACAAGTGCTTTAGCTACTTGCCACGGAGTGAGATCAATCTATGTGATGTTGTTGTATAATTATTATTATTTTTATTATCTAATCTATCCGAATCCGACCAGGCTTAACGACTAATATCTATCGATATTAAACGGGACTAACAGCTTAACGTGCCTTCCGAAGCACGGAGATGCTTGTAAATAGACGTCACTTTTATGGTCAGAATGGTCACCCATCCCAAACATGACCGCGCCGTAGGTTGCTTAACTTTTAGTATCACTTTTGGTAACACCCAGGCCAGTACAAACAGACATGTTCGTGCACACAAATGTA
Organism: Pyrausta despicata; assembly: GCA_963921415.1. Lineage (NCBI taxonomy): Eukaryota > Metazoa > Arthropoda > Insecta > Lepidoptera > Crambidae > Pyrausta > Pyrausta despicata. The sequence goes on from OY992874.1 coordinate 7,761,089, forward strand.
TGAACAGTGCGGGGGTCGAACCCGCGACCTCTTGGTTAATATTCAACTTCTTGACCATTGCACCAAAGTGATTGTCTTTGACTATCGTATCGTCTGCAATTCCGTGTTTCGTATTTCCATAGAAGGCTCACCTTATCTTTTTATTATTTTTATAACAGTCATTATTTAAGAATAGTATTTTAAAAAGTCCAAGGTTCAAAAATCACGTGGCTCAAAATGGATTAAAAACGGATGATAATCAACCGTGTAAGAATTTCCATTTTCCAACATTAATTTCGTGATGTTTTCATTGCAAAGTTTGCATTGTGGTATATTAAAGCGAATCAATGTAGGCAAGATTTCCTATGCGGATACTCGGTATAGGTGTTAGAATGCTGAAATTAATATGTCTAGCCGTTTTTATATGTAAGTATTTACTATAATAAACATAAAACTTATATATTTTAAAGCTATATGGTGGCTTCTAATTTTCGAGCGATAATTTTTTCTTTTGCGTGAAAATTAAGCAATTATTTACTTAGATGTTGGCTTCACCAGAACCCACCATTAGATGGTAAGATAATAAAAATTGGTTCTCAGATTTTCTACATTAATTTCTCGGAAAAAGTTCGGTGTGGCGATGTTAAGCCCCCGTGCCTCGGAGCGCACGTTAAGCCGTTGGTCCTGCGCCTGATCTCTCTCCGGTCATGTCGGATTGCCGTCTCACCGAATTTTAAGAGTGATGGAACAGTGAGTGCACCTGTGTATTGCGCTCACACTTGTGCAATATAATATCTCCTATTTAGATTGGCCAATTCGAAATCGGCTGGAGACCATCATCATCATTTTGTCATAATCAAAACACCTCACCCAATAATCCATATACTTATTCAAGCATTACAGCACACCAAAACTTCATTCAAAAGGTGGACTTAACGCCTCAGGGCATTCTCTACCAATTATACCTTGGGCTAAGCATAACCCCTGTTGTTCCAGGTCTCCTGCTACCTTCAAGCGCCAAGCCAAGTTTCGGGGTCGGTTTCGACTCTGACACGGGGAAGACGACCCTGAAGTACAACCTGACCCCTCGTCTGCCAAAGTTCTCCTTCACCCCAGGGTCGTCAGCCGAGGGCGACTACGCGGCTGGCACCTTCTGTATACAGTTGTGACAGATGTTCAGACACCTAGCCTGTACTGCGTAACGTTTGGTCTATATTTTCTAGCCTATGTATATAGAATTATCTACTAGAATTATCAAATTGTATTAATCATCATTAGGTCTTTTTCATCTTGTCAGATGATTTAAACAGCGTCTACGCGAGAAGAGCGTCGTCGCTCGTGGCTAAATAAACCGATCCTCGAACGACACTATCGTCCGCACTTACGGCACGTGAACTGAGAGTCCGTTGTGACGGAACCCTCTGCACGAGCATGTCGTTTTTCCCGTTTTTGGGCCAGAATTCGACACCAGGCTGTATCATGGGTCTCGCAGCCCTCGCAGATGGCTTTTCTCCACCCATCGCGGTCGGTAGCTAGTTCCTCCCACGTGTCGATGTTGAATGCGATCATGTCGCGTTCGCCGCAGTCTTTGAATCGCAGTATGGGACGACCAACTTTACGCTTCGAGAAAGCGACTTGGCTCAACATGGTTTGTCTGGGCAAACGAGTGCTGCTCATGCCCTAGCCACCGCAAACGTCTCTGTTTTAATAGGGTGATGATGCTAGGAAGCTGTGCAATCTCTATTATAGCACTCTTTCGTTTTTTACCCTTTTCTTCCATATTATGTTGAGAATGCTACGAAGATTATATTACTAGGTATATATAATATTGAATTGAGACACTTTTTACGGATGATTTCGCGATTATTTTCGCAAGAGAACGTCGTTTTTTTTCTCGTATGCTCCGTGAGGCTATTGAAATTAGAAGACACCCAAATTTGAATACAGAAGAAGGTTGGAAAATTCCACCAGCTTGGCATCCTGTTTTAGCCGAGACTCAAGCTCGACCCCGCACTGCAAGACCTCAAGATACTGTTAGCTCATTTTGTGTGAATAGGAACGTAACTAAATATTTTTGAGTGATGGTAGTTTATAATTTTTTCAAAACTATGTAATGACAACTAACACCTTAGTCTACCTGTTACCACGGACGCTGAAAAGGAAACGTATGGTTCAAATAAAATGTAAATAAATCGCGAAATAATTCGTAAAAAGTGTCTCATTTCAATGTTTAGTAAAGTTGCCTGCTTGTCGGTTTTCTACAGACTCTACTTCGGGGAGTGTGCTCATGAGCTCCATATATGCTCATTCCACCAAGTCCATTTTACCAGAGGACCACCTACGTACGGCGGGTTACCATCCATACTTGGTTGATATACCAACTATACGCACTAAGCGCTTCGCTTCATCCTTCATAATGCGCACAGCCAAGGAATGGAATGCACTTCCGCCGACGGTGTTCCCTCTTTCTTACAACTTGAGCTCATTCAAAGCGAAAGTCAATAGGCACCTTCTGGATAAGCTCGCTACATCGTCGACATCTTCTTTACCTCTTAGAGGGAGAATGATGTTAAGAGCGAACCCATTATATAATTAAAAAAAATGTTTACTGTTCGCGTAAACCGAAGAATCAAATATAATTAGAATATTCTATTGATCACCACACGTGAAGATGATAACAAACTATCAATTTCACAATAATTGCTGTTGTTCCAGACAATCTTAGGGTTTGTTCAATATGGGATGGCGGTGAAGACTAATAAAAAAAAATAGCATGAAATATAGAAAATAAAACAAATAATTTAAGGTGTGAATAAACATACATTCTAAGAAATAAATACAAATTATTGTATCTGTGAAAATTAAATAAAAATAACAATATGCACCTGGATTTGAAGACCGTTTGAGAAAAGAAATAAATACAAAAAAAGGGGAAAAAATGGTGTAGATATTAGATTTCGTATGCACATAGTCCATCAACTCCAAAAGGTATACCTATTCCGGACTTAGCAAAATTTTAAGATGGTAAAAATAAGCTGTTATTGTGATACATAAATGTATTAACACTATTAAAGTTTGTTGTAATAATTTCATTTTCCTGTGAATTATAATCAAATACTTATCTGAGTAATAAATTAATATAAATGACGTGTTATTTTATTTTAATTTACCCTCGAAAGCCTGGCCATTAACAATTTCTATATTAAACAATTACATACCCGTAATACCCGTGGAAATGAATTATCGTGATGCAAAATATTTTATACATCAGGTAGAAGCAATTATCCACTCATCGAATTTCTTTATTACTATTTATTACTAGTTGACCCCACAGACGTTGTCCTGCCCGTTGCTTTTTTTTAAATTTTAGATCCTTTAAACCTTCCCTGGACTTCCACGAATATTTCAAGACTAAAATTATTCAAATCGGTTCAGCCATTCTCGAGTTTTAGCGAGACTAACGAACAGCAATTCATTTTTATATATAAGACTAGTGGACCCCGCAGACGTTGTTCTGACCATTGATTTTTTAAAATTTTCTGATCTTTTAAACCTTCCCTGGACTACCACGAATATTTCAAGACTAAAACTATTCAAATCGGTTCAGCCGTTCTCGAGTTTTAGCGAGACTAACGAACAGCAATTCATTTTTATATATACGACTGGCTACAGCCTAAGAAGCGTTTAGAGAAATTCGTGCTTCGGGAGGCACATTAAGCCGTTTATGGTTTATATCGATAGACTTATGTAATTAAGCTAAGTCAGAGGTCCCATTTTATAAACCATGACGAAAAAGAGTGAGTATGCTGAGTGGCACACCTTTTCAGTATCTTATGTATGTGTTTTTGAATATGTGTTTTTCTATTTTGTAAAGTATGTGATACTGAATACTTTCTTTTCAAAAAGGGGTATTATAGATTTGACCGCTATTTCTGTTTGGCATGTATTTAACGCGGCGTTGTTGGCAGCAACAGTACAGTACTTCGAACATACTACATAGAAGTGGGCCATGCTATGAAGGACTTACAGTATAGATACTTACAGTTTACTCGCAATACATTTACGAAAACCTAATTTACGTTCGAAAAAACTTACACTTATTTCCTAAAAATAGCGATTTGCATAACTTCAACACAAGACCAAAAAATTGGCTTGCCGTTCCACATTTTAGGCTTCATAAGGTTGGTCACTCATTTATGGGTAGATGTGTATCATTTTTTAATAAATTACCTGAAAATTTAATTTCATTGCCTTTAGATAAATTTAAAACAGTTGTTAAAGATGTATTAATGTCGAAAGGATATTATAAAATTGATGATTATATAAATGACAAAGATATATGGAAATGTTTAAATGCAAACAATTACAATTATTGTAAATCAATTTTGAAAAGAGGCAATGACAATAGTGACTGAGTTTCTTGCGCCGCTTCTTCTCAGCACTGGCCCAAATTGTCCTGAAGCGGTGGTAGGGTTAATTTATATGTTGGGACGTGTAAAAGTGCTAGTTCTTAGCCTACTTACAGAAATAAATGAATTTTATTGATTTTTGTAATTTTTATTGACTGTCCGCAGACGACCGAACCACCAAAGTGCGCTACATGCCTGCGCTTCAACAAGCTTAGCGCGCACAAAACAGGAGATACTGACTGTCCTGCCAAAAAAAACCCGTTACATAAACTCAATTAATTATGAGGGCACTTAATACCTTTTACCTTATGTTTATTGTTTTAGAATTACCTTAATTAACTTTTTTCGCTAAGTACTTACTCTTACTTTGAACGCTAGTTTTCGATAATTATATATAGTTCCTCACCTAATTTTAAAATAAATAGAATCAGAAAAAAACACCTACACGTGATATTAGCAAGATTTGACTATTGACCTAGATTAGAAATTAAAACTGCTGACGCCCTTGACTCACTGAACTGCAGAAAAATGCTGATTAAGTCATCAACCTTTACTAACCTAGTTTTATATTGATGATATTAATTACTTAGTGTGTTAATATTTTGTAGTTTCATGTTTTTGTTTACTAGTTGTTACTCAAAAGCAAGAAATATATGCTCTTTCTAGCCTGAGATACAGGTTTAACCTAGTTCAGGCAAAGGAAGTCTTCTATCTCGGTGTAATTTTAAGCTCTAATGTATTGACTTTTGTTCATTGAAACTGAATAAATGAAAAAAAAACTAGTTCTTTAAAGTCATAAAAGTCAACATTAAAAAAAAACTTTAAGCACACAATAGATTTGTATTATTATATATATTGACTGCCTCGTTGGTGTAGTGGCAAAGTTTCTGCCTTACATCCGAGAGGTCGCGGGTTCGAATCCCAGGTCGAGCTAAAATTGTTTCTGAGATTTTCTGTTATGAATATCTCAAAAACAGCTCGGAGTCGGGAAGTTGGCGGTGTTACATCCCCGTGCCTCGGTGCGCACGTTAAGCCGTTGGTCCTGCGCCTGATCTCTCTCCGGTCATGTCGGATTGCCGTCTCACCGAACTTTGAGAGTAATGGAACAGTGAGTGCACCTGTGTATTGCGCTCACACTTGTGCACTATAATATCTCCTGCGCAGTTGGCTGATCACTGTTGAGATTGGCTAGGAGGACTATTACTATTATTAGATTTGTATTAAAGAAAAGTTTTCAACACAATATCAAATTTTTTGACTTAGTAAAAACTAGCAGCATTTAAATCCATTCTAGGGTTTAATTTATTTTAACTAACATTGAGTTTTTTAATTTATTGTTGAGCGGAATCTTATAAGCAACTTACCTATAGGTACAAAATAGGCATTCATAAATTGTAAAATAGGGATTACAATTAAAATGATTTCAGGTAATATTAGGTCCTTACCTATGAAATTGGCGTTTTGTATGGGAGGAACAAAAAGTCGAAATTTTTTTATATAGCATATTTATTTAATCAAAGTATGAGCCATTGTAATCTATGCACTTTTGCCATCTCATAGGTAGTTCATTGATCCCTTTACTAAAAAAACCATTCGAACGGGAATCAATAAAATCTTTGAAGGCGACTTGGACTGCCCCATCTGAGTTGAACTTTTTCCCTTGCAAGAAGTTATCCAAATTTCGAAAAAAATGGTAATCTGTTGGAGCAAGGTTCGGGGAGTACGGTGGATGCCTTAGAGATTCCAATTGAAGTTCTTCTAATTTGCTAGCCGTCTGTTGTGCAGTGTGTGGTCTAGCGTTGTCGTGAAGCAGCAGTGGCGTAGAGCGATTGACCAGCCTTGGTTGTTTAGCAACTAGCTTTTCCATCATGGTTTGCAATTGCTGACAATAGATATCTGCCGTAATCGTCTGGCCAGATTTGAGAAAACTGTAATGAACGACACCGGCGCTAGTCCACCAAACGCTTACAAGTAACTTTTTATTGGTCAATTTTCGCTTGGAGCAGGCTTTGGCTGGCTTGCCAGGGTCCAGCCATTGCGATGAGCGCTTCCGATTATCGTAGAGAATCCACTTTTCATCACAGGTAATGATTCGATTTAAAATCCCTTCGTTATTGTGCCGGTCAAGTAATGTAACGCAGCAGTTGACGCGCGTTTGCCGGTTTGCTTCACTCAATTCGTGAGGAACCCACCTTTCAAGTTTTTTAATCTTCCCAATTTGCTTCAAGTGGATTAAAACAGTTTTATCACTAACGCTGTGATGTACAATAAATGTAGTACGCAGACCAACGGTGGCGCCTCGGTCGCACTCTCGCTCTGGCGGCGGTAGCGAGCAGACGTTCCCTTTGAGCTGTGTTTACTACTTACTGATTATCTAGTGGTTTCATTATATTAGTCACGATAGGAACCAAGACATCACATTGGCGACGAGTAAACGCGCAGTAAGTAAATTATAGCTCAAATTACTAAGTTCCTGCTCACATAATTTGGTCGACGAAGGGGGTGTTTCCTAATATGTTACAAGTACCTTATTAAAAAAAATATAAGGAAGGATAAAGTATTTACCCACTTCTTTTAAAATAAACGAAATAATATGTATTCAGCAAATTTGCTCATATTTACGCCTACTCGTAATTTTCGTATTACGTAACGGACGGTAGAACTAGACTAAATTAATAAAGTGTACATCTTTGTTTGTTAAACTTGTCTGTAATTTTTGTTTTGTGTTGTACAACAAAGTGTTAATGTATCTATATATCTATCAAGTACAATTCTATTTTCCAATTAATAATGAAATGAAAGTTGCATATTAGTGAATAACCTTATCTATATTACCTACAATCTTATCGACATGAACTCGCAGCAAACAATGGGTTCACAATGCAGTTCTTTTCTTACACATTTTTGTCAAAGAAAAGTATTGTTTTGTTTATCTTTGAGAGGCTATCGAATTAATTAGACGTACCTTTCATTAGGTACGTTACGAAAATGTACCTATCTAGAAAGCGTTTGGCTATTATTAATTTTCTGAAACATCCTGATTGTCGATCAATACTGTGTGCAAAAATAAAATTACTGTACTCATCGAAAGATACTTATGTTATTTTTCGATCAATAGATAAAATGTAAATAAACCTTTAAGTACCCGTTTTAACCAAATACCACTTCGATATTTGGAGTTACCTACCTTTCTGTGGTTTTGTTTGTGTTAAAAATAGATTGATTAAAATCAATGACGAATAACGAAACTGTAAACTGCAACTGTGCTTTACTGTCTATCGGAATTAAACAAATATTAAAAATTGGAATACACATTAAATCGCGGCCAGTAGCTGCACGAATATTTATTATCTAAGTATTAATCTTTAGAATTGTTGTGTGTGTATGAACATTATAAGAAATAACTTGTTAAGCTTCGATATCGTTACAATACTTTTAGTTTTACATATGCCCATTCCCTTTTACTGAACGTTCCAAAGTGTCTCAACCGCAAATTCCGACAATACAACCATTTGATGGTGAAGGTGATTCTACCTCCATAGGCAGCCGCTGGGAGAGAAAGAAGCGTGCATTAGAATTTTATTTTATAGCGTCAAACACTAACGACAAATTAAAAAATGTGCAATGTTACTTCATTCCGGAGGCATATCACTACAAGACATAGGTATTTTAATATACACGGAGCTCACGTAACTGAGACTAATGCAACAGATGTTTACGATAGTGCTGTACTGTACTAGTTCACTCATGAGACTGTAACACCTTACTGTAACGTGTGACTTGCAATAAATATTATGATTATGTCTATTATGATTAAAAATTAGATGCATATTTTTCTCCTGAACAAAGTGACCTATTTGAGAAACACATTTCCGACTGATGAAGCAAGTACCGGGGGAAAAAGTTTCAAAAGTTCTCGGTTAAGGAGACAAAGCTCAAAATGTAATTTCTCTTAGGAAGAGGAAAACCTCAATGACCAGATTACGAAAAAGTGCAGTTCTATAAAATTAAGACAGAGTATTTTGGTACTAGGAGACACGGCAATTGTAGAAAAATTATTGTTAAAGCTAACTCTCTTGAAACTGTAGAACGGCAGCCAAATGAGTTTCACGATAGACAGAGTACAAGTGCAACAACTACAACTATAAATAAAGTTGACACCAAAACAACCAAATATTATTCTAAAAAGAGGTCGATACTTGCAGCCGATGTGGCAGTAAAAACAATAAAAGTGACAATAATTTCCTGCCCTGCAATTAACACTACGTGCCTGAAATGAGGTTTCAAAGGACATTTCCAAAAACATTGCAGAACAAGGGCCAATAAAAGGAAATAGTACTAACCTCTTACTAAATAACACAAATAAATCTCTAAAGTCAGAACAGAAACATCTAAAACTACAGAACATAGTTCTGTTGATTACATTTTCCACATCGATGACGATGCAACAATAAATTGTGAGGCAGGTGGTGTAAATATTCAAATGCTTATTGATTCCGGTAGTAAATCTAATATTATAAATAACAAAACTTGGAACTACTTGAAACAATCGAAAGTTATTGTTTCTAACCAACAAAATTCCTCAGAAAATACATTCTTGGAATATGGTGCGGAAAATCCCCTAAAAGTTTTAGGTTCATTTGACTCAGAGATAAAAATTGGTCCCAAGTCTTTGATGACTAAATTTTATGATATTGAAATTGGCTCAAAAAAATTTGGGAAAACAAACGCCTATTTCTCTCAATGTATTAAAACTAGTATTTGACTTTAATTCCATTGAACAAATACAGTTTCCCAAATTTCAGTTAAAAATTACAGTTGTTGAAACAGTTCCTCTGGTTTACCGAGTCCCACTTTCTTTGGAATCAATGATTACTGAGAAAATAGATTAACTTGTAAAAATTTACATAATTGTGCCTGTAAACAAATCATCTCCTTGGGTCTCCCCAATGGTGTCAGTTCTGGAGCCTGATGATGATATTCGTATTTGAATAGATATGTGTGCTGCTAACAAAGCCAATAGTAGAGAAAATTATCCCTTGCCTACTATGGAACAACTTATTCCAAAGTTCGGCAAATAGCAAAAGCAATAGAGTCATTTAGATCGCCGGAAACCGTTGAAGAAATCCAAAGTTATTAGGATTAATAAACTTTGTTGGGAAGTGGATTCCGAATTTATTTTATTAATTTATTTAAGCTTTATTGCACAACAAAACTTTGGACAAAAGGTGGACTTAACGCCGTAGGGCATTCTCTACCAGTCATACCTTTTATTTATCAACTCTAACAGAACCCATTCGGAAACTGCTCCGTCAGAAAGTTCATAAAATACTTGAATTACAGAATTATAGCAGAATGGACGACGACCACTTTGGTGTAATGGTCAAGAAGTTGACTGTTGGCCGGGGGGTCGCGGGTTCGATCCCCGCGCTGTACAGGCATTTGTGCGCATGAACATGTCTGTTTGTGCTGGGTTGGGTGTTGTACGTATTTATTTAAGTTTATTTTGTGATAGAACTGTTGATTCTGATATCCGTAACACCAAGTGCTTTGGCTACTTACCACGGAGTCGGATCGGTGTATGTGAGGTTGTTGTTAATATTAATGTATATTAAATTAGGTCAAATCACTATTACCTATCCAAATTCTAACTCTTAAATGAACAATGTGTAGCTTTTGATCAGTTAAAAAGATGCCTTTCGAAAATCCCCACTCTTGGATATTACGACCCCAAAGACCGTACTCAAATAGTAGCCGAGCCGAGTCCTGTAGGTTTAGGAGCCGTACTGATCCAGTACGATGTCAAAAGATCCCGTATCATTGCCTTTGGCATCAAAAGTCTGACAGACGTTGAGAAGCGATATTGTCAGACTAAAAAAGAGGCATTAGCCTTAGAGTGGGCTATAGAACATTTCCACATTTCTACTTATACGGGAATAAGTTGAAATTGTAACAGACCTTTAGAGGTCATATTTGGCACGCGGTCGAAGCTTTGCGCAGGAATCGAGCGTTGATTGATTCAATTGCAAGTCATTTATAAATCTCGAAAATCAAATGGAGTTGACCCAATTTCCCGGCTATGTATAAGTATATACAAGCTCACAAAAAGGTCCTTTTGAAGATGAATATCATATTAACCAGATTTTTCAACAAGCTAATCAAATCAAAGCAAATCGATTATTGAAGCATCAAAAAATGATGCTGAGATTAAATTAGTCAAAGAAATAAAAAATATGAAGTCAATCTCATCTCAAGACACATACCTAGATGAATACTTTGACGGTTAATAAGAAGTTCTGTCTGCTCTATACGTTTAGCAAATACCTACTTTACTTACATTAATTTTGAATAATAATTGGTCTTATTTTTTATTTTTAAATTCATTAATTCTCAAACTTGCCACACCTTCTTGGTAACTAGGTCAAAAGTTCGTTTTTAAGCATTATAACTACCATCCATATAATGTAACACGCCTGGTATGCAAATGTCAATAAATAAATAAAAAAACAGTTTTAAAAGAGATTTTCTCGCGGACCTGTAAAACAGTTGCGAATCAGTCAATACGGAAAATCCGATTAGAAAGATAACCTGTTAAAATACTTAATAATGTACAATAGCACACCTCATCCTTCATCAGGGAAATCCCCGTCTGAGCTGTTCTACAGCCGGAAATTCAGAGACAAATTACCTTTTCTGAAAGACATAGAAAATACTTATGATGATTCGGAAATAAGAGATCGGGATAGGGAACAAAAAGAGAAAAACAAATTAATTAAAGATAGTAACAGAAAGGCAACGGATAGAGAAGTAGTGATAGGTGAGAAGGTATATATGAAGAACTTAATAAAAGACAATAAATTATTAACAGTATTTAATCCAACACATACAACACATACTGTTATAAACGCTGATGGAAGCGATATAAACATAAAGAATGATGAAACCGGCCAGGAGTACAGAAGAAAGATAGTGCACCTGAAGAAAGCAGAAGGTCAGTAGAAAGTTGTAGATCACGAAGAAACATCTGGAAAAGAGGATTAGTTTGAATTTCTTTAAAGCTTAATTATTAAAATGTTTATTAAAATCATTAAAATAAGGAAGAGATGTGATGTACAATAAATGTAGTACGCAGACCAACGGTGGCGCCTCGGTCGCACTCTCGCTCTGGCGGCGGTAGCGAGCAGACGTTCCCTTTGAGCTGTGTTTACTACTTACTGATTATCTAGTGGTTTCATTATATTAGTCACGATAGGAACCAAGACATCACAAACGCCAAAGCCTGCAGCTAACTCGGACGTGGTTTGCGATGGATCCGCTTCCACAATAGCCTTCAATTCTTCATTATCAACTTGGGTCTCCGGCCGTCCACGGGGCTTGTTTTGCAGGTCGAAATTTCCAGAACGAAAACGTTGGAACCAAAAACGCACTGTGTTTTCTTTTGTGACACAACCGCCATACACATCATTAACCCTTCGAGCCGTTTCCGCAGCACTGGTGCCACGGTGGAACTCGTACTCGTAAATAACGCGATATTTCAAATTTTCCATTTTGTAAATTGAGCGATGCAAACAGAAAAAAGATAAGTAAAAAAACAAATGAATGACGGTTTACGAAACACAACTACATGTGGAAATAGCTGTATAAATTTGAATTTCGAATTCCTAACCAAATAGGAAAAATTTGTGATCAAAGTGGCCAGTACGACAAAACGCCAATTTCATATGTAAGGACCTAATATTTAATAGGATTGAGATCTGATTTAAATAATATATGGTGCGACATTTGAGCCGCAAATAAAGTAAAAAATGATATGCAAATAAAGATTTGATGATTTGTTTTTTATGACTTCTTTTTTATTTTTGAGGTGAAAAAATAAAAAGGCACAATATTTATTAAAACAATCTTGTTTATTTTATGAACAATGAACCCAGTTTTTTTTTCTAGATGGTAATAGCCCCATTATTTTTTTTGTTGCCTCAGTAATAATAAGCCTTTCTGTGTGTGTGTGTATATATATAAATAAATAATTATAAATATTTCACAACAATCACACCAATTCTCTAGTCCCAAATTAAGCTACGAGGCTAGTGTTGTGGGTACAGACACCGGATAAACATACTTAAATACTTTTTTTTGTAAATAAATACATATTATACATAGAAAACACCCAGACCAGTACAAACACAGATGTTCATGCACACATATGCTTGTACTGTGCGGGGATCGAACCCGCGACCCTTGGTTTTAAAGTCCGACATGTAAACCACTGCACCAAACGCTCGTCGGCATGTGTAAGTACACAAATTATGTGTGTCTGTCTGTCACAATGTTTGTTCCCATACTCGTCCGAAACGGCTTAACCGATTCTAATGAAATTTTGTGAGCATATTCAGTAGGTCTGAGAATCGGCTAACATCTATTTTTCATACCCCTTAGTGATAAGGGTTGTCCACCCTTAATATTTATATGGCAAAGCGACGTTTGCCGGGACAGCTAGTATATATATATATATAAATGAAACCTGTTTTCCTTGGTCACGGCATCACTCGTGAATGGCTGGACCGATTTCACTAATTCTTTTTTTGTTGTATTTGTTATTATCAAGAGAAGGTTCTTACGAAAAAAATATTAAGATGATCTCTCAGAAATATTGAAAAATATACATTAAATTTTGCATATATTAAAAAACGCGCGTAACTAATGTCAATGTCATTCGCTGACATTGTTCAATCATTGCAACGCTAAGGCGGTACGAAGTTCGCCGGGTCAGCTAGTAATAAATATATATATACAACAACATCACATACATTGACTGACTCCGTGGTAAGTAGCTTAAGCACTTGTGTTACAGATATCAGAATCAACAGTGGTATTACAAATAAACTTGAATAAATACATATAACACCCAGACCAGTACAAACAGACGTGTTCATGCACACAAATGTTTGTACAGTGCGGGGATCGAACCCACGACCTCTTGGTCATAGTCAACTTCTTGACTACACCAAATTACACCAAAGTGGTCGTCAAAGTTACACGATATCGTTTTGACGGATAAAGTCTTTCGTAGTAGGCCTTCAGAGCCTTAAAAACTCGCAAAAAAAATACGTGACTGTCAAAGTTACATTACACTAAAGTGGTCGTCAACGTTACACGATATCGTTCTGACGAATATAGTTTCTCGTAGTAGGCGATCAGAGCCTTAAACTCGCAAAAAAAATACGCGATTACAAGATTTAGATAACCATAATACCAATTATTCTCACTTCAAAGCAAAATTCTCGCGAAAAATAACAAATTCTACATTTCGACGTTACTTTTCCCAATGAAAAACATTTCTTTATCTCTCACTATTGACTTTTGATTGGAAATCGGACGTGACTCGGTTTTCAACTGTAAAGTGAATCAAACAACAAATTTTTTTCATACAAAACTCACCTTTAAATTTTCATAGAACAAGTCAGGTTTCTCTGTGAAAGTGATTTTCGTTAGCGGATATTTAACATTGGATTTTCTTATAATTACTCACTTTGAAATAAGACTCAGTGGATTGCTTAAGATGGCGACTCTCGCTGTTTTGACGATCATCTGCGTTTTGTCCAGTAAGTACTTTTAATCTTGACATTTATTTTTTTACTGTATGTTATTCGACAGGCGGGGATACTGACCACTATACTACCGAAGAAGGTGCTTATGGCGCAGTGGTTGCAGCGCTTTGGTAGTGATACCAAAAGTTAAGCAACCTACGGCGCGGTCATGTTTGGGATGGGTGACCATTCTGACCATATAAGTGACGTCTATTTACAAGCATCTCCGTGCTTCGGAAGGCACGTTAAGCAGTTGGTCCCGGTTAATATCGATAGATATTAGTCGTTAAGCCTGGTCGGAGGCTCTCGGGCGGCTTATAACATCTGACAGTAATCCAACCGCACTCCGCACACAGTATGGCTCGCACCACCTCATAGTTGAGGTGAGGCCTGTGCCCAGCAGTGGGACGTATATGGGCTGATGATGATGATGATAAAGAAACCATGCAGCGTTACAGATTTGTACATATGTAATACTTAAACAATTATAATAGTATAGCCATTTATAAGGTTACCTTAATCACACTGTAAGTACTTAGAGCAAGTTAACAGATTAGAACTGCTCGCCAAACTGCATCAGATGATAAAAAAAAATTGTTAAGTGTTAAAAAAAGACATAAAGTTGTTCTTTTTGCATAAATGATGAAAGAAATTCGTACATCATTCTGAGTCTATACATAACCATCACACTATCTTACCCAATACCTACCTATAGAAGTCTAGAGAAGGTTTAAAAGACCAGAAAATTTAAAAAGCAATGGGCAGGATAACGTCTGCCGGGCCTGCTAGTGTGGTATAAAAATGAATCGCTGAATGTGATTGTACCCGCGAATCTCAGAGCAGGGTTCGCTTTTTTTTAATGATATTTCTTGAAGTTTTTCCTGCTCCTTCACTCAGGACACAAGACGCAGGCAAGGTTTCCACCCTTACGTCGTATATATACTGCGCTTGCGCACTATGCCATTGGAATCTACATTCCTGTTGCGTACGGCTAAGGAGTGGAATTCGCTGCCGGCTGCAGTGTTCCCTTTAGATCATAACTTAGAAATAGTTGCCCCCCGCGACTTCGTCCGCGTGGAATCCCTTTGTTTTCACAATCGCGGTCGAACGGGATAAAAAGTATCCTTTGTCCGTTTCCTGGTTCTAAGCTATATCTCTCCACCAATTTTTTCAGCCAAATCGGTTCATTCGTTCTTGATTTATAAATAGTGTAACTAACACCACTTTCTCTTATTTATATTTATATACTCGTAGATTGAACATTCTAACTCTATTGGAGCGTTGGTTTCGCAGAAGAACTGTCGAGGAAATTTTATTGTATATGTTATTATACGTATTATTGTATTATAAACAATTATAAAAAGCCACCCATAAGAGTGACTACACATAAAGTAAACTAGCGGACCCGGCATGCAGACCCGCTGTTTTCGCATTATTTTTTTTTAAAAAGCCGGTCAAGTGCGAGTTGGACTCGCGCACCGAGGGTTCCGTACAAACCTGTAGATAAGGAGTAGTAACTTTGAAATTTTCAAAATTGTCAAAAATATTTTAAAAAATATTTTTTTTTAATATGATCAAACTGAAAATTTACGGTTTTCGTAATTTTTCCTATATCTGTACTATAAGACGTGACTTCGTACTAAATTTCAAGATTCTCAGTTTACGGGAAGTACCCTGTAGGTTTTGATTCCCGTGCGAGTTTCGAAAATTTGCGGCCTAAATGGCTGTATCTTTTGATTGCGTTGGCTTAGAAGGTTGATTTTTCTACAGCTTCTAGGGACAATAGACCTTAGTATCATATAGAAATTACAGTTTGATACCTCCACGCGTTCCTGAGAAAAACGGTCTTGACAGACGGACGGACGGACAGACGGACAACAAAGTGATCTTATAAGGGTTCCGTTTTTTCCTTTAGAGGTACGGAACCCTAAAAACTAAAATTAGCAAAGTGAAAAGTAGCGCCTTGTCCATTCTCAGGAATCATAATATCACCATACCAAATTTCATGCAAATTGGTTTAGTAGTTTTGGCGTGATTGAGTAACAGACAGACAGAGTTACATTCGCATTAAAATATTAGTATGGCTTAAACGTATTAATCAGCCACTAATCACAGTGATTTTAGACACGTAAAGTAAATAACAGATTACGTTATATTGTTTTTTCTTGTTTCCAGGTCTCGTCTCTTGTCGGCCATACACTACTTACTTATCCTTACCATGCCCATTAACACATCCGTGTTCGGATCCGTATACCGCCCCTTCCCCACCCACCCCTCAGCCACCACCAACTCCTTTAACCACCTTTCAAACTTCTTACTCCCCCTACAACCCTCAGACACCCTCACCGTGCGTGATTCCGTCATACGGAGGGCAATCTCAGTGGTACCCTCATGCTTGTCCTCCTAACCCTTGTCCTCCTCCACCTCTATGTGTGTGCGTGATGTGTGATGGTGGTGGTGGTCGTAAGTACTTTATAAATAAATATAAATAAACACCCAGACCAATACAAACAGACATGTTTATGCACACAAATATTTGTACAGTGCGGGGATCGAACCCGCGAGCTCTTGGTTAAGAGTCAACTTCTTGACCATTACACCAAAGTGGCCGTCACAACTTTAAAATGGGTTCCATGGGTAAATATTTCGATTTCGAGCACAGCGGCCAATCTCAACACAGATCAGCCAACAACTACGCAGGAGATACTATAGTGCACAAGTGTGAGCGCAATACACAGGTGCACCCACTGTTCCATCACTATCACAGTTCGGTGAGGCGGCAATTCGACATTACCGGAGAGAGATCAGGCGCAGGACCAACGGCTAAATGTGCTTTCTGAGGCACGGGGGTGTAACATCCCCAACTTCCCGACTACGAGCTGTTTTTGAGAAATTCATGACAGAAAATCTCAGAAACAATTTTGGCTCGACCTATTATTCGAACCCAGGACCTCTCGGATGTAAGTCAGAAACTTTGCCACTACACCAACAAGGCAGTCATGTATGTATTGTACACTTAGTTTGGGGCTAGGTAATTGGTGTGTTCGTTAAAACAATTTATTTATAATGATCATCTACATTAGATATCTATTTTTTTTAACTTCGGAGTCATGGGCAGTTGCAAGCACTGGGATACTGGGAAAGCCTGTTGACTTAGGTATCTATCTGGCCTCGAACTCATGGCTCCTGAGAACGCCGTTGGTTTTTAGTGGGTTTGCCCCAGCTGGGGAGAGTCCCACATAACCTGCTGCCCTCCCCCGAGGGAAGCAGGTATGCGTAAAGCATTTTCCAGCGTTACAAAAAAAAAAAGGTATATATCAGGCAGTAGATATAATCTTCTGTAATCTTTATTAGGTTACAGCATTCATTTTCTTTTTCACCAGACGTGCTTATCGATATTCCATATAATAAATTTCATTTATTCAGACACAACGATCCATTTTTGTTAGTAACAATTAATCTTAATAGCTATGTTAGTAAATACACTGACAATGACATAAATTAATTAACAATATGCGGGTAGCATTCGGGATTACCAAGGCGGTTACCCAGTGCCTCGTTACAGCGCTATCCCACCTTCCGGCCAGCACGTTCAGAATACTATTAGAGCTGCCGGTCATTCTGTTCTGGATGGACAATATCTTTTTCATGAAATCGCGTGGAAACTATCGACATGGGCGACGGCAAACATACCGGACGCACTACAGTATCACGGCAGCCCCAACAGTAGTCTGAACATCATCATCATCAAATTAAAGAGCTTTGCTCTTGTCGGTGGGGTTTTTTCCATGTTGGTCTATTCAATGCCATTTCTTTGACTTCCTTATATGACACGACACCTAACTTTTCTTTTATCTGATCCATGCATGACCTTCTAGGTTTTCCTCCCTTTCTTTTCCCTTATATTTTTCCTTCAATTATCGTTCTTATAAGGTCGTCGTGTCTTATCAAGTGTCCTAACATCTTTCCTCTCCTATCTTCAATCGTGTTTAGGATTTCCCTTTTTTCTCACACAATGTTCAAAACTTCAGTACTCTGAACATATTATTATATTTATTGTATTTTAGAAATTCAGACAACGCAGGTACTTTTTGTTATTAAAATAAATCTTACAAGCTATATTAGTAACAGAAAAAACACAAAAAAAAACAATGCACAATAGGGTAGATACCACACACAGCCACGGCGGGTCAATCTGTATTTCTTTTGACCAACACCCTGGCCATGTGGCGAGTTAAAGGGGAGTCATATCTCCCCGCAATGGTCCTCAGAATGGAGTTGGAGCTGGCCCGTATCCTACAGAGCAACGACGCTGCTTTTTTCCGCATGATACCGTAGAAATCGTCAGTGCAAAATCGGGGCAGCCCCAACAGCATTCTAAAGCCATTATTATATTGGACACGCAGAGCATTTACGGTCTTCTGCGTAAAGCTAGCCCACAGGCTGCAGGTGTTGAATACTTGGCAATACGATTTCAAAAGAGTGATCATCACTGCTCGACCACACCGTGCAAACCTCCGCACCAGCATGTTACATCTGACCGCCAACGCTCTACGTTCCCTCTCAATATCTTCATTCTCAATATATTCATTTAACCATAGGCTGAAAGGGCTAGGTGTTTTCGGAAAGTTTCATTAACTTAATCAGATAAGATTTAATTAGTCATAAGTAGTCATCAAACCATATTGTCAAATGGCAGGCAGGACTAAATCATGGAGCAAAAGGCTGCTTGAGTGGCAACCATGAGATCATAAGCGTTCTCCAGGGTGTCCTCAAATGCGTTAGCATGAGATTGGAAGAGCTGGATCCAAACTACCCAAAATCGCTACGAATGGAGAATATTAAAGGAGGCCGTATTCAGAGGGCCGAAATAATAAATAATAATAATAATAAATATTTCACAACAATCACACCAATTCTCTAGTCCCAAAGTAAGCTACGAGGCTTGTGTTATGGGTACTAGACAACGGATGATCATACTAAAATACTTTTTTTTGTAAATAAATACATATTATACATAGAAAACACCCAGACCAGTACAAACACACATGTTCATGCACGCTTATGCTTGTACTGTGCGGGGATCGAACCCGCGACCCTCGGTTTTAGAAGTCCGACATGTGGACCACTGCACCAATCGGTCGTCAAATAAATATAAGCAACCTAGATTGGTTTGCAACAAAATTGTTTTTTTGCAAACAAATTTGTTATTTATGCTATTTGTACATTTTTCACAGTCAAAGAGAAAGAACCGAACCAGGACCAGCCTGCTAGTGCTAGCCCACAGCCCAATGAAGAGGAAGCACCTACCCGAAGGATGGGAGAAGGGAGAAGGTCGTCACCAGGACTGCTGACGAGCCTGTTCAGCATCCCTGGTGCGATTGCCGACTCGATGCTGAGCGGGGAGATCACCCTTTGATGAAATAAAAAGAACCATTTTTCTAACCCGTCTTCTTTTTTTTTACACCCTGATGAAAAAGATGGATTTATTTCAGCTTTATTGCACAACAAAACTTTGTACAAAAGGTGGACTTAACGCCGTAGGGCATTCTCTACCTACTAGTCATACCTTTAGGCTAAGCAGAAACGATTAGTGGGCGGTGCGACAAAATAAATAAAAGAGAAAACACAAAAATACCAATAATATGATACATGATATTAAATCTATATCTTTCCTTGTTTTCCTTGGTCACGGCATCACGTGTGAATGGCTGGACCGATTTCACTAATTATTTTCTTGTTGTATTTGTTATTATTAGGAGAAGGTTCTTACGGAAAAAAATATAAAAAAAATCTCTCAGAAATATTGAAAAATATACATTTAATTTTGCATATTTTAAAAAACGCGCGTAACTAATGTCAATGTCATTCGACGACATTGTTCAATCACTGCAACGCAAAGGCGGTATGAAGTTCGCCGGGTCAGCTAGTATAAAAAATAAAAATAAAATATAAACGACTGCAAAGGGACCCAGATAAACTTGTGTTAGACGTGATCCCAAGGTCTGCTAAATACAATAAGAGCTGCCTGACAATGTGCTTATAATAGGATTCCAAATGACATAAAAATACTTAATATTAAACAATTCAAATGAAAACTATATAGGTGGCTTATCAGTGAAAGAATTTATGACATGAAAGATTTTATTGATGAATCCTAATACAATTAATTTAATATGACACTTTTTAATTTATTTATGATTTCAGTATGTTATTTTTTATGTTATTTTTACTTAATTAATGTCATTTATTTCCTATGCCAATGTACACATTTTGCATGCTGTTTGTAATAGCAAAACATGTGCACTAATTACCTGTATGTACCATCTATGGTACATGTATGGTACCATGTATGGTATTAACAGTAATACCATGTTTTTTTGCAAATAAATATTATGAATTATGATCTTATAAGTATGACCCCTATGACTGTTTGTGTGTGTATGTGTTTGTGTTTTGTGTACCTGTCTGAGGCATCGTAACTCCCAATCGGATGGACCGATTTTAATGCGGTTTATTTTATTCGAAAGATATAATTACATTCAATTTAATTCGCTTGATGCAGTGGTCTACACGTCGGACTTCTAAAACCAATGGTCGCGGGTTCGATCCCCACACAGTACAAGCACATGTGTGTTTGAACTGGTCTGGGTGTTTTCTATGTATAATATGTATTTATTTACAAAAAAAAGTATTTAAGTATGTAAATCCGTTGTCTAGTACCCATAACACAAGCCTCGTAGCTTAATTTGGGACTAGAGAATTGGTGTGATTGTTGTGACATATTTATTTTATTATTATTATTTTATTTGTGTTTTTGTGTACCTGTCTGTGGTATCGTAACCCCCAAAAGGATGGACCGATTTCAAAACGTTTTTTTTTTCATTCGAAAGATAATTTAATCACGGTGGTTCTTAGCTATAGCTGGGCAAAAACCGTCTAGTCGCTGAAGCTCACTAACTATTTTCCTGGCTTGTTCAGGGGTTTTTGACGTGACAACGTCTTATAAATTGGTTTGCCGGGTGACACTTCAAGAAACTGCGTTACGCTCCGCTCACGTTCCGCGCTCACAATGAGAGCGAGTGAGAGGCACGCGTCCCTTCGACTCGGGCATGGTTAGCCCGCCTAAGAGCGAGTGAGACAGACATAAAAAGTGAAAGGCACGCGTCCCTTCCACTCGAGCACAGCTAACCCGCCTAAGAGCGAGAGAGACAGAGCGAGAGAGAGAGTGAGAGAGATAGGCATACACACCGGTTCATGTTATACGAATGAATATTCACATTAAAATTATTTTACCACTCAAAGTCGTTGTCACGTAAAACCTTCGCCCGTATACCGACTTTACAGGCAACCAATTTTTTTAATTGGAAAGTTAGTTTTTTCATCTCACTGTCGCATGAGTGAGGAAGCCCTAGCATCCCACAAGACACATTATGTCCCTTTGAAAAAAGGAAGACACTTGGGGTGCCTTCTAGACACTAGGTGCCCTATGTGATTGTAGGAGACCCTTTGAGCACAAAGGATGCTTAAAAGTCTTTGGCGCTTTTGGATTAGGACGGTAAAGGGAAGAGCTTAGAGAAGGTGGTTGGTGACCTTGGTTTGTCTATTTCTTCTGAGTGTGAGCTGTAACTCATATTGCGCGATTCAGGTATTGAATGTGCGCAATTTGTAGTTGGGAGCCGAGTGTCAGATTGTTGATGTAGTGATGTGCGGTAACGATAGATGTCGCTACAAGTCACTAGCGACTTTAAGGCACAAAGGGCGCTTATGATATAATGGAATTCTTTGAGGCAATACAAGCGCTTCTAAGCCACTCGGGGCCCATTAATTCACAAGAGGCATGCTTAAGGCACCAGAGGGAGCTTACAAGACAGTAGGGGCGTTTCCTAGATACTTGAGGTAGCATATTGGAGTTCTTTCTTCCACAGACAAGAAGAACTCCAACTGCCTTGATTAGCCACCGACACAACAACCCAGAGGCGAAGATATAGACCGACTCGCAGGATGTACCAATAAAAATCCAGCTCACCAGGACTGCTGACGAGCCTGTTCAGCATTCCTGGAGCGAATGCTGATTCAATGCTGAGCAGAGGGATCAGAATTTGATGATAAATAAGTAGCTTGTTCTTGTAGACATATTTTCTTTATTTACTTGACTCTGTTCAAGAGGTTTTAGCGCAATAGATTTCGAGTTAGGAAGCTAAAGAGAAGCGCTTCCTACCGACCGGGTGTTATGGTCGGGGACCGAGGTCCAATAAACATCATCTTGATTTGTCTATCTATATTAACCTGGATCTAAATCTTATTTGTCGCGGTTCATGTGCAGTACTAGGCCGGTACTAGGCTAACAGCGCCATCTAGCTTATGGAGCCGTATCAGCGCTCGCTGTCGTGCTTGCCTCTGTTAGGCATTTTTCGTTGCCTAGCTCACGTAGAACAATGCCTTTTAAAGTTTTTGTTTCAATTACCAATGAAAATATCCAAAAAGAACAAATTGTTTTCTACGTCAGTAAGGCAACGCTACGCGTTACGACGCAATGCGACCAATACTTTTGTCAATTTCAGTCACATTTTGTCACGTAGCACTTTATCATAAACGTACATATCTACATTGACATTCTGGCGTCCGCCTCGTTGGTGTAGTGGCCAAGTTTCTGCCTTACATCCGAGAGGTCCAAGGTTGGAATCCCAGGTCGAGCCAGAGTTGTTTATGAGATTTTCTGTCATGAATTTCTCAAAAACAGCTCGGAGTCGGGAAGTTGGCGGTGTTACGGCCCCGTTCCTCGGAAAGCACTTAGAGATCAGGCGCAGGACCAACGGCTTAACGTGCGCACCGAGGCACGGGGGTGTAACACCGCAAACTTCCCGACTCCTGTTTTTGAGAAATTCATGACAGAAAATCTTCGAAAACAATTTTGGCTCGACCTGGGATTTGAACCCAGGACCTCTTGGATGTAAGGCAGAAACTTTGCCACTACACCAACGAGGCAGTCGAAGAAGAAGATATAGAAGAATATATATACAAAAGTACCTAACCCAAAATCAAACCAGTAAATAAACCAGTAAAATGTTTTACCTAAACATTTCCAGCACAATAATAATTCTAACCTGTGTTTAAAAGACCTCAAGATACTGTTAGCTCATTTTGTGTGGATAGGAACGTAACATAATAATTTTGAATGATGGTAGTTAAAAAAAATTCAAACTATGTAATGACAACTAGCACCTTAGTCTACCTGTGACCACGGACGCTGAAAAGGGTCCGAAACGTCAGGTTAAAACAAAATGTAAATAAATCGCGAAATAATCCGTAAAAAGTGTATCATTTCAATGTCTACTGTTCGTGTAAACCGAAGAAACAAATCTGTGTTTAAAATAAATTAGTTCTGCTTTGAAATGATATCGCAAACGTGAATTACAAAATCATGAATTCATGCTTTTAATAACAACTATAAATCTGTAATAAAGTTTAATTTAATAATCGTTACTTGAAATAGACAGACTTGTAGCAACTTCATTATGTTTTTAATACGTTCTAAAATAAATCATGTCTTTGAGAATATTTAAAAAATATATTTTATTAAGTGATTACGCAGGATCGAAATATGGAAAAGTAGGTAAGGTTTTTTACAAACAACACTATAACATACATACATGGATCTGACTCCGTGGTAAGTAGCTTAAGCACTTGTGTCACAGATATCAGAATCAACAGTGGTATTACAAATACACTCAAATGATTGTACAACACAACACTCAGACCAGTACCTACAAACAGACATGTTCATGCACACAAAAATTTCAATTCGAACCAGTAGTTCCTGAGATTAGCGCGTTCAAACAAACAAACAAACCCTTCAGATTTATAATATTAGTATAGATTTCTTTTCAGTTAACACATTTGCTGCCATTTCAAATACGAGTACACAATTGAAAATCTATTGTTATCGGCTTAAAGTTCAGTTAATCGCAGTTGTTCTTAGTTATGGCTGATCAAAATCCGTACATAATAAATATGTTTTCCTGGCACAATCTTTATACTGGACAGTTAGCATTTGTTGCCCTGGCTCATTCGGATTTTTTTATACTGGAAAGTTATTCACATATTGTTTTTTTTTTTTATTTTAACCTAATTACGGCAATATTTTATTTACTTAAAACTTTATTGCACAAGAAATGTACAAAGGGTGGACTTAATGCTAAAAGCATTTTCTGCCAGTTAACCAATAATCTTTTCAATCAAAGTCAATATTCCTTCCTAAATTATTGCACGATATATCAAAGTATTGTTTTTAAGCCTTTTTTACTTATTTATAAATTTGTTTGTTTTTTTTTTTGAAAATTTCCACTGGCAATAAAAACAACAAAATGAAATGTAACATTAAATTAATCAATTCACAAATCTCCTAAGGAATGTGAAAACATTAATATCGCTTAACATCAACATAAAACGTTAGTATAACAAAAAATATTTCGCATAACGAACACATGCAAAAGCGTATCGGTTATTACGAAAACATTTTTTATTAAGTCTCTCCCGCGTAAAATGTATAAAATCTCTGCCCAACCTTGGTTTTGTTTTGTTAAAAGTAATATTTTAAATCATATCATGGACATTTATTCCACTAGCAGTTGTGTATTGGTTTTCTGTGAATAAGCGAAACATATTTTTGATGGTAAGAAGGTTTTATTTTTTATTCAAAAGATAATTCAATCACGGTGGTTTTTATTATCATCATCAGCCTATACACGTCCCACTGCTGGGCACAGGCCTCACCTCAACTATGAGGTGGTGCGAGCCATACTCCACCACGCGGGCTCAGTGCGGATTGGTGGAGGGGTGTGTGTAAGGTAAGTGACTCTTACTGTCAGATGTTATTAAGCCGCCCGAGGGCCTCCGACCAGGCTTAACGACTAATATCTATCGATATTAACCGGGACCAACAGATTAACGTGTCTTCCGAAGCACGGAGATGCTTGTAGATAGACGTCACTTTTATGGTCAGAATGGTCACCCATCCCGAACATGACCGCGCCGTAGGTTGCTTAACTTTTGGTATCACTACTAAAGCGCTGCAACCACTGCGCCACAAGGAACTATGGTGGTTTTTATGGCTGGTTAAAATCTGTACAGCCTTTTAAACTGACCAGTTGTTTTCTTGGCTCATGTCGAGGGTTTTTTTAAATCTTAATTTTGCCATATTTGGCATAACGATTGTTAAATTCAATTAACGTATCATGATTTGGTTTATTTAACTTTCTCCGGCGTATTTCTTCATTTCTTATTTGATCGCGCAGAGAAAAGCATCGCTCTCTCCATTGCTCGCTGTGCGACACTGAGCCTTCTTATGGAGCTATAGTAAGATAGAAGAATATAATAGTAATAATAGTCCTCCTGGCCGATTTCGACCAAAGCGATCAATCTCAACAGAGATCAGCCAACTACGCAGGAGATATTATAGTGTACAAGTTTGAGCGCAATACACAGGTGCACTCACTGTTCCATCACTCTCGAAGTTCAGTGACACGGCAATACGACACGACCGGAGAGAGATCAGGCGCAGGACCAACGGCTTAACGTGCGCACCGAGTCACGGGGGTGTAACACCGCCAACTTCCCGACTCCGAGCTGTTTTTGAGAGATTCATGACTGAAAATCTCAGAAACAATTTTGGCTCGAACCCAGAACCTCACGGATGTAAGGCAGAAACTTTGCCACTACAACAACGGGGCAGTCAAAGAAGAAGATATAGAATTTTGCTTAGCTGACGTAGCAGTGTATGGTACACATATCGCGGCGAACCGAATGTTCGTTAGGGCGGTGCAGTTCACGAATGGCTCGCGCGTGCCGAACGACGTTCCGTGGGCAGGCCCTCAAAATGGGCCGACATTCTGGTGCGAGGTCGCGGGAAGCCGCTAGATGCGGGAAGCCGCTAGATGCGTGAAGTCGTTAGATGCGGAAAGGCACTAGATGCGGGAAGCCGCTAGATGCAGGAAGCTGCTAGATGCGGGAAGTCGTTAGATGCGGGAAGCCCCTAGATGCGGGAAGCTGCTAGATGCGGGAAGCGCACCGATCGCGGTGGACATCCTTGGAGGAGGCTTATGCTCAGCAGTGGGCGTCGAAAGGCTGACGATGATCACGTTTTGAATATAAATCCCTATTTTATCTAATAACTATAAGTGTAATTATAACTAGATATCATGTTTCCAGGCTATCCACTGATGCCCCCGTAGTGCTGGCCCCGATATGATAATTCTACAAACGTCATGCTATTTGCTATGTAAGTACAAAGTTTATATAATTCCACAAGAAGTGGAACTTGGAAACGGCTATTGTTTATTGATAGCTGAATAGTTTAACTGTTTATTGACCAACACAAAACATAATTACAGACAAGTTTGACAAAAGAAATATAATTTAATTTAACTTAATTTTGATTTCAAGTTTTACTAAGTCGCTGTGCCCTAGCCGGGCGTCACTGTACTAGTTTACTCATGAGACTGTATCACCTTACTGTACCGTGTGACTTGCAGTAAATATTATGATTATAATTAAATATGAAGCCATTCTTGGAGCCATTGCTTCCTGAAGTAAAAAAAGATTTTAAAGATATCAAATATGTGTACGTTTGTGATAGTGTCCAATTCGGTTGTAGCGCGATTTACATTGACTAAAATAGCACCGGTAACGCCGCGTCGCGTCGCACTGCTGCTTAACTCACGGACAAAGTCTTAGCATCGATACTCTAAGTCGCAATGTGTCAGGTCAAGATAATAGTCCTCCTGGCTGATTTTGACCACGGCGGTCAATCTCAACAGAGATCAGCCAATTACGCAGGAGATATTATAGTGCACAAGTATGAGCGCAATACACAGGTGCACTCACTGTTCCATCACTCTCAAAGTTCGGTGAAACGGCAATCCGACATGACCGGAGAGAGATCAGGCGCAGGACCAACGGCTTGACGTGCTATCTGAGGCACGGGGGTGTAACACCGCCAACTTCCCGACTCCGAGATGTTTTTGAGAAATTCATGACAGAAAATCTCAGAAACAATTTTGGATCGACCTAGGATTCGAACCCAGGACCTCTCGGATGTAAGGCAGAAACTTTGCCACTACACCAACGAGGCAGTCAGCATCAGGTCATGATACCTAAGGTACAGACGGCACAGTCGCAAAAATGACATATTAATAAATCAATCATTCCATTCGAAATGTTTGCAGTGCGTAATTAAATGAGACTGTTTGAGAATTCAATTTATTGTTGGTCAAAACAAACATTTTTTGTGACTTTAATTTGATTTTGTTTGATCCTATTAAGTAAACAATTTTTATTAAGTTACTTTTTTAATGAAATGTATTAACAGCAAATTTCTTTACAATATGAAATTAAAACACACTTAAAGAAAAATGGACTGCCACAAGCGGGACTCGAACCCGCGCCTCTCGCAAACCGACTTAACACCGTAGGGCATTCTCTACCAGTCATACCTTTGGGCTAAGCAGAAATGATTAGTGAGCGGTGCGACAAAAAAAATAAAAGAGAAAACACGAAAATAATAATACCAATAATATGACGCGAGATGAAATATAAAATTTATATAAGAATACATGCAACAACATCGCATGATCTGACTCCGGGTTAAGTAGCTTAAGCACTTGTGTTACAGATATCAGAATCAACAGTGGTATTACAAATAAACTTAATTAAATACATATAACACCCAGATCAGTACAAACAGACATGTCCATGCACTCAAATGTTTGTACAGTGCGAGGATCGAACCCGCGACCTCTTGATTAATAACTTCTTGACCATTACACCAAAGTGGTCGTCAAATTATGTCATATGAGGTGTCATGATTATTGAATTCAGTGTTTTAAAACTATGTATATCGTAAACGTAAGTATATTCTTACTTAGGTAAGTCTCAAACATTCTATAAAATGCTTCACTCTTTGAGGTCCACATGGCCGATATCGGCGTCGTACCAATGAAATGTCTATCGTATTTTATTAGGTCCTTACATATGAAATTGGCGTTTTGTCGTACTGGCCACTTTGATCACAAATTTTTCCTATTTGGTTAGGAATTCGAAATTCAAATTTATACAGCTCGTATTTCCACATGTAGTTGTGTTTCGTAAACCGTCATTCATTTGTTTTTTTACTTATCTTTTTTCTGTTTGCATCGCTCAATTTACAAAATGGAAAATTTGAAATATTGCGTTATTTACGAGTACGAGTTCCACCGTGGCACCAGTGCTGCGGAAACGGCTCGAAGGGTTAATGATGTGTATGGCGGTTGTGTCGCAAAAGAAAACACAGTGCGTTTTTGGTTCCAACGTTTTCGTTCTGGAAATTTCGACCTGCAAAACAAGCCCCGTGGACGGCCGGAGACCCAAGTTGATAATGAAGAATTGAAGGCTATTGTGGAAGCGGATCCATCGCAAACCACGTCCGAGTTAGCTGCAGGCTTTGGCGTTAGTGATAAAACTGTTTTAATCCACTTGAAGCAAATTGGGAAGATTAAAAAACTTGAAAGGTGGGCTCCTCACGAATTGAGTGAAGCAAACTGCTGCGTTACATTACTTGACCGGCACAATAACGAAGGGATTTTAAATCGAATCATTACCTGTGATGAAAAGTGGATTCTCTATGATAATCGGAAACGCTCATCGCAATGGCTGGACCCTGGCAAGCCAGCCAAAGCCTGCTCCAAGCGAAAATTGACCAATAAAAAGTTACTTGTAAGCGTTTGGTGGACTAGCGCCGGTGTCGTTCATTACAGTTTTCTCAAATCTGGCCAGACGATTACGGCAGATATCTATTGTCAGCAATTGCAAACCATGATGGAAAAGCTAGTTGCTAAACAACCAATGCTGGTCAATCGCTCTACGCCACTGCTGCTTCACGACAACGCTAGACCACACACTGCACAACAGACGGCTAGCAAATTAGAAGAACTTCAATTGGAATCTCTAAGGCATCCACCGTACTCCCCGGACCTTGCTCCAACAGATTACCATTTTTTTCGAAATTTGGATAACTTCTTGCAAGGGAAAAAGTTCAACTCAGATGGGGCAGTCCAAGTCGCCTTCAAAGATTTTATTGATTCCCGTTCGAATGGTTTTTTTAGTAAAGGGATCAATGAACTACCTATGAGATGGCAAAAGTGCATAGATTACAATGGCTCATACTTTGATTAAATAAATATGCTATATAAAAAAATTTCGACTTTTTGTTCCTCCCATACAAAACGCCAATTTCATAGGTAAGGACCTAATATTTACCAATAAATAAGGCATTAAAATGGCTCCGCTGAAAATCACATATTAAATTCATAACTCACAAATAAACTCTTTTGCAAAAAAAACGGGCACTTTAGATTTTTTCCTCTACTTTAATGAAGAAGAACAAGAAATAGGTTTTATTAATTTGACGATGTATTGGCATGTTATTTGAAGCATCCGGGCATGATTCTTTACGTTCCAAATTTAAAATTTGAAATTAATAAAAGAAAAATAATGATTATTGTGGATTACTCTAAAATTGCTTTACTAATGGCGCGAATTGCTGAAACGATTTTTAACTGATTACGATATTTTAAAACTTTTTGGACATTTTCTGCAAATTAAACAATATAATCTTTATTTTTACATTAAATACCACTTTTTGATATGAGTGATAAAGCGATAAGGGCCGGTAAAATTATAGCCCTACTTGAAGAAGGTTGTTCGCAAACTTACGTGTCTCAGCGGCTAAATGTGAGTCGTTCAACTGTCCAGAGGACTTGGCAACGGTATCAAGAGACCAGTTCGGTCAAAAGAAGACCCGGTTCGGGAAGAAAACGATGCACAGAACCAAAAGATGACCGCTTTTTGGTGAGTCAGGCGTTGCGGAATCGTAAGGCGTCAAGTGTGGACCTGAAGAAGAGCCTTGAAGAAGTAAGAGGAGTAGAAGTTAGCTTGTGGACGGTCAGGAGGAGGCTTTTGGCTGCCAATATCAGGAGTTACCGCCCAGCTCGGGGCCCTAAATTACTCCGTGAGCACCGTGTTGCTCGACTTCAGTTTGCTCGGAACTGTGCTTCATGGACTCTGGAGGACTGGAATAAAGTATTGTTTTCTGATGAAGCTAGAATCTCTTTGTGTGGAGAGGACCGACGCCGGCGAGTGCTGCGAAGACCACGGGAACGCTATGCGGAAGTGTGTTTCGAAGAAATCACTCCTTATGGCGGAGGCTCCGTTATGTTTTGGGCAGCAATTAATTCGACGGAGCGTACGGAGTTAGTTTTCATAGAAAATGGAACATTAAATGCACATCGGTACATAATGGAAGTCCTAATTCTATATGCACAACCCACATTGACTGCACTTGGGGAATATTCCATTTTTATGGACGACAATGCTCGCTCGCACCGTTCTGGCGACGTGGAAGCGTACATGCAAGAAGTTGGGATCCGTCGTTTAGATTGGCCAGCTCGAAGTCCTGACCTCAATCCAATTGAGCATGTCTGGGATGTTCTAAAGAGACGTGTAAGATCAGTGCAACCTGCTCCACAAAACATCAGGGAGCTAAAAAGAGTCATTGCAGAAGAGTGGGAACGAATTCCACAAAACGGTATTAAAAACATCGTGGAAAGCATGCCCAGAAGGATTCAAGCTGTGATTTTGGCAAGAGGAGGTCACATTCGGTATTAGGTTTTTACATTTGTAACTTTATTTAATTAAAAAAAGTAAAAAAAAATCTTATCTTTATTGCCGACCACTTCTTATTGTTTGGGCGTGTACATCGGTTTTAAAGAATCCATCGTTTTTTTTTTCTTTTAGTTGCCCGAACTCACTTCACGCGCATTAATTTACACGATTATAAGTATACAGACTACGTCAAAGAAATAAATTTCATTTAATTAACTCAAATCGACCTTAGAACGTAAATTTCCTTAGGTGCCCGTTTTTTTTGCAAAAGAGTGTATTTTTCATAATTGACATTTCAATTTTACGAGAAGACTGTTATTTTAAGTTCATCATATAATTAATTACCTGCTATATTCCTGTCATTCGATATTTAGCGCATCACTACTTAATATATTCCAAAGCGAAACGCTGTAAAAATACGAATGAATTTAAATACTTTGAGGAGTTTGCTATCACTGAGTTGAGTTTGTTTGGGGTGACCATGCCGCTGGTTAAATAAAAATAATAATATATCTTTATTTGCATAAAAACTATGCAATAACATACAATAAAATAAGTGCAACATGGTTTGCTTATTATTAGCATGCAAATTTAAATTTTACATGAATAAAATTAAATGAATAAAAATAATATCAATTACAGTTTAGTTCAGAAAGTATGTGAATAAACAATTGTATAATAGAATTTTCCATAAATTAATACAAAGCAGTGCAAGCAAATTACAAAGAGTACAAATCTATTATTATAATAATTTTATGTCAAAAAACTCTTTAATGTCATACATACACTTTTCGTTCAATCAGCCATCTATATAGATGGCTTTAATTTTTCATTTTGAGGTTTTTAATGTAATTAGTCATCTTATTGTATATCTTTACACCCATTGCTAAACAACTTTTTTTGAATTTAGCAGATTTCGCCTTTTATTTAACCGACGAAATAAAGGGGTGCTTAAGTGTGACCCCAATTTATCTTTGTGTGTGTATGTGTGTCTGTCTGTGCTATTGTAGCTCTCGATTGGATGGACCGATGTCAATGATGTTAAATTGTCTTTCGAATGGAAAAATCCATGCATTTCATCATGGTGATTCTTAGCTATTGCTGATCAAGATCTTTTAAGCCGTTGGTGATTACCAGCTGTTTTTCTAGCCCATTCGATACTCAAATGCAAAAACTTAAAAACGTGAATTTATCAAAGTCTATAAATATACCTAACAGCTTATACAGGGTGTAAAAAAACCTTAACGAAGCCGTCAACCACGCGTTCAGTACATCAAACCAAATCGTATGAAAAATAAATTTTTGCTGGGAAACAACTTTTATTTTTTGACATCAAAAAAAATAATTTAATTCTAACCCGCAATGTACAGCGCGCACGCGGAAAAGTCACCGTGGGGCGTGTTGCTTTACGCCGCCGCGACGCGGTTCGGTTCGAGTGTGCGCTGTTCATTGCGGAGTGTGCCATTTAGAGGCTTTTTATGAAAGAACTAGTGAAAATTTGTATCATGTTTCTTTGGAAAAAAGTTCAGTTATAACGGACAGAAGTCATTTCTGTAAAAATCATAAATTTTTTTTTGCAACTTTAACCATCAATATCTCAGTAACCGTTAACTTCCCAGGTATGGTGTATAGGAAAAAAATGATCGTAACAATTGGTAGAATATGTGGTATTCGGCTTCGTTAAGGTTTTTTTTACACCCTGTATAGGTTGATGCAAAAATGCACAAAATAATAACATATACTTAAATATTATCAGTTAAAAGCTCGAGATATCATAATCTTTTTAATACTGTAATGAGTGGCATAAATAAAAAAACCAGGCAAAACGATAAGCACACAGATTTTATTTAAATTAGGTTATAATCAACTATCAAAATACAAATTGGCAGAGTTTCGGCCTGTTCAGTGGCTAAGAGGGCAAAAGTGGGCTAGACTGAGCTGTCTGGCCGTTATACGGGCTTGCTCCCACCCAAGGGCGCACGGCTGGCGGAAGTTGTAGTGGGGAGCGTCAACTGGCATGGCGGTGGCTTCCTATTGGCTGGCTTGGCTAGGATTGGCTGGCTTGGCTAGGATTGGCTATGATTGGCTATGGTGGCTGAGGCTTGGCGTTACAATACAATTCAACAGAGAATCGCTTTTTATGATAGTAAATATAAAACATAACATAATAAACTCTTCATCGTCAACTCTCAGTCTTGACCTCGCTTGGCTTAATCTTAGGTCAAGAGCAGAACCTTTGCCTAATTTAAATAAAAAAAACAATTGTCTGTAAAGTCGGTTTACTGACGATAGTTGAACGTGACAACGTTTTTGCACGCTGCCTCTTTGTCGCTCGTTCCGCGCTCTCGCTTGCACTTCAAGCCTTGAATGAAACGCCTCAGAGCGAGGAACGCCGCATGCGTCATGTTTTTTGGTGCGTGAAGCCGGCTCCATCGATTTATAAGATGTTGTCACGTCAAAAACCTTCAATGTGTTTTGTTGGAAAAATCCTCTTTTTTAAAAACCCACGGCCACCCCGCGCCGAAGCTGTAAAAAAAACAAAATGGCGGCGGAAAAGATTTGCAATTGTAATCGGCCGTCTATTTTATTCGCTCTTTATTGACAGTTTGTTAAAGAGTTTTTAAATTGCCTCCCTTTGAGTGACCCTTTGTGAGTGACACGAAATGTTTGATGGTTTTTTTTTTTAAGTTTTAAACTTGTAAATAATGGTTTGGAAGACTCAATTGCTGATCGTTGAAGTGATTTTACGTTAAATACTTTAAAACTTGAATTGCTTCACAATTGGCCGATACTCGCGGCAGAGGTATACAAATATGTATATAAATATGTATTCTTATATAAACTAATTGTATATTTTATATTTAATCTCACGTGTCATATTATTGGTATTTTTTTTTGTTTTCTCTCTTATTTATTTTGTCGCACAGCCCAAAGGAACGACTGGTAGAGAATGCCCTACGGCGTTAAGTCCACCTTTTGTACATAGTTTTGTTGTTGAATAAAGCTTAAGTTGACGACATCCAAAGACACGCAGGTCATGCCTGGATAAGACGGTCTGAAGACCGCCACGAATGAAAGAAACGGGAGGAGGCCTTATCCAATAGGGTTATGGGTTATTAATTTTCATTTCACAATTTTACAAAAAAAAAACCTTTTACATTCTATTTATCCCATCATTAATTTCATTTCCTTAAAATACTGATCTATTGTACCGTAAGAACCCTGAAAAACTGAGGGCAATTACGCTTAATTAACAAAAGAACAATTTAAATTCTGTGAAGGTATTAATGTAATAAATCTCAGCGTAATGGGAGCAGGTGCTTAAATAGAATATTAGTCAGGTAAGATTTGGTGTTTATATAATTTTTCAACCCCTGACTAGAAAGAGGGAAATAATACGTTTTACCCCTTTTCTGTTTGTATGTATGAATGAATACATGTTTTTTTATTTTATATTAAACAACATCACATACATTGATCTGACTCCGTGGTAAATAGCGTAAATTGTGTTACAGATATCATAATCAACAGTGGTATTACTAATAAACTTAAATAAATACATATGACACCCAGACCAGTACAAACAGACATGTTCATGCACACAAATGTTTGTACAGAGCGGGGATCGAGACCGCGACCTCTTGGTTTATAGTCAACTTCTTGACCATCACACCAAAATGCTCGTGCTTAGTTGACTATTAACCAAGAGGTCGCGGGTTCGATCCCCGCACTGTACAAACATTTGTGTGCATGAACATGTCTGTTTGTACTGGTCTGGGTGGTATATGTATTTATTTAAATTGATTTGTAATACCACTGTTGATTATGATATCTGTAACACAAGTGCTTAAGCTACTTACCACGGAGTCAGATCAATGTATGTGATGTAAACGTTGTTGTTTCTTATCACACAAATATTTGCCCCTAGCAGGATTCGAGCCCGCAACAGCCGGTTTCGTAGTCTGGACCTCAGACCACTAGACCAATGTCTTACTTCTAAGTCTTGATCAAATTATACGTCATGATCGCATAAATATGTCAATGCAACAGTATTTCACTCGAAACGAATTTACTAATAGCAAAATACCCAGACGCACTGCGAATGAAAAAATACTAGATGAATTGCGGCCAGACACGAAACAGGGTCCCTACTGTATGTAAGCTTGTTTTAGTAAAAGCCTATTTTTAACTACCGACGAAAAAGTGGGGAGTTATAAGTTTGACTGCCTCGTTGGTGTAGTGGCAAAGTTTCTATCCGATAGGTCCTGGGTTCAAATCCCAGGTCAAGCAAAAATTGTTTCTGAGATTTTCTGTCATGAATTTCTCATAAACAGTTTGGAGTCGGGAAGTTGGTGGTGTTACTCCCCCGTGCCTCGGTGCGCACGTTAAGCCGTTGGTCCTGCGCCTGATCTCTCTCCGGTCATGTCGGATTGCCGTCTCACCGAACTTTGAGAGGGATGGAACAGTGAGTGCGCCTGTGTATTGCGCTCACACTTGTGCACTATAATATCTCCTGCGTAGTTGGCTGGTCTCTGTTCAGATCGGCCGCCGTGGTCGAAATCGGTCAGGAGGACTAGGTACTATTATAAGTTTGACCCGTATGATGTGTACCTGTCTGTGGCATCATATCTCCCAAACGGATGAACCGATTTCAAAACGGTTTTTTTTTAAACGAGAGAAAATTTAATCACGGTTATTTTAGCTATACCTATGTGGTCGAAAATCTGCGCAACCGTTGAAGAGCAACAGTTTTCCTCGCTTATTCGGGTTTTTCTTAATGGAAAGTTAGTTTTATTAATGTATTATTATTGCACAGGATGTTTCAAAAACAATAAAAGCTGAAGGGTGTTGTTGTGTCCATAAAACTGAACAACTTTAACCTAGGTCGAAATCTCAAAAAAAATTTGGGCTCTGCCAAAATTTGTATAGTAGGTCCAGTTTTTTTTTCAAGATTTCGACCTCGGTTTCTTTGGAATAGTTGTTCAGTTATACTAAGTATCATCAAGTTCAGTTGTATTAAGTTTATTTTGTAACAGCCTGTATAATTTACGAGTATATTGTATGTATGTATACTTTTGTGTATTCGTATATGCAGTGAAGATCTTTGGGGGAGACTTATGATATGCTCAGCTGTAATGGTCGTACGGCTGATTTGATAATGAATGTAATCGTATTTAACAAGAGCGCTTGCTGGCTCGCGCTTGCGCCTTTTGACGTGACAACGTCTTAAATTAGGTTGTGGCTCGTAGTCACTCATGAAAAAGTGTAACGCCCGCTCACGTCTGTTACGATGAGTCACCGAACGAGAGAGAGGCCCGCCGGACCGGCGAATGCCTAGCGTCTCTCTCCCACTCAATCATGATCGGTCCGCCGCCACGCGCGCAGCACTAGAGAATTAGGCGTGTTGAAAAGATGTTGTCACGTAAAATTTTCGCCCGTAAAACCGACTTTACAGGCAACTTTGTAATTTTACTAACTCTCGTCTTAGTAAGTTAGCTTCTAGTTCCTATAAAAATCCCTATGCAAAGTTTGCACGTGTAATGAAGTTTCCCACCAACTTTTATCTAAATTACCTTTTATTAATCGAATTCAACAGTATCCCGTAATGGATGAGATTTATCACTTACGTTTCGGTCGCGTTTTCTGGTCTAGCCAGCGCGTTCGCTCGCACTGTCAAACTGGTAAGAGTGACAGGGACAGCTACATCGGAAACAGAATTAAGGTTTAGATTGTAGAGAGTCGGTGTACAATATCGGTACAGGATTCCAAAGACACGAATTAAAATAAAACTAGATGAAAAAAGGCGAATTCGAATGTTCGCGCGATTCAAGACACACACAGCGCCATCTGTTGGTGGCTAAAATAATGTGGATGTAAGATCAAAACTATTCTCCAAACCGTCGGGGTAGGAGCCCTGTGAACTAGACTGATGGATGGAACGCGGAATTGTGGGCAAAGGGAATAAAGAAAAATAGAAACTCGATCGAAATACAGCTGCTACTACAGAGGCTTTGAAAAACAACGTTTAATTGTGTAATTACAATGTGTGTGTATGGTGTAATTTCACAACTGCGGTCAACTTTGGGCCTATATTCACTTAGGAGTTAAGAAGTTGACTGTTACAACAAGAGGTCGCGGGTTCGATCCCCGCACTGTACAAACATGTCTGTTTGTACTGGTCTGGGTGTTATATGTATTTATTTAAGTTTATTTGTAATACCACTGTTGTTTCTGATTTCTGTAACACAAGTGCTTAAGCTACTTACCACGGAGTCAGATCAATGTGTGACTGTATATATTTATTTGTGACTGGAAAAGGCGTCAGTAATATTAAGTGATTATTTTTTTTCTTTTCAGATATAATACTATGCTGCAGCCACGTCACCGCCCAATACATATCTCCCATACCACATTATGACACTCAGTTTATTTCAGCAAGTCATACAGTACAAAGTCCAAATGAAGTTAAGGTAACTTTTTTTCTATCACTATTATGTGTACACTTAAAGCGCAGCGCACACATGTGGTATTCTGTCGTCGCAACTCGTGACTGGAAGCTTGTCAACCAATAACTGTGGCTAAATTTATTTATTTCTTTAAGCTTCATTGCACAACAAAACTTTGTACAAAAGGTGGACTTAACGCCGTAGGGCATTCTCTACCAGTCATACCTTTGGGCTAAACAGAAATGATTAGTGGGCGTTGCGACAAAATAGCTGACAGTCGGGAGTTGCGGCGACAGCATGGTACAGGTGTGCTCTTGGCCTTAAACCCACAAATGATTGAGACCCCTTAGACTTCAATAGCACAACTTATGTACTTAAGGATCTATCACCTATCGTACCTTATTAAGAAGAGGGAGTTTTGTAATTTTAATGCAATGTATCCAAACAAACTGGTGCTACCCATAAAAACTACAACACTACAGTAGGAGTACTTACTGCATGGCCATAAGCATCTATAACCAGTTAAATGATGACATAAAAATGCTTCCACTAAACCGTTTTAAATGTAGTCTGAAAAGATGGTTAATAGAAAAATTATTTTACTCAATTGACGAATATTTTAATTAATTAATTACATGTTATGTTTTAATTTGCATGCCAAACTCGGGTGAAATGTGCGATCTTTTGTACTTTTATGGCATCTTTGTACCACTTTCAAGCGAAATAAATTATTCTGATTCTGATTCTGATTCTACTGTGCTATACATTTTCATATAATTTGAGCTTGACTGGTACAGTGTGCTTTTTGGCATTAAGTCCGCCAATTGTATCATCATCAATGTAATAAATTTTTAAACAAATATTTTAAAATCACTTTGCAAATTTTCAGACACCATTCCAACCTGCCATATGTCCTCAAAACGATCCGGCCCTACAAATTTGCTCCTGCTCAAACAACATACAAAACAGGAAGATAATATCCCTGGCGGGGTACGACGAACAAATATTCCATATCATGAGAGATATACAGAGAAAGATCGCGAAGGAAGATATATTAGTCATATTTTATATGTACCAAAATGGCAGATTGCATTATGTGGGCAGTCTTCCTACAGATGTGGAGACATTCAAAATGGTTGTAGGTAAATATCAGCACTACTTCTGTTTGAACGAAAACAACATTAACAAGTTTTCTGACGCTCATAATGGATGGTGTGTCAATAATGTCATAGTTGTTCCATGTCACAAGGAAAGTACTATGTTAAAACATCTAGCTTGTCGGTATGGAGATCATATACTAGATAGATATGTAGATTTTATTCATGAGAATGACAATACATGTAACCGCCAGCGCACACCTGTGGCATATTACTGCGACACGCGACTGTCGGCGTATCATCCAATCACCGCGGACATATCGCTGACAGACGCAATTTACAGCGATAGTAAGCGGCAGGTCTGCTCAGGGCCTAAGAATGGGTATCACTTTACCGCAGAACCATATTCAAATGTATATGAAGATAAAAGTTTTTTAAAAAGCACAAATAATGATAAGCATTACAAAATAACTGCACCTGGAAGTAAAGAACAGATTTTTTCTCCATTGAACGTTATCCTAAAAACTAAAAATGATAATTTTCACTCTTCCAATTTGAATAACAATGTATGTAATACAATAATCCGTAAAGATCTAAGAAATCAGATAATAGCCGAAAATTGGTACGATGTAAAGTCTTGCAATAATGTATTTAAAGGACCAATATGTAAAGCTAATTCTAATACAGGCGTTTCTTATAAAACACCAGTTGAATGGACTACTTTTAACAGTAACATTGGATCTACTACTGATGGTAGTTATAGCTGTTCTTCTAACAACATTTGCAACTTCAGTACCTCTGGCATATTTAATAGAAGAACACAAATAGTTCCTACATATCATTATGTTTCAAATCCAATAAACTATATTGTACGACCAATAACAGCTACTATGTACGGATCATCATCAAACGCAAATATTTATCCATATTTCAAATATACTAGTAAAAAATTAGATTCCGGTAATTTACAGTCACAACTACATACAACATCAGATCAGTATAACATTAACGTAGTTGATAATGTACCAGTAAGCAATACAACGCCTTATCCAAACACTTACCAATATAAATTAGCCAATTCTAATGTCAAATCATATATTTTTGATTGTGCAAGGCAAAACTATGTATGTCCCAATTCAGAAGTGGTGATACCGTGTATAAATAATTCAGTATTTCATTTTGATGCTGGCACTGAATCTGATCTAACTAAAACATGTTACAGTGATACAATTAATGTTGGTTATTATCAACATGACATGAAACGTAATCAAGAAGACACCCAATTACACTTAACACCATGTAATAAGCTACTAAATATAAAACAAGAATCTCCAAATAACAATATTTTTGGTACATATCTTGGTAGGAACAAAAGTTGGCCGAATTATTACCTTAATTTAAAATCACAAAACTACAAGGTACCTAATGTTAATTTGAAAGTCATAAAAGAAAACGATAATCCATTTATACAAATTGGAGGTATGCCAGCTGATTTTCAGTCTACACGATACCTACCGGAAACAAATAATTGGTTAAATCAATATACGAATTTCCAAAAAGATATAAATAGAGGTCTTACTGATAATAATGATATCAACTATTGTTCTCAAATACAAAACTCAGCATTCTCTGCTGACGGAATCAGCTCAAACAATTTTAACGAAATAGATCCTAGCACATTTGGCAATGAGAATATCAAACAACATTCAAATATTCAAGCAACGGTAAAAGATTTCAAATATCTTGTTTCGCCTAGTTATGGACAAAACAAGCCAAGCTATTCGTGTAACAAATATTTTAATCCAGATTCAGGTAAAAACACAAACAATTATAACACAAAACAATTTGAGTTTGATAAACCATACCAAGCTAAAAATAAATTATATTCTTTGCCTAATCAAAATTACTATGGGCCGGCTACAGTTACATCAGTTTATACAAATCCAAATAAATTCGACCAGTTTTATTCATCAAATGCAAATACATTTAATCTTTCCCCTTTAAAACACGAGCAAAATAATATACCAATAGTCATAGCCCAAAACAATTTTCATGCGCCAGATATTATACAAAATGATTATGACATTCAAAAATATTTAAAAGCGAAATTCCCTAACGAAAATCTACTATATCAAAATCAGGCGGAAATAAAACAAACTTTCGCACAACCTGAAGTAGATACAGAAAAATATTCAAACAGCTTTGGCCCGCAAAATATTGTTGTGAAAGGCGACTCTTTTGTTGATATACCTTCTAAATCAATAAATGCTATATCTACCTATACTCCTTTGGTAAGGTCAAATATGTATGATTCTAATTATAATTTCCTAGAAAAAATGAGTACGATTCACATTACTCCGCCGAGTTCACTTTCTCAAGATATTACTGGATGTCATACTAAAGTAACAAATTATGTAAGGCCGTTACCACAAGTAGCAAGCCTTGATTCACTCAGGTTTTTACTTAGAGAATCACGACCTATTTCAAAAAATTTTCAACAATATAACTCAATGGATCCAGATAATTTATGGAGCAGACCACAAAACATAAACTATGAATTACGCGATCCAAGTGGAAATGATAGAAATTATGTTTCACAAAATCATTTTAACAGAAACCTTCCATCCTACAACAATTTCCCATCTATGGCAGTTCCATCATATTATGACTTTTCAGAATCAACTTTCAATTCACCAAAATATAGTTTTTCAAATGGATCCCCGAATATTATTGGTGCAGACATACGCAGGCAAGTCAATTCACAAAATACGTCGCCATTTTATTTCGAATTCAAACCTCAGCAATGGACTGTACCACCAATTAAAACGCAACAATTTATTCCTGTAACTATTAAAAATGTATTGGATAGCTTTAAACCTTGTAAACAAACTTCTGCTAGAAATAATATGCCTTACAGTAACATAAAAGAATACGATAGCGGAATCCCATTAGAAACAAAAACGAATCAAATTGTTCCAAATAAGTCATCTCAAAACATTTTCTATACCCAAAACAAAAATGACGCATTAGAAATTCCAATAAATCCATATTGCAGAAAAATTGATTTGCCAAATATTTCACCGAATTACTTCAATTTTAAAACATATCACTGGACTGATAAGCCAATTGAATTACATACCAAACCATCTCTGAAGAATGATCAAACAGGAATCGCATATACTTCTATACGGTTTTCTCCAGACAAATCGATACAAACACTACTCTTTACTAATGCCGATAACCAATTAGAATTTAAATCTGACCCAAAGATAATGCCTGTCATTTCTAACAAACCTAACTCGGATGCAACATTAAGTTACGTACCTACCTTTTCTTATACAACTGGAACACAGCTCTATCAAGATTCTCCAAATAAAAATCAACCTGGTTTTACTAGATCTGATTTCAATACACCTCTTTCAATATCTTATATGACGTCGTCAATTCTTGATGATCCTCATAATTTTTGCACTCCAATACCACGCTCTAGCTACTCGTTTAATAATAAGGCATTCATGCCTCCACCTAAAGTAATACCTAGAGATCTTACATACCCATCACGTCATACAACATATCAAGCTTCATACAACTTGTATCAACCATACTCCTCTTCCAGTATTAATGATCCTATTACTATATCAACTTTGTCTAATATATACATCTCTACACCAACTCCTAATATACCTGTTAGTCTTTATTCAACAAATCAAAAAGTTAATGGCAATGAAAAGTGTACAACTACACCCACTATAACTTTTCACGAGCCTTCTGTAAATTCTAACTTGAATGATTTACCATATCTTTCCAAAGCAAAAGCGTGCCAGTACATGCCTAATTTTGTAACACCATTAGAATTACCTATAGCTTCTTATTCAACACCGTCTTCTTATAGTTTCCAAATACCTTCATATACTTTGCAGCCAGTCAAACCACAAGCTTTTATTATGGAACCCAATGTAAAGTCACCTTATTTCGATACAAATCCAAATATTTCACTGAATCCTTATTATACACCACAAAGCCAGCCCTCTTGCCGCTTTCCTTTTTTGGGTCAACCAGAAAGTCCAATCCTCAGTGTAAAAGCAATTAATTTTGCACCATCCTCACCAATTTCAAGTGAGTCCCATAATGTTTGGTTGAATGTCCAAACTCCTGGGCCAATTGTTTATCCCAGCACAGAATTTCAATCTACACCTAGAATTCTAAGTGCACCTCATGGTGACACAACTTTGAAAATGTTAACAATTCCAAACACCATTTCTAACAAACCAGGAACAATAATTAATGATAACGTTTTAACACACCACAAAAAAACAATTACGTCCATCAACTTTCCTAACTCTCATACTAGGCCATTTCAACTCAATAGCTTTATTGATACCCCTGATTTTAACACGAGAACATTCAACCGCTATACCCTTCCTAATGTTAATACTAGAACATCTTCGCTACCAAATATCTGGTCATACTCATATCCAGACATTCCACAAAATCCTTATTCAATTTCAGGACCGAATTATAAGAAACCAGAATCTTGGATAACAAAGTGGCCGTTTAGACAATACCCTACAAAAACATCACAATATCCAACACACTCAAGTGCTTATATTATTCAACCTAGTGGACTCACACCATGTGCTTATGAAACTTTATACGGAGAGAAAACACCATCTGATCTTCAAGCTTTAACATGTACTCCTAAAACTTCAAGAACTATTTCCATACCTAAATTTACCCATTTACCGACATATAACAGTCCACAAGAATCTCCATATAGCCTTCAAGATTATTCGTCGAAAAAATCTGTGTACAAACCCCAATCACTTATATTAAACAAGCCGGCATTTACTTTTACTCCTACATCACCTACGTATAAACCTCGAGCACTGACATATACCACTGAATCACCTACATATAATCCTCCAGTACAAACAAGCACCCCACAAGCACCTACATATTTTTCTAAACCAGTTACAGATACGCCTTCAGTACCTACATATTCCCATTCAACACCAACATATAACCCTAGAGTACTCACATATAGTCAACCAGTACCTACTTCCACTGAAGCACTTCCATACACTTCTCGAATACATACCCTCGATCCTTCAACACCAACTTACACTATAGCAAAAACTACGTATAACCCAAAAACCGAAACACACGATCCTAAAGGGCCTTTTTATACACCGCAATCAATAACACTTAAACCCCAAGCACCTTCTGCAATACCTACATACACTACTGACTCGTCGACACCTCTTCAAGTTCCAAGATTTACTTCTGACATACTCACGTATTATACAGCACCAGCGACATCTACACATGAAGTATTAACTACTAGCCTCACACAAGATACTCAAACACTAACACATAATTTTGTAGGACCTACACATTCCCCTCCAACACTGATATATACTCCTACAAAACCTACACCTCAGGCACTAACATACACTTCTGCAAAACCTGCATTTACACCTCGAGCACTAAAATACCCTCCTGCGAGACCTACACTTACATACACTTCTGCAAGGTCTACATTTACACCTCAGACACCAACATACACTTCTGCAAGACCTACACTTTCACCTACGGCAGTGACATATACTCCTGCAAGACCGACACTTTCTTCTCAAGCACTTACATACACTTTTGCAAGACCTATACATACACCTCAAGCACTTACATACATTTCTGCAAGACCTACACTTACACCTCAACCACTTACATACCTTTCTGCAAGACCTACACTTACACCTCAACCACTTACATACCTTTCTGCAAGACCTACACTTACATCTCAACCACTTACATACCTTTCTGCAAGACTTAAACTTACACCTCAAGCACTTACATACCCTTCTGCAAGACCTACACTTACACCTCAAGCACTTACATACCCTTCTGCAAGACCTACACTTACACCTCAAGCACTTACATACACTTTTGCAAGACCTTTACTTACACCTCAGGCACTAACAGATACTCCTGCAAGACCTACATTTCCACCGGAAGCTGTTACACACACTCCTGAAAGACATACGTATACAACCACTGACCCACCGTTATCTTTTTCTCAAGAAATTAAATTAGCACCAAAAGTATCTAATCCACAAGCAATTAAATTTACTCCACAAGTACTTACATTTACTTCAGCAGTACCTTCGGAAGCAACTAATTTAAACGAAAAGTTCCCAGGCC
Source organism: Pyrausta despicata (assembly GCA_963921415.1). NCBI lineage: Eukaryota > Metazoa > Arthropoda > Insecta > Lepidoptera > Crambidae > Pyrausta > Pyrausta despicata. The sequence continues at coordinate 7,805,506 of OY992874.1, forward strand.
CAACTTATACTTTTGCAAGTCCTACATATACGCCACAAGCAAAAGCATATTTCTCTGTTTGGCCTGTTCCTAATTCACTTACTCCTACAAGACCTAAATATTCTCCACAAAAACTAACAGTCACTTCTGCGAGTCATAAATATACCACTGACGCACTTAAATCTGGTCCCCAAGTACTCACATTTTCTCCACCAGCTCCTAATTTTACTGACACACTTTCATACACTGCTCAAAAAACTACGAATGATCCTTCCGAACAAATGTATAATCCAGCAAAGTCTTCATGTACTCCTCAAGTAATTACGTATTCTCCTGAAAGGTCCTCGTTTCCTTCTCAAACCTCTGCGTATATTTCTGAAAAACCTGCGAATCCTTCACAATCTTATACTCTGACTTATACTGCTGAAATACCTACGTACGACACCAAACCACTGACATCTACTCCTCAAATACTCGCATATACTCCACTATTACCTACTTCTACTGAAGATCTTTCATCTTCTACACGAACATCAAAGTATTATCCTTTGACATCAACTTATACTCGTGCGCTGCCAAAATATACTCCCCAAACAATGGCATATACTTTAGAAAGGCCTACGTATACTAACGAACCACTGCAATCTACGTCTCTACCACTAACATACAATCATCCAGCGTCCGTATATTTCCCTCAAACACAAACTTCTCCTCTACCAGTTCCTAAATATAGTCTAGAGTCACCAAAAGAATCTACATATACTCAAGAACGATCATCTTATTTCGAAGTACCAACATTTAGTTCTGAAGCACCATCTTGTACTAGCCCACTTTCATACCCAACGCAAGTACATTCATATATTGCACAATCTTCTACCGATCCTTCTATAGAAACCTTTTACACTCCTCAGACACAGCATACTCCTACATTACCACTATTTAATCCGTTTGCAAGGAAAACTAACAAATATTCATTTTATTCAAAAGGAACTATTTTTAATAGCTTCCCTGCCATGGTCACCTCAGATATTGCTAATATAAAAACACCTGTTGCTAGCTGGCCATCATTCAATCCATCTAGTCCTAATTCTTACATGAACTATGCCGAATCTGCTCAACCAATTCCAGGATTAACGATTGAAGCCTTAAAATCTATGTCTCAAACTTTTGTTGATTCGTATTCAAGTCAATTAAATTCAAAAGCTAACGCACAATCATTTGCTATTCGCACTGACTCCAGTCCTAGAACTTTCAAGTTACCAAGTCCCGATTTATTCACACCACAGTCTCCACTGACCACTTATTCATGTTCACCCTTGTATGATCCAATAAATTCTGTAACTACAGAAAGCATTCAACCTTGCATTTGTTCCAGACCAACAGTTCTTACAAAAATTCCAAATCTTTCTGGGTTTTCCTCAAAACCTTGGCCTTATTTTACTCCAAAAAGATTTGAAATTCCTTTGCAATATCTATCACGGACTCAACAAAATAACAATTTGAAATATATCTCTCAAGATAGTGTCTATCCAGACTTTTCAAATGCGGTTGTTAAAACCAAACTTTCTGGAGCAAAGTACTCTCCTAAAAATCCAGAAATTCGTTATACTCAGACCTGTGCGGATGGTTTAGCAAATGAATATAACAAGTCACCTAAGAATTTGAACCACATTTGTATTAAAGAGAACACACCTTCTACCTTCAAAATTCCTGATTTAAAATTTAATGAAAATAATCTTGAAGCATCGCGCGCGCCATTAATTTTCAATTATAATACTTACAATGCCTTTAAAAATCCACTAACTACTGACATACCATGCAAAAATACAAAACCGTATATTCAATATACTGATTACGATAGAAAAAACAATTTGAATATAGAATACAGTCCTAAGAAATATAATGATCCCGGAACTTTGAAGTTGGATAAAATTACCAATCAACCTGCTACAGTCAATTTACAAGCTTACAACATGATAAAACCGACACTATCATATCAATGTAACAAACCATCAAATTTTCCACAAATCAAAGACTATATTCAGACCAAAACATTTGAATCGAGCACCGGATCTATTCCAGAATCTACTTTTTATACAGATAGTAAAGAATGTAACGGCAAAAGTCTAACATATCAAACTCAAATCCACAAAAATCAAGTAAATAAACCCATAAATAGTAATATGGCAGTATTCAATGATTTATCAAAGTATGAAAATAAACTCAACAGCGTTAATACCAATAACGAACAACAAACAAATTTAAATAAATATCTTAGTAATACTGTTGGATTCGATGAATATACGCAACGAAATCCTTATGTAGATAATGCTTTGCCTACAGAGAACCAGAACATATATGTAGAAAATGAACAACCAAATCAAGATTCTACAGGCCCAAATGAACTACAAATTAAAGAATTCCCACAACTATTTGTTAATAGTAATAAAGCTATAATCCAACCATCAACAGAAACTTATAGTCCGAAAAATATGCAATCTTATACTGAAGTAACAAATCAGTGTAATGTTAAACCATGTGAATACACTCCAAGAGAATATTTTTCAAAAAACAAAGCTACACAACAACCATCCACAGTAACATACTATTCGAGTCAAACTATAACTTCAGAAGCTTTACCTAATGGAATTTCTAACTTTTGGAATGCTAATCAAAGATTAAGTTACAATACAAATCAACCTTGTTCAACATTAAATTCAAATACGGACCTTTTAAAATATAACCCAGGTCAAACCGTTTTCCAACCCAAAAACGAAATATTTGAGACTAATCAATTCCCAAATGGATATAACGACAATTCTATGAAATTGTACAGTCAGATTTCAAACAGTCAACATATACGAACAAACTATGAAAATAGCAACACTAACAGATTTAACATTGCAAATCTTAAAGCATCAATTTATAAACCACAAGTAAGTCTTATTAAACCTCATCTAAATACACAAAGTAAAGAACCAATGTGGCCATGTTTTGAAAGATTAAACAATGGAAATTATTATCAAGTAGCGTCGAATTATAATCCAAAATCAACATTGAGTAACGTATGTCCACAAACTTTAGCAGATATGAATTATAGCAATAATGATATATCAAAAGAAACTTCTAAATTTACTCTGCCATCAGACAGCATTATTAACACACCAATACATACATATAAACCTAGTTTTAGAGCTCCTGCTTTACAATATCAAATATCTAATAAAGTATTTGACGGTCACTCAAATTTATATTCAACGCATAACAGTGTTCAAAAACCATCAACCGAGTGCCTGTATCCTAACAAATTTAAATCAGATAACAACAACATTGATCGAAGTAATACTGTACTTAAATTCAATCCAACCATTTGTCCCAACAATGTTATCAATGCAGAAAGCTATGCCATCAATTGTTTACTAAAATCCAATCCATATAATAAAATCATATGCAACAGGCGTCAAATAGCGCAAACACTTCTGAAAGACAAACAAAGCGCAACCAATTTAGGTAACGTTTGTTTAGTTAAAACTCCATCAAATACATTTTTAGTCCCAACCAATGATCCCAGAATTTATATGAAAGCTTGGAGATCTAAAATCAAGGTCATCAAAGCGAAACTAGTGTTCGATGAATCTGAATATGATGTTACGAATTTCATGCCGGTTGTAAGAGAAGCCCAAAAATTTGATTTTGATGCAGTTCAAAATGTTGTTAAAAATGTATTGACTCCACAGTACGGAGAACCTATAGTTCTTAAAGGGGTTTATAAAATATACAATCCTTATGCTATAACTTGTAATATTGATGCGGCGAAACTAGATGCAGGAGCATGTAGCATATTGTGGCCAACTTTAGATGAAAACATGATAGCAAATGTTAGAAGTGTAAGTTGAAGTAGAAAAGACATTTCATCTGTGATCAAAACAGAAATGTATTGAGATTTTACAGTCATTGTAAATAGACCAAAAGGGCTCTGATACATGGAATGTTAACGTTGCTATATGTGATTTCTTTAAGTACGTCAAAAAATCCCCGAATAAGCAAAAAATATGGCTTTATAATTAATAGTATCAGGCGTTACTTTGCGGAAATCCATAATTAGTATTAACATTGAAAAATTACTTAGCTTTAGATTTCCGCTCAGTTACGCCGGCATAAGTACCCAACTACACTACCTGTGACCACCGACTATGTTAGAGAACAAGCACATGCAAAAAGCACCGCCCGCCCTCCCACAAATCGCATGCAAAACAGATAATGCAATAATTATGCAATAATTATGCGCTCCGAGAGCGCAGCCGAGGCGACAACATCTCCTCCTGAAGATGCCGCGTGAGGCGGCGAAACGCGTTGAGGTTTTCTTTTGCACGTCGGTGTTGGTACTAATTATTGCATTATCTGTTTTGCATGCGATTTGTGGGAGGGCGGGCGGTGCTTTTTGCATGTGCTTGTTCTCTAACATAGTCGGTGGTCACAGGTAGTGTAGTTGGGTACTTATGCCGGCGTAACTGAGCGGAAATCTAAAGCTAAGTAATTTTTCAATGTTAATACTAAAAATATGGCTGGTGATAGCGGCTAGACAGATTTTAACCAGCCATAGCTAAGAGCCACTATGTTTAAATTATCTTTCGAATTAAAAAAACAGCACTAAAATCGCTATATCATTTCGGGAGCTACGATGCTGCAGAGAAACACACAAACAGATATAGGCGTCAAATTATTAACACCCCTTCTATTCGTTGGGGGTTGAAAATACTCGTATGATGCAATATTTGATGGCATGACGAGTGGCATAGCAATGATCGAGAAGACTAGGAGGTGTTAGTAATGCTTACAGAAATGTGAGGATAGTTTTATTTAGATGTATATTAATTTTTATTTTAAGATGAAGACTGAATGTACTTTGTATATACGAGTAAATGTTATAAAATTACTTTTGTACAGTTTTATTTTCCTTTTTGCTTTAAAAATTTCGTATATTATTTTGTTACGTTATAATATAATACGTTATATGTATAATACGTTATATTATTTTGTTTAAATTTAAAAATCCTTTGCATACTTTTGTTTACATATATAGCTTAGCATATAAGTTAGAAAAAAATGTACACCTTGTACATAATTTTTCTATTAACAACTAATAGGCTTACAATAAACGAACTCAGCAGTGTTCAACGCTTGTTTAAACAATATCTTTATTACTAATAACGTTTCCGTTTGGCTATGTGAATTCAACTGTCATTCATTCACTTAGAATTGGCCGTCTTATGTACCTCAACAAGCGTTCAACATTACAGAGTTTTTTGTAGTAAGCCTATATATGTATGTAAAGGGTACTGTTTGGCCCCAACATCCAAGCCAAGGGGGGATGGGTGTTTAAATCTATAATATAAAAATGAGTCGGGTTTTCCTTCCTGACGCTATAACTCCAGAACGCACGAACCGATTTCTACGGTTTTACATTCGTTGGAAAGGTCTCGGACTCGCAGGAAGCGCCTTTACTTTGTTCTAAAAAATAAAAAATTCTCGTGTCACAATGTTCGTTCCCGTACTCCTCCGAAACGATATGATAGTCAACCCCGAGGCCGTAATCCCTTACTTTTCTTAACAGGGATGGCAACATCAACAAGAGAGAAACGCATACATCGACTGCCTCGTTGGTGTAGTGGCTGTTCCTGCCTTTCATCCGAGAGGTCCTGGGATCGAATCCCAGTTCGAGCCAAAATTGTTTCTGAGATTTTCTGTCATGAATTTCTCAAACAAAAAAACAAACAGCTCGGAGTCGGGAAGTTGGCGGTGTTACACCCACGTGCCTCGGTGCGCAAGTTAAGCCATTGGTCCTGCGCCTGATCTCTCTCTGGTCATGATGTCGGATAGCCGTCTCACCGAAATTTGAAAGTGATGGAACAGTGAGTGCATGTACTGCGCTCACACTTATGCACTAGTCACCACTGTCGGCGCTCTATACACGGGTTGCAGGGTTCGTAGTTTATTTACACAAATAAACCTGCGTAGTTGGCTGATCTCTGTTGAGATTGGCTGCAGTGCTCGAAATCGGCCAGGAGGACTTATTATTATATTATTATACATCTACAACGATCTAACTCGTCGTCGTTGCAGGGTTTCATAAAGTGAGGTCCACCCTCCAGGAGTTACATGCCGTACGTGTCAGGGGTAAGCGGTAGCTCAGTTTAAACTTAAGTCATATCGTACTTGGACCTATGGTTGACTGGCAGAGAATGCCTTTAGCATTAAGTCTACCATTTTTTTACTATGGACTATTCCACAATTTAACGTCTTTATTGCAACAGCATCTTTTTAATTAATTTTGTGTGATTTTAAAATGTATAATTAGTTAATAAATAAATATACAAAAACATCACATACCTACATTGGTCTGACTCCGTGATAAGTAGCTTAAGCACTTGTGTCAGACATATATCAGAATCAACAGTGGTATAAACACATATACACCCAGACCAGTACAAACAGACATGTTCACGCACACAAATGTTTGTACAGTGTGGGGATCGAACCCGCGACCTCTTGGTTAATAGTCAATTTCTTGACCATTACACCAAAGTGGTCGTCATATCATAATACATATTAACTAAATGAGGCTTGTTTACTTTCCTAAAATATTTTAAGAGGGTTCAGTGCAGCGATTAAATTCTTAAAGTGAGTCCGTGACTGCAAAAAGTTTATGAAACCCCGGCTTAGAAAGAAGTGGGGCTGATCAGGGGTGTCAACTGAGGGTCGCGCAAAAACTTGTAAATCATCTAGTTTTCGGGTAAACAACACAAAAACGGTGAGGTCTCCGGGATAAATAGCCGAAAGGGTGAAATGAGGCTAGTTGTGATTTATTTCATATTAAATTATGTACCTTTAGGATGTTCGTTTCATTTAGTGGATGTTTTAGGAATATTTCGACACTGCTGCGTCACATGTAATGATTTATACTGAAAGAATAAAAAAATCGGATCAAAAATATAATTAAGTTTCATTACAATAAAATCATTACAGAATTAAATCTAATCACGAGTCTTATAACGCTGTAAAGCTAAGGTTTTTCGTAGCTACGCTGCTACGCCTAGCCGTCGTAGTCTTAGTGCTGTTCACGCTCATGCTACGATTTCTCTAAGTTCGTCTACGTTTTTCGTAGCTGTACTACGAATTTCAGTAGCAACGCTCCAATCGTCGTAGCGCTGTAGCATATGAGCTACGATTTCTCGTAGCACGAAAGCTACGACGCCGTAGTACCTATTTTACGAAATAATTAATGATAAAATAATGATTTAACCACACGATTAATTTCATTCTCTACACATCAGATTGAATATTAATTTGAGCTGTATTTGAGCTAAGAGGGATCGAAAGCCTACTTCGTAAAACGATATCCGTCGAAAATTTGTAAGTATGGATGTTTGTTACTATTTCACGTAAAAAACTACTATACCGGTTTTAATGAAGTTTAACCAGAACATATTTTATACATCAGAATAACATATACATTACGATTCATAAGGACTTGTGAAAGTAAAAAGTGGAAACCTTTTACTTTCACAACCTGAACGGATGGACCGATTTCAAAGCGGTTATTTTTTATTTGAAAGATAATTTAATCATAGTGGTTCTTAGCTATGCCTGGTTAAAATCCGTCCAGCTATTGAACTTTTTTTAACTGGAAAGTTAATTTATATTATGAGTAAAGTTATAGCATCCTAGCAGTGACTCTGTATACCCTTTTGAATATTGAATCAGTTTTGAAAGGACAGTAACGCAAGATACTCTTAATAATGCATCACTTTAATACTAAGTGAAAAGGGTATCTCCGGATCTTAGACGCAAACTTGAACGGATTGTTCTGCACTTGATGGAATCAGGCGTTACTTAGCGGATATCCATGACTAAAGCTGAAAAAGAGAATTGTTTTGCTTTAAATTGCCACTAAACGACGCCAGGCGCAGGAAACCAAATACATGCCAATGTAACCACTTAGAAAAACTAGAATTGGAAGTCGCAGGACTTCCAGCTCTACTACGTCCAGCCGTTGGAGAACACCAGTTGTTTTTCTGGCTCATGTCAAGGGGTATTTTAAATCTATCTCTTCTCTATATATATAAAATTCTCGTGTCACAATGTTTGTTCCCATACTCCTCCGAAACGGCTTGAACGATTCTAATGAAATTTTGTGAGCATATTCAGTAGGTCTGAGAACCGCTAACATCTATTTTTCATATATCCCTTAGTGATAAGGGTTGTCCACAATAATTTATATGGCAAAACAACGTTTGTCGGGTCAGCTAGTATATATATATATAAATGAAACCCGTTTTCCTTGGTCACGGCATCACGCGTGAATGGCTGGACCGATTTCACTAATTATTTTTTTGTTGTATTTGTTATTATTGGGAGAAGGTTCTTACGGAAAAAAATAGTAAGCAAATCTCTCAGAAATATTGAAAAATATACATTTAATTTTGCATATTTTAAAAAAAACGCGCGTAACTAATGTCAATGTCATTCGATGACATTGTTCAATCATTGCAACGCTAAGGCGGTACGAAGTTCGCCGGGTCAGCTAGTTTTCAAATAAAAATAAATCTATTCCAGCTTAAAAGTAAACCATTAAAGTTGTTGTACAAAATATTATTTAAAATGCAGCAAGTGCTAAAGTTTGTAGTAGCTCCTAATGACTAGTTTCATAATTTCGCGAATAGAATTAAATTGGGTATCGACCGAACTAACTAGCTGCTAATGTTTGAATAAATTAACCCCAGTCACGAAACTATACACAGTACATACTAATGTAACCCAGCGAAATTGTCCGCGCTTTTTTATAACTTCCATACCTGTTTCTTCGGTTTACGCGAACAGTAGACATTGAAATAATATACTTTTTTAAAGATTATTTCGCGATTTTTTGACATTTCGTTTCAATCCGACGTTTCGGACCCTTTTCAGCGTCAGTGGTCACAAGTAGACTAAGATGTTAGTTGTCATTACATAGTTGAAAAAAAAACTACTATCACTCAAAAATATTAAGTCACGTTCCTTTTTACATAAAAAAGTATTTAAGTAAAAGTTTAAAGTATTTCAAGGCGGGGTCTAATCCCGCACTGCAAGTATTCATACTGTTAGCCTAATATTTTTTACTGACTGGTGACTACCTGTGTCCACGGACGCTAAAAAGGGTCCGAAACGTCAGGTTAAAAAAAATAAATAAATCGCAAAATAATCCATAAAAAAGTGTACTGTGTGTGTGAGTGTGTACATTTCAACTTCTATACAACCCTGAATGTTTATATCAAAATAAAAGTAAATCATGTCATATTATCAGACTAATAATCCACTTACGTCCCACTTACTGGGCTCAGGCCTCACCTCAACCATGAGGTGGGACGAGCCATACTCCACCACGCGGGCTCAGTGCGGATTCTAAGGTAAGTGACCATCATAGTCTTTTCTTCATTAAATAAATAAATATACAACAACATCACATACATTGATCTGACTCCGTGGTAAGTAGCTAAAGCACTTGTGTTACAGAAATCAGAATCCACAGTGGTATCACAAATAAACTTAATAACACCCAGACCATTACAAACAGACATGTTCATGCACACAAATATTTGTACAGTGCGGGGATGTTTAGGTTTTATTATTGTGTGTCAAATAAATAAAAACTTACTTACATATTTATTTTACATATGACAACACGGAAACCCCCATACACGAGTGGGTGACTAACAACTATTTAATAATAGGCATGTGGCAACACTGATTGTTATCTCTTTCAACATCGAACTTCTAACTCGTTACCTCGTTTAGGGTTCCGATTCTACAATGACAAGCGTTGCTTATAATTATATCACTACATAGATAGATAGATAGATAGATTAACAATTTATTGTACAACACAAAACAAAAATTACAGCCAAGTTTAACAAATATACAATAAATTCATAGTATAAAGCAAAGTCACTACCCGCGTCTCTACCTACTGTCTGTAATATGTATGTATGCTTAGATCTTTAAAACTACTGAACCGATTTTGATGCATTTTTTTAAAGGTTTTTAACACGAGGGGCAGCACAACGTCTGTAGGTTTCGCTAGTTCTGACTAAATTATTTACATAGTAAACATAGTAAAGGCCCGTCCACGACTAAGGTTTAACTAAACTCAGAGTAAAAAAAAGCTATCACTATCAGCAGCAAAGAAATAAATAGTTAGATTTATTTATTTAAAATTTTATTGCACAACAAAATGTACAAACGGTTTACTTAATGCTAAAAGCATTTTCTGCCAGTCAACTTCAAGGTCATGCAGAAAGAACTCTTCAAAGTAAAACACATGGAACAAAATTACTGACAGGTCTTGTCGCTGGGAGCGATCGCCCCCAGACAATCTTTAGGTAAATGAACATTTTTACTTACAAAAAGAGATCCGTTTATCGATTATGTATCGCTTTCTCTGGTATACTCGTAACCAAGAGATAAGCGATACTCCTTATATGCTATAGAACGTAAGGCTTTAGAGGTCAAATGCCAAACGATGCTGGTATTAAGACCTTTTTTACAATCACATCAAACCAAAATACTAAAATCAGCTGAAATGTAATGAGCTGTTATGCAATATATAATTATTTTCTAACAGAAAAAAACACTAAAACTACTAAGTTACAAAATGATTTATGATCCAACTTAAAATTAGAAATTAAGACCGCTTAGTCTTTACCTTTCAAAATTCCAGATTTATGCAAATTTCCAAAAAAAAAACACATACGGAACACACAAAAACTCAGTTGCGTTTTTCCCGCCATGCATTGCATGCCTATCGGCCGCCGCCATCTTGTCATGCGATCGTACAAAATGGCCGACATTCGTGCCATAATACCGCGTATTAAGCTCACGTCGCGATTAAAATGCATTTTTGCATATCCTTTCTCGTCTATGAATAGTGGAACTATAGAACTGGATTTTGAAATGAAAAATGGTGGGCCGACATGATTTTTTTTGTGCCTGTGTTTGTTGGTTTGAATTGAAGTTTTGAAGAAGGGAATTTCGTTTAGTTAGAGATCGCTTGGAAAAGATTTAAGTAGTACATACATAACAAAATACCTGGTACCTATTTTACTGGTCGAAATAATTATGAAAAAAGCCACTATCAAGCAACTTTGGTACGTAATATGAGCCCTTAAGCATAATCGTAAAATTTTATTTTATTTACCAGCTTAAAAAAGGAGGTTCCTAATTCGATCTTTATTTAAATGTATGTTACCGCATATCTACGGTATTTATCGTCTGATTTGAAAAAAAATAAGATTTTTCATTCAAGAGTGTCCGATTGGTCCCATATAAATTTTGTTAAAGCCTGATCATCTATTTATTAATTATTTTTTTAAAAATTCTGCACAAAATTGTGTTCAATGGTGGACTTAATGCCGAAGGCATTCCGTACCAGTCAGCCACAGGTCCAAGCAGAGAACATACAAGCGGTGCACTGCACATACAGGAGAGAGAAAAAGAAAATGCATGCAAAGTAAATCCAAGTGGAAGATAATAGCAGGGAACTCCTCAAAAATCACTAAAAAAAAGGTTTTTGCTTAGTAATCTTGATGTTTTCAAGTATTTGCATACGAAAGTCATATTTTCAAAACGAGATAATGATGGAGAACTCAAAAAGTCAGTCTCAAAAAACAAAATTACGGACAAGTTTAACAAAGAAAGATGTACAATTTGAGCGTTTTATCCAATAAAAATGAAATCCAATAAAATCCATTTATTTCTGTAAGGAGGCTAACAACTAGCACTTTTACACGTGCCAACATATATAAAATAAAATAAAAATAAAAACATTTATTTTTCAGACAACACGATCCAGATTGTTAGTAATAATATCTTATCTCCTATGTTAGTACAATTCAGAAAATGTAGTATTTGGCAACAGACTTTACACGTGAAATTAGTTTGCCAATTAGTGGACAGTCCCCACGATTGGCTATAGCGTTCAGAACACTATTGCGGCTGCCGCGAACCCGTTTGAGCAAAGAACCAGCTTTTTAAATTAACCCTACCACCGCTTCGGGATAATTTGGGCCAGTGCTGAGAAGAAGCGGCGCAAGAAACTCAGTCACTATTGTCATTGCCTCTTTTCAAAATTGATTTACAATAATTGTAATTGTTTACATTTAAACATTTCCATATATCTTTGTCATTTATATAATCATCAATTTTATAATATCCTTTCGACATTAATACATCTTTTACAACTGTTTTAAATTTATCTAAAGGAAATCACTTGTAGCGATCTCTTCCGGACAACCTTTGGGTAAAAGGAACATATAATTAACAGAAACTTTACACCGACTGCACTAAATTGAAATTCTTGATTCAGTAATGAGCACTTCTTAACCCCTCAGCCGACTAGCCAGCGCGAGTTCGGACCCACATCCTGCGAAAACTTCCCACTTTACATGCGTACAATGATAGCGTAAGTAGCCGTGATCCGTCAACCGGGATTAGCGTGGGCGTAGCCACGGTGCGGCAGGAAGGGGCGCTTAGCCCACGGGAGCTCTAAAAAAATAAAATTAAATAAACTTTATTTAAGACTCCGTAAATCCGTATTATTGTTAGTAAACTATTAAAAATATAGAATTTAAATTGTAATTTACGAAATCGTAAATAATTGTACACCACATCTGTTTATATTTGCATGTCTCACAAGACAAAACATACTGAGCTTATACCTGTTTGTGATGTCACTATTGTTACCATGTTTTGTACGAATAAATATTTCATTTCATTTTATTTCAAAAAATTACTTGGCTCTGATTATGACAAAAAAATATTGATTGATGATTGATAAATATATCTACACAAAACTTAACCGCCGCACTCAGATACGTCAGTACGAACAGTGGAACATCGACACGGTACGGATGGTATCCCGCAGTACGTCTGGTGGTCCGATGGTAAAAGGTGGCAGCATTGATGAATCACGGCTGGCTGCATCCTAACTAGCATTAAAAGAAATTCGGACCGATGAGTAAGTGTCATGGTAGCTCAATTGGGAGAGCAATCGCCCGGTTTGCGAGAGGGCGGGTTCGAGTCCCGCCTGTGCCAGTCCGTTGTTTCTTTAAGTGTTTATTAATTTCGAATGACATGAATGATTGAAATCTTTATTTGCATTTGGTTAAGGTACACTGAAGATGGTCGTAGTTATTGATCAGCAATTATACATCTGCATAATCAACCATTATTAATGGCATGCAAATCTAAAAGTTATATTAGGATTATAAATTTAAATAGTAAAATGTCTATCATAACAATAACGAAATGAAAAATTTTCACATTATATAGTTTCTAATTGTTTTTGTAATTCGTATCAAACTGTCGTTTGTTCGGGCTACGCCCCTGGTAAGCCGTGACTCCTAACCTCCCTAATGCGTCCTCAGCAGGTCGTGATAGAGATCAAAGGGGCCCTTCAATTCATTGCGAAATGGGAAGAAAGGATTTGATTTTCAAACGAAGTAATATTTTGGTCATACGAGAATGTAATACGAAGATACGAGTATGAACGAGCGATTCATCTTAGATTTGACGACCGCTTGGTGCAGTGGTCCACAGGTCGGACTTCTAAACCAAGGGTCGCGGGTTCGATCCCCGCACAGTACAAGCATATGTGTTCATGAACATGTGTGTTTGTACTGGCTTGGGTGTTTTCTATGTATAATATGTATTTATTTACAAAAAAAAGAAGTATTTAAGTATGTTTATCCGTTGTCTAGTACCCATTACACAAGCCTCGTAGCTTAATTTGGGACTAGAGAATTGGTGTGATTGTTGTGAAATAAAAATAATCGTTAATCTCGTTTCATTCACCTATTTTGTTGTTGATTGTGCTCGAGTATTACTTAAATAGGTAGGTAATTGATGGACTCAGGCGTTATTTTGCGGAAATCCATGACTAAAGCTGAAAAAGAGGATCATTTTGCTTTAAATTTCCACTAAACGACTCCAGCGCAGAAACCAAAATACATCGGACTGTAATCAACTGAAAAAGTCGCTCGTAGTCTGTCGAAGCGACAACATCTCCTGCAGATGCCACGTGTAGTGGCGAAACGCGTCGAGTGTTTTGTTGGTGTCAGTGTTGTGATTCCAGGGGGCTGAGACAAAGTAACAACTTAAAAACGATATCGAAGTTCGATATTATTAAAATGTATGGGATTGACATAAGCCTCGTTAAATCACGTGGTCAATCGTCATCGTTATCGCAAGTTGGTAGACAAGTGTTATAATTCGTAACGAAACGATAAAGAAACGAATTGTTATCGCGGTTATCCCATATGAATGCGTAGACAAGCTGCACTTTAAGTGTTAGTCTTCGCTTCGATCGTGATCGCTAAAAAAGATAACGAACCGAATGTTTAAATGTTGTAGTTATCGAAACAATATGACTGGATTTCATCTACTCGTAGCTGACTTTTAACACGGAGTGATATTAGTACATGCTAGTAGGTATTTATTTAGTGCTAAAAGGGTAATAATAAGTTGAAAAATTATTCTTTGCGTTTATTATGGGCTGCACACAATGAGAAAACGTGGGAGAGGCGCCAAAAGCGATTTATACAACGACGGATACAATCGAGGATTTGCCCAAATTATTGTTTATCCAACTTTTAGGAGGCTATGTAACGACCTAAAAGGTCATGCCGGATTAAAAGGTTCCCCTGAAATTCCTGTGGAAATAAAGGTAAGATTCATATTTATTTATTGAAAATTTTTCATTCTAAACTAGGTATGTTCTAATGTTGCACTTCCAATCTAAGGTTTTAATGTTTGCTTCTACTCAATACTATAACGCTGTAAGTGCCTATATGTAGCCTCAATTATTTCATATTGTTACCACTGTTAATTATAAAAGCACAACAAACCTACATATATATTATTATATTTTTCAGGTGCTGAGTGCTCTTAGCTTTTTTGCAACAGGGTCATAGTATAGAGCAGGTGTATAGTCCACAAACGCCACGCGAGAGTTCCACAATGAAACAAAAGTATTGTGAACATAATTATTTTTTATATTGATTAAAAATGCCTAATTATAAACTTTCATATAGATTCCTACAGTCAGTGGCGTCTACGGCGCGGCGGGCGGTGTCGCTGGCGATGTCAACCGCATGTCAATAGCTGATGCGCGGGGGCAGGTGGACACATTCGCCTCGGAGTAGTGGGCGGTGCAGGAGCTGGTGGGGATGGCACTGCTAGGGCTGGTGGAGGTGGCGAAGTAGGCTGTCGTTCCAGAGCCGAGCGGTAGGGGTGGTGGTGTCTGCACCTGAGATGTGGACGGCAGAAGCAAATTATTTGAGGGCTGTGAAGTGGAATGCTGTGGTCCAGTCAGTTGTGGGGAGTCTGCAAGAGAAAATGAGTGTTATTTTGGACAATTAATGGATACCTCTTTGAAAATGTTTTCTTAAATCAATTTTTAAATAAAATTAATTAATCACGCGAAAACGGCTGAATGGATTTCGATGCAATTTGGCACACAGATATAATATCTACAGAGGCTTGTCCTTCCACTGCCAAAGCACCCATTATAGCCAGCACCCTTTCATCACTAGCTGATAAAGTTTGCCCGCTTGCTCCAGTCCCACTTGCATGAAGCCTTATGGCCAATGCCTTTTTTTTGTCTTGGACTTCCAATCTGATCACACCTTTATTGAATAAAGAGTAGTTATAATCATAAGTATATATGAGATTAAAAAGCCAATTATTTAGTAAGTAATTTAGAAATTAATTGGAAAATAAATAAACATTCGGGTCATCTCATATGGCCATTGACTCCAAAGCATAGCTTGTACTGTGAGTGTCAGAGACTGATAATCATCATCATAGTCCAGTCTAGTTATAACAGAGAACCTTAAGGGTGCGTCCACTTATTCAAACACAAAACCAACACACATGAACAAACATTAATCAGATGAATGATTTCCTGTTTGGAAATCAAACAAACAACCTCTGAAAATACAGCTAGGATTTCTAGCCACTTTTTCATCACATCACTCATTTCAAAATGTTCATTAGGTCCTTACTTTTTTCCACTTCTCTGTAGTCTTGCTGACACTACCACCAACAGCATTCATAATGTTAGTAAGTTCAGTCCATAGTCGGTCTGACCTTACATGACCTTGTGATCCAGCAAGTGGCCTCGCCAGGTCACCATGACTGTAACATAAACAAACAAACTTCAATACAAGTATTTCATTGTTACAGTCGCGTCTTTGTTTACATTACATACTCATGAATAAAACTTTGATTTACTTACGTTTCCATATACTCAAGCAGCGTTGACAATTGTTCGGGACTTCCTCGCACTCTTGATCCCATGTTTTATGACTAAAAAGTAAAATAAAGATTACTCCATCATCGTTTGAACATCCATCACATAAAAATGTATTTATTTTGAAAGGCATAAGTTAAGTTTTGGAGACCATCTAAAAGTTATAACACTACATTTACTTACCACCTTCAAAATTGTGTTTTGGTTATAATCTCAAAACGATTAAACGCAATCCTCACATAAACATAATAGTAAAACTATTTAAAACAACAACAAAAAAGTTGGCGGGTTTGATCCGATTTGCTACTTCTTGACTGACAGTGACACTGACAGCTAAATTTTCGATACCATAGCCAATATTTGTGTTTTTTAACGAATTAACAATTCGACACAACGATGACGACATAAGTGTTACATTGGCTACGAAATTGTTATCGTTATCTCGGAGACGATAACGAACTTAGATATCGTTTCGCTATGAACCGATGTCACATTGGCTAAAGACCCAGGTGCATCTTCTGTGTCACGTTGTGAGTTGTATTGCAAGTCCTGCGACTTCCAGCACTAGCCTTTTTCAAGTGGTTACAGTTGGATGTATTTTGGTTCCTGCGCTGGCGTCTTTTAGTGGAAATTTAAAGCTAAATAAGCAGCTTTAGGTAGGTACTTCCAAATAGATGTGACCTTTTGATGCCTTTTCAATACCTAAGTAGGTACTGTCAATTTGTAAGTAATCAATATTGAATAATGGCTCACTTGCCAAGAGTTCGGGTGCTCCTCACACTATGGTACAGGTGCCAGCCCGGAAATTAAGTTCTTATACACATTAGAGCACTAAAGCTCCGTGCACATTATTGGACGCGTTCGGTGTCCGCGTCTGAAGCAATCAAGACAAAGAAATGTATTTAAGTGGGCATATTGACTGACGTAAGACGCAGTCAAGTTTTTAACCATGGAGTTCGCATTGTTCTGCCAGCATAACGTCCGAACGCTTCCAAAAATGTGCACACAGCTTAAATCCTGTTACGTACTTCATTTTTTTTTAAATATATATTTTTTTATTAATAAAGGTAATGAGGTAAAGAAGATGTAGACGATGTAGCGAGCTAAATAAATAGCGAATAATATAATGTAAATATATAGCGAATATACATTGTCGGGCCTTCCGCTGGTTTACAACGCACTTTCAGCCGGGTACCTTCTAATTCGGTAATCACATTAATTTGATCCTTAAACCTTAATGTCACGTTTTAACGTTGCAGTCGGCATATTTTATAAAGCCAATAATGCTCGCGGTACGGTGGATCCACTGAATAGAGGTAAGTGATTTTCAAATGCGCTATTTACTACACTGATTAAAACACTCACTTTTGCACGACACCTATTTCACTGGAAAAACTTAACCAAACAGAAAATGTTCTTATTGACCCAAAAATCCCGGTCTCCACCGCGAGGTAGCGAGTGGAGTGCGTGAGAAAATAGCTCAAATCACAGAATCATGAACATGCGCATTAACTATTACCAGTGAACCCGGCAGACTACAAAAAAAACTGCATCAAAATCCGTTGAGTAGGTTTCAAGATAATATCATAGGTACATGCATACATTCATATTACAGACTGCCTCGTTTGTGTAGTGGCAAAGTTTCTGCCTCACACCCGGAGGTCAAATACTTGTGTTACATAAATCAACAGTGGTATTACAAATAAACTTAAATAAATACATATAACACCCAAACCAGTACAAACAGACATGTTTGTACAGTGCGGGTATCGAACCCGCGACCTCTTGGTTAATAGTCAACTTCTTGACCATTACACCAAAGTGGTCGTCAAACTGATATTTTAACTTATCACGTCACAGTATGTTATTCCCATAAAAACACTATGGAGAAAAGCGTTTTGACAGTTAATAAAAAGTACGTCAACGATTGGTGGTGTCAACTACCCTATTGTCAGAGGACAGTTTAAAAGAGGTATGACAGGAGGAAAGACGAGAGGTTATGAACGAAGATGAAGACGATGAATTTTTTCTGCACCCATGGCCTTCTTTTAGGATGACCTTGGGGATCACTAGCAGAAAATGCTTTTAACATTAAGTCCACCCTTTATACATTTCTTGTGCAATAAAGTTTTAAATTTAATAAATGAAGTGTATATAAATGAGGTGAATAAACGAAGATATCAACCAATCCTGTTGTTTCCCTCTGAGCCCCTAATCCTACAAAAATAACTTAATTTATTTGATGTCACACCGCGCAAGTGTAAATTGAAACATTTAAAAGTTCGCCATCACAATCTTGACATTTACTGACATTTAAAATCTGACATTTCTGCAGCATTGAGTCATTGATATTTGGCCATTCCCGATCAATAATCTTTAGATGATTATAGCGCGGTTGATACATTTTTGAGCTATTTTTAATTAAAATACAAATTAAAAACCAAATTGTCCCTTACTTTGGTTAATAATACCTTTAACTTGAACGTTTTCAGAGTGATCGCTCTTAACGATAAGAACGCCTAAATTGTACATCTTTATTTGTTTATTTAGTTTCGCATTTTTGTGGTGTGGAATAATAATAGTCCTCCTAGCCGATTACGACCACGGCGGCCAATCTCAACAGAGATTAGCCAACTACGCAGGAGATATTATAGTGCACAAGTGTAAGCGCAATACACAGGTGCACTCACTGTTCCATCACTCTCAAAGTTCGGTGAGACGGCAATCCGACATGACCGGAGAGAGATCAAGCGCTGGAATAACGGCTTAACGTGCGCACCGAGGCACGGGGGTGTAACACCGACAACTTCCCGACTCCGAGCTGTTTTTGAGAAATTCATGACAGAAAATCTCAGAAACAATTTGGGCTCTACCTATGATTCGAACCCAGGACCTCTCGGATGTAAGGCAGAAACTTTGCCACTACTCCAACGAGGCAGTCGAATACGAGGTGTAGAATAAAGAGTTATCTAATCTAGTACATTTAACCACCAGCGCAAACCTGCTGCATACTGTCGCCACGACTCGCGATTGACAAAAACTTTGGCAAAGCTTTGTGCTGCGTACAAAGCGAGTGAAACCGCAGAGCACAGATAGTACACAATACTTCGCGAATTCGCACCGCTCACTAATCTTTACTGCCTAGCCCAAAGGTATGACTGGTAGAGAATGCTTTACAGCGTTAAGTCCACCTTTTGTTTTTATTGTGCTTATTGCACTTAATAAAATAAATAAATTCTTTTGAAAAGTTGAAAATATAGTCAACCCGTAAATTTTTCACCGACCGATTCATTCACTCCTTAATTTAAACTACAATCAGCTTCACTCTGATCACGTTCCCACCGAAATGAGGTCCCAAGGGCCGGTGACATATGAGCTAGGTATGTACGTGACGTGTATATAGAACAGGTACAGTTGGCATGATGACACCTATCTTCAATATTCTCAAGACCATGGCGTTTAAAAAACATAGCCCCTATGAAGTGAATACAACCAATATATTTCCTAAAGCTGTAGAAACCAATTTTAGTATTAACATTGAAAAATTACTTAGCTTTAGATTTCATTAATTCTTTTTTGTAATTAATTTGACTTAATGGTATTGTAAGAAGGCGATGTACATATGAGTTGAACGCGGCCATTTTATGTTGCCACGGATGACAAGAAGATGCATGAATGACAGTGTCAGTGTGGGTTGGTTTACGATATATTTGGAATTCATGCTTACCCTGCACCTTTGTTATTGTTAAATCAAAATAGTAATAATATCATTAGTAATAATAGGACCGGATCGGTCGCTAGTACGTCACAACAATAGTGGGGGAAAAGTATAAAAGGCCTGCTCACCAGCGTTCACAGGTTAGTCGTCGGAGCGCAGCCGAGGCGACGACATCTCCTCCTGAAGATGCCGCCTGAGGCGGCGAAACGCGTTGAGGTTTTCTTTTGCACGTCGGTGTTGGTACTAATTATTGCATTATCTGTTTTGCATGCGATTTGTGGGAGGGCGGGCGGTGCTTTTTGCATGTGCTTGTTCTCGAACATAGTCGGTGGTCACAGGTAATGTAGTTGGGTACTTATGCCGGCGTAACTGAGCGGAAATCTAAAGCTAAGTAATTTTTCAATGTTAATACTAATTATGGATTTCCGCAAAGTAACGCCTGATACTATTAATTATATGAAACCAATTTTGAAAACCAAGTTTAAAAACCATAGCCCCTATGAAGTTAATACAACCAATATATTTCCAAAAAGCTGTAGAAACCAATTTTGAAACAAACAAAACTCAATAAGTATTCGGTCAATTGGGATGATGACACCTATCTTAAATATGGTCAAGAACATGGTGTTTAAAAACATAGCCCCTATGAAGTTAATACAACCAATATATTTAAAAAAAACTGTAGAAACTAATTTTTAAACACACAAAAGGCAATAAATATTCGGTCAATTGACTCCGATTTCTGATACATGACCGTGACGTCACGATCATTTATTCCCATACGAAATCTATGGAGTCAGACCGTTTTGACAGATAATAAAAAGTATGTCAACGATTGGTGGTGTCGTCTAGCCAATTGACTCAGATTTCTGATACATGACCGTGACGTCACGTTCATGTATTCCCATACAAAATCAATGGAGGCAGACTGTTTTGACAAATAATAAAAAGTATGTCAACGATTGGTGGTGTCATCTAGCCAATTGCAACCACATCGAGGTATACACATTGGCATGTTATACGCCTTGAAAAATGGAGAGCGTAATGTGCCTCCGTTTGTACAGTCGCGCACATCAGGTGGCTGGCATACTCATTTTTGTTGCAAAATCGGCCGTATCACGAAAGCATAAGACATCGTTGCGTTTACTGTGACGTGCTGGCTACTGTACAGATACTAACTTTACCGCTCGGCAGGCAATAAGTTAAGAGAGGATTTAGGTCCCGGTTAATATCGATAGATATCCCACTGCTGGGCACAGGCCTCACCTCAACTCGTCGCTTGCCTCTCTAACTGACGTATCTGACATTTTTTTTCGAAACTGAGTTATCTACACCATCTTTTTCAATTTTTCAAGACGAATCGATCTCTCTAATTGACATGCCTGCATGTATTACCAGTTCTAAGATATCACAAAGGTTGGGGCAGGTGTATCTACACTTTCTTGAATTTTAGATCTCACTAAAAGACTTATGTGACTTATGACCTTAGAAATATCGATGGCTTTAAATATTAATCTAATAGAAAGTGATGTTCGTGGTCTGATGGATGCAGCGGACAAAATCAGAACTCTATTGAAGCTTCTGCGTTATTGTACACCATCAACAATGCAACAAATCTCAAAGAGATCACGTAGCAAATTTTCCGTGCCCAATCATGGTCGAAACGAGGGAGACTGCCCATAGCGCAATTGGCTATAATGCGTTACGGAAGGCCGGAGATGTATTTGTGCCGTCACCTATATGCAAACTATCAAGAAGGAGCCAGCCTTACGATGTCGTGGTCCTGAGTCATACAGATTTCCCTTATTTCAAAAATTTGTCCACAGATTTACGTCTTCTCTCAGTTCGAAGTGATGATGAGGGGCTGCCAATCAATTGGAGGGAAATGACCGCATTTCATGTGCTTTAAACTGACCCAACAACGCTGTACTTTGAAACTGACCATCGCCAAACGTCAAACCGTTCTTTAAGTTTAAAACAGTAGCGCTTCTTTCTTAAATGATGAATTAAGTCTTCTTAATGACGCTCCCCGAAAAATTGTGAAAGCCAATATATGACGACTTGGTGTCGTTAACAGCTGGTGATGCGCCAGTGATAAAGCTGCCAGAACATGCAGAATTATACAAATCGCTTGCTTCCATATTAAATTGATTATTGTTGCAAAAGATCGTCTTGAAAGGTTACTTTTTCATGATACGAGAGATAATCTCATTATACAGATGTTTATTATGCTTGAATTTTAAACAAGGACGTTATAGAAAAAAAAACTGTTGTTTAAACATAAGTTACAAACTCTTGTTAAAAATTTTCATAAAAATATAAAATGTTTGTTACAATTTGTTATTTTTTAAACTATCAGTACGAGTATACCTAATGGTTACGTGTTTGTAATTTGTAACTTGTAATTTGATTACAACTGATTTTTCTATACCCTGAATTTTATTACACGATTTGATTAGTACAAATTGCCCGACGTAAGTTACAACAAATACCGTCCAAATGTAAAACAAAGTTCACTCAAAGAGACGTTTCTGCTTTGAAAATTTATTATTTAAATAATAATAATAATATTGAAATAAAATTTATGTCCACACGAAGTACTCTTTAAGATCAATATACACGCAAATTTTTATTTTGCTCACGCTGATAAACGTTGAGCTCTCACCGATTTTAGGTAACCATAAACCGAATAAAGCTTGCCCTGAACATTTTGCTCAATGTCAGTTACGTCAGTTAGAGAGGCAAGCGACGAACTATGAGTTATTGTATTTTATTAATTTAACTATAGTTATTGTAATTTTGTGACATTTCTTTTCCAATGACAAGTTATTTTATGCCTTTATGAGGTAGGACGTATCATCAGCCTATACATATACGTCCCACTGCTGGGCACAGGCCTCACCTCAACTATGAGGTGGTGCGAGCCATACTCCACCACGCGGGCTCAGATGCGGATTGGTGGAGGGGTGTGTGTAAGGTAAGTGACCAACCTTACTGTCAGATGTTATTAAGCCGCCCGAGGGCCTCCGACCAGGCTTAACGACTGATATCTATCGATATTAACCGGGACCAACAGCTTAACGTGCCTTCCGAAGCACGGAGATGCTTGTAAATAGACGTCACTTGTATGGTCAGAATGGTGACCCATCCCAAACATGACCGCGCCGTAGGTTGCATAACTTTTGGTAACACTACCAAAGCGCTGCAACTACTGCGCCACAATCACCTCAAGTAGGACGTAATAGATCTATATTAACTAAATTGTAACAACTAATCGTCGCTTCAGTGCTTATTTGTTGTATCAGCCAAATTCACCGAATATCAACTTTGAATTTAGAGTTGTTAAGACTCAAATTTCAGTCTTTTTGGTGAAAAAAGATTTACGGGTTCAATGTTCTTTGGAGGTTGGTTCAATTTTCACAAGTGTGTTTTAATTGTAAAGTAACGTTCCTCCTGGCCGATTTCGACCACGGCGGCCTTTTTCAACAGAGATCAGCCAACTGCTCAGAAGATATTATAGTGCACAAGTGTGAGCGCAACACACAGGTGCACTCACTGTTTCATCACTCTCAAAGTTCGGTGAGACGGCAATCCGACATGACATATTAACTGTATTCTTGACATTGATCTTACTCTGTGGTAAGTAGCGTAAAGCACTTGTGTTACAGATATCAGAATCAACAGTGGTATTACAAATAAACTCAAATAAATACATACTTATAACACCCAGACCAGTACAAACAGACATGTTCATGCACACAAATGTTTGTGTAGTGCGGGGATCGAAACCGTTTAAGTTTATAGTCAATTTCTTGACCATTACAGCAAAGTGGTCGTCGAAGTAGTTAAACAACTCAGTCACGAAATCACTTGAAAGCATTTTCCACCTATTTAAATTTCAATTTGAACCAAAGAAACCTGTTATTTCAGCCGACATGTTTTTCTTTAGAACACGCCATTGACAAATAATAACTGCACGAGTTAATAAAGAACGACTGTGGATATTGCATGACCACTTGTGGCATACCTTGTGTTGACGACCGCTTGGTGCAGTGGTCCACAGGTCGGACTTCTAAACCAAGTTTTTTTCCCATGGGAATGAGCTGTGTTCTTGCGGTCTAAAGTAACCCATGCCCTTTCTCAAGTCTCAAACTATTTTTTTTAGTTTGGTGCAAAGGTCTACATGTTGGACTTTAAAACCAAGGGTCGCGGGTTCGATCCCCGCACAGTACAAGCATATGTGTGCATGAACATGTGTGTTTGTATTGGTCTGGGTGTTCTCTATGTATAATATGTATTTATTTACAGAAAAAAAAGTATTTAAGTATGTTTATCCGTTGTCTAGTACCCATAACACAAGCCTCGTAGCTTAGTTTGGGACTAGAGAATTGGTGTGATTGTTGTGAAATATTTATTTATTTTATTTATTTAAATCTGTTCAGTATGTCGGCGCTCTATACACGGGTTGCAGGGTTCGTAGTTTATTTACACAAATAAAAGTTCATGGACTGGCGAGACGGACTATATTGAGAATGATAGTGAGGACGAGCCTTCAAGGCGTCCGACCGGTGCTGAGGTTGCGTACTGACTGCCCCCTGAATCGCATCGGGTTTCTTCGCCCCGCTAGGGGCGGTTCGGGTTCGAGCTGCTGCTCCTTCCCCGGGCCTCATCTCGCGGGCCCACTGGCCCACGGTGCTTGGTGCCGCGTGTGCGCGGCCGTCTTACGACGACAGGTCGTCTGCTGCACATCACGCGCGGTGACTCATCACGAGCTCGGACAGCCCGTTGAGTATCGCCGCGCATGGATCCATACCCTGCCGGATCTGGGTCAGCAGGGTGTGCAGCAGCTGGAGCACTGCTTGCAGAGGGATGGTACCGTGGGGTACCTCTGTTGGTAGAGGCCTCGTGAAGGAGATCGGGGCCTGGGGCACCCGACTTGCCAGCCCGCTCGGGGGCTGTGGAGGCGATTGGGGACGGATGCCCCCTGAACCTGGTTGAACCTGGTTTTAATCCTCACGGCGGTCGGCTGCCTTTGGAGGAAACACACTAACAAAAGAATAAAACAATACAATAGAAATATGGTTGGTACAAACGGAATACAACAATGAAAATATAACAATTAACTAGGAAGACATTACAAAGGTTGGTTCTTAATAGGTGCAATAGACCTATAGACTGACAATGGAACAAATGTTACGTCGGCGAAACACTGAAGAGACTAAGTTAAACATTCCGACAATATTGTATTGCACCTTACAAATAACTTAACAACTAGCATCGTAAACCTAATAGGCGCAGATGCGTGAGAAACTAAAATAACTTAATCTACCATGCCTTAAAATTAACACGCGAATATTCACAAAGCACTTACATCTAATTCTGTACAAAGACGTATTTACAATTATGCATTAAAATAATACATATTTACAATTAATCGGTATAAGGCGTATGTGGGACGCAGTCGCCACAAGTAGTTTAGGCATGATTGAGTAACAAACAGGCAGGCCGAGTTACTTTCGAATTTATAATATTAGTATGGATTTATTTTAAATCAGGCAACAGATTTATAACAAAATAGCCCATAGAATAAATAACTTAAAGACTGACATACATACAAATATAACAGTATAGACGATAACTTTCGAAGATAACGAAGCAGGAGAGGCAGGGCAACAACTGTTAGATAAAAAGATACTTACTGGTCGATATAATTGTATTATTTCGCAAACAATATATTTCACTTAAGTAACACAACAACCACCTCTCCGCTATTTCACCAACGTCATAGAAAAAACAATATATAACTCCAAATACAAAATATATAAAAATAAAATTAAAAGTATCATAAACAATAAAAAAGAGGTCTGTCGCCAACAAACAGTATACAAATATAATTTATCCTAAAGTGTAGTTTGTTAAGTTACTGTATGCAAACCTATTTAATAGTTCGTAGTTAACTCTGTCAGTCTATAATTACGTATAGATATTGTATTTTTGTTTATTTAATCTAGTAGTTTTTGTTTGATGTTAAACGTTTTCATTGTTAAATAAATATTTGCTTTTTTGTATAGGGACAAAATCATAATTCCAAATTACACACATCAAAAGTGTCTAGGGATCAACATATATTTTTGCAATAACTTTTCTCCTGATTGATATTAATTAAAATTTTCTTTAAGGATTCATCAAATAAAGTGTTTTCGTTTGTCTACAGTAACGATAAACCAAGTCACCTTCGCATTAATAAAGAAATTTGCCATTTTCCTAATAAAGGGATTTTTGACATTTGAACCACTAACATTAAAGTTCGAAAAAAAGACTGAAATAACAGTTTTCTTTAAAATTTTATTGGGTAACTAAAACAATTAATAATCCGTTATTCTACCGCGAACACTAACAACACAAGAACATCGGTTTGGCATACTCAAAATGAGTTCATCCAAATCACGCTGTGGAATTGCCGCCCATGTTCGTTGCAACAACAAAAAAAGGTCTTCTTGCGACTGGATACCCTCCATATTTGGCAGAGCTCTTCTCTGTAGTAGCGCCATGGAGGACGGTATCGCTGCACCACACGGAGACAAGACCGATACATTCAAATCACAACTCGAAGAGCTCCAACAAGGCGCTGCAGAACCTGGGCAACCTCAACATCATCCTGAATACATTATTGTATTGAGGCATTAGGGGCCGTAGGGCATTGAAAGCTATGGTTGGTCAAAACCCCTAAAGTTTTCCAGGCTCATGTGATTTTCAATTTTAGTTTTGTATTTGTAAGGTGCTTGTGGCGCTGTGGTTGCAGCGCTTTGGTAGTGATACCTAAAGTTAAGCAACCTAAGGCGCGGTCATGCTTTGGATGGGTGACCATTCTGACCATTAAAGTGACGTCTATTTACAAGCATCTCCGTGCTTCGGAAGGCACGTAAGCTGTTGGTCCCGGTTAATATCGATAGATATTAGTCGATAAACCCGGTCAGAGGCCCTCGGGCGGCTTAATAACATCTGACAGTAAGGTTAGTCACTAATCTTACAAACAACACCTCCACCAATCCGCACTGAGCCTGCGTGGTGGAGTATGGCTCGGACCACCTCATAGTTGAGGTGAGCCCTGTGCCCCGCAGTGGGACGTATATACGAGTAGGCTGATGAGGATGAAGATCTTTAGGACGCGAGTAATCCGTTGCTGACTAAAAAAAATAATATAGTTGATGGAATCAGGCGTTACTTTGCGGAAATCTATGACTAAAGCTGAAAAAGAGGATTATTTTGTTATACATTTCCACAAAACGAACGCATCCTCAGGTGATGTAGTCGCTCGTAGTCTGTCGAAGCGACAACATCTCCTGACAATGCCACGTGTAGTGGCGAAACGCGTCGAGTGTTTGTTGGTGTCAGTGTTGTGATTCCAGGTGCATCTTCTGTATCAAATTGTGAGTTGTAGGTATTGTAAATCCTGCGACTTCCAGTACTAGCTTTTTCAGGTGATTACATTTGGATGTATTTTGGTTCCTGCAAGCAAGATAATCCTCTTTTTTAAGCTTTAAAAAAAATTAAGACTTCTTTTCGTTCACCAAAAAAAAATTGACGTTAAAAAATTTAAATCGCAACTCATTCACTCGTTCATCATTCAAAATGGCCTCTGACCTGCATCCACTCAATCGGTGTGACATAAAAAGTCAGCTCACACCTGTTATCCGGTGATGGATGGCTGTTCGTTGATCTATGTTGATTTATTAACGCCTGTACCACCTGAAGGCCTACTACGAAAACGAAATACGTCAACACGAAAACTGTTACGTTGGTGTACAGGCGACAGCGTACTTTAAAGTTAAAAAAACTGGCATAGTCCAGTTAATTAAATGTTCCTTTAACCGAAGGTTGTCTGGAAGAGATCGCTATAAGCGATAAGACCGCCTAAATTTGATGACAGCTTTGGTCTAGAAGTCTGAGGACCAGACTACAAAACCGGCTGTCGCGGGTTTGAATCCTGCTAGGGGCAAATGTTTGTATGATGAGCACGAGCATTTGTACCTGAGTCATGGGTGTTTATACATGTATTTAAGTATTTCTATCCGTTATTCTAGCCACCATAGCACAAGCTAACGCCTAGTTTGGGGCTGGGTAATTGGTGTGTTCGTTGAATTAAAAAAAATGTACATCTTTCTGTGTTAACCTCGTCTGTAATTTTTTTGTGTTTTACAACAAAGTGTTAATCTATCTTTATTGTCTTATGTGCAGCTAAAGAACAATTATTGTTTTTGAGGGATTTTGTATTTTTGTGAAAGTTTTTTTTTTATAATCAATGTTATGAGTCCACTAAATTCTTTGCCTTCTTTTTGCATGACCTTGAGATTGTATGGCAGAAAATGCTTTTAGCATTAAGTACCATTTGTACATTTTTTGTGCAATTAAAATTTAAATACATTTTATTTTATAAATTTTATTTTATAAATACGTAGATCCGAAATGTTTTATAGTATGCAAAACACAAAATCGATTATCGTTTTGAGGGATCTCGAATTTCGTAGTAGACCTTCAGAAACAACTTTCCCAGCCTGTTTTTACATTTTTAAGATTATTTTAGTAATGAAGAAATATTGATTAAAATTGGTTACCCTATTTGGTGTTTAAAAAACTAACTTTCCAGTTATAAAACGCCTGAATGAACCAGGCTGGTGTGTAAAGCACAGCACACCACACAAACGGCTGGACGAATTTGACCAGCTATAGCTAAAAACCACAAAATTACCTTTTAAATAAAATAAAACCTCTTTAAAATCGGTCCATCCGTTCTGGAGCTACGATGCGACAGCCAGACACAGATAAAAACACACAAACACGCATAGTGGTCAAACATATAACACCCTTCTTCTTCGTCCTGGGTTAGAAAATAAAGAGTAATAATAGTACAATAGTCCTCCTGGCCGATTTCAACCACGGCGGCCAAAATCAACAGAGATCAACTGCGTGCACTCACTGTTCCAATACTCTCCAAGTTCGGTGAGACGGTATCTGACATAACCGGAGAGAGATCAGGCGCAGGACTAACGGTTTAACGTGCGCACCGAGGTACGGGGGTGTTGTTACAACGACAACTTCCCGACTCCGAGCTGTCGCAAAGAAATGCAAGACAGAAAATCTCAGAAACAGTTTTGGCTCGACCTGAGATTCGAACCCAGGACCTCTCGGATGTAAGGCAGAAACTTTGCCACTACACCAACGAGGCAGTCAAATCAAAGAAAATATAGAGTATCTGAGTTACAGTCCTATAATAGGCTACTATCAAGATACCCCTATTACGCCTTAGACGTTTATGTTATCTTTGAGGTCGAAATGACCCACCCCTATGGCTAAAAATAATAGCTATCGTTTAACCCCTCTTAAGATAATGTGTCAAAATAACCCTTAGCTATATAATAATTCATTTTTTTATATTTTACAACATAAACTGTTACTAAGTCAGATAATTAAAAATTCCAATTAATATGGAGTCTTGTTTTAGTGTTAAAATAATGTTAAAAGTTGTAGTGTACAATATAGAGGAAAAAAATCTAAACTTACCTAGATATGACGCCGAATAATTTCACCTTGAATCACCTGTAGACACAAAAAGGAGTTTATTTTTTTTAACATAAATAATTATTCAAACATTTCTTCGGAAATTCAGTATCTAATTTTGAGGTAACGTTATATTGAGTTTCTTTGTTTTAAGGGAATAAATATATTTCGATAGTTTATATGATAGATCAAGAGTCGAGAAATCACATAAGCGTATGCCCGACAAAACAATGCAACCCGAGTTACATTATTTTGCCATCAGCGGGTAGAGCGGTGGAGGGGTGGTTTGTAAGGTGGCCAACCTTACTATCAGATGTTATGAAGCCACCCGAGAGCCTCTGACCAGGTTTAGCGACTAATATCTATGTATATGAATCGAGCAAAAGACCTCAGAATTCCCAATCACTCCTCTTAATAATATTAAAAATAAATTCGATTATTTCCAAAGTATTTTTACCCTATTATGCTGAGTTTTCCTGGTAAGTTGTCTAAAACACTTGTGTTGGGTTGTTTAAGTTTATAACAAATTCAATCTTTATGTTGCTGGTTAGTAAGTATTTCTGTGAAAACAAAAAGTAGTTAGTGTAAACTGTTCCAAAGTGAGCATAATTACCGGCATACAGTGTAAGTAAAATCTTTGGTTTTGATATTCCCCTGTCATTAAAATAACTTTTATTCACTATACATAAAGTTTTAAATGGACACTGTCGTCTGCAAAACTAAATTTTGTTATTTTTACTAATTCTATGAACAAATACTTATGTACACGTATTTAGTTAAAATGTTGTACTTTATTTATCTTTATCTTTATTTTTTACATTAATAAAGAATTTTTGAAACCAACAAAACTTGTGTTGGGAACAATTCGCTCTTTCCCCAGATGGTTAACATTATATTTTGATTTTATACACCGTGATATAATTTTTCAATTTTACTTTAACAATTTTACTTAATTATTTTACTTTAAAAATATGGAAATATGGAGAAGAAAAACAATTTGTAAAGGGTAAGTATAATTAAATATGCTCATTGGTGTGCGTGTGCGTGCGTGTGTGTGTGTGTGTGTGTGTGTGTGTGTGTGTGTGTTTGTGCGCTTGTGCTTGTGCATGTGTGAACGTATATGTCTGATTGTTTGTGTAAGCATGTACAGTGTGGGTGCGTACCTACATACGCGTAAGTCCGTATTCGTTACGGTAACTAGTATCTAAGTTTGGAAAGCGAGAGAATCGAGTCATTTATTCCTGTATGCCCTACGGAAGTGACTCCTCTTTACCGACCAGAAGTCACT
The DNA here is from genome assembly GCA_963921415.1 of Pyrausta despicata. Classification (NCBI taxonomy): domain Eukaryota; kingdom Metazoa; phylum Arthropoda; class Insecta; order Lepidoptera; family Crambidae; genus Pyrausta; species Pyrausta despicata. The sequence goes on from OY992874.1 coordinate 7,836,394, forward strand.
CCTCTTATGAGAGGGTAATCATGTAAGCACTTATGACTGCAAACTCTGAACTTTAAGTTCATAGCTTTTACCCAACTTCACCGCTCGAGCCCTCATTTATTTTCGATTCTGTTGGGAATATTCCATAACTGAGTTTCTTTGGTGTTTGATTAAAGTTAAAGTATCCAGACTGCACGTCTGAATAACTACTTAAATATTGATGAAGATTGATATTATGTAGTTATATTTATGATTACCTTACCTTATCAAATAAACTGACCCTGTAAATGCTGCACCCATGACCTATATGAAAAAAAAACATCATCTACTTGTAGACTACAAAAGAATTAGGCAGTCATTATCCCTTGTTTTAATTTTAATATTCAAAGTGAATGACAACGCAAATAAGATATCCTAAAGGAGGCATAACGTTTAAAGTTTGTTGGATATTATTAAAACAAGGGATTAATACTGTTGCCTTGTTCTTTTGTAGTAGTAGATGATGTTTTTTTTTTTCATTTACGTCATAGGTGCAGCATTTACGGGGTCATTCTTTTGTAGTAAAATATAAAAAAAGAAGAATATATAAAATGCTTATAATGAATGTTTTTCGTTACGGGAATCTACCCTCAGATTAGTCGATTATACAACCTGTAATTCGATTTTGAATCTTAAGATTTCGTATCCCCTAACCTTCCATTATCAGATTATGATTACAGTAACACAATTTGACGTACGCACTATACAAAAAATTAGATGCAGTAACACTAGAATAGGCATGAGGACACCTATCTTAAATATTTTCAGGACCAAAGCGTTTAAAAAACATAGCCCCTATTTTAAACACACAAAGCTCAATAAATATTTGGTCAATTGGCTCCGATTTCTAATACATGACCGTGACGTCACGTTCTTGTATTCCCATACAAAATCTATGGAGGCTGGCCGTTTCGACAGATAATAAAAAGTATGTCAACGATTGGTGGTGTCATCTAGCCTATTGTCCAATTCATTGATAGAGCGAGCAGGACTCCTAGTCAAAGTAACTTGTCATAATATTGACATGACAGCGAAGTTGTGGCAATTTCGCTCGTGCGCTTGGTCGAAAAAAAATAGTGATTTTGTCTGTGGGTCGGACGGAAAGGCTTTGTGATTGGCTAGAAAAGGTCAGAAGATTTCTTAAGAGTTAAGAATGTCTATGGTTTTTGTTTCCGCCACAAACAAGGTGTTACAAAAAAAAACTGTAATAACTGAAGGGTAATGTTGTGTCGGGTGTGGGGTGTGTCGGTAAAACTGAACAACTTTCGCAAAGAAACCGAGGTCAACATTTTAAAAAAAATATTGGTTCTCCCATTGTAAATCGATCAGCTGATTGGCAATTTTGTATGTGAGGTCCGATTTTTTTTTTGAGATTTTGACCAGGGTATCTTTGGGAATGTTCTGCAGTTTTCCCGACACAACAAAACCCTTCAGTTATTACGGGGTTCCCTCCTTTTCCCCTTTTCGTTGATTCAAAAATTCAAGAGATGATGAAAATAAAATTAGTTGAAGGTTTCGAAAAATAGTTTTCAATGCAATGTGAACATAAGGCCAACACTGTTGACCTGCCTCATCAAGCAGAATAATAAAATCTTACCGATAAGAGAAACTAAGAGTGATGTTACTGAATACATATTACTTTGTATCTCTCATGTGGGTTGCGCAGACCAAAAACCCGACATTATTCGATTATAACCTAACCAACCCCCACCCTTTGCGGGTGTTATTCAATTTTGCACTCTATTACCGAGCGACGTGGGTGGGAATTAAACGAAATTGGCTATGTATAAATTGGCATCACGAAAATATCTAGAGTAAATATGTGAAAACTATTAATTGGTCACTAAGCGCTTAACGAAAAGTTGAGTAAGGGTTGATTTTTTAATAAAAGTAATTTATTTCTGTAAATAGACCCCCCTACCACAGCTTTGGAACCATTTTTAGGCTCAGCTCATTAGTCAGATATAAAATTACCTAAAAGATAAAGAAAAAGTATATAGTAAAAGATTGTCAAATAAACCCATTTAATCAAAGATGACATTCGTTTTAAAGTAGTAGGAATATTGTTTCCAAAGGGAAAGGCAACGGTCAGAGCCGTACAGCCTAATCTTCATTTGTTACAATTCATAAAACTACTACTCTACGCTGGCTCAAAGCGTTTAAAAAGCACTTACAAAATTCAACGACTCCATTAAGGTTCTCGGTAGCTAAGTGGTCAGAGCATTCGACCGGACTTCCAAAGGTCGGGGGTTTGAATCCTTCCCGATAACCGGAGCCGAAAATAATTTTTTAAGTGTTGTCTTTTCGAGATACTACTCTTAAACTAACCTGACCAAAGCCCTAACCTAACTCATTAAAACGCGAGAATGGTTCACATTTTAATGCTCAAGAAATGGAGTTTAACATGGGAATATCGATCGGATCAGTACGGAGCACCTTACTTTATCTTTTCCATTGTTTTCCTTCAGTAACACATTATGATAATAATTCCACCTCACTATCACAATAATACACCACGGAAAATTTTATTTAGAAAATTAAGAAACAGAGCCTATCTCACTCCTTTCGTTTCGCGCGAAATTGCAGAAATTTTAAACAAATTTCAGGTTTTACCTGACATTTGTTTAAAATTTCTGCTTAACGTAATTTGATATCTTATATCAGCCATCTTGGTTTTGTATTTTTTCCAATTGTTAGCATTATCTGTGCATTGAAAAAAAACAGTCGAATTGAGAACCTCCTGCTCATTTTTAATCGGTTAAAAAGAAACTAACTATTTATACACCATTGAGGTTTTATAGTTTTTATTTTTCAACGAACACACCAATTACCTAGCCCCAAACTAAGCGTTAGCTTGTGCTATGGTGGCTAGGATAACGGATAGAAATACTTAAATACATGTATAAACACCCATGACTCAGGTACAAATGCTCGTGCTCATCACACAAACATTTGCCCCTAGCAGGATTCGAACCCGCGACAGCCGGTTTTGTAGTCCGGACCTCAGACCACTAGACCAAAGCTGTCGTCAAAGTTGTGTCTATCACCGATGGACCGAAGTTATGACTGGTAGACAATGCCCTAATGCGTCAAGTTTACCTTTTGTGGAAAGTTTAGTTGCGCTAAACAAAGCTTAAATAAATGAATAAACGCAAACCATCTACTTAGCCTTTGATGAAATAATAAGTACCTACTTACCTAGAACGTGTATTCTGACCTTAATACAAAAGCAAAACACCCTGTATTATTATCTATTCTACGCTTTCTTCCAAACGAGGGAACCACAAACATGTAGGCCAAGAAAATTCATTAGTATACGTCTATTTACACGGTGGCAGGGCTGTCGATTTCATGGAAAAACGTCTAAACATTCTTATTATGGCTGTATCCCTTATAAGCACCTTAAATAGCATGAAAAGTTTTATGATTCGTCGTAACATAAGGTAATGTCTTATTTATTATACCTTTATACAACCGCTAACATTTTATTTCCGCTTAGCCCAAATTTTGACTGAATGCGTCATGGCGCTAATGCCTCCTAATTGTTTATAAGAGATCGCAATAAGGCTGACTAAATTGTACATATTTCTTTGTTAAACTTGACTGTAATATTGTTTCGTGTTGTACATTAAAGTGTTAATCTATCTATCTATCTATCCTCTTTTGTGCATTTTTCATAATGAATAAAGCTTTAATAAATATAAAGTAAATTCATAAAATGGAATATATTTTGCTTAAAAAAACATCCATACAAATACGAGTATCCAGACAGTAAATTGAATTTGTGTTTTTTGACGTGACAACGTCTTATAAATTGGTTTGCCGGGTGACACTTCAAGAAACCGCGTTACGCTGCTCCGCTCACGTTCCGCGCTCACAATGAGAGCGAGTGAGAGGCACGCGTCCCTTCGACTCGGGCATGGTTAGCCCGCCTAAGAGCGAGTGAGACAGACATAAAAAGTGAAAGGCACGCGTCCCTTCCACTCGAGCACAGTTAACCCGCCTAAGAGCGAGAGAGACAGAGCGAGAGAGAGAGAGTGAGAGAGATAGGCATACACACCGGTTCATGTTATACGAATGAATATTCACATTAAAATTATTTTACCACTCAAAGTCGTTGTCACGTAAAACTTTCGCCCGTATACCGACTTTACAGGCAACCAATTTTTTTTATTACAATGTTTTTTCGTCTTTGACTTTAGACTATTCAAATATTATCGTACTTAAAAATCGAAAAGAAGTTTATGATGGCTCTGACAGCTCGAAACGTCTCTTATTTTCTTTTAAGGTACCTAAATAAACAGAAAAGGTAACTTTTTCGTTAAAAATACCCCCAATTAATCTAGAAAAACAGGTGTTAAGCTTCAATGGCTGGACTGATTTTAACCAGCCATAATAAGGAACCACCGTGATTAGATTATGTTTCGAATTAAAAAAAAAACTATTTGCAATCATTCGATCCGTTCGGGAGCCACAGACAGACACACACGAACACATAAACACACATAGGGGTCATTTTTATAACACTGTGGCGACCTCTACCATTCGCCATCACAAATGCATGCATAACGGCAAGCACAACAGCGAGAGCTGATACGGCTCCATAGGCTAGATGACGCTGTTAGCCTAGTACCGGACCATGGTCCCCGACCATAACACCCGGTCGGTAGGAAGCGCTTCCCTTTAGCTTCCTAACTCGAAATAAGTTGCGCCAAAACACTCTCTTTTTCGTCGGGACTAAAAATGCAAAAGTGGCAGCCCTAAGTCCGCCATGTTTATTCAAGGGCGGAATGTAGGTTTTGTACAAATAATAAGGTGAAGGTGAGTATATTGCTTAGACTGTTTTAGTAAGCAGCCTTGTTTATTAATCTTTTCATAGAAGGCTGCATAGCTTTGTATAAACATGTCAGAACTAGGATGATAAATTAGAAAGCTAGTTTTATATTACAAAACAAAATTTTGGGGTCCTATCGATAGTTTAAATAAAATAGCGGACTGTAATTAAAAGGTGCTGTTATTCACCCACAAATAATACAGAGAATATCTTTTTAGGGTTCCGTAGTCCGACAAGGAACCCATATAAGATTGTTCAGTCCATCCTAGTCTTTCACAGCAGAATATCTTCTACTGATTTGCATGTAACTTGGTTCGAGGATACTTCACATATAGATCAAATTTTTAAATATACGAAAAATTAAAATTACCCCTTTTTAAGGGTACCTCCCTATACATTTAAAGGGGAGGGGTTGAATTTTTTTTTAGTGCACCCCCTTTTTCGTTGAAAAGGACTATGAAAATAAGATAGGGTTTCCATACAACACTTTTTTACCATTTGCGAGTTATAGCCCGCCAAAGTCGTTTACACGGATTCCTCCCCCTGTCATTTCTAAAGTCTTAGACCTGTAAACTTCAAATCTCTCACGTAAAGAAACAGGCACGGAAACTCTTATTTTTCTTTCGATGGAGATGCTCTTGACCCAAGACTAAGCCCAATGAGGCAAAGACTGAGTCTACGATGAAGCGAGCTCACCTATAAAATGATGTTCACTCTAGCTTGCACTCTAGCATTTCTAGGTTGCTATTGCAGGGAAACACTGACGCAGGTAGAGAGTTTCACTCTTTTGCAGTGCGCATCAGGAATGTAGATGAGAAGCGCTTGGTTCGTATCAGTGGAACATCGACACGGTACGGATGGTATCGGTACGTTTGGTGGTCCGATGGTAAAAGGGGGCCCGCGGAATAATCCTGGTATAATAATAATCTTGGACACAAAACCGCGGCAATAGTGTAAGAAGTCAGAGTGCTTGTCGGCGAATGTGAAGCGAACGTTCGGCTCGGCCGCGAGCTGTTCGGGCGCGATCGTGCAGGCTCGGGTGAGCTCGGTGTTCGCCGCCACCGAAGATGCCAACGATGTTGCACGAAGTCCCCGACACAAAGTATTTTTTTACCAACGGGGTAACACTTACCCAGTCGGGTGAGCACGAACAACTATCGTCACGTATTCGTATATAATAACTATCGTCAATTGGACGCATTTCCCGACCAACTTCCCGACTCCGGGCTGTTTTTGAGAAATTCATGACAGAAAATCTCAGAAATAATTTTCGGCTCGACCTGGGATTCGAACCCAGGACCTCTCGCATGTAAGGCAGAAACTTTGCCCCTACACCAACGAGGCAGTCAGTTCCTACTACGAGTATATTATCGTATCGAATTGTATAGTAACATAGATTTATTTTTCGCTATCCCCCTAATTGAGATAGACTGAAACGGCATTAAAAAATAAGCTTATTGCAAATGCTCAGAGAAGCTTATTACATTTGCATCGCGCAATCAAAGTGCATTACGGTACAAATCAGTGATGTTATTGATATACAATTTCGGATACGGATACGACATTATTTCGGATTATCCGTTAGTTGGGCGGCTTAACAACATCTGTAAGTAAAGTTGGTCAATTACCTTACAAACAACCACTTCACCCTCTGCACTGGGTCCGCAAGGGCGATACTGGAAGAGAATGCCCCATGGCGTTTAGTCTACCTTTTGTACAAAGCTCGATGTGCAAGTATAAATAAATAAAATGAATGCTCCACTGATTATGGCTCGTACTACCTCCTTATAGATGAGTAGAGGCCTGAGCCCAGCAGTGGGACGTATTGAAGCTGATTAGATGACATGATCCGTTCGTTTCGGATTATTTCGGCTACGGATATAAACTAGTTACGAGTATGACAGACTACTACACAATAAGAAAACAAGCAAACAAATTGTCATAACGTGCCTCAATTAGGCTCCGCACTTATCTGGTACTATCTGAAACTTTCATTTCGGTGTGAAATTTGAAAAAAAATTAAAGAAAAGTTCGAACTGCCACAGGAGGGGCTTGAACTTTCAACCTTATTGCTCTAACGTTTACTTTTATTTTAAATCCAGTTACGGTTACGGATATTTTCTTTCGGATATCCGACAGTTTCGGTTATGGAGCTCCTTAACATCCCTAGGACAAATCAAATAAATTATTCTGCCATTTTAAAAAAGCATTTTCCTTGGGAATTGGTATCATTATGTGACTATTGCTTTCCTGGACTATTATTATTCTCTTCGTTGCATAATCTGGGTTTATTTTTCCATTCGGTTGTCTTGCTAAGCGAATATTATGAAGTAAACAACTACCACCGCTTAGATATCTTTCTGCTAAGATATCTATAGGTACACTTCGGCCGCGCAACATTAAATTTTCATACAACCTATTTATTACGACAAAAACTATGTTATTTTGCGTTTAAAAATATGTTAACTCACGAATTATTCATTTTTTTTAATATTCAGGGCGGTATCTAAATTCAATTTGCTTGCAAGACGTCGTAATAGTACGCTAGTGCACCCATAGAGCATTATTATTACATTTACATACAGCTTTAAGACACAAAAAGCATCTGAGACATCCCCAAGGCTCAGCTCCTGACGGCGATGGGGAGACGCTATTGCTGCCGTATCCTGGAACAGCGTCCATGTCGGTTCGAGATCTGCCCTAGTAAATATTAAGTAGGCCATATTTTGTGTGATATCCTTTTTTAACACGCTTTTATTAGACCGGTGTGTATGTATGTATAAATGTATGTAACGGAATTTTTGAGCTCAATTTTTACCAACTTCCAGAAATCGGATTAATTTGAAACTTTGCACACGTATTAAGTACCGATGACAATGCAATAATTTGAAAAGAGTTATAACTAAAAAAATTAAAATAATTAATAGTTTAAAAAACTAAAAAAACACGCTTTTATTGATAACTAAAGAAGAGAAAATAATTTCTGAGTACACGGAATTTATATTTCAATAGAGTAAAAAGCGTGGGGTGCTTGGTATAGTAGTATCGTATGTGAACTATTATATTTATTTATTTACTAACCCTAGCTCGTAACGTATTTTTCTGTAACTACTAACCCAATATAAAGAAAGTTTATTTCTGAAATAAATAAATAAATAAAGATTAATAATGATAATAAAAAAGATACAATTATTTATTTGTTAAGTCTAAAAATTTTTTGGTTACCTATCTAATAAATTTAAATTGAACCGTAGATCGTACGAATCAAAAAAATGAATTGCGAATCTCAAACAACTCGAAATAATATCTATGAATCATTGAAAAATTAATTCAATTTGTGTTCCGTCGCGATACAAAATTTACGGCGAAATAACAATCACAATCACATTCTGAATGCTTAATGTATTTTTAATGAGGCACCGATTTGTAAGGATTTTGTATGAAGTGGTTTTGGTTGTGTACAAAGTTTTTTTGTGGTTCCTTAGAAACGAATACATTTGTTGTTTTCTATGTATAATATGTAATTATTTCCAAAAAAAGTATTTAAGTATGTTTATCCCTTGTCTAGAACCCATAACGCAAGCCTCGTAGCTTAATTTGGGACTGGAGAATTGGTGTGATTGGTGTGAAATATTTATTTATTTATTTAACACATAAGGCGACAAATCGAATTTCATTATTATTTAAATAAAACGGTTACTTTGTTAGTTCAATGTTTGTAAGGACTATCTATTTTTATTATAGATAGATATATAAATAGATTAACACTTTATTGTACAAAAAACTAATTTTACAGACAAGTTTGACAAAGAAACATGTACAATTCAGGCGGACTTTTCGCTTGTAGCGATCTCTTCCCAGACAACCTTCGGCTAAAGGAACATTGAATTAACAGGAAGGAATTATACTTAAAAATCCCATTTATTGAAATTCTTTCGTAACTAAAAAGATCTAGCAAATTTTATTGACTTCACATCATTTGAACTAGACACAATACCTAGATATTTTATTGTGACAATGACGATTTTGTACTACGATGGTCAAATTTGTGATGTCAGACATGTCTTACGATGTGAATTATTATGATTAATTATTATTTATTATTGTTATGATTTAGCTAAGAATCTTTTTATAAAATAAAATGTAAAATATAATATAAAATATGTCCGAAAAGACTGTACAAGGGAAATTACCAAGATTGTAGAACATCTCTACTAAACAAGAAGGACACGCACCTATTTGTAGAACTTTACATGTTTTATTTTATTTATTGGGCACACCTACGACAGTTACAATAGATCAAACAAAAGACTTACATGCAGTAAAATAGTGTAGCTAATTGCACTATTAATTAAGGGTGTACACAACATGCTAGATAACTTAGGCGATACAAAAAATATGATAAAAATTTCAAGAATTTTGACAAGAATGAATAATATTGGTCAACCCTAGTCGAGTTGGTTTACGTAACTTGAAGGCTATTTATATTTTTGTATTTTTATTTGACGACCACTTTGGTGTAATGGTCAAGAAGTTGACTATTAACCAATAGGTGGCGGGTTCGATCCCCGCACTGTACAAACATTTGTGTGCATGAACATGTCTGTTTGTACTGGTCTTGGTGTTATATATATTTACTTAAGCTTATTTGTAATGCCACTGTTGATTCTGATATCTGTAACACAAGTGCTTAAGCTACTTACAACGGAGTCAGATCAATGTATGTGATGTTGTTGTATATTTATTTATTTATTCTCGACTTGGTGTTACAGACCCTTAAAAGCATGGCGGGCTGTCAAAATAAAGCTACACCCTTCAAAATTCGTAATCCAATAAATTACCTATAGGGAATCTCCCTCGCGAATATATCATCAAAGATTGTAACTTAAAGTGATTTTTGATTCAAACCAAATTCGCATTAGGAGCCTTGGGGAACACCCTTTAGATCTTGAACTGTCGAATACTAGCTTTGCCCTGCGGTTTTGCCCGCATACAACCCGTTTTCTACGTAACCCAAAGAAACCATGAAGTTTTACGGGATAAAAAGTACCCTATATGGTATTCCAGGTTACAACCTATTTTAAACTAGTGGCCCCCCGCGACTTCGTCGAACGGGATAAAAAGTATCCTATGTCCGTTTCCTGGTTCTAAGCAACCTCTCCACCAATTTTCAGCCAAATGGGTTCTTCTGTTCTTGAGTTATAAATAACGTGTAACTAACACCACTTTCTTATATATATATATATATATATATATATACTCGTATATAAAGATGTCAGCCAATTCGGTCCAGTGATTTTAGCGTGAAAGAGTAACAAACATCAAACTTTCGCGTTTATAATATATCGAATACAAGTGGTTACCTCCGTCTTTGCTTGCGCTAATGTCATGTTTTTACTACTATTTCTTACTCTTGTTCAACTTATCTGTTACTGGTCGCATATCCCCCGTTTTATTCGACATTATTAAAAGGCTTATAAACTTGTAACGAAATAAAAGTTGATTGTAAGAAAATGATTTAGCGTATAAACGAACGGCCTATGGTTTATTAAACGCGTTAATAATTCAACTTAATAGAAGACCGACGAAAATGATTTACAATCTCTATCTTTTTTTAAAACTTTGACAGTGCAATAACCTCGGTGCATGCAGATTAAAAATCTGAACAAATACGAGTATTTGAGATCTGCAAAAATGCTTTCACGAAAATTTCAACACGCAATTCACGCCCTTTACGGCTCTGTCCAATAATACGTTTTAAAGCCTATTTACTCTATGAGGGGTTCATATGAATAATTCTGTAGGTCTATTTAGGTCCTGAATTTTTCGCCTAAGCGATGCTCATTAGCAGATTTCTTAAATAACGACTTACAAACTTGATCATTTACTTACATTGTTACTCTTGAAATTGTTATTACTAGTATCTTATTATTAATTCATCTGTTATTATTAATTTAGTATTCCGTATTTCAAATTAGTGATTATTTTTCTTTTATGGTTTTTATTGGTAATTTAACTTCAATTATTAATATTCTGAATATAATATAATGTAATATTCTAATTTTATTCTAAAAACGTTAACTCGATTTGCATGCTGAGTTATATATATCTATGTTATATATGTTTTATATGTGTCCCTGTTATGTGTACCGATCAAAATAAATAAATAAATATAAAAAAAATATCACATCTTGCGGTTGCCCGCGACTTCATTCGCCTTATTATTATTTTTTTAAATGAAATCCCTTGTCAGTCAAACAGTTAAATTAACAACATTGAAATAAATAAATTTTCCAGGAAAGCAATAATCCAGTAATGATGGCAATTTTCAACCTTTTTATCAGGAAAATGCTTTTTTAAAACGACAGGGCTCTCTTTTAGATTTGCACCGTTATGCATTTTGATTGTAGATTGTAGTTATTTAAAGTCATAAATAGTATCAACATTGATGCGCTCCGACGACTAACCTGTGAACGCTGGTGAGCAGTCCTTTTTACAGGTTAGTCGTCGGAGCGCAGCCGAGGCGACAACATCTCCTCCTGAAGATGCCGCGTGAGGTGGCGAAACGCGTTGAGGTTTTCTTTTGCACGTCGGTGTTGGTACTAATTATTGCATTATCTGTTTTGCATGCGATTTGTGGGAGGGCGGGCGGTGCTTTTTGCATGTGCTTGTTCTCTAACATAGTCGGTGGTCACAGGTAGTGTAGTTGGGTACTTATGCCGGCGTAACTGAGCGGAAATCTAAAGCTAAGTAATTTTTCAATGTTAATACTAATTATGGATTTCCGCAAAGTAACGCCTGATACTATTAATTATATTAAAGTCATAAATGTCGAAAAATCTAAAATTGAGTTGACCATGCCACAGGTTTTCCTTTATACGAATCTATTGAGTGCTTCATCAGCCTGTATACGTCCCACTGCTGGGCACAGGCCATCCCATGGTGGTGCGAGCCATACTCCACCATGCGGGCTCAGTGCGGATTGGTGGAGGGATGTGTGTAAGGTAAGCGACCAACCTCACTGTCACATGTTATCAAGCCGCCCGAGGGCCTTCGACCAGGCTTAACGACTAATATCTATTGATATTAACCGGGATCAACAGCTTAACGTGCCTTCCGAAGCACGGAGATGCTTGTAAATAGACGTCACTTTTATGGTCAGAATGGTCACCCATCCCAAATATGACCGCGCCGTAGGTTGCTTAACTTTTGGTGTCACTACCAAAGCGCTGCAACCACTGCGCCACAAACACCTCAACCTATTGAGTGCTTAAAGATCGTTTTTTTTTTTACTTTAAAGAACTACATGTGCGATATTACGTTTATTTATTTTATTGCGTCATTAACCACAATTTTCCTATCTCATTTCTTGAGTATTTTTTTGTGTTCAAAACGCTATTTTTAATTTCGATAAGACATAACACTTAAAAATTCTTTTCGGCTCCGGTCATCGGGGAGGAATCAAACTCCCGACCTTTGGAAGTCCGAGAAGAAGTTTGGAAGAGCATTGGACCGGACTTTCAAAGGTCGGGGGTTCGATTCCTCCTCGATGACCGGAGTCGAAAAGATTTTTTAAGTGTTATGTCTTTCCTATCTCATTTAATTTTCACTGCACCCATTGCCTTCTTTCTGCATGACCTTGAGGTTTACCGGCAGATAATGCTTTTAGGATAAAGTCCACCCTTTGTACATTTCTGGTGCAATAAAGTTTTAAATAAATAAATAATACGCTTTGAGTTTTTGCGATAAGCTGCATTTTAATGATTAAATTATTTTTCAAATCTATTTACGTCCTTGTCAATTGGGGATGAAGCGTGAAGGCCTCGAGTGTACACGATATCATAACAATCATAGCCTCTATGACGGATTCTTGATTTTTCTACCAATACGCTAATATATAGCTAATATTTAGCACACACACACACACACATACACACACACACTAAATAAATAAATAATAAGAACAAAAATTATTTAAATCGAGACTAACAAATAGCAATTCAGTTTTATGTATGAGATAATTTTACATTTTGTTTAGTGGTATTAGTCCTGCGAAAGTGGCCTGGTGACCTGTAGAACAGGTTCGTTTGAACCTATTTCAGGCACCAGTCTTTCACAATCTAGTGATACTACAATGCATATAATGTAAGATATTTCATTGTAAAGCTTTCTTGTAAATGAAAATAACAACAATTTATTGTTACTTACCATTTTACACATATTTAAAAGTGTCTGAAAAACTTAAATGCTATACGTTATCATTTGAAGTTAATTCCTAATACGGATTCAATTTTCATCCCCAATTTTGTAGCATAATAATTATATAAGTCGACAAGATTCCTTCCGGTGGTTTATCTCGCGTGGATTTCAGTTCTCTTATATGCTATTATGCATGTTATTATATGTAAACCTTTCTTTTAATAGGACCTGAATCAAAATCCGTTGATTCTTTTTAAAATCTAAGCATACATACATACGGACATAGGAAGCTACTTTGCTTTATTCTATGTAGTGATCTAAGACCGCTATAAGGCTGTATGCTAACTTCTCTACATCAAGCGGTCCCCACGAAAGCCTTCATAAAACCTTCTACCACAGACACATTGAATACTTGCAAATAACGCACGAAAATAACTGAAATACCATTACATATCTATCAAAAAACATACCTGAATATATTCGACGTCCCACAAAAGCTTTTTCAGACGAAAACCCCACGGAAAAACAAGATATATTTCAGCACAAAAATTTCACTGTTCCTGCCATCTTGTTTTAAGCTTTTCCGATCACAAAACACGTTATTTCACACTGAAAACCGTTGTATAACTTAAAAACTCATCAATGGTTAGAACACTGATAGATTTTTAGCCTGAAAAATGTGTTTTTCAATGATTTTTGTACAGTTTTTTCACACAAATCTTGGACTCTTGATTGTGAGACAGCGGTACATGCGCGTGGCTCGGAAGCAACTGCCTTCGATCCAATGCCAGAGGGAGACGGTGGGTGGGACAAGGACAAAACATTTACGGTAACGTAAAGAAGGATGGTAGTATGTTTATTTTTATTTAATTTATAGTGCACTTCCGGTTTAAATCGCTCGGAATTCATTTGGGGTGTTTTTTGTTATTGTTTATGTAGAGGCATTGTGAACTATTGCAGTGTTGAGCTAGGAGGGTAAAAATGTTGTTTGATGTCCATTACATTACACTTATACAGGGTGGCGACCACAATACGCCCAAACTACTGAACAGATTGAGAAGAAATTTAATACACATTTACACAAATACAAATTCTTTATTCAGTATCATCATCATCAGTATCAGGGATGTTACATGTCTGGGATAATGTTAAATTAATAATTAATGACTGGCAGTAAATGCTTTTAGGATAAAGTCCACCCTTTGTACATTTCTTGTGCAATAAAGTTTTAAATAAAATCTTATATTTTTTTTAGTTAATTTCATTTATAATGTTATGTGGCCTTATGCACAATATTTTGTGAATTTAAATCTCTTAATGGGATTGCTATAAAGTCACTTTTTTGCAGTGACATCGGCCTGCTGAAAATTGTGAACTTAGTCGGTGATATTTGGACTGAATAACGAAAATAATATTCATGTAGAAAAAACTTTTTTTTTACAACAAATCATCGTCGTACAGTGCGGGGATCGAACCCGCGACCTTTTGGTTAATAGTCAACTTCTTAACCAATATATGGGGTGTTTTCTATGTATCATATGTATTTATTTAAAAAAAAGTATTTAAGTATGTTTATCCGTTGTCTAGTACCCATAACACAAGCCTCGTAGCTTAATTCGGGACTAGAGAATTGGTGTGATTGTTGTGAAATATTTTAAATAAAATAAAAAAACCGGTCAAGTGCGAGTTGGACTCGCGCACCGAGGGTTCCGTACAAACCTACAGGTTTATACGGTTTATATAAGTAAAAGTTCACCCATCACGGGTATTATAGACTTAAGTATTTAATATAAATTTTAATTTAATATCTCAACGCGTTCATGAGGTAAGGAGTAGTAACTTTAAAATTTTCAAAATTGTCAAAAATATTTTTTTATATGATGAAACTGAAAATTTACGGTTTTTGTAATTATTCCTATATCTGTACTATAAGACGTGACTTCGTACTAAATTTCAAGATTCTAAGTTTACGGAAAGTACCCTGTAGGTTTTGATTCCCGTGCGATTTTCGAAAATTTGCGGAAATTTGCGGCCTAAATGGATATATCTTTTGATTGCGTTGGCTTAGAAGGTTGATTTTTCTACAGCTTCCAGGGACAGTAGACCTAAGTATCATATAGAAATTTCAGTTTGATACCTCCACGCGTTCCTGAGAAAAACGGTCTTGACAGACGGACGTATGGAACCCTAAAAAATACACCAAAGTGGTAGTCAAAGACTGACTGATAGACAAACTTACAGACAGAGATCTCAGAAACTGACTGCACTAACTGATTTAAACGCTATCTGAGGATACAGCCGTCTTTAAGTGTGTTAAAGTTATTATATCACAACATAAAGGAAATGCTTAAAATAATAATGTACTTGTACTATGAATATAATACAAATATGAACTACTTTTTTTCCATTTATTAGCATGTAAATAACCGTTACATTACAAAACACTTCAAAAAGTACCTTCAAGCCGCTGAAATGTGCTGGCTTATTTATATCAATTTTAACACCATTTATGTACCATTTTCTAGCAAAAATAAAGATTTGATTGATTGATTTATTGAAGCCATAGATATCTATACACGAAATAGGATACATCGATAAATAGGAATAAATAGGTTTTCAACACACTTGCTCGTAAAGTGAGCCTTATTATATCGTTCTTAGGGCCATAAACCGAACTATAACATACACGTGCATAATAATATTACACACTAGTGCATTATAGAATGATCCCTACAAAGTTAAGTTAGTACCTAACTGCAAATTATATGCGAGTAAACAGAGCATTTTCAATTTAACCGGGTAATACAGTTTTTTTTTGTAACAACAAAGAGGTTTTAGCCACCGAAATTCCATTTACATTTTTGAAATAAATAAATGTGTCCCTAATAAAGACGAAAAAACATTTATTATTATCAAATTATTTATAATTCACAATAATTTCTTATAAAATATTTGCATTTTATCACTAAAATTATCATTTTGAAGTAGGCTGTATGGCTGTAATCAATCACCTTACATTTGGCGCGTGCCAAAAAAAAAATTGCGCGCCTTTTCCCAATTTTCCCATACTTAATTAAACGATTTATGCAATACATGTTTGTTTTTTCCTCGCAAGTGTGTTGAAAAACGTCGTATGATACACGTGTGTATTGATGATTACCGTCCTCGGCTCCCTTAAGACCCTCACCTGACGGCTCGGGTCTCAATGGCGCCTCAGCGGTAATCACCAACATTACACACTTGTACCATAATGTACTATTCTGAAATTATTGCCCGACGTGCGCGGATTCAGAAATATTGTCATTGGATGTGTATGACAATTTATAAAAAGATACCAAAATTTATACAAGATCTACTAACAAGTAATTTTAAAAGCGCCCTATACAGGTGGCTTAGTGAAAAGACATTCGACACAACACAGGAATTTCTAAATTCGCAAAGTGACGTACTCGACTGTAAATAAAAACTTTTAGACTTGTATGACATGTTAATTTGAATAACTATTTGACATATGCGTATTATTAATGTTCTTTAAATTATTATTTTCTTATTTACCATTTAATTTTTTTTTGACGTGACAACGTCTTATAAATTGGTTTGCCGGGTGACACTTCAAGAAACTGCGTTACGCTCCGCTCACGTTCCGCGCTCACAATGAGAGCGAGTGAGAGGCACGCGTCCCTTCGACTCGGGCATGGTTAGCCCGCCTAAGAGCGAGTGAGACAGACATAAAAGTGAAAGGCACGCGTCCCTTCCACTCGAGCACAGTTAACCCGCCTAAGAGCGAGAGAGACAGAGCGAGAGAGAGAGAGTGAGAGAGATAGGCATACACACCGGTTCATGTTATACGAATGAATATTCACATTAAAATTATTTTACCACTCAAAGTCGTTGTCACGTAAAACTTTCGCCCGTATACCGACTTTACAGGCAACCATTTTTTTTTTTTTAATCGATTATAAAATTTGTAATTTATACACTTGTAAATTCAATCCATTTTTTTACATTTTCATGCTGTTAATAACGGCTTAGTAAGCAGAACATCCTAAAATATGTCACCTTCAGTGTACCATAATCATAAGCAGATAAAATTTTAATTTCATTTCATTTGCTATCAAAGCTACAAGACTACGAAACATTCGTAGCACTACGGATGCTACGACCGACTACGCGTTATTTAGTGTGCTACGGCCGTAACGTTTTCCGTAGTCGACTACGAGTTTTGTAGTACGTATTGTGTTTCATAGTAATGGCTTACCGGTATTTTGTGGTATGCAAAATTTGAAACTTTAGTCGAATAAAGTAAACAAGCTAGAATCTTCATTTACGTTTCCTGAAGACTGAGTTCAGAGACTTTTTAACCCGACGCAAAAGAGGAGTATTATAAGTTTGAAGCCTATTCTTTTTGTGAGCGTCTGTCTACGGAATCGTAGCTCCCGAATAGATGGACCGATTACAGTGCGTTTTTTTATATATAATAGATAAAGCAGCTACCTCGGCCAAAGGATCAGCCTTGCCATAAAGAGAGGAAACACCGCCAGTCTTTTGGACACCATAACCAATGGCAGCGCTGGGGGTATTTTTTTTATATAGTTTAGTTTATTTATCGTTAGTTAGTTTAGTTTAGTTATAGTTTAGTTTTTATATAGTTTAATTTTTTTTTGTTTATCTTTCAAATACAATAATTTTTATTGCCAACAAGATAATTGTTATTATGTATAAGGTACAGAAGATATTATACTATAGAAGATATTACACAATGCAAATCACGTTATGCCAACAACAATACTTAAAGCAATACGGTAGTTGACACCACCAATCGTTGACGTACTTTTTATCAACTGTCAAAACGCTTTTCTTCATAGAGTTTGTATGGGAATAACACACTTTGACGTCATCGCGTGCAATGCCGACTGAGTGACTAATTATCATTTGAATTCCAATTAAAAATCAAATAATACGAACTGCAGAAAAATATTAGTGTAAAGGCATCTGAAATTATGAATTATTTTAGAGAAAATCAGTTTTTTAATATTTCTTTCATAGTGGAAACAAGCCTATTAACTGTGCGCCCCACAATAGGAAATTACTGTGTTGTAGGCACCCGATGGTTCTTACAGGATTGCAACGGATGCAAGTAACTATGTGAAATGAATGAATTGATTATGATGAAGTATTGCGCGTGTGTGCGAATGTGTAGTGTATGTGTGTGTGTATGTGTGTGTGTGTGTATGTGTACCTGTGTGTGCGCGAGTGTCTTTATCTGTTTTTAGGGTTCGGTACCTCAAAAGAAATAAACGGAACCCTTATAAGATCACTTTGTTGTCCGTCCGTCCGTCCGTCCGTCTGTCAAGACCGTTTTTCTCAGGCACGCGTGGAGGTATCAAACTGAAATTTCTATATCATACTAAAGTCTACTGTCCCTGGAAGCTGTAGAAAAATTAACCTTCTAAGCCAACGCAATCAAAAGATACAGCCATTTAAGCCGCAAATTTCTGCAAATTTTCGAAACTCGCACGGGAATCAAAACCTACAGGGTACTTCCCGTAAACTTAGGATCTTGAAATTTAGTACGAAGTCACGTCTTATAGTACAGGTATAGGAAAAATTACGAAAACCGTTAATTTTCACTTTCATCATATAAAAAAAAATTTTTTGAAAAATATTTTTGACAATTTTGAAAATTACAAATTCACGACTCCTTATCTACAGGTTTGTACGGAACCCTCGGTGCGCGAGTCCAACTCGCACTTGACCGGCTTTTTTACTTTTCTTAGGTTAGTTAGCAATATATTATTTTTAGATAATTAATTAATTATATTCTGTCTTGGTCTAATCGTCCACTTAACCAATCAACCAAAGTGGTCGTCAGCTATAAGATAAACCAAAAACCAAACATGTATGGTACGGACCATACAATTTTAAAAGCTAAGAGTAAGCTAGTAGGAGAGCTAGGGATGCTGAGCTGAAGGGCGGTAACTCCGAGGAGATAAAGAACCAAACCCGACGACTGTTGAACGTATACTGTTTTATTCATCGCTAGACAACGCTAGTAATAGGCCATAATGTGACTTATTCCCTATTAAATGATAATCGTTGATTTATGGAACATCCTGTTTAATAAGAAACTATTATAGGATAACACACATAATGAATTGCAGACTGATGACAGACGGAAAAATGTTTCACGGTTTTCAGTAACATTTTCTTGTATATTAAATATCATAATGAACTTTTCAATACTACCACAATAACTTTTCAATACGACGACCACTTTGGTGTAATGGTCAAGAAGTTGACTGCTAACCAAGAGGTCGCGGGCTCGATGCCCGCACTGTACAAACATTTGTGTGCATTAACATGTCTGTTTGTGTAAGGTCTGGGTGTTATATGTATTTACTTAAATTTATTTGTAATACCACTCTTGATTCTGATATCTGTAACACAAGTGCTTAAGCTACTTACCACGGAGTCAGATCAATGTGTATGTATATATGTATATTTATTTATTAATTTAATGGATCATCATAGCCATTTTGGGGTACATTAAAATGATTATCACAATACGACTCACGCTTGACCAAACACCGCCGTGTAACTGACCTATGTAATCTTGCCTCTCAATATGAATGTAGCGCGATTTTTAGTCTTGATACTTTTACAAATGGGAAGTTAGATTTAAAAAATATAATTTTTGTTTGATTTAAATTATTCGTGAAAGATTTAATGTTTGTGGTGTAGTATAAAGAAGACTAAAGCTGCCTTGTTGGTGTAGTGGCAAAGTTTGTGCTTTACATCTGAGAGGTCCTGGGTTCGAATCCCAGGTCGAGCCAAAATTGTGTCTGAGATTTTCTGTCATGCATTTCTCAAAAACAAGTCGGAGTCGGGAAGTTGGCGGTGTTACACCCCCGTGCCTTCGAAAGCACGTTAAGCCGTTGGTCCTGCGCCTGATCTCTCTCCGGTCACATCGGATTGCCGTCTCACCGAACTTCGAGAGTGATGGAACAGTGAGTGCACCTGTGTATGACGCTCACACTTGTGCACTAGGTATAATATCTCCTGCGTAGTTGGCTGTTCTCCGTTGAGATTGGCCGCCGTGGTCGAAATCGGCCAGGAGGACTATTAGTATAAAGAAGATTCTTAGTATACATACTTAAACTTAGTATGAAGACTTTTAATATACATACTGCAGATCTCAGAAATATACACCATTCGGTTCATAACATAGTTATTTTCTTTTAAAAACAACAACATCACATAAATTGATCTGTCTCAGTTTTAAACAGCTTAAGCGCTTGTGTTACAGAAATCAGAATCAACAGTGGTATTACTAATAAACTTAAATAAATACATATAAATAATAATAAACAAATAAATATGTCAAAACAATCCCACCAATTCTCTAGTTCCAAATTAAGCTACGAGGCTTGTGTTATGGGTACTAGACAACGGATAAACATATTTAAATACTGTTTTTTGTAAATAAATACATACTCGTATTATACATAGAAAACACCCAGACCTATAACATCCAGACCAGTACAAACACACATGTTCATGCACACAAACGTTTGTACTGCAACCTCCTGGCTTGATCTTTAAAATATATCATACCATTCGGTACTGAACATAGTATTTATTTGTTTTTGTCACCGAAGACTCCAACATTAAGGAAGATTGGATTATTTTTACAGTCATTACATTACCTATTTATTTTTAGGGTTCCGTACCTCAAAAGAAAAAAACGGAACCCTTATAAGATCACTTTGTTGTCCGTCCGTCCGTCTGTCAAGACCGTTTTTCTCAGGAACGCGTGGAGGTATCAAACTTAAATTTCTATATGATACTTAGGTCTATTGTCCCTGGAAGCTGTAGAAAAATCAACCTTCTAAGCCAACGCAATAAAAAGATACAGCCATTTAGGCCGCAAATTTTCGAAACTCGCACGGGAATCAAAACCTACAGGGTACTTCCCGTAAACTTAGAAGCATGAAATTTAGTACGAAGTCACGTCTTATAGTACAGATATAGGAAAAATTACGAAAACCGTAAATTTTCAGTTTCATCATATAAAAAAAAATATTTTTGACAATTTTGACAATTTCAAAGTTACAACTCCTTATCTACAGGTTTGTACGGAACCCTCAGTGCGCGAGTCCAACTCGCACTTGACCGGGTTTTTTTAACTGTTTTCAACTGAAGAAGATTTACACAGCTTCTAGTTTGGTTTTTCGTTCTTGCAACGATAGACTACAATAAAACAGATGAAACAGAATGAATTAATAAAATAAGTTCACTTCTGTAGCTGTGAAACTTCGTTAAAACATACCGTAATAACAATTACCTTATAATAACTAGCGCACGCCCGCGACTTCGTCCGCGTTAAATTTCGAACAAATGAGAGTTTAGGCCCAGTCTAGTCGCCGAGTTCTTTAAAATGGTATATCAATCATATTTTTGGGCCGTAGGTCCGCAAAACAGGCTGGTGGGAAAGGAATGCTCTTACACAAATAATATACACCAGTACTTTTTAAGTATATCTAAAAATCAAATGGGGGTACATGTATAGAATTTCATGTTACTGTACATACGAGTATGTGTGCAGTAAAAAGTCGTAAAATGTCTAAGGAAGTTGAAAATTTAAGATTTCTTGTATCCTAAAATTGTACCAGAATTATGGATCTAGAGCAGACAGTTTATTTATGCATCATCGCATTCCCTGTCATTCATAATAATAATAATAATATTCATAAAATGCTTTTACAATATAATGTAGTAATCGAAGTCACCTTTTAAGCAAATAATGCCTGATAACGCTCCTTCTTAGCTATGCTTATTATTTTACATATTTTTAGTATAATTCACTAACTCAATGTTATATATTGTACTTGAAAAAGTCTTATCTATGTGTTTAAACCGTACGAATAAACGTGATGGCTATTACCTGGTAAAGTGTTAGCGAGTAGGATTTCCTTAAGAAATTAAGAAACCAACATTTATGGGTTTTGTCGGAGAATTACTTTGTATTTATTTTTTTAACTTTTGACTGCAAACATATGTTAAGTAACATGTTTGGTGTAATGGGCAAGAAGTTGACTTTTAACCACGAGGTCGGGGTGCGATCCCCGCACTGTACCCTACATTTGTGTGCATGAACATGCCTGTTTGTACTGGTCTGTGTGTCTTATGTTTTTATTTAAGTTTATTTGTAATACCACTGTTGATTCTGATATCTGTAACACAAGTGCTTAAGCTTCTTACCACAGAGTCAGATCAATATATGTGATGTTTTTGTATTTACCTATTATTTAAAAAAATATGGAAATAATAGGGGGGGCCTATTATTTTTAGATATACTTAAAAAGTAGTGGTATATAGATATCATAAGTATTTCGTTTTGCCGTCGTCAAGTAAAAATTACAGTATCAAATCCGTTCGTTCCACCTTCAATCGATATCCGAGAACCACCGACTGCACCCGAAGATTACCGAATGACGCTGTTCACTGACACTCTACTCTATATTTTAAACCAAATTCCTACTTTCACCTCTTGCCATCTCTGTCAATCATACCAGAATGGCCGTAAGAGTAAAAGAGATGGCGATAATCGAATATTCAGGTGCTTTTCTGTAGGGTAGGCGCAAGTATATAGGACTATACGTTCGTATTAAAGGCTTAGAATTTTTCAGGATTTTGAGAATTGAGTGTGATTGAAAATATGATATTGAAAAATAATAATTATAATATACAACAACATCACATACATTGATGTGACTCCGTGGTAAGTAGCTTAAGCACTTGTGATACAGATATCAGAATCAACAGAGACCAGTACAAACAGACAAATGTTCATGCACACAAATTAATGTTTGTACAGTGCGAGGATCGAACCCGCGACCTCTTGGTTAATAGTACAAGCATAAGTGCGCATGAACATGCGTGTTTGTACTGGTTTGGGTGTTTTCTATGTATAATATGTATTTATTTCCAAAAAAAAGTATTTAAGTATGTTTATCCGTTGTCTAGTACCCATAACACAAGCCTCGTAGCTTAATTTGGGACTAGAGAAATGGTGTGATTGTTGAGAAATATTTATTTCTTATTATTTATTATGGCCTATAACTATAGTGGAGCAAACCATTTTTCATGTAAAATTATCTGTGAAAAGGTACCTATTTTTAATTAAATGTTTCCTTAGTTAGGCGAAGGTCGTCTGGAAGAGATCGCTACAAGCGATAAGACCGCCTAAACTGTACATCTTTCTTTAATAAACTTGTCTGTAATTTTTGTTGTACAATAAAGTGTTAATCTATCTATCTACGCTTTCTCGCCTAAACCGATTTGGATGAAATTTTGTATGAACCCCGGGACTATTCCCAAATAGTCGTATTCCGGGATAAATATAAGCATACCAGTATATATGTTATGTTACATACATATCTATGAAATTTTCATACTGGAATTTCACTTTAAAATCACGCGGGCGAAACCGTTGGCGGGATATACGAGTAAGTTTTTTTTTAAACCACGCTCAAACACATTTTGAAGTATTTTTTTAACCGAATACCATCAAATATATAAATCTTCGCGTTTAATCCCGATCCACCAATATATTTGATCTCACCTCAGCCTGATAATGTAATCATCGTTCTAATCCACAGATTACGTCCGCACTAATACGAAATCAAATCGAGAGTACGTAATTTCCGCTTAGTATCGTACGTATTGCGATGGGAGCATACGGGGACGCAATTGGTGCGGGCACGTTGCGTTTTAAAAAACTCTTTTCACACAATTTAATTTTTTTTATTATATATTAATGGAATACAATATAATATTATAATAATATATTGCAACATCACATACATTGATCTATCTCTGTGGTAAGAAGCTTAAGCACTTGTGTTACAGATATCAGAATCAACAGTGGTATTACAAATAAACTTAAATAAATACATATGACACCCAGACCAGTACAAACAGACATGTTCATGCACACAAATGTTTGTACAGTGCGGGGATAGAACCCGCGACCTCTTGGTTGATAGTCAACTTCTTGACCATTACACCAAAGTGGTCGTCAATTATCCAATGTACAATAGAAAAGTAATTTACTTAAAAAAATCATAATATTAAAAACGCAAAGAGCACTTTTTGGATTACAATTTAGTTAAAGCTTAGTTCATAATATTGTGATGTTATAAGGGTTGTACTCTGTTTGCGTTCTTTGAATAAATTAATTAATTAATTACAAGCACACAAAAGAGTTTTTAAGTATGTTTATCCGTTGTCAGTACCCATAACACAAGTCTCGTAGCTTAATATTTGGGCCTTGAGAATTGGTATGATTGTTGTGAAATATTTATATTTTATTTATTTTTCAGTTGGGTGGGATGATATTTTATAATATTTTGATGATATTATTATGGCGTTTTTAGTCAATAGTGTTTTTAGTCTATGGTGTTTCAAGTCTATGGTGTTTCAAGTCTATGGTGTTTCTAGATTATGGTGTTTTTGCTCCATGGTGTTTTTAATCTATGGTGTTTCTAATCAATTATGTTACTTGTCTATGGTGTGTCAAGTCTATGGTGTTTCAAGTCTATGGTGTTTATAGTCTATAGTGTTGATAGTCAATGGTGTTTTTAGTCTATGGTGTTTTTAGTCTATGATGTCTCTAGTCAATGATGTTTCTTGTCTATGGTGTTTCTGGTCTATGGTGTTGATAGTCAATTTATAGTGTTTTTAGTCTTTGGCGTTTTTAGTCCATGGTGTTTCAAGTCTATGGTGTTTCTAGTCTATGGTGTTCTAGCCAATTATGTTTCTTGTCTATGGTGTTTCTAGTCAATGATGTTTCTAGTCTATGGTGTTCTAGCCAATTATGTTTCTTGTCTATGGTGTTTCTAGATTATGGTGTTTTGGTCTATGGTGTGTTTAGTCTATGGTGTTTTATGTCTATGGTGTTTCTAGTTTATGATGTTTCTACTCCATAGTGTTTTTGGTCTATGGTGGTTTCAGTCTATGGTGTTTTAGTCTTTGGTGTTTTTAGTCCATGGTGTTTTTAGTCTATGGTGTTTCTAGATTATAGTGTTTGGGTCTATGGTGTGTTTGATCTATGGTGTTTTTAGTCTATGGTGTTTCTAGATTATGGTGTTTTGGTCTTTGGTTTTTTTAGCCTATGGTGTTTTCAGTCTATAGTGCTTTTAGACAATGGTGTTTTAATCTATGGTGTTTCTAGTCAATGATGTTTTTATTCTATGGTGTTTCTACTCTATGGTGTTTTTGCTCTATAGTGTTTTTGCTCTATGTTGTATTTGGTGAATAGTATTTATAGTCTATGGTGTTTTTTGGCTATGGTGTTTTAGATCATGGTATTTTTAATCTACGATGTTTTTGGTCTATGGTTTTTTTAGTCTATGGTGTTTCAAGATTATGGTGTTTTTAGTCCATAGTTTTTTTCATAGTGTTTTTAAGCTATGGTGTTTCTAGTCAAAGATGTTTCTTGTCTATGGTGTTTCAAGTCTGTGGTGTTTCAGGTCTATGGTGATTCTAGTCTATGGTGTTTTTACTCCATGGTGTTTTTGGTCAAAAGTATTTATAGTCTATGGATTTTTTACTCTATGGTGTTTTAGTCAATGGTGTTTTTAATCTATGGTGTTTTTAGTCCATGGATTTTTTAGTGTATGGTGTTTTAAGTCTATGGTGTTTTTGGTCTATAGTGTTTTTATACTATGGTGTTTTTGATCTACAGTCTTGTTAGTCTATGGTGGTTTCAGTCTATGGTGTTTCTACTACATGGTGTTTTTGGTCTATGGTGTTTTAGTCTATGGTTGTTTTTTCTATGGTGTTTTTAGTCTTTGGCGTTTTTTGTCCATGTTGTTTTTAGTCTATGGTGTTTTAAGTCTATGGTGTTTCTAGATTATGGTGTTTTTTGTCTATAGTGTTTTTGGTCTATGGCTTTTTAGTCTATGGTGTTTTCAGTCTATGGTGTTTCTAGTCAATAGTTTCTTAGTCAATGGTGTTTTTAATCTATGGTGTTTCTAGGCAATGATGTTTCTTGTCTATGGTGTTTCTACTTCATGGTGTTTTTGGCTATGGTGTTTCTAGTCTATGGTGTTTTAGAGTACGGTGTTTTTAGTCTATAGTCTTTTTAGTTCGTGGTGTGTTTAGTCTATGTTGTTTTTAGTCTATTGTGCTTTTAGTTTATGGTGCTTCTATTCCAGGGCGTTTTTTGGCCTATGGTGTTTTTAGTCTATGGTGTTATTAGTCTATGGTGTTTTTAGTCTATAGTGTTTTTAGTCAATAGTTTTTTAGTCTATGTTTTTTTTAAGTCTATGGTGTTTCTATATTATGGTGTTTTTATTTCATGTTGTTTTAGTCAATGATGTTTCTTGTCTATGGTGTTGATAGTCAATGGTGTTTCAAGTCTATGGTGTTTCTAGTAAATGGTGTTTTTATTCTATGGTGTTTTTAGAGTCTGGTGTTTTTAGTCTATGGTGTACTCTATGATAATATTTTGATGATATTTCCTACTAAGTCTGCGGCAGTCGCTAAAAACAATTCTTATTTTATGAGCCAATTCATTTACACCCATTCAGGGCCAGTCCTTAACATATAATATAAACGTCTTGTATAAAACGTTAATAGAAACGTGTTATAGTAATGTTTTTTCTATCAATTCCAAGACTTCCTTGCCCGGTCTCTCAGACAGCTCGTGTTTGCTTTTGTGTGAATAACGCTTTTCAAAACTTTAGTAGACGACCGCTTGGTGCAGTGGTCCACAGGTCGGACTTCTAAAACCAAGGGTCGCGGGTTCGATCCCCGCACAGTACAAGCATAAGTGTGCATGAATATGTGTGTTTGTACTGGTCTGGGTGTTTTCTATGTATAATATGTATTTATTCACAAAAAAAAGTATTTAAGTATGTTTATACTTTTTCTAGTACCCATAATACAAGCCTTGTAGCTTACTTTGGGATGAGAGAATTGGTGTGATTGTTGTGAAATATTTATTTATTTAGTTAGGTACTCAATTGTTTATCAGGCAAAAATTGGTGTGTGGCTTTGGTTGGCAAAATTTTGTCGGACTACACACGTATCATTTTTTTCACTGATTTCTCTTGCCATGCTAGCGGAAGGAATAGCAGGGCTGTCGGAGCCTAGGAGCCTGGTGTATTTCCTATCGGTCGGCAAAACTAAAAATTTAAAAACACCCGAAATTAAAATTACCCGACGACGTACTACTGGTCTCTAATTGTTAAATTTTCAAGACTTGAATTGAAATTGACTTAAATGAACACATTGAAATGAGACACTTCTTATGGATTATTTCACAATTTATTTACATTTTTTTAACCTAACGTTTCGGACCATTTTCTTTTCTTAAATGTACACATTTTAATATTTGCATGCCACATTATGGTTACGTCAATCTAACTAAATAAAAATAAATAAACTTCTAATTTCCAAAAGATGTACCAAAAACGCCAAAATTTTCGCGAGTACGCGCTCCAAATCCACGCCCGTATATTAACACAGGCAGGTGAGTGTGTCACCGTAAAGCCTGGCTCACGCCGGAGTTATTGCGGAATTAAGTTTACACGTGACGTGGGTTTATTTTAAATTGCCCCCCCCCCCCTCTCCCCTCCCCGCTCCGTGACATCTGGAGTAGGTACTGAGGAGAGAATATCTAAGTATTTATTTCGATTCGTTTTTAAATGGATTTTAGTTTAATTACCACTGTTGCAAGTACTTCTCTTCAAGGCAATAGTTATTATGGACTCAAATGTCGTCCTCTAATAATAGGCATGATGACACCCATCTTAAATATTTTCAAGACCATGGCGTTTAAAAAACATGGCCCCTATGAAGTTAATACAACCAGTATATTTCTAAAAAGCTGTAGAAACCAATTTTAAACACACAAAATTCAATAAAAATTCGGTCCATCGACTCCGATTTCTGATACATGACCGTGACGTCACATTCTTGTATTCCCATACAAAATCTATGGAGGCAGACCGTTTTGACAGATAGTAAAAAGTATGTCAACGATTGGTGGTGTCATCTAGCCTATTGGCAACGTCGGTCGCCCATTGATTAACTACTGTTGCAACTGTTGAGCCAGAAGGCCTATTCCGAAAAACAAAATTCGTCAAACGACAAAACGAACTGTGGCATCTTATGCGCAATGTAAAGGCGATGAAATACTTAGCGTGATTTCTGTCGTTTGTACAAGTTATCGTTTTGTCGGATATCGTTTCTCGTAGTGGGCTTCCTGGTCTCGCTATATCGAAACTCGTAAAACAAAAAACAACATACTACACTACATACAAACTAAAACTAAATAGAACTCAATCTTCTGGAGTTTAAG
The DNA here is from genome assembly GCA_963921415.1 of Pyrausta despicata. NCBI lineage: Eukaryota > Metazoa > Arthropoda > Insecta > Lepidoptera > Crambidae > Pyrausta > Pyrausta despicata. The sequence goes on from OY992874.1 coordinate 7,864,815, forward strand.
TCAAAGATGACAGACATGCTCGTAATTTTTTTTATTATAGTAACTATAGCAGAATTTAGCAAAATTATAAAAGGTACTTTATCTATTATATTGCATATTAACATTATTATTTAATTATTTTCTATTGTTTTAATTTTATTTTATTGTTACGACATTACATTTCTCCTCATCAGCCTATATACGTCCCACTGCTGGGCACAGGCCTCACCTCAACTATGAGGTGGTACGAGCCATACTCCACCACGCGGTGCTTGTGGCGCAGTGGTTGCAGCGCTTTGGTAGTGATACCCAAAGTTAAGCAACCTAAGGCGCGGTCATGTTTGGGATGGGTGACCATTCTGACCATTTAAGTGACGTCTATTTACAAGCATCTCCGTGCTTCGGAAGGCACGTTAAGCTGTTGGTCCCGGTTAATATCGACAGATATTAGTCGCTATTCCTGGTCAGGGGCCCTCGGGCGGCTCAATTACATCTGACAGTAAGGTTGGTCACTTACCTTACAAACACCCCTCCACCAATCCGCACATAACATTTGCGATAATTTAATTTAAAATGTTAAAAAATTGCATGTTAATAAAATTTGCACACCATATTAATGGTAGAATACACCGAATTTTTATGAATGTAACACCTGTAATCAAACTGTATACTTGCAAATAAACTATTACTTATTTACTTAATAACCTTATTTACATAATAAATACTTATCTTACTTAATGGGTTTTAACATTCTCCAAAAAAAATATCATTCATACATTTTCACAGAAATCATAAACTCTGTGTACGCCATGTTATTTCAATTTGCAAGTAATAAAATCATGTACATTCGTAATCATATTACGGAGAGATTAAAGCTCAATCCCGCACACGCTGACTGTACCAAACGTACAATCGTGTGCAAAAGTGGTTTGCAAAATTTAATCTTCTCTATATATATATAAAATTCTCGTGTCACAATGTTTGTTCCCATACTCCTCCGAAACGGCTTGACCGATTCTAATGAAATTTTGTGAGCATATTCAGTAGGTCTGAGAATCGGCTAACATCTATTTTTCATACCCCTTAGTGATAAGGGTTGTCCACAATAATTTCTATGGCAAAACAACGTTTGCCGGGTCAGCTAGTAGATATATAAAAATTAAACCCGTTTTCCTTGGTCACGGCATCACGCGTGAATGGCTGGACCGATTTCACTAATTCTTTTTTTGTTGTATTTGTTATTATTAGGAGAAGGTTCTTACGGAAAAAAATATTAAGAAAATCTCTCAGAAATATTGAAAAATATACATTTAATTTTGCATATCTTAAAAAACGCGCGTAACTAATGTCAATGTCATTCGATGACATTGTTCAATCATTGCAACGCTAAGGCAGTACGAAGTTCGCCGGGTCAGCTAGTAAATAAATAAATATACAACAACATCACATACATTGATCTGACTCCGTGGTAAGTAGCTTAAGCTCTTGTGTTACAGATATCAGAATCAACAGTGGTGTTACAAATAAGCTTAAATAAATACATGTTACACCCAGACCAGTACGAACAGACATGTTCATGCACAACAATGTCTGTACAGTACGGAGATCGAACCCGCGACAAAGTGGTCGTCAAAATAAATCGTCGTTAATAAGTGTTTGACCATATTTTTTTTTACGGAATCGAAAGACAACTACTTTCTCACGTACTTAACTCTTTCTTACTACAAGGAAATTGATATTGATTGACATTAGGTTTATAAAGTCATAAAGTCATTTATTCCATAAACAATAATAAAATCGTATTATTGACTTGGTATTGTTTTGTATACAGACATTAATTTTGATTAATATTCAAAGTTCGAAATTCAACGACTCCATTAAGGTTCTCGGTAGCTCAGTGGTTAGAGCATTGGACAGGAATTCCAAAGGGATTGAATCCTCCCCGATAACCGGAGGCGAAAATATTTTTTTTAAGTGATATATCTTTTCGAAATTAAAAATAGCGTTGTGAACGCAAGAAATACTTAACAAATAAAATATTTTTATTTTATTTAATGGTATTGATTTTGTATATGGACTTAAATTTTGAATTTGGAATTAAATTACAATATATTTCTAATTCTATATTTATACTTGCATGCTTTTTTAGATAGCTGAATATGTAAGAACTGTATGCGTCATTTTTAAAGATCTGACATGTACTATATTCAAGACCAAATAAACGATTCTATTCGTATGGCTTTGGGTGGAGAGATGTGACTATGTATGTTATATGTATTATTTAAGTTTATTTGTAATACCACTGTTGATTCTGATATCTGTAACACAAGTGCTCAAGCTACTTACTTGATGTTGTTGTATATTTATTACTATAGATTTCCAGGTCAATCGGTTGTCAGCTGTCTGTAAACTAAAAAAGAGAAATATTTTGCTTTAAATTTCCACTAAACGACGCCAGCGCAGGAACCCTAATACGTTCAACAAACAGTGGTTACAACCACTTGAAAAAACTAGAGCCGGAAGTCGCAGCACTTACAATACAACTCACAACTTGACACAGAAGATGCACCTGGAATCACAACACTGACACCAACAAAACACTCGACGCGTTTCGCCACTACACGTGGCATCCTCGGGAGGTGTTGTCGCTTCGACAGACTACGAGCGACTGTCTGTATCCAGTTTGGTCCGCCGATCTATATAACGTCCTCAATCCAACATTCCAGTGTAGATATTTGGACTTACTTCTTACTAATTTAGTATTCCGACCACTTTGGTGTAATGGTCAAGAAGTTGACTATTAACCAAGAGGTCGCGAGTTCAGTCCCCGCATTGCACAAACATTTGTGTGCATGAACATGTCTGTTTGTACTGCTCTGGGTGTTATATGTATTTATTTAAGTTTATTTGTAATACCACTGTAGATTCTGATATCTGTTACTACTACTGCTACCTACTTACCATGTAATCTTGTTGTATATTTATTTATTTATTCCAAAATGTAATGAATTCTTAATCACTGTGTATATTGAATTCTCGTGTCACAATGTTCGACACCTGCAAGGAAAATCATTGTAACTCAGTTTGAAGTCGTATTGAGGTGAGATGATGTTCTTACTTTTAAAAAAATATGTTTTTTTTTTCACTTATCTTTGTATCTGAATTCCTTATAGTTCAAAATTTACACAGTGTAAAAAATATTGTAAGAAAAATTGGCATTATTATGATTTAACTTAAATTAGTAACATTTTTTTTTCAAATATTTATCACGCTCTCCTGTAAAACTTTTCTTTTTTGATTACGATGTTTTTCCTTGCAAGTGTCGAAATTTTGTGAGCATATTGAGTAGGTCTGACAATCGGCCAACATCTATTTTTCATACCCGTTTGACCCTCAAACGGGTATGAAAAATAGATGTTGTCCAATGTTTACCACCACAACATTTATATAGCAAAACAACAGTTGCCGGGACAGTTAGTTTTATATATTTTTTCATACGGATATGACAGACATGAAAAATCGGTTGTCTGTAAAGTCGGTTTACTGACAATAGTTGAACGTGACAACGTCTTTGTCACGTTGCCTCTTTGTCGCTCGTTCCGCGCTCTCGTTTGCACTTCAAGCCTTGAATGGAACGCCTCAGAGCGAGATAACGCCGCATGCGTCATGTTTTTTGGTGCGTGCAGCCGGCTTCATCGAATTATAAGATGTTGTCACGTCAAATAATTGTAAAGGGCAGGCAAAGCCACGGATGAGAACTAGTATATGCTATAACACTTGTGCGCTTGTCTGTCCGTCCGCCCCAAAAACACAAGGGCACCGCGGGGGCCCAGCCCTTTTTATTTTGATGAGACAGCGCATTGACGCACTTAGGGGAGTAATTTGAAACAATTTTTGAATTTTATATTTTTGGACTCGAAACAATTTTTTAATTTGGACTCCTGAAAATTGCGCTCCTTTAATTGATACATTGGCATGTTATGGTTTAATTGACGTGCAATAATAAAAAAAAGTAATCTACACTATCCTACTAGTATTATAAATGCTAAAGTTTCTCTGTATGCATGTTTGTTATGGCTGAGTAAGCAGAACGTCCTAAAAATATGCAATCTTCAGTGTACTTTATTCATAAGCAAAAATTTCATTTGATTTCATTTGACACAAACCTTGGGTCCAGTGGGAAACGTAGAATACGGGTTCTATGCGGGTGAAACCGCAGGGCACAGCTAGTATTATATAAGGAAGAAAAACAGTGGTTGCCTGTAAAGTCGGTATACGGGCGAAAGTTTCACGTGACAACGACTTTGAGTGGTAAAATAATTTTAATGTGAATATTCATTCGTATAACATGAACCGGTGTGTATGCCTATCTCTCTCACTCTCTCTCTCTCGCTCTGTCTCTCTCGCTCTTAGGCGGGTTAACTGTGCTCGAGTGGAAGGGACGCGTGCCTTTCACTTTTTATGTCTGTCTCACTCGCTCTTAGGCGGGCTAACCATGCCCGAGTCGAAGGGACGCGTGCCTCTCACTCGCTCTCATTGTGAGCGCGGAACGTGAGCGGAGCAGCGTAACGCAGTTTCTTGAAGTGACACCCGGCAAACCAATTTATAAGACTTTGTCACGTCAAAAAAAGAGAATATTGGATTGTTTGTTTAAATTGAATAGGCTCCGAAACTACTGGACAGATTTTTTTTATAAACTTTTACCGTTAAAATCCTACACTATCCTTGATAAGCCTAGGCTATATTGTATGCGTATTTGCAAAAAAATACCGATTTATCCTTTGTATCCTATTTTTTCGTCAAGAAACTTCTTATCTGTCAATACTTTGTGATGTGCCTCTTAAAAGTGTATGGAATTATTGCATACCTACTGTACGGTGTACATATTATATTACGCCCAAATCACGCCAACAGCAATTTAGCACTTTGTACAATCCATTTTCCCATTCAATTAGTCAGTGCATTAACCGCATTCTTAGCATTCACACGTCAACTTAGCTGTATCAAAGTTCTGTAATTTACGCTAATTTACAATAAACTCTACATTACCTCAATCTCTAGCATTTCATTTAGCAATTCATTAGATGTACAGTATACCCCGCACACCTACCCATTGTGCTATGAATGGGTTGGTCATAAGATACTCGAACAAATGATAATATTTTAGCAAAAGAAAAAATCAACTGTCTTGAAGCGTGAATCGAACCCTCGAAATTATTATTTTTACTTAGCTTATGCTTATGCTGCTTATGCTTTTCACAAAAATCATAAAACTCGAACAAATATCAAATACCAACATCGTTTTTTTTTCTTTAAAAATTATCAACACTTTTCATAATTCCATACTAATATTATAAATGCGAAAGAAACTTTGTCTGTCTGTCTGTCTGTCTGTCCGTCTGTCTGTTACTCAATAACGCCTAAACTACTGAACCAATTTGCATGAACATTTGGTATGCAGATATTTGATACCCGAGAAAGGACATAGGCTACTTTTTACCGCGGGAAAATGACGCATGGGAAAATTCAAATGGGCCGATCGCTTTTTTTTAAATATTTTTTTTTTGCTTTTCGTTAGTCTCCCTAAAACTCGAGAACGGCTGAACCAATTTCAATAATTTTAGCATTGAAATACTTGTGGAAGTCCAGGGAAGGTGTAAGCGTTGAGAAAATATTGATAAATTGTGAAAACAGCGGGCAGGACAGCGTCTGCTGGGTTCACTAGTTTAAAATAAATAAATAAATATTTCACCACAACCACACCAATTCTCTAGTCCCAAAATAAACCCTTAATCCGGTCCTGGGTCTCCTTTCAAGCATCACATCAACGTCACTGGTTTAAGCCAATTACAACGGACGCGGTGCGTACACTCAGCTTCATAATAATTTTCTTTACACTTTTTGCTTTGCGTTCAATCAAAAAAGTTAAATATTTCGGTGTAATGGTTAAGAAGTTGACTACTTTGGTGTAATTGTTAGGAATTCGACTATTAACCAAGAGGTCGCGGGTTCGATCACCGCACTGTACAAACATTTGTACACATTTAGTAAACATGAACATATCTGTTTGGTCTGGCTGTTATATGTATTCATTTAAGTTTATTTGTAATACCATTGTTGATTATAATATGTGTAACAAAGTCTTTTTTTTACCGTTTTAAATGTTCTTATAGTTATAATGAATATTTTAATTGGCGTCAACATAATAATCATTAATTTAATATTTCATTTAATAATAAAATTATACTAATGTAATTTAATTGACATTAATATATTGTAATTGAATTTGTATTGTTATTTTTTTAATTGAATTTTTGCATGTCTACGAGCAGGTTGAACGCATGCGCTAATAACTTTAAAATGTGATCTTTATAAACTGTGTTCTTAGCAAATAAACGTTTGAGTTTTGAGTTTGTAGCCGACTGTACTTTCTAGTATTGTGTAACTCAATCGAATGATAATTCTATCAGAACTTCTCAAAGGGTCTCTTAAGGTTGTTATTTAACTAGTTTTAACTCCCGATTTATTTTTGAAAGCTAACTATTAAATTCCCTTTTGGTCTAAAAAAGGAAATAAGGCAAGTCTTGTTGCTATTAATCAATTTGGATTGCACACAGCCGTGGTCACGGGCCGACAGCCGAAACGTCGTGCAGTGAGTAGGTACCTAATACTCATTAAAATAATAAAAAATTCAATTAAATTTTATTTCTATATAAAGGCTTACATGGTTTACGTAATTTGATACACATAATAATTAGGTACCTACTAAAAATGTAAAGAACTTCTGCGTTCTAAACTAGGACTTTCGTCCTGTATCTTAGACTACGGCGAATCCCACACACTAATGATACATATTAGAGGTGTACTATACGGGCCTTATGGAAAACATTCTGTATGAAAACCAGCTTACAGTAAATTAGTTACATCTTAATCTAGACTAATACTAGTGGCCCCCCGCGACTTCGTCCGCGTGGAATTCCTTTGTTTTCGAAATCGCGGTCGAACGGGATAAAAAGTATCCTATGTCCGTTTCCTGGTTCTAAGCTACCTCTCCACCGATTTCAATCCAAATCAGTTCATCCGTTCTTAAGTTATAAATAGTGTAACTAACACCACTTTCTTTTATATATATAGATTAGGTTGTGTGTGTGGGTGAATGTGTGAGTGTGTGTGATTATGTGAGTAAGTGAGGAAAACAAGTTCAGAACGAATCGGCACGGGGACAACGGAACCTATTTTTAAATATTGAATTAAAATGCCGCTGTAACGGCATACGGTGACAACGGGAATACACCAACAATGCAGTGTCATCGGCATAAGTGAAGATGTTGCAGTTGTGAAGAGACATATCACATAGTTGGTTGATGTACATCAGGAAGCGGATTGGTCCCAGAATACTTCCCTGGGGCACTCCGTAATATATCGCGTTTAGTCCCGATAACCAGTGATTAGTGTTAAAATGCAACGCGAAAGTTTAAAATTACATAGAGCAAGTCTTGTTGCTATTAATCAATTTTAAATTTTAAACTAAGGTGCTTCTACTTTACTTTGGGATAAGTTATGAAAATCAATGAGGGAAGGCAGGTATCGTGTATGAGAAAATAATTGGAAACAGTCTAGGGCAGAGGTTCCCAAACTATGCGCCCTAGAAAGCAGAGTGGGCGCCACGGCTGTTTGTCCATCCACATAATTAAATATTCGCATATATATTTTTGGTACCTACCTATATTTTTACTGCCTCGATGGTGGAATGGCAAAGTTTCTGTGTTACTAATACGAGGGGTCAAAACACAAAATTGCGCCTGCACCTGATCTCTCTCGGGTCATGTCGGATTGCCGTCTCACCGAACTTTAAAAGTGATGGAACAGTGAGTGCACCTGTGTTCACACACCTACGCTCACATTTGTGCCCTATAATATCTCCTGCGTAGTTGGCTGATCTCTGTTGAGATTGGCCGTCGGAGGACTACTATTATTTTTTACTGTTTATGTTTCAAACAGCAAGCTTGGGTAGGGCGCCGTGACAAAATACTTAAGGCTCATATTACACAAATTTGATAGCTAAGCAGTTTTTTGCCTAAAACTTGAATTGCAAAGAATGAATCAAAAATCGGAGGCCCCTACGAAGTACAATCATCGTAATTAGATGTTAAGGCACCAACAGATACAAAAAAAAAATACAAAAAGTTTATTTCCTTAACTTAATCTAGGTACAGAATATATAGGGAACTTCCTTTTAGGCAAACAACAGCCTGTGTTAGGAAGAACCGCTCTTCTTAACAGTTATATATTCTTATCTTAATACTAGATATTATAAAAAACTGTGTGCATGCGTGTGTGTGGTGTGGTGTGGTGTGGTGTGGTGTGCTGTGCTGTGGTGTGGTGTGGTGTGGTGTGGTGTGGTGTGGTGTGGTGTGGTGTGGTGTGGTGTGGTGGGATGTGATGTGATGTGATGTCATGTGATGTGATGTGTGTGTGTGTGTGTGTGTGTGTGTGTGTGTGAGTTAGTGAAGAGAGTATAAATATGCGATTAAACATGTATGGTGTATGACCGTATATGTATACAATCAGTAATTAAAGATGTTACCTTTCGTGCAATAATAACAGTTCGGTTTCCGAGTAACTTATTGAATAAAGCCATTTTGTAACCATCTTCTTACATTCAGGTAAGTTCAAGGGATAAATGAAAAGTAGTTTATTTATCCTATTATAAATTCTTGCAGACTGATGACAGTACCGCCGTCTAGCACACTAAGATCTTGTCATGGGAACTACAGCAACTTTATCCTTTCTTCTCCTTTTAAGTAATCGACTATCATAAGGCAGCGATTTGTGCATTTTCAGTACGATGTTTAAGACATATATAGTTTCCTGACTGACAAAACGCTGGCCTCTAGGTATAGATCTTCAGTGGGGTATCTATATGGTTTTGATCAGATCAGTTACAGTTATGGTTACAGATCGATGCACTTACTGAATTTTCCTTTCGCCCCATCAATCTGTACATTGAAAATGTTTTAGCGCAATTCATTTCTCAAAATTACAGTGAGTAGGTATTGCTGGCAGTGCGCTGCGGTCATGTTTCATCTTGTTTTAGGACCTCAAATTTAACAGAGTAACTCGGCCGAGTACTCGGTACTCAGCAAGCTTTAAACCAAGTAATACTCGGTACTCATTGAAACCACTACTCGGCCCATCTCTAATACTTACTGTCTGAATGTTCTGATGTAAATGAACTAATTTTTGATTGTACACTGTGACTATGATTAATGAAATTCTATTTACTCTGATAATATTTTAATCATAAATAGGCATAAAACTAACTGAATTATTTTTCTTCCTTACAACTTGTTAACACCTTCTACAATTACAAAGTAAATGAATGAAAACCAAACTAAATACATAAATCAACTTTATTTCTTACACCTATGACTATATACAAATTAACTTTATATTTAACCACCGTGCAATGTAGATATGAACATTATTGTATCGTTTGATTGAAGTTCGTAGTCAAGCTCACCGAAGAGTTCCCAGTCCGCATCATTGATCAGCACGAGAATTCCTGGTCTCACTGAATCACCCTGGAATGTTTTTACAATTTTTCATATCACATTTACATTACTTACACATATTTTTTGTTTTCAATAGACAAAAGTTTGCAAAGATTATAAAAAATTTAAATGAGACACTTTTTACAGATTATTTCACGATTTATTTACATTTTGTTTAAACCTTATGTTTTGGACCCTTTTCAGTGTCTGTGGTCTCAGTTAGACTAAGGTGTTAGTTGTCATTACATAGTTTTCATTGTAAAATAATCCGTAAAAAGTGTCTCATTTCACTTTTTCATAATCTTTGCAAACACAGGATCTCACAAAAACTTAGTCACTGTGTATTTTTACACAAATGTTTTAACAAAAAATTATTATAGTTATGTAGTTTTGTTTCCATGTACAAGTAGGTTGCTATTATTTTTTTTTTAAACAACTTAGACAAATAGAGAAACAAATATATTTTTAAATTTAAAAAAAACTTCATTTATAAATGCTGGCAAAACTCACTAAATGATCTTACAAACCTGCAAAAACAATTCCGGTCTTTCTTTCAGTAAGTTATCCTTAATCCAGGCCAAAAGTTCTTTAATAGTCCACTTTTCTTTCGAAGTCTCAGGAAAATATTTTTTTACAGACGGTAGCTCAACTTGACGTCTCTTGATCTTGTCGAAAAGTAGTTCTGCTCCGCCACCGAATTGGATGTTCAGTTTCAATGTGTCTTCCATAATTACTTCTTAATTAATAATCTAGTAAATGTAAATAAACAAACATGAAGTTTCAGTTTCGCTATTTGAGGTTATGTTGTTTTGTTCTGTCACTGTCATAAATGCCCGAATAAGCTCAAGGTTACTGTCAGCTGTCAATAATATACGATTTGCGAAGCGCGTCCGTATTGTTTATGAAGGATAACCCCCGATCCACACGTTGGATGAACATTTAGCCCCAACAATACTCACCCAACGTGTGAATGGGGAATTCAGGTGATTCCAACACCCGGGCCAACATTGGCCTTAGTGTTGGTTGTTTGACAACCCGTGTCGGTCTCCTTAAAAGGAATCCGCGTTGGCCATTCGCCAGGCGTCCAAACGTTGGCGATGTGCTCAGTCTTTTCACAGTACCCTCCGAGAGCGTTCATCAAATGAATTTTGTTACGAGTCAATAGAATAATTACCCGCATGAATAAAAATAGTTTTTTTTATTTGTCCTTTTTTATGGAGGACAATGAAGTAGTTTCTACTTAATCATTTAGTTACTTAATCATAAGTTTATTAGCTTGAGAGCTAAATATATTCCTAAAAATACAACCGAAAAATGAGAAACACGTATTGTTTAATTTAATATGAGAATTCATTTTAGCGCGAAAGGTATCGCATATCTCCCCGTTCGTTCTGCCGGCATTGAATGGTAATTATTGGTAATTATTTTAATTTAATTTATCTCATGTATTTTAATTTAATTATAATCTATTGTAATTGGAATTTGTATAAATTGTATTTGTGATTATTGCTCTATGGACTTTGTCTGAAATAAAAGTATTTTATTTATTTTTAATTTTTATTGAACTAGTTTGAGAGCCAACGTGTGAACGCTACGCGACCAAAACAGGCCACGACGGGACGAGTTGTTCAGCCAACGTGTGGCGCCGACCTAATACACAAAGAAGAGTGATCTATCGATTTAGATCTTATATTATCGAAAGCTCACTTTTATTTGTTTAAGTAAGAATGCAAAGCCAAGCAGCAGTTAATATAAGGTAAAAGTTTTCCACCCTGTACTGGCGGTCAGACATATTATGTCTGCGTCAAAAAGTTCCGTAACTGGCAGTCAGACATATTGTCTGCTAACGAACGCCCCCAATTCAGGCTTTAAATCTAGATTTAATGAATGCACTTATAGTGCGAGTGAAACAAAATAGTATTGAATACGTCGCCTTAGTGCTTGAATGTTCTATCTACCATTGATGACTTTTTCAGGTAGACGAGTTTTATACTTTGTTTTAAAAAAGAAGCTATTATTTGTAGATTTGAAAGTCTTTCATTTTACATGGGTTACTTTTCAATAGATTTTATAACTTTCATCTATGGATCGTTATCAGATATTCCTTATTTTACAGTTTTTATTTGGAGATAGAACAAACATGCACAGTTATAATTACGAATGTGGAGATAGCACATTTCCTCATTGGATATGGGTCAAAGTGAGTTTTCTAATTTTGCGTGCTTATTTGCTCGATGTCCCAAAAGTATTCCAATAATATATAGAGGGTGTGTTGTTTTTTTATATTCCTTGAATCATTTTTATTTAAATGTTCATATTAAAAATATAATTTGAACGAAAAAAGTGCCTTGTGGTAAATATCTTAAAAGAGCAATGCTTTATTATGAAAGATAAAGCATATTCATCAGTGTTAGACGGTAAACTTAGTGAATGTAAGTATTAATTTAAATAATTTCAGTGTGGATTTAGACACAGAGATGCATAGATAGTATAAAAAAATACTCAGACACGAAGCCAACAGATATAGACACAGGAGTTATCCTCTATAGCGAATCAAACCCGGAACCTTTGGATTAGATGGGAAGGCAAATACCATCTGAGCTAGTAGTTTGTTACTTTTATTAGATATCGTACCTGTCATAATAAATAGAAGGTTAGTTTTTGTTCTCGGAAAAAGTGAGTCAATTTCTATCATTTGGTTTATATTAATCAATTGGTTAATTGCCGTAATAACTAATGCAATAGGGTCATATTACTAACCTTCAGAGTTGTAGGAATATGACATTAACTGAACATATCAAAATAGGAATTGTATTCTCCTGCGTCTAGGATGAATGACATATAGTGTTAAACGAAGATAAATATTCTTGATGCATTTTTCATAGTTATGCTCAGTTATAAAAACAGCACCCTGTTTCAAATTCATCACGGAATCGAGTGTAAATCAAAAAGCTCAGTTTGGGGCTGCGTCATCTCGTTTTAAGTTTTCCAACAAGTTGTAGACATAACTAATTACTTGCTAAAACAATTCCGAAACAAACACAAAACTATTTACACGTATTTTGTATTCTTTCCGGAGCGATTAAGTGATTCCCATAATGACTTTTTACCGCAATAATTAATGCACGAAAATGGCGGACATGGCGTCGCGGTCTGTGATTGGTCAATTGGGTGGACATAGAACACTCAAGCACATAACTTCTGTTACAGGGTAGGACACAAAACAAACACCGGACTTAGAACACTTAAGCACAAAATTTGCTGTTTATTGTTTTGACACAAGTAAAATTAAAACTACTTTATTTTTATTTTAGAACCAAAAAGTTTTAAATCTTTCTTTACCAAAAAGACTGAAATTTGAGCCTTAACAAATCTACATTCAAAGGTTATTTTCGGTGAATTTGGCTGTTAGAACAAATAAGCACTGAAGCGACGAATAGACAAGGATAGCCTTCTTGGCGCCAGGAAACGTCACTTCAAAGGCGCATATCACAACAATTTTAAAAGTTAAGTAACTTTTAAATCAAAATTCCACCTCAAATAGCGAAACTGAAACTTCATGTTTGTTACATTTACTAGATTATTAAATAAGGAGTAATTAAGGAAGACATGCTGAAACTAAATATTCAATTCGGTGGCTGGCGGAGCAGAACTTCTATTCGACAAAATCAAGAGACGTCAAGTTGAGTTACCGTCTGTAAAAAAATATTTTCCTGATACTTCAAAAAAAAGTGGACTATTAAAGAACTTTTGGTCTGGATTAAGGTTAAAAGACCGGAATTGTTTTTGCAGGTTTGCAAACCTTTTTATTGAGTTTTGCCAGCATTTTAACATTGTTATTTTTTTTAAATATGTCAGTTAAGGTACTTCTTTCAGCTGTTAAATAAATTTGAGCTTGGTAAACAAAAAATCACTTGGTACAAAGTAATGGCATTGACGCTCTCTTTGTCTAAGTGTTTTAAAAAAAAATTGCAACCTACTTGTACATGGAAACAAAACTACATAACTAGTAATTGTTAGCTAAAACATTAATGTGTAAAAATACTCATTGACTAAGTTTTTGTGAGATCCTGTGTTTGCAAAGATTATGAAAAAGTGAAATGAGACACTTTTTACGGATTATTTTGCAATGAAAACTATGTAATGACAACCCAAGAAAATATAAATACTATGTAGGAGAAGAATATCTCTGGTACATTCAATCAAATTGTTGTCATGTCCTGTCAATCTTAAGTTCTCAACTTAAAAAAAAAGAAAAGAGTGAGTCATTTTAGTGATGTCAATGCGTATTTCGAGGGTAATCAATACAATCTTATTCTATAAATCGATAAAGTTATCGATTAATCGATATCGATACAGACTAACAAGGATGGTTATCATATTCATGATTTGCGTTGTGTAATAATTTATTCTATAGTATAATATCTTCTGTACCTACCTTATATATGTATAATAAATAACAATAATCTTGTTGGCAATAAAAATATTTGTAAATATTTGTATTTGTATCATTTCGATGAATATAAAAGAAATGTACTAAACGTTACAATTAATCTAATTTATAATAAGTGTTCCAGACGGCTAATTGAAAATAGATTTTGTAAATAGTTTAATAGTATAAGATAGTTAAGTTTCCTTTGTTTGTATAGATTTTTGTATAGATTAAGTTAAATTGTATTTGATTGTATTAGGTTAAGTCTGATTGTATTGGATTTTTAAACAATAAAGAATGGCAATCAGGCTGTTTAATTACACACCCTCAACGAGGACATAGGTACACACCCTCTTTAGTAAGGGGACTAGGAAATAGAAAATATAGATCTCTCGTTACGGCTCTAATAGGCTCTCATTACGGTATTGCCGGACAGACCCACCCCCGCTATACCCATCTCGCTCGGTGGCTCTCTGTCGCACATCGCTATAGCGCATTAGTCGCTAGCTGAGACCGACTTGGGAGCTTATTAATAGCGCGTTTTTTAGCCTGAGAAAGCCAACTGCGCACAGGCTCACGCAGCCAACGACCGACGCTGTAAGGCGTTCCTGCGTGAGGCGAGGCGAATGGGGACCACTGTTCCCCCACCCCTCCCAAGTGCGCCCTCCCGCCAGCCCCCTCGTTCTCACACCGACGGCCCGACGCGCGCCCCAGCGCCGCCAGCACTGGCCGCTACGGCGCCCACGGCGCCCCCAACCGCACAGGCAGGGACCACCTTGGCCACCCCGGCCAACCCCGCCACTGCGAGGGGCGCCCCCGCCCCCGCCGCGTCCCGGCGCAGACGCCGCCGACGCCGCCGCCGCACAGAGGCGAACACCGGCCCACCCGCGGCTGCGTCGACCCCGACGCAAACCGCCAGACCACCGACCCCCCCCCAAGCTCCCCAGGATTTTGCCTGCGGGGGGACCATCACCGCAGCCCACGCCATCCCCCCACAGGCAGTGGCAACCCAACGTCCCTCCTCTTGGAGGGCCACGGGACCAGCCCAGCCCCCCCGCCCAGTTTCCCAGCCCTCACTGAGGCCGAAGTCGGCCCAACGAGGCCCTCAGCTGGGAACACGACCCCAACCGGCCTTCCGGCCCCCCCGTCCCCAGCTGCCTCTTCAGCCCCCGAGCGGGTTTGCGAGTCGGGTGCCCCAGGCCCCGATCTCGTTCATGAGGCCCCAGCCTCCCCTAGAGGCCCAGCGACCCCACTTCCCACAGCAGCAGACGGGGGCAACCCCCGTGATCCCTCTCCAGGCAGTGCTGCAGCTCCTCCACACCCTGCTGATCCAGATCGGGCAGGGGATGGACCCATGCGCGGCGATCATGAACGGGCTGAATCAGCTCGTTATGAGTCGCTGCGCTTAATCTACTGGAACCCCGGAGGGGTCCGGGGTAAACAGCAGCAGTTGCGCCATCTCGCCCAGTCGCAGGACGCCCAGATCGTCCTCCTGGGCGAGACCCACCTACGGCCGTCCACGCACTTCTCCCTGCCGAATTACAAGATCTACCGCAGGGACGAGGTGAGCCCACAGGACGCGCCCTACAGGGGCACAGCAGTAGCGGTAAGGCGGACGTGATCCACGAGGAGCTACCGTGGACGGAGTTTAAGACTCTGAGCTCCCTGGGGGTCAGGGTCCACACCCCAGCCCACGAGCTCCGTATCTTCGCCGCCTACCGCCCACCAACTGCCGCATTCCACCCGTCCGACCTCGACGAAGTGTTTGTCGACGGTCTACCGACAATCCTAGCAGGCGACCTCAACTGCAAACATGTGCAGTGGGGCTCCCGCATCACGCGGGCGGACGGCCGTCGCCTGCTAGACGCCACCACCACCAGGGACATCGAGGTGGTGGGCACGGATTCCCCGACACACATCCCCACCGAGGAAGGTCACCAGGCGGACGTGATCGACGTGGTCCTCCACAAGGGCCTGCGCGTCCCCCTGTCGACGGAGGTGCTGTACGAGGGAGACACCCAGCACCTCCCCCTGCTGATCACAGTCCCCACCTCTCTAGCGGCGGTGAGAGTGCGTCCGCCCAGGTCCCGAGTAGATTGGCCAGCCTACAAGTTGGCCCTCAGGGACCTGACAATCGAGGGCCCAATCTCCACGCCAGAGGAGATTGACGCCGCAGTGGCCCTCCTGACCCAGCGGATGAGGGAAGCGAAGGCGGCTCATACCGAGAAGGTACCGCCGCCCTCCCAGAAACGCTCCCAGCTTCCGCTTTTCTTGAGGGCACAACTTCAACAGAAGAAAGCCCTCAAGAAACTATGGTGCGAATCGAGATGCCCTAGGGTCAAGGCGGACTTAAACGCCATGACGGCCAAGGTGACCGAGGCGGTGAGAACGTGGCAAGGTCGTGAGTGGGACGACCTTATCGACAAGGCAGGAGAACACCTGCCCACACTGCACCGCCTCAACAAAGCCCTCACCGGGGAGAAGTCCCACACATGTCCCCTCCTGGACTCGGACGGTCAGAGAAGATTCGCGGCCCAGGACAGAGCCCGAATCCTGGCGGAGCACCTGACCGTCCAATTCAGGCCCCACCCGCCAGCCCCCAGAGCCCTCCACCACCACGCAGACGTGGTACAGAGAGTGGAGGAATTCCTGGCCACTACCCCACCTCCACTCCCGGGCGACACCTTCATCTCCCCATCGGAGGTGAAGAAGATTGCCGCCCGGCTCAATAGGAAGAAGGCGCCGGGCCTCGACGGCCTTCCACCCGCAGCCCTGGCGGAGCTGCCCAGGAGGGGAATAGCGGCGTTGACCCGCATCTTCAACGCCGCCCTCAGGACGAACCACTTCCCCACGCCATGGAAGAAAGGGCGGGTGGTGATGATCCCCAAACCGGGGAAAGACCGCCGCCGCCCAGAGAGCTACAGGCCCATTACTCTGCTGGATCACGCCGCCAAGCTGTTTGAGCGAGTCCTGCTGCGCCGACTGCGCCCCTTCCTCATCCCGAGGGATGAGCAGTTCGGCTTTCGCAGCGGACACTCCACCACGCTCCAGCTGGCTCGAGTGATCCACCACCTAGCCGAGGGCCTAAATAAGAAGAAAGCCTCGGTGGCGGTCTTCTTAGATGTGGAGAAAGCTTTTGACCGGGTTTGGCACCCCGGTCTCATCTACAAGCTCTCCACGACCGCCCTGCCCCCAGCCTTAGCCCACCTGATAGCGTCCTTCCTCCGAGGACGCTCCTTCCAGGTCGCCGTGGAGGACGCTACGTCCGCTGAGGGCCCCATCGATGCAGGGGTCCCCCAAGGCAGCTGCCTTTCACCGACCCTGTACGCTGCCTACACCAACGACGTTCCCACCATCAACGATCAGCTTCATGAGTGGGAACCCAAGGTCGAGCTGGCGCTGTTCGCGGACGACAGCGCATTTCTCACCACCGCCCCATGGGTCAAGGCGGCGGTGAAAAGGATGCAGAAGCAGCTCGACCTACTGCCGGACTGGCTGGAGAGATGGCGGATAGCGGTTAACGTGGGTAAAACCGCCGCCATCTACACGGGCCCCCAAAGGAAGAAGATGCCCGAGCTGGTCCTCAACGGCCAGAAGATTAAGTGGCAGCGAAGTACTAAGTACCTAGGCTGCCACTTGGACCAGCGCCTTACACTCAAAGACCAGGTCAAGCACCTGGTCAACTCCAGCCGCGGGGCGCGCGCAAGACTGCGCCCCGTATTTCAGTCCCGCCTGCCCACCAGAACAAAGGTGGGCATTTATAAAACGTACGTGCGCTCCAGGCTAACATACGCGGCCCCAGCCTGGTACGCAATGATCAGCGCAACCCACCGTACGAAGCTCCAAACCCAGCAAAACATAGCGCTCCGAATTATAACGGGGGCTGGGCGCTATGTAAGGAATGCTGTCATCCACAGGGACCTCAAGATGGAGGCCCTGGAGGAATTTGTGGTCCGCACATCCCGAAGGATGTACGAAAGAGCGGACCACGGGCCGCACCCCGGGCTACACAATATAGCCCCCATGCCCACGGTAACTCAGGCGAGCAAGAGGCCCCCCCCTGTGGGATCTCCACCTTGTCGTGGTGGGGGGGCTCAGTAACCGTGGCTTTGCCACCCACGGTGAAGCTAAGCGGGATCCCGGGAGGGGACGCTCCACGTGGGCTAGCTGCAGGCCTGCGCAGGATGCGTCCAAGGGTGCGGGTGTGGGGGATGGTTTAGGCTGTCCCTCGCAGTTGGGTGCGGTCGCGGGAGGGGAGACGTCTCGGTGTGTCGTTGCCGTGCGGCCTATCTCCCGCGAGCAAACGGGGGCGCACCGTTGGATGGCGCTGCGGTGGGGCCGCAGAGGAAGAGGAGATGCGGTGTGTCGTTGCCGTCCTCCCTATCCTCTGCGGCCGGGTGGTGGCGGAGCCCAACACCTTGCTCCGCCGCCAAGGAGTTTGTGGCCCTCGGGCTATCCGCCGGGGTGCCGTGGTGAATGCTCACGCGACCCCATGGCACCCCCCACAATGGCGGAGTGGTGGAATGCGCTGTGGTTTTAGTGGGTATTACGGCCTTGCACACCAGCCGTTGAGTCCCACATACCCCCCTGCAGATGTGTGGGGGGCATGCGTAAAAGCATTTCCACAGCGAAAAAAAAAAAAAAAAAAAAAAAAAAGGCGAGCAAGAGGCCAACCCCACGACAGGTCTGCTCCCTCAATCCGCCCTCCCACCTACCCACTCACTAATCCCAACCTCACCAATCAAACTCTCTTCCCTTTCCCAGCCAGAGTCAGCCGCAGTCAGCTTGCCCTGCTCATCGGGCCTCCCCGAACGGGGTCTCACCTGATGGGCAGCCCGCAGCGACTGTGCAGCCGGCTCTGGCAGAAGACGAAG
This sequence comes from Pyrausta despicata, assembly GCA_963921415.1. NCBI lineage: Eukaryota > Metazoa > Arthropoda > Insecta > Lepidoptera > Crambidae > Pyrausta > Pyrausta despicata. The sequence goes on from OY992874.1 coordinate 7,883,654, forward strand.
ATAGACGAGACCTGTCGTCGCAAGACGGCCGCGCAAGCGGCAACTAACACCGTGGGCCAGTAGGCCCATGAGAAGAAGCCCGGGGAAGGAGCAACAGCTCGAACCCGAACCGCCCCTAGCGGGGCGAAGAAACCCGTCGTCGCCTGAGAAATCAGTTCGCTCCAGGCAGCAGTACAAGAAACATCGGAACACTCAAGCACTCAGAACAGGAAAATTAGGAAGATTGGCAAGTACATCAAAATAGTGGCGTTTTTATTGAAGAACACCCCTCTCCGGCAGTGTCTTCGACTTCGAGGTTCAGTCGAGTCGATCTGCGGGCATCGAGTCTTCGGCGCAATCCAGCGATAGGTGCACAAGGGACTATAGTCTGAAAAGTCCCGCACATTTTTTGGTCCTTCGAGCCGGATCTTCGCTGAACAAATAGAAGAATGCCTGTTACAAGATCGCAATCGGGAAGATCAAAGACAATTACGTCGAGAGAAGAGACGTCGACAGAAGAAACTTCGACAGGGACGGAGTACACCGCAACCACGGCGACAGATACTTCGCGCACTAGTCGCGAAACGACATCTACGATGCCAGTGACCGCGTCCCCACCCCGGGGGGAGCACCCCCCGCAGCCGTCGACGTCAGTACAGTCACAGCCGGAACAGCTAATAGACATCGAGCAGCCGTCGTTATCATCGTCGAAGCCTCAACAGCCGCGCCGTGCAGCAGCGCCCCCCAAGTCAAGGGCGTCCATTACAGCCTCAAAACGGGCAGCCAGGCTTAGGAAAGCCAAAGAAGAATTGCTGCGACTCCAAGTAGACCTAGCTGCCGCCAAGATAGCTGCAATAGAAGCTGAGTCTGATTCCGAGGAAGACCTGGAAACTGTCATGCAAGATGAAGAGCAACATAGAAGAGTGGACACCTGGTTGAATGATAGTCTACAGCCGTTGGCCATCACCAATGAGCCACATAATCAGCCAGAACAGCAAGCCCTGCCGTTACCACAGAAGCAAATAGAAGATAGAAGGCCTCAAGCCACAGAAGCTCCTGGTGTACCGGCGGGAGTCCACCCAATAGCAGCAGCAGCAGCACCGAAGAACCAAATAGACTTAACCGAGCTAGCTGCTGCCATCGCTCAAGCCGCAAGATCTGGTCAGCACACGTCGAGAATATTCAACGAGCTGCCGTACTTCGGAGGGTCACATCATGAATGGCTTTCCTTTAGAGCCGCATACAACGAATCACAGAGTGGCTTCACCGATATTGAGAATTTAGCACGCCTTCGCAGAAGCCTGAAAGGAAAGGCCAAAGAAGCCGTCGAGAGTCTCCTCATCTATAGTTCGAATCCACGTGACATTATGAAGACACTGGAAGCGAGATTCGGAAGACCAGACGCGATAGCCATAGCCGAAATAGAGAAGTTACGAAGCTTACCTCGCTTAACAGACGCTCCCAGGGACTTATGCATATTTGCGAGCAAAGTCTCCAATATAGTTGCAACCTTGAGAGCCATCGGGAAGCATCAATACCTCTACAACCCGGAGATGAGCAAGCTCACCATAGAAAAGTTACCACCAACCCTCAAGTATCGGTGGTACGATTTCGCCGCGGGACAGCCAACAGAAGAAGCAGACATAGAGAAGCTGATGTGTTTCCTGAACAGAGAAGCAGAAATTTGTGGGCCATACGCACAGCCAGAAGGGGTACAGGAAGTCACCACTAATAGAAGAACACAGAAGACTTTCAATACTCAAGAGTCCACACAACAGCAGGAAGCACAGCAGACCAAGAACCCAGTATGCCCAGTATGTGGAAGAACAGGACATAATGCGACAGGTTGCGAAGAATTTACCAACGCAGACTCCTCAGCAAGATGGGACATAGCAAAACAGAAGAGACTCTGCTTCCGTTGTCTTCGCTACCGAAATAGAACACACAGCTGCCGGGGAACCAAATGCAACACTGAAGGATGCAGCAGTTGGCACCATCGAATGCTTCACTTCAAGAAAGAAGGGAAAAATGAAGTAGTCAGCTCAACGTGGACGGGGAAAAACACGCAAGCGTTCCTGAAAATAGTACCAATACAGATTATTGGCCCCAAGAAGAAGATAGACACGTACGCGCTGCTGGACGACGGATCAACCGTTACCTTGATCGATGAAGACTTAGCACAGCGAGCTGGTCTGCGTGGACCCAGAGAGCCACTCCGCATAGAAGCAATCGGCGATACGCAGGTGGATACTTCATCATCAAGAAGATTGAACGTCCTACTCAGCGGGGCAGGCCAGGAGTATAGAATACAAGCAAGGTCAATCAAGAACTTGAAGCTATCACCGCAGTCTGTTAAACCAGAGGACATAGAAGGTTGTGAACATCTTCAAGACATCGCGAGAGCGATCAAGTACAAGGAAGCTAGACCTCGAGTCCTGATAGGCCAAGACAATTGGCAACTACTGCTCGCGAAAGACAGCAAAATAGGAAAGAAGAACCAGCCCATCGCGTCGTTAACTCCGCTTGGCTGGGTTCTACATGGAGCCTGCTCACGTACCGTAGGACACAGGGTACACTTCATACAGCAAACAGAAGACAGTTACAACCTAGACTCAGAACTCAAGAACTTCTTCTCGTTGGAGGCCCTGTCAATAGCACCGAAATTACCTCGCAATGATCCAGAAGCCCAAGCTCTGCAGATATTAGAAGAAAAGACATCTAGGCTGGAAGATGGAAGATTTCAGACAGCTCTCCTGTGGAAAAGTGAAGATGTGAAGATGCCAAACAACAAAGAATACGCCTTGAAGAGGCTGGAAGCCACAGAAAAGAAGATAGAAAAGAATCCAGAACTGAAGGCCAAGGTGAAAGAACAGATGAACGCACTGATAGAGAAAGGATACGCCGAGCCAGCGCCAGAAGATAGCAAGGAAGATAGAACCTGGTACCTACCGTGTTTCCCGGTTGTCAATCCTTTGAAACCGGAGAAAGTGCGAATGGTACACGACGCAGCGGCAACCTCTAAGGGCGTATCTCTGAACAGCGTCCTACTCACCGGTCCGGATCTTCTTCAATCACTTCCCGGCGTACTCATGAGAATGAGGCAACATCAGATCGCGATCTCAGCAGACATCGCGGAGATGTTCTTGCAAATCAAGATAACGCCAGAGGACAGAGACGCAATAAGATACCTCTGGCGAGATTGTGACAGCACAGCGCAACCAAAGGAGTACAGGATGACATCATTGATTTTCGGCGCTACGTCATCCCCAGCTACGGCAATATACGTCAAGGATAGAAACGCTCAAGACTTCGAGAAGCAGTATCCAGCAGCAACTTTGGCCATAAAGCGAAACCATTACATGGATGACTATATACAGAGCTTTGAAGAAGAGGATGCTGCCATCGAAACAGCGCGCCAAGTTCGACTCATTCATAGCAAGGCGCATTTCGAGTTACGAAAATGGGCATCAAACTCGACGAGGGTTCTAGGCGAACTAGCAGAAGAAACAGAAACAACGGAACTCTCCTTCGGCCCCAAGTCAGAGAAGATCCTAGGAATGATTTGGCAGACTTCGTCAGACACCCTCCAGTACAACCTCGACCTCTCAAGACTACCAGAAGACATCCTACAACAGAAGCCCACGAAGAGGCAGGCCCTGCGGATTGTGATGTCACTTTTCGATCCGCTGGGGCTTGTTTCTCCAGTGACAGTGCGGGCCAAACAGATTCTGCAGGAGATCTGGAGGAGGAGCACAGGCTGGGACGAATATCTGGACGAAGATCTGGCAGAACAGTGGGCGCAATGGACAAAGCAATTGGAAGCCCTCAAGAACATAGCAATCCCGAGAAGTTACTCAAGCTATAGTCAAGGCAAGAACCTGCAACTCCACGTGTTTGTGGATGCAAGTGAAGCCGCTTATGCCGCAGCTCTCTACTGGCGCGTCGAGGATGAAGCTGGAGAAGTGCACGTATCTCTGGTCCTAGCCAAGGCCAGGGTAGCACCACTGAAAACCACGTCGATTCCGCGCCTAGAACTGCAGGCTGCAGTCATGGGCAGCAGGATAGCCAGCTGCGTCATAGAAGAACATGACAGAAAACCAGAGTCACGAGTATTTTGGACAGATAGCAGAACAGTGTTAACCTGGTTGAAGACGGGCTCGCGATCCTACAAACCATTCGTAGCTCACAGAATAGCAGAACTAGAAGAGAACACGAAGACCGAAGAATGGCGTTGGGTCCCCACAAGGATGAACGTGGCAGATGATGGAACACGAGACACTCCTAAGAACTTCGACAAGAGTCATCGCTGGTTCACCGGTCCGAGTTTTCTCAAAGAAGATCCAGCCATCTGGCCTACAGAAATAGTAAAGTCAAATCAAGCCACTGGAGAAGAAAAAACACTAAAAATAGAAGAAAAGAAGCCGTCAATCTTGTCAGCGATTCCGGACTTTAACAGATTCTCCAGATGGGAACGACTTGTGAGAACCACAGCTCGAATTCTACAATTCATACAAATATGCAAGCCGAATAAGAACCAGACCGCATACGCAAGAACGAAGGCAAATAAGACAGAAGATCCTACTTGGGGAAAACGACAGCAAAAGAAGCCTGGGAAGAACAAGAAAATAGAACGAAAAGAAGATAGATACAGAAAATTAACAGCTGAACTTCTCCTCCAGGCTGAAGACGTCATTATAAGGGCAAGCCAAGAAGATAGTTTCCCAGAAGAAATAGAAAACTTGTCAAGAAACAGACAAGTCAACAACAGTAGCAAGCTAAGGAAAATAGCTACAGAGCTTGTCAACGGAATGCTGGTTGTGAAATCCAGAATAGAAAAAGCAGCAGGCATCCCAGAAGCTGTGAAGAGACCGATCATACTGGATGGACGTCATCACATTACACAGTTGTACATAGCCCACATCCATCAAGCAAGCCATCACCAGGGCGTGGAGTCCACCATAGCACAGTGCCGCCAGAGGTTCCACATTCTGGGGCTTAGAACCACAGCGCGCGGCATCATTCATCGGTGCATGCCCTGCAAAAGAAGGAAATTGACGCCTCCAGAACCACCGACCGGCAATCATCCAGCCAGCCGGCTAGCTCACCATCAGCGGGCCTTCACATATACAGGCGTAGACTACTTCGGGCCGCTGCTGACCACAGTAGGAAGATCAACGAAGAAAACCTACGTAGCACTATTCACCTGCCTCACCACGAGGGCGGTGCACCTGGAACTAACAGCATCCCTGACAACAGACTCCGCAATTTGACGACCGCTTGGTGCAGTGGTCCACATGTCGGACTTCTAAAACCAAGGGTCGCGGGTTCGATCCCCGCACAGTACAAGCATAAGTGTGCATGAACATGTGTGTTTGTACTGGTCTGGGTGTTTTCTATGTATAATATGTATTTATTTACAAAAAAAAGTATTTAAGTATGTTTATCCGTTGTCTAGTACCCATAACACAAGCCTCGTAGCTTACTTTGGGACTAGAGAATTGGTGTGATTGTTGTGAAATATTTATTATTATTTATTATTATTATTAATCATGGCACTAAGAAGATTCATCGCCCGGCGCGGGTGTCCCAAGACAATCTGGTCCGATAACGGGACGAACCTGCATGGCGCTGAAAAGGAACTTCGACGGGCCATCGACGCGGCAACAGAAACAGAAGCGGCAAAGAGAAGAATCACGTGGCGCTTCATACCACCCGGGGCTCCCTTCATGGGAGGAGCGTGAAAACAGCACTCTGCGCCGTAATGGATAACAGACCGACATCCGAAGAAGTCCTCACCACACTATTAGCCGAGGTGGAAATGACCGTCAACAGTCGCCCGCTCACCCACGTGTCCGTCGACCCCGAAGATCCCGAGACACTCACCCCTAATCATTTTTTATTGCTGGGACCAGCTTACGAACCTCCGATGGGCGAGTTCACCCCTGAGGATCTGCTTGGAAGACAACATTGGCGGACAGCACAGAGGCTAGCGGACATGTTTTGGGCAAGATGGCTGAAGGAATATTTGCCAGAATTGCAAAACCGGCGGGAGCCCCACGGCAGAGGACCTTCGCTCAAACTCGGAGACGTCGTCGTGATAGCAGATAATTCGCTGCCTCGCAACACCTGGCCCCTGGGAAGAATCATAGCAGTATACCCGGGACCTGATGGCATAGTGCGAGCAGCAGATGTCCTCACCAAAGGCGGCATACTTCGAAGACCAACCAAGAAGCTGGTAATCCTGCAGGCAGCGGAACCAGAGATAGCCGTCCTCCCCACGGAGTAATGCGTCGAGAGCTACATTTCGTCTCGACGCACGGCGGGAGAATGTTCCGGACGGCTAATTGAAAATAGATTTTGTAAATAGTTTAATAGTATAAGATAGTTAAGTTTCCTTTGTTTGTATAGATTTTTGTATAGATTAAGTTAAATTGTATTTGATTGTATTAGGTTAAGTCTGATTGTATTGGATTTTTAAACAATAAAGAATGGCAATCAGGCTGTTTAATTACACACCCTCAACGAGGACATAGGTACACACCCTCTTTAGTAAGGGGACTAGGAAATAGAAAATATAGATCTCTCGTTACGGCTCTAATAGGCTCTCATTACGGTATTGCCGGACAGACCCACCCCCGCTATACCCATCTCGCTCGGTGGCTCTCTGTCGCACATCGCTATAGCGCATTAGTCGCTAGCTGAGACCGACTTGGGAGCTTATTAATAGCGCGTTTTTTAGCCTGAGAAATCGCTGCAGCTCCTCCACACCCTGCTGATCCAGATCGGGCAGGGGATGGACCCATGCGCGGCGATCATGAACGGGCTGAATCAGCTCGTTATGAGTCGCTGCGCTTAATCTACTGGAACCCCGGAGGGGTCCGGGGTAAACAGCAGCAGTTGCGCCATCTCGCCCAGTCGCAGGACGCCCACATCGTCCTCCTGGGCGAGACCCACCTACGGCCGTCCACGCACTTCTCCCTGCCGAATTACAAGATCTACCGCAGGGATGAGGTGAGCCCACAGGACGCGCCCTACAGGGGCACAGCAGTAGCGGTAAGGCGGGACGTGATCCACGAGGAGCTACCGTGGACGGAGTTTAAGACTCTGAGCTCCCTGGGGGTCAGGGTCCACACCCCAGCCCACGAGCTCCGTATCTTCGCCGCCTACCGCCCACCAACTGCCGCATTCCACCCGTCCGACCTCGACGAAGTGTTTGTCGACGGTCTACCGACAATCCTAGCAGGCGACCTCAACTGCAAACATGTGCAGTGGGGCTCCCGCATCACGCGGGCGGACGGCCGTCGCCTGCTAGACGCCACCACCACCAGGGACATCGAGGTGGTGGGCACGGATTCCCCGACACACATCCCCACCGAGGAAGGTCACCAGGCGGACGTGATCGACGTGGTCCTCCACAAGGGCCTGCGCGTCCCCCTGTCGACGGAGGTGCTGTACGAGGGAGACACCCAGCACCTCCCCCTGCTGATCACAGTCCCCACCTCTCTAGCGGCGGTGAGAGTGCGTCCGCCCAGGTCCCGAGTAGATTGGCCAGCCTACAAGTTGGCCCTCAGGGACCTGACAATCGAGGGCCCAATCTCCACGCCAGAGGAGATTGACGCCGCAGTGGCCCTCCTGACCCAGCGGATGAGGGAAGCGAAGGCGGCTCATACCGAGAAGGTACCGCCGCCCTCCCAGAAACGCTCCCAGCTTCCGCTTTTCTTGAGGGCACAACTTCAACAGAAGAAAGCCCTCAAGAAACTATGGTGCGAATCGAGATGCCCTAGGGTCAAGGCGGACTTAAACGCCATGACGGCCAAGGTGACCGAGGCGGTGAGAACGTGGCAAGGTCGTGAGTGGGACGACCTTATCGACAGGGCAGGAGAACACCTGCCCACACTGCACCGCCTCAACAAAGCCCTCACCGGGGAGAAGTCCCACACATGTCCCCTCCTGGACTCGGACGGTCAGAGAAGATTCGCGGCCCAGGACAGAGCCCGAATCCTGGCGGAGCACCTGACCGTCCAATTCAGGCCCCACCCGCCAGCCCCCAGAGCCCTCCACCACCACGCAGACGTGGTACAGAGAGTGGAGGAATTCCTGGCCACTACCCCACCTCCACTCCCGGGCGACACATTCATCTCCCCATCGGAGGTGAAGAAGATTGCCGCCCGGCTCAATAGGAAGAAGGCGCCGGGCCCCGACGGCCTTCCACCCGCAGCCCTGGCGGAGCTGCCCAGGAGGGGAATAGCGGCGTTGACCCGCATCTTCAACGCCGCCCTCAGGACGAACCACTTCCCCACGCCATGGAAGAAAGGGCGGGTGGTGATGATCCCCAAACCGGGGAAAGACCGCCGCCGCCCAGAGAGCTACAGGCCCATTACCCTGCTGGATCACGCCGCCAAGCTGTTTGAGCGAGTCCTGCTGCGCCGACTGCGCCCCTTCCTCATCCCGAGGGATGAGCAGTTCGGCTTTCGCAGCAGACACTCCACCACGCTCCAGCTGGCTCGAGTGATCCACCACCTAGCCGAGGGCCTAAACAAGAAGAAAGCCTCGGTGGCGGTCTTCCTGGATGTGGAGAAAGCTTTTGACCGGGTTTGGCACCCCGGTCTCATCTACAAGCTCTCCACGACCGCCCTGCCCCCAGCCTTAGCCCACCTGATAGCGTCCTTCCTCCGAGGACGCTCCTTCCAGGTCGCCGTGGAGGACGCTACGTCCGCAGAGGGCCCCATCGACGCAGGGGTCCCCCAAGGCAGCTGCCTTTCACCGACCCTGTACGCTGCCTACACCAACGACGTTCCCACCATCAACGATCAGCTTCATGAGTGGGAACCCAAGGTCGAGCTGGCGCTGTTCGCGGACGACAGCGCATTTTTCACCACCGCCCCATGGGTCAAGGCGGCGGTGAAAAGGATGCAGAAGCAGCTCGACCTACTGCCGGACTGGCTGGAGAGATGGCGGATAGCGGTTAACGTGGGTAAAACCGCCGCCATCTACACGGGCCCCAAATGCAGAAAGTTGCCCGAGCTGGTCCTCAACGGACAGAACATTAAGTGGCAGCCGAGTACCAAGTACCTAGGCTGCCACCTGGACCAGCGCCTTACTCTCAAAGACCAGGTCAAGCACCTGGTCAACTCCAGCCGCGGGGCGCGCGCAAGACTGCGCCCCGTATTCCAGTCCCGCCTGCCCACCAGAACAAAGGTGGGCATTTACAAGACGTACGTGCGCTCCAGGCTAACATACGCGGCCCCAGCCTGGTACGCAATGATCAGCGCAACCCACCGTACGAAGCTCCAAACCCAGCAAAACATAGCGCTCCGAATTATAACGGGGGCCGGGCGCTATGTAAGGAATGCTGTAATCCACAGGGACCTCAAGATGGAGGCCCTGGAGGAATTCGTGGTCCGCACATCCCGAAGGATGTACGAAAGAGCGGACCACGGGCCGCACCCCGGGCTACAAAATATAGCCCCCATGCCCACGGTAACTCAGGCGAGCAAGAGGCCAACCCCACGACAGGTCTGCTCCCTAAATCCGCCCTCCCACCTATCCACTCACCAATCCCAACCTCACCAAACGATCTCTCTTCCCTATCCCAGCCAGAGTCAGCCGCAGTCAGCTTGCCCTGCTCATCGGGCCTCCCCGAACGGGGTCTCACCTGATGGGCAGCCCGCAGCGACTGTGCAGCCGGCTCTGGCAGAAGACGAAGATAGAGACCTGTCGTCGCAAGACGGCCGCGCACATGCGGCACCTAACACCGTGGGCCAGTAGGCCCATGAGAAGAAGCCCGGGGAAGGAGCTTAGGTTCGAACCCGAACCGCCCCTAGCGGGGCGAAGAAACCCAATGTGTGCCTGAGAAATCAGTTCGCTCCAGGCAGCAGTACAAGAAACATCGGAACACTCAAGCACTCAGAACAGGAAAATTAGGAAGATTGCCA